>LR738713.1:63942428-63975647 GCA_902687465.1 Secale cereale | reverse complement strand
ATATATATTTCATAGATCTCAAGTTCTACTTATTATGCTATTTCTTTGAAGCTGTAAGTATGTTTTCTTTTAGCTCTCTGCATCATCTCATGTTCTTGTACTTCTGCTTGTCTATGCAAGGCTAAAACTTATGGTTTATCGTATCTAGAACTGATTGTGTCTTGCTTTCTCTCTATCTATTCTCAGCTAGAAAGTGTAGGATTCATACTCTTTTAACTCTGCAAATCTTCTCTCTATTCTAATTTCTTAGTTACTCTCTCATTCTTTTTACTCTTAAAACTACGACTTGCTGTTCTATTCTATTCTTTGCTGCTTCTTATCTTAGTGCTCTCTCTTCTAAACACGTTTAATCTCTCTTATTACTTCATATTTCAATAGTCCAATAAGGAGCGTGTCTCGAGATCCTCTCTTCCTCCTGCTGGTCTACTTCTTCATCCAAACACAGAGCAAATCATGGCACAAGCAATCAGAGCAGGAGGGGGGTTAAACGAGATCTGACCTAGATCGGGGAGAGAGGAAGAGGAACTTGTCGCGGTGGCCGACCTCCCTCGCACCATCCGCTGCTGGGCCGTCGTCGCCGGGGAGTACCCCAAGTGCCAGCACGGCCTGGTGGGGATCTGCTGCATCTCCGAGCACCGCGATGCCCACGAGCGCCGCCACCATCGCCGGGAAGCTCACCTCCGCACCCGGGGCGGACGAGATGCGGGGGGAGGGGCGGAGGAGGAGGGGACGGCGGTGGGAGGAGGGGGAGGAGGCGGCGATGGGAGGAGATGGAGGAGGGGAGGCGAGTGGGACGGGAGGCGGCGGCGAGGGTTTCGCATCGTGAGGCGAGTGGGACGGGAGGCGGCGGCGAGGGTTTCGCATCGTGGGTGGCTGTGATTTAGATTTATACCCCCTGCATGTGAAAAGACTAAAATGCCCTCAGCGGGGAACGAAATTTACATGCGGTGGCAGCAGCAGCGCACCACTGTTCATCGCGAATTAGGAGCGACGTGGCTACCTTCATCCTGCCTATCGCGAGTACCACTATCAAACAGGTTGAGGGTCACATGGTAGGAACAGGAATGAACAAGAAGAGCATATACCTGCTCATTGTCACTCGAGTCCCCACATATTTTGCCAAAAACAGGATCCACGAAAGAGGGTTCATCTTGTTCTTCCACCAGAGAAGGTCCGCCTTGTTCTTCACTCTTCCTAACATCCTTCCTCGTCTCTTCATCGTCCAATCTACACCTATTTTGTTCAAAAAAACATAAATCGAGAAATCAAAATGAGATTATTAAAAGGCAAAATTTGGAGGAAGGAGATGGCGGGGCCAAAGATGTGCAGCCTAACTTGGAGATTAGGGACGATGACCAGCAAGCACCACCATGACGCAATCGCCCGCTTTAGCTCCGGCATTGATGTGCCTTCCCACATGCCCGTCCTCCTCACCCTCCCCTACTACATATCCATCACGTAAACCACGCCTCCCCTGCTCTCCCATGGCCATGACCTGTGATCTCTGCCCGATCTGAAACAACAAGGGGAAGTAAGAAAATACCACAAAGATGAAAATGAACAAAAAAAATTACATACACGTGTGAAGCTGCTGATAACTGAAGTTGACTACCAATATTCTAGGGAAAATGATGTTGTCAAGTTGCTCTTGCTTTCATTCTATTGATGTCCTCTATAGTACCTCGATCACCGAGCAAGTTTGGAAATGATCAATATTTTTTTTTTGTGAAACATTCTTTGAGATCCCCACATTCTAATTTCGAATCATTCAAATAATCTCCGGCTGATAAAATTGCATATTAAAATCATGCTTTAGATAAACTGATTGCGAAAACATTGCGAGAAATTAAATAATAGGTGAAGCTGTAGCAACCTATCATGCTTCTCCCTATCTGTCAGCGGATCCAACCACCACAAGGCCCAATCAAAAGCCCCACCTCACTTGCAAATTACAATCCATTTTCTACATCAAATTAGAGAAATAAACTGGAATCCGGACCACCAACTATAACAATCAGGGATATAAATATTCTTCACTTATGTGAAATAGGAATTTCTTGTTGCTCCTCTTGCAAGCCAGGATAAAAGCACCACATTCATTTAATAAATTTTCATGTATGGAAAATTAGAGAATGCGCAGGGTCTCTAAGAGTCATCTATTAGCACAACCACAAAAGTGTAATTATTCATAGAATATTAGCACAATTATGTGGCAAATGTTATCTTAACCAAATACTTTGGATTCCACAAATTTAAAGCTGCAAGGAAAGGAATGGCTGGATGAAATCGTAACAGGAAAGGAAGTATGAGTCATTCATATACATGGAAGAAAGGCAAACTGGAAGACCACAAACACAATACGTGTCGCTCCATTAGAACTAACCTCTGAATCAAATCTTTTGCACCTGTACATGTGTAAACCTTATTACTGAAAGAAGGGCCATACCTGTCAAAGCTTCTCCAATGGCAATGTCTGACACAAAATTCCTCTTTGTGGGATGCAGCTGATAGGTGTGAGTGTGATATACACAAATTTCCTCCCCTCCAACAAAAGACAATGCTAAGATGGGGAGAGATCGCAACACCAAGAAATTCTGCAAATAAAGAAAGAGTAGTCATGAATAGAGCATCCATGTGAATCAAAACTCTACAATAATCCCCTAAGCCTTCTCATTCTCGCAACCTATGTACACGCAGAGAACTAAAGAGTGCTCATATCATACAGAAAATGCATGTAAGATTATATCTTTAGGCACACACATATCTCCAACCGAAGGAAAGGAAACTCGTACATATGCACATGATATCCCTATAAGGATGTGCCAAAAATATCAAGAATTAATATCAAGCAAGAAAACAAATCACGAGTTCCAAATTTAGTGAGGTGTGACAGGTTGACCTGTAACCCACCAATCGCTGAAAGAAAGCTTACCTGCAAATTAGTTTGTCCCTGCTGCATCAAACAAACGAAAATTATAACCAACTTCCTTTCTGAAGTAACATCGACCTCGAAACTCTGGAATCAAATCAGAAATCCAGATGGGAGGAATGAAAAAATAGATGTGAATGATCTTCATAGAAAACGAAAGAATTCACAGTTGCAGGGTGGAGGAAGAGCTCACCTGGCACTTACGTCATTACGCCCTCCGCTCCCTGTTTACGCGGGTAGGAGGAGGCACCAGAACAAAGGTAGGAGAAGATGCAGCCTGGCACCAGTCTAGCGCGCGCTGGCGGTGGAGCTCCAGGCCTCGCCCTCTCCTGCTCCTCCAATCCGCCCGAGCGAAGGTGCCCGATCTGAGAGAGGAGGAAAACAAGAGAGACGGGATGGACGGAGGGCGGCGCGAGGAGTTGCAGCGGCTGACGTGCACGAAGAAGAGGAGGCAAATCGGGAGGAGAGCAGCGGCCATGGACGCCGCGTTCCTGGACCAGGGCCAACATCTCCTTGCTATCCTCACGCCCCGCGCAACTGCAGCGCCGGTGACCAAGAGAGGCCGCGTGAGGACTTGGGACAGGAATGGTGGAGCCCGACCTCACCAGCACAGGCCGACGCTAGCTGGTGACCCTCTCCCGTATGCTGCCGCACCTCCCTCTCCTCTGCGCCGTCGCCCTTCGCCTACAGGTCATCGTCGCCATCGGAGAAGCCTCAGATCCAGCATGATCCAGGATAGGAGTGGAGCATGGGTGGATGGGGCAGGACAGCGGCGCAGGAGAGAGAGGAGGAAGAGAAGGAGAGGCAGCGGCGGCTAGGAGGGAGGTCGAGGAGGAGGGTGGGTCGCGTGCGGGTGAGGAGGGCGCGGCGGCGGCGGCAGGAGAGGAAGCGGGGGTCGTGGGGGATACACGGGTTAGGTATCGCTCGCTATAGCTGCTCGCCCGCTTCTTCTTTTTTTTCTCTCGCTCGCCCGCCCGCTTCTTTCTTTTTTCTCTCGCTCGCTCGCTCGCTTCTTTGCTCGCGCGGGACGCAACGCTCGCGACACTATTCATTGCGTACGTGGATGCTCTGGTCGTGCCTAGCACTTCTTCAGGCTTTATATGTTCAATTGCGAAGGCCATGTAATTGCTTTACTTTATCACTATGAGTTAGTGATAGTAGTAGTAGCAATAGTTGGCGAGATGACCACGGCACTATGATGAAGATCATGGTGTATAGTCGGCGACGATGGAGATCATGACGATGCTTTGGAGATGGAGATCAAAAGCACAAGATGATGATGTCCATATCATCTCACATATTTTGATTGCATGTGATGTTTATCTAATTATGCTTCTTATTTTGCTTAGTATGGCGGTAGCATTATAAGATAATCCCGTACAAAATTTAAAGGTACAAGTGTTCTCCCTGAGTATGTGCTACTTCTCGAGCTTGCATTGTATTCCCTCGAAGAGGAAAGGGTGATGTAGCACAGTAGCGTAAGTATTTCCCTCAGTTTTTGAGAACCAAGGTATCAATCCAGTAGGAGACCACGCGCGAGTCCCTCGCACCTGCACAAACAAATAAGAACCTCGCACCCAACGCGATAAAAGGGGTTGCCAATCCCTTCTCGGTCACTTACGAGAGTGAGATCTGATAGATATGGTAAGATAATATTTTTGGTATTTTTGGTATAGATTGAAAGTAAAGATTGCAAAACAAAGTAAATTAAATAGTAGATGGAAGATTAATATGATGAAGATAAACCCGGGGGCCATAGGTTTCACTAGTGGCTTCTCTCATGATAGCAGAATTCTACGGTGGGTGAACAAATTACTGTCGGGCAACTGATAGAAGAGCGCATAGTTATGAAAATATCTAGGCATAATCATTGTATATAGGCATCACGTCCGTGACAAGTAGACCGAAATGATTCTGCATCTACTACTATTACTCCACACATCGACCGCTATCCAGCATGCATCTGGAGTATTAAGTTCATAAGAACAGAGTAACGCCTTAAGCAAGATGACATGATGTAGAGGGATAAACTCATGCAATATGATATAAAACCCATCTTTTTATCCTCGATGGCAACAATACAATACATGCCTTGCTGCCCCCGCTGTCATTGGGAAAGGACACCGCAAGATTGAACCCAAAGCCAAGCACTTCTCCCATTGCAAGAACTATAGATCTAGTAGGCCAAACCAAACCGATAATTCGAAGAGACTTGCAAGGATATTTAAATCATGCATAAAAGATTTCAGAAAAGAATCCAATATTGTTCATAGATAATCTTGATCATAAACCCACAATTCATCGGATCTCGACAAACACACCGCAAAAAGATTACATCGAATAGATCTTCTCGAAGATCAAGGAGAACTTTGTATTGAGATCCAAAGCAAGAGAAGAAGCCATCTAGCTAATAACTATGGACCCGAAGGTCTATGGTAAGCTACTCATAACTCATCGAAGAGGCTATGGTGTTGATGTAGAAGCCTTCCGTGATCGATCCCCCTCCAGTGGAGCTCCGGAACAGGCACCAAGATGGGATCTCACGGGTACAGAAGGTTGCGGTGATGGAATTAGGGTTTCGTCTGTCTCCCCGATGTTTATAGGGTATGAGAGTATATATAGGCTGAAGAGGCACGTCAGGGGAGCTAGAGGGGGCCCACGAGGGTGGGGGCGCGCCTACCCCCCTGGGCACGCCCCTGCCCTCGTGTCCGCCTCTCTCGCTTACAGGCGTGTACTCCAAGTCTTCTATGTTGATATTGTTCCAAAAATAACTCTCCCGAAGGTTTCATTCTGTTTGGACACCGTTTGATATTCCTTTTTTGCGAAACACTGAAATAGGCAAAAAAACAGCAATCTGCACTAGGCTTTGGGTTAGTAGGTTAGTCCCAAAAATAATATAAAAGTGTATAATAAAGCCCATTAAACATCCAAAACAGAATATATAATAGCATGGAACAATAAAAAATTATAGATACATTGGCGACATATCAAGCATCCCCAAGCTTAATTCCTGCTCGTCCTCGAGTAGGTAAATGATAAAAACAGAATTTTTGATGTGGAATCCTAACCAACATAATTCTCGATGTAATTTTATTTATTGTGGCATGAATGTTCAGATCTGAAAGATTCAAGATAAAAGTTTATATTGACATAAGAATAATAATACTTCAAGCATACTAACAAAGCAATCATGTCTTCTCAAAATAACATGGCCAAAGAAAGTTCATCCCTACAAAATCATATAGTTTGGCTATGCTCCATCTTCGTCACACAAAATACTCAAATCATGCACAACCCCGGTTTCAGCCAAGCAATTGTTTCATACTTAATTTTTTTTCAAACTCTTTCAAATTTCGCGCAATACATGAGCGTCAGCCATGGATATAGCACTATAGGTGGAATAGAGTGTTGGTTGTGGAGAAGACAAAAGAGGAAGATGGTCTCAAATCGACTAGGTGTATCAATGGGCTATGGAGATGCCCATCAATAGCTATCAATGTGAGTGAGTAGGGATTTCCATGCAACGGATGCACGAGAGCTATAAATGTATGGAAGCTCAACAAAAGAAACTAAGTGGGTGTCCATCCAACTTGCTTGCTCACGAAGACCTAGGGCATTTGAGGAAGCCTATCGTTGGAATATACAAGCCAAGTATACAAGCCAATGTGTACCGGGATGTGCAATGAATCAAGAGTGACATGTATGAAAGGTTATGCATGGTGGCCTAGCCACAAATACGATGTCAACTACATGATCATGCATGGCAATATTACAATGATGAAGTGTGTCATAGTAAATGGAACGGTGGAAAGTTGCATGGCAATATATCTCGGAATGGCTATGGAAATGCCATGATAGGTAGGTATGGTGGCTGTGTTGAGGAAGGTATAAGGTGGGTGTATGGTACCGATGAAAGTTGCGCGGTACAAGAGAGGCTAGCAATGGTGGAAGGGTGATAGTGCGTATAATCCATGGACTCAACATTACTCATAAAGAACTCACATACTTATTGCAAAAATCTGTAAGTCATCAAAGCAAAGTACTACACGCATGCTCCTAGGGGAAGGGTTGGTAGGAGTTAACCATCGCGCGATCCCGACCTCCACACAAAGGATGACACTCAATGAAATACCTCATGCTTCAAATTTGTCACACAACGGTTACCATACGTGCATGCTACGCGACTTGCAAACCTCGACACAAGTATTTCTCAAAATCACAACTACTCTACTAGCATGACTCTAATATCACCATCCTCATATCTCAAAACAATCATCAAGTATCAAACTTCTCATAGTATTCAATGCACTTTATATGAAAGTTTTTACTATACCCGTTTTGGATGCCTATCATATTAGGACTAGTTTTATACCCAAAGCACATTACCATGCTATTCTAAAAGACTCTCAAAATAATATAAGTTAAGCATGAGAGATCAATAATTTCTACAAAATAAAACCACCACCGTGCTCTAGAAGATATAAGTGAAGCACTAGAGCAAAACTATCTAGCTCAAAGATATAAGTGAAGCACATGGAGTATTCTAATAATTCCAATTCATTTGTATCTCTCTCAAAAGGTGTATCCAGCAAGTATAATTGTGGTAAAATAAAAATCAAAGACTCAAGTCATACATGACGCTCCAAGCAAAACACATATCATGTGGTGAATAAAAATATAGTCTCAAGTAAAGTTACCGATAGACGAAGATGAAAGAGGGGATGCCTTCCCGGGGCATCCCCAAGCTTAGGCTTTTGGTTGTCCTTGAATTTTACCTTGGGGTGCCTTGGGCATCCCCAAGCTTAGGCTCTTGCCACTCTTTGTTCCATAGTCCATCAAATCCATAATCAAAACTTGAAAACTTCACAACACAAAACTTAGCCAAAAATCTCATGAGCTCCGTTAGTATAAGAAAACAAACCACCACTAAAAGGTACTCTAATGAAATCATTCTTTGTTTATATTGGTGTTAAACCTACTGTATTCAAACTTCTCTATGATTCATACCCCCCGATACTACTCATAGATTCATCAAAATAAGCAAACAACACACGAAAAACAGAATCTGTCAAAAACAGAATAGTCTGTAGCAATCTGTAAGTTTCGAACACTTCTGTAACTCTAAACAAATTGAAATAAATTGTTGGACGTGAGGAATTTGTCTATTAATCATATGCAAAAAGAATCAACTAAAAATCACTCTCCAGTAAAAAATGGTAGCTAATCTCGTGAGCGCTAAATTTTCTGTTTTTTACAGCATGATCGCATAAACTTCACACAAGTCTTCCCAAAGGTTCTACTTGGCACAAACACTAATTAAAACACAAAACCACATCTAAACAGAAGCTAGATGCAATATTTATTCCTAAACAGAAGTAAAAGCAAAGAAAATAAAATTTGGTTGCCTCCCAAGAAACGCTATCGTTTAATGCCCCTAGCTAGGCATGATACAAGAATAGATCTAGGTATTGTCATCTTTGGTAGGCAATCCATAAGTGGCTCTCATAATAGGTTCATTAGGTAATTTGATTTTCTTTCTAGGAAAGTGTTCCATGCCTTTCCTTAACGGAAATTGGAATATAATATTTCCTTCCTTCATATCAATAATTGCACCAATCGTTCTAAGGAAAGGTCTTCCAAGAATAATAGGACATGTAGGATTGCAATCTATATCAAGAACGATGAAATCTACGGGCACATAATTCCTATTTGCAACAATAAGAACATCATTAATCCTTCCCATACGTTTCTTAATAGTAGAATCCGCAATCTGCAAATTTAAAGAACAATCATCAAGTTCATGGAAACCTAACATATCACACAAAGTTTTTGGAATTGTGGAAACACTTGCACCCAGATCAGACAAAGCAAAGCATTCATGATCTTTAATCTTAATTTTAACAGCATCTTCCCACTCATCATAAAGCTTTCTAGGGATAGAAATTTCTAATTCAAGTTTTTCTTCATAAGATTGCATTAAAGCATCAACTATGTGTTTGGTAAAAGCTTTATTTTGACTATAAGCATGAGGAGAATTTAGCACAGATTGCATCAAGGAAATACAATCTATTAAAGAGAAATCATCGTAATTAAATCCCTTGAAATCCAAGATAGTGGGTTCATTGCTATGTAAAGTTTTGACCTCTTCAATCCCACTTTTAACAATTTTAGCATCAAGGTCTAAAAACTTTGAATCATTGGGACGCCTTGTAACTAAAGTAGACTCATCTCTAGTCCCATCTTTATCGAGATTCATACTAGAAAACAAGGATTTAATAGGAGATGCATCAATCACTTTTAGATCTTCATCTTTATTATCATGAAAACTAGAAGTACACGCTTTCATAAAGCAATCTCTTTTAGCACGCATCCTAGCGGTTCTTTCTTTGCACTCATCAATGGAAATTCTCATGGCTTTGAGAGACTCATTGATATCATTCTTGGGTGGAATAGATCTAAGTTTCAAAGAATCAACATCAAGAGAAATTATATCCACGTTCCTAGCCAATTCATGAATCTTAAGCAATTTTTCTTCAAGCAAAGCATTGAAAATATTTTGCGAATTCATAAATTCTTTAACACTAGTTTCAAAATCAGAGGGCGTCTTATTAAAATTTCCATAAGAGTTGTTGTAGGGATTACCATAATTTTTAGAGGAATTACTAGGAAAAGGCCTAGAATTAAAGTTTCCTCTATAAGCATTGTTACCAAAATTATTCCTACCAACAAAATACATATCCAAAGATTCATTATTATTCTCAATCAACGTGGAAAAAGGCATATCATTAGGATCAGAAGAAGCACTCTTAGTAGCAAATAATTTCATAAGTTCATCCATCTTTCCACTGAAAACACTAATCTCTTCAATAGCATGTACTTTTTTACTAGTAGATCTTTCGGTGTGCCATTGAGAGTAGTTAACCATAATATTATCTAGGAGTTTGGTAGCTTCTCCTAGGGTGATTTCCATGAAAGTGCCTCCCACGGCTGAATCTAAAAGATTTCTAGAAGAAAAATTCAAGCCAGCATAAAAGTTTTGTATAATCATCCATAAGTCCAAACCATGTGTAGGGCAATTACGTATCATTAATTTCATTCTCTCCCAAGCTTGTGCAATATGCTTATGATCTAGTTGCTTAAAATTCATGATATCGTTTCAAAGAGAAATAATCTTAGCGAGAGGAAAATACTTAGAGATAAAGGCATCTTTGCACTTATTCCATGAATCAATACTATTTCTAGGCAAAGAAGAGAACCAAGTTTTAGCACGATCTCTAAGCAAAAATGGGAATAGATTTAATTTAACAATATCATTATTCGCATCTCTCTTCTTTTGCATATCGCACAAATCAACAAAGTTGTTTAGATGGGTAGCGACATCTTCACTAGGAAGGCCAGAAAATTGATCTTTCATGACAAGATTCAACATAGCAGCATTGATTTCACAAGAATCAGCATCGGTAATAGGAGCAATCGGAGTGCTAATAAAATCATTATTGTTGGTATTGGAGAAGTCACACAATTTGGTATTGTCTTGAGCCATAGTGACAAACAAACAATCCAACACACAAGCAAACAAGGAACAAGCGAAAAAGAGGCGAACGGAAGAAGGAGGGCGAATAAAACGGCAAAGGTGAAGTGGGGGAGAGGAAAACGAGAGGCAAACAATGTAATGCGAGGGATAAGGGTTTGTGATAGGTACTTGGTATATGACTTTTGCACAGATCTCCTTGGCAACGGCACCAAAAATTCTTCTTGCTACTTCTCGAGCTTGCGTTGTATTCCCTCGAAGAGGAAAGGGTGATGCAGCATAGTAGCGTAAGTATTTCCCTCAGCTTTTGAGAATCAAGGTATCAATCCAGTAGGAGACCACACGCGAGTCCCTTGCACCTGCACAAACAAATGATAACCTCGTAGCCAACGCAATAAAAGGGGTTGTCAATCCCTTCTCGGTCACTTACGAGAGTGAGATCTGATAGATATGATAAGATAATATTTTTGGTATTTTTGGTATAGATTGAAAGTAAAGATTGCAAAACAAAGTAAAGTAAATAGTAGATGGAAGATTAATATGATGAAGATAGACCCGGGGGCCATAGGTTTCACTAGTGGCTTCTCTCATGATAACAGAATTCTACGGTGGGTGAACAAATTACTGTCGAGCAATTGATAGAAGAGCGCATAGTTATTAGAATATCTAGGCAAGATCATTGTATATAGGCACCACGTCCGTGACAAGTAGACCGAAATGATTCCGTATCTACTACTATTACTCCACACATCAACCGCTATCCAGCATGCATCTAGAGTATTAAGTTCATAAGAACAGAGTAACGCCTTAAGCAAGATGACATGATGTAGAGGGATAAACTCATGCAATATGATATAAAACCCATATTTTTATCCTCGATGGCAATAATACAATACGTGCCTTGCTGCCCCTGCTGTCACTGGGAAAGGACACCGCAAGATTGAACCCAAAGCCAAGCACTTCTCCCATTGCAAGAACTACAGATCTAGTAGGCCAAACCAAACCGATAATTCGAAGAGACTTGTAAGGATATTTAAATCATGCATAAATGATTTCAGAAAAGAATCCAATATTTTTCATAGATAATCTTGATCATAAACCCACAATTCATCGGATCTCGACAAACACACCGCAAAAAGATTACATCGAATAGATCTCCTCGAAGAACGAGGAGAACTTTGTATTGAGATCCAAAGCGAGAGAAGAAGCCATCTAGCTAATAACTATGGACCCAAAGGTCTGTGGTAAGCTACTCACAACTCATCAGAGAGGCTATGGTGTTGATGTAGAAGCCCTCCGTGATCGACCCCCCTCCGGTGGAGCTCGGGAACAGGCCCCAAGATGGGATCTGTCACATCCCTAGTTAGCATTTGCATTAGGACTAGCTAGAGTGTGCATCATGTTTACTTATCAAAGAAACTTGAAATGGGAATGACAGAAAACCCCAGCACCCCTCTTCTAACAACTAGGGTTTGATAAAATCTTTTCCAATGTACCCAAAATGCCCTTCAAAAATGTTCATCATTTTTGCCTTGGTCTTAAACCTCTCCCAAAAATGGTGCACAATTTTCTAGGACATCCAAGGTCTCCGGATTAAATCATATGGTATTTGCATTTGGGCGTTTAAATGCTATAAAATATTTTAAATGCTCAAATAATCATAAACTATAATGTTCCATGTTGTTCATATTATATACAGTGGGCATGACAAGTTTCATGAGTTATAAAAATGTTCTGGCATTTTTATTAATTAAACAAAGTTGCAAAAGAAATGAAACTGAAAAAGAAATAGGAAAAAGGAGAGAGAAAGGAGTTACCTGGCGCCCCACCCGGCCCACCTGCCGGCCCAGCCCAGCTGCCGCTCCAGCGAGCTACTTGGCTCGGCTAGGCAGGCAGGCAGGTGCTTGACGGCGGCCGCAGCGCGCGCCACGCAGCTGCCCGCCGCCCTGCTTCCTCCCCTCGCCGTCCTGGAGGGCTGGATCGGTCGTACACGTCGCCCCCGACCTCGCAGACACCCCCCTCTCCCTAGCTCCTCTCTTTCGCCCTCCCCGCACCATGGCCGACGCCGCCGTGCTCGCACCGTCATAGTAGCCGCGGCCACCGTCGTCCCTGAGCCCCGTCGCCGTGTCCTTCGTCTCCGCCGTCCTCGACTGCTTCGAACAGGCCGAGCCCCGAGCGCTCGCCCGCCCTGGAGACGCCCCCGACCCCTTCTTCCCCAACTCCGGCCGCGGAGATCCCCCTCGCCGTCCCGCTCAGTTCCGACCACCCCCAGGCTCGATCCGGCATCTACTGCAACCCCTGTGAGCCCAGCTTCGTCCTCCCCCTCTCCGTTGGCTCTCTACTGCCCTGGAACGCACCGCACGAAGCTCACCTGCACGCACCGCCGCGGAGCTCGTCGCCGACAAGGCTCCGGCCATCCATTGGTCCGGCCACCGTGCCTATCAGTTTCACCATGACGTGTAGGTGTTGTAGGACCACTCCACGCTCCTCCACGAGCACCGCACCGTCGTTTTCGACTTCGCCGAACTCCAGCAGCCGCTGGACTCGTCGCCGGCGTCATCTCCGGCGACCCCGAGGCCAGCCACCACCTCCACTCGATGCGGTTTGCCTCCAGCTACCCGTAGATGTGCTCCGCCGTCGTTTTGGCAGCCGGAGCACGAAACCCGCACCTCATCGCCGTGTTTGGCCTCGCCGGCGGCTAAACGCCGGCGAGTTGGACCTGTTTGACCACGGGTTTGACCCCCCTGGGTCACTGACATGTGGGCCCTGCCTGCAAGTCAAACCTAGTTTAGGTGTTAATTTAATTTTAATTAGTTAATTAGTTAATTGTGACACTGACCAGTGGGTCCCACTGGTCGGGTTTGACCTGGGCCGCCCTGTTGACTGACTGACGTTAGCATGATGTCATGCTGACGCAGTAAAGGATTTCTGGGATTTTAGATTTAAAATTAATTCAGGAAATTCCAGAAAATGCCTAAACTTCAAAAAATCATATAAATTCAACAGTAGCTCAGATGGAAAAGATTTATATATGAAAAATGATCAGAAAAATCCAATCTTTCCAATGGCACTGGTTTCATGCATGATTGAGCAAGTTAACCTTGATGTATACTTTAAAACATGATAATGCACTTATTTAAATAATAGCTAAAGTGCCAATTTGAATCTTTGATTCAAATAAGCTCAAACCCTTCTGGTTATAGTTGCATTAGCCCGACACACATGCATCTTGCCATGTCATGATCTTGCATCATATTGTTGCATTTGTTTGTTTAATGATTGTATCGCTGTTATTCTCTGTGTTAGGTCCTGCTCCCGAGGATACTGCTGCGTATCCAGTTGAAGAGCAGTACCCGACAACCACTTTGTCAGGCAAGCAATCATTGATCATTCCGATACAAACCCATCTTCTCGCTCATGCTCTCTTTTACTGTATTAAGGCAATAGCGTGTGAACTGCTACTTGCTGCGGTAGTTGAACCCTATTCCCTTGCATGACCTATCATTGCCACAGTAAATAGTTGAAACCCACTAGCATGTGTAGGAGTTGATTGAGCCATGTGATGTGTGATCCACCATGCTATTTACTTATGTTGCCTGCTATGCTTAGAGTTGTGTCTGGTCTGGTTCATCTGGGTGATGGATCAGAGTGAAACAATCTTTCGATAAAGAGAAGGAAGTGTGGAATACGCTTGGTAAAGGTATCGATGAAAGGCCATGTAGGAGTACGTGGTGGGTTGTTTCATTGGAACCGTACATAGGACCCGAGATCTGTATGTGTGGTTCAAGTTCCAGTTACTACCATGCATTGGGCCCGAAACCAATGGACCCTCTCGACTTATTAATTACCCTCGATCTCTGTCCAGGAGTTGCAACTAGTTTCTGGTGTTTATAGTTTACTGGAGGTCGTGCACAGCGCTGACCCTCGGGGTGGGTTGTGATGCGACAGGTACGTGGCACGGTGTACCGGTTGCCCGTTTCGTGACTCGGGAACCCTGTACACATCGTTTGGGGCCGTGAGCGACACCCCGGTCGGATCTCCCCACGGATGGAACCCAAATAGGCGATAAACCTAGACGAGAGACTTGAGTAGTTAGTCAGGTCGTGGCCGACACCCTCGCTGGGCTTCCGCTTGAAGGTTGCCGAGTACATGTCGAGTAAACGGCGATAAGTGGTGGAAGCGTGTGTGAAGAGGTACACCCCTGCAGGGTTATCAATCTATTCGAATAGCCGTTGTTCGCGGTACGGACTACTTGGTTACTCTTACAGTTCATAGACAAGTTGATGGATACTACTAAAAGCCTCAAGATAAGTGTGAGTGCCGTGGATGGCCCTCCCGTAGGATGACGGAAGAGGTTCCTCGGTGGTGTATTGTTGTGGTGAGTAGAGGACTCGTGTTCGTAATAACATCTTGCAATCTGTTGAGAGTTGTAGTATAGGTTAGCCAAGAGTCAAAGCTGGCTTTCTGCTATGAACTCCACTACCCCCTTTGATAATGTTGCATGTATAATAGGTTCTGTGGTAAGACTTGCTGAGTACCTTTGTACTCATGTTTGCTTAATAACTGTTGCAGAGGAGAACCCTGCCCCTGCTGATGGGTTCTACATAGACGTTGACGTCGACGAGTAGCTTGACACCCAGACGAAGATCTGGAGCTTGTGAAGGGCCTTGTAGATAGTCAGGCTACACCAAGCCTGTTTTATTTTCTAAGTTGTCTATACTCAGACATGTAGCTTCCGCTTGTGCTTGTATGACTGTATGCCTTGAGTGTTGGGTCATGTGACCCCAACCTGTATGGATATGTTATGTATGGCTCTTGGAGCCTTTTAAATAAAGTACTTTGAGTCATAGAGTTCTGTTGTGATGCAATGTTGTATTTGCACATATTGAGCATATTGTGTGTATGGTTGAAATGCTTGGTATGTGTGGGATCCGAGACCTGGTTGTTTTCCTTTGGTAGCCTACCTTACAGGGAAATGCCTCCTAGTGATTCCAATGAGCCTTGGTAGCTTGCTACTGCTCGGAACACGTAGGCTGGCCGGCATGTGTCATTCTTCGTTCCTGTGTCTGTCCCTTAAGGGAAATGTCACGCGTTGTTCCTTTAAGTCCATGTAGCTTGCTACGACTTGGGTTCATACGTTGATGACCGACACATTCGTTGCTGGGTCATGGATGCCTGTCTATGTAATTTAGTGCCACTTTTGGTTTATAACTAGCCATGTCGGCGCGGGTTCTCTGTCATATGGATGCTAGCGAAACTGTCATATACGTGTGCCAAAATGCGCAAACGGTCCCGGGCCAGGTAAGGTGGCACCCTTGGGGTTACCGTGCGTGAGGCCGCAAAGTGATATGACGTGTTACAGCTAGATCGGTGTGACTTAGGATTGGGGTCCTGACAGCGTTGGCATCAGAGCTGGACTGCCTGTAGGTTTCTCAAGCCAAACTGGTCGATGTTGAGTCTAGAAAAATTCTTAGTTATATGTAGGGGAATTGATTGTGGAAGGGAACGTAAGGCTCTTTTTACTCCTTTACCTTATGCCCTTCTGATCTGAGTCAGTCTATTCTTTCTACGGGGATTTAGGACTAGGCCTCTTATCCTTACTAGGTTCACGTGTTACTAATCCGTAGACTCTTAGGATTGTTGGTTTCAAGCCTCAATTCAGTTTCTAACCTTTTAGTATGATGATTATTGGACCCGGAACCTTGATATGGAATTGTTGAGTGGCTATGCTATCGTTTGTATGATGTCTCAAATCTTTGTTTGAGCATTTACAGTTGTTATGCTGCCCGATTTCTTCCAGAAACACTAATGCCTTTGCATTACTTCGTGTTTCAGATGTCTGGCCGCATCCCTCATCAAGTGGTTCGTTTGACTCGGTGCATTAATGTGCCCGGTCACACAGCCATGCTAGTCCGTGTGCTGACTGAGACCGGTTATCGCTGGTATCCTGAGTACACCGTGGAGGAACAGTACCGGGATTTCAATCAGAGTCAGTATTTCTGCACAGTCCGGATATACCCCTCATATCCTGGAGCTAACGACCCCATCCATTGGTCTTATGGACTCGGGGTTACCATCGAGATGGCAGTGCAGGATGCCGCCTATTCGATGATGACCATTCTCCGGGCTAGGCATGCTCTGTTGCTGAACACTGAGTTCTGTTACATGCCAGCCTCACTTCTCGGAGAGGAAGGCTACTACACTGGTTTGTATACTGATGCTGCTCATGAAGAGCCACTGCTTCAGACTATTGTTCAGATGCTGGAGGATAGGGACCGTGAGATTCGTGCCCTCCTAATGGAGCTGTATAACACTCGAGCCGCCCACTGGACTACTTTGACATGGCTTGCACCTGCTGTGCACGCCGGATATCTGGACATGCGGGATTTGTATCCCGTGCGGACTCGTCTGCCTGATCGCATGGATTGGCGTGACGTTGGGGGTATTACACCTCCACGTGGGCGTCGGCTACCACCAGCATCGGGACCGAGGCCACATCCATGACCCTATGGTCCACAGCCTTCGAGCGCTCGCGAGTTTGAAGATCCGTCAGTTCCACTTCCAGGCTACGGTGGTAATCTTTACGAAGGTTACTACGGGAATGTCTGAGCTAGACCGTGGCAGTAGTAGTATTGTAGTAGTTGTATTCCCACAGTCATGCGCGTCTTGTGGAATATGACTTAGTGTGTACTGAGTCCCGGAGGTGTAGTTAAATAATGTATAGGAGCTTGGAATGTCTCTGATGGGATGTATCGTCTTTCACCGCAGTTGTACTTTAGCCTTGGCTTGTACTAAACTATGTATGGTGTATATATAGCAGTTTCTATATTACCATGTCGTACGGATGAACATCTCTGCATTCCGTGTCATCCATTACATTCTGCACTTCTATGTCAAATTTTTGCCATCCTTGTCTAAACCGTTGTTTTGTTTTCTTAGGATGGTCAACACTCGCAACACTCCTACTGCTCAGGAGCAGGGTGAGGCTAGTGGGGCTAGAGATGGGAATCTGCCCCAGCCACCCTCCTTGGCGGAAGTTATGCTCGAGGCAGAACGGAACAAGAGAGAGACCAACCGTCTGCTGGAACGCATAGAGCAGAACACTGGGTTCCGTCAGAGGAATGACGTGGTGTCAATCAATGACTTTATCAAGATGTGCCCACCGAAGTTCCATCACTCCACTGAACCTCTGGATGCAGATGACTGGCTACGTAGTATCACCCACAAGCTACACTCTGCCCGTGTGGCCGAAGCTGACAAGGTTACCTATGCCGCCTACCATCTTGAGGGCCCTGCCAGTCTTTGGTGGGAAAACTTTGAAGCTATGCGTCCTGCTGGCCAAATCACTACTTGGGTTGAGTTCAGTGAGGCATTCCGTGAACATCACATTCCGGAAGGTCTCATGGATCGCAAGCGGGAGGAATTCTGTAATTTCACCCAGGGCCGGTTAACTGTAGATGGCTATAGTCGCGAGTTTGGCAACCTGGCACGCTATGCACCTGAGGAAGTATCCACCGATGCCAAGAAGCAGGCGAGGTTCCGCAAGGGACTCAGCCCTAAACTCCGCCGAGATCTACGTCTGCACGAGTGCACTTTCTTCCAGAAGTTGGTAAACAAAGCTATCAGTGCTGAAACGGGCCAGACCGACTTCGAGGCCACACGCAAGCATACTCGAGACTTTGGTTCCTCATCCGGCTCTAGCTCTCACAAGCGCCGTGTGTGGGTTCCTAACACTGCTCTGCCACCCAAGTACACACCGAGGCCATCCTATGAGGCGCCTCGCCCAACTCAACAGTATGCACCTGCTAAGACCTATGGAGGACCACCTTCCAACTTTGCTCCACGCACTAACACTGTGACCTGCTTCAAAGTGTGGAGAACCAGGGCACTACATGCGTGAGTGTCCTCAGAACTAGCCAGGAAAACCCGTTGGCCGTGGTAAGCCAACCGGCAAGGTGAATTATGTCAAGCCAATCCCCACTGCACGTGGTCATGTCAACTATGTCTCTGCCGAGGAAGCTTATGAGGATCCTAACGTCGTCCTTGGTACGCTTCTCGTTAACTGCCATCCGGCACTTTTCGATACTAGAGCATCCCATTCGTTCATATCTGAGAGCTATGCTCGATTGCACAACATGACTTTTTGTGACATGCCTACTTCCATGGTTATTCAAACTCCTGGTTCAAAGTGGCAAACCTCTAGGGTAAGCCATGGAAATGAAATCCTTGTCGATAGACTTGTTTTCCTAGCATCTCTAATCACTCTCAAGTCCTCGGACATAAACATCATTTTGGGTATGGATTGGATGACAACTCATTACGCCAAGATTGATTGCTATACTAGGACCGTTCAACTTACACACCCATCCGGCAAGATAGTCAATGTCTTGACCCGAATGGCTGAGCGTCAGCTCTACTCTCTTAATGCCAGCCCTCTACCAGAACTCGAAGATATCCCGGTAGTCCGTGACTTTCCGGATGTCTTTCCCGAAGAACTGCCAGGAATTCCACCTGACAGAGATGTCGAGTTCGTGATAGACCTTATCCCTAGAACTGTCCCAATCTCTAGGAGACCTTATAAGATGGCACCCCTAGAATTAGCTGAGCTAAAGAAACAACTCGATGAGTCCTTGCAAAAGGGTTTCATCCGCCCTAGTTCTTCCCCTTGGGCTTGCCCCGTCCTCTTCGTCAAGAAGAAGGATGGAACGGAGCGGATGGTTGTAGATTACCGACCCGTCAATCTAGTCACCATAAAGAACAAGTATCCGCTCCCCAGGATCAACGACCTGTATGATCAGCTCGCTGGATCCTCAGTCTTCTCTAAGATGGATTTGAGGTTGGGTTACCATCAAATCAAAATCAAGAACGGGGACATTCCTAAAACGGCTTTTGTTACTCGTTATGGCCAATATGAGTACACCGTCATGTCCTTAGGATTAACCAATGCCCCAGCTACCTTTTCTCGGTTAATGAATTCTATATTCATGGAGTACTTGGATAAATTCGTCGTGGTATACCTCGATGATATAGTCATTTACTCCAAGAACAAGGAAGATCATGCCGAGCATTTAAGGCTGGTATTGACGAAACTTCGAGAGCACCGCCTTTATGCCAAATTCTCTAAATGTCAATTTTGGTTGCCAGAAGTAACCTATGTAGGTCATGTGATCTCTGGCAAGGGTATTGCTGTCAATCCCGAGCGAGTTCAAGCCGTCCTTGATTGGACTCCTCCTGAATCGGTCAAGCAAGTTAGGAGTTTTCTTGGCTTAGCGAGCTATTGCCGACGCTTCGTCGAAAATTTCTCCAAGGTTGCTAAACCTCTAACTGAACTCCTCAAGAAAGATAAAAAGTTTGAGTGGACCCCACAGTGCGAGTCCAGTTCTCAGGAACTGAAAAGACGCCTGACATCTGCACATGTACTGGTACCACCAGACTTTTCCAAAGACTTTATAATCTATTGCGACGCCTCGCGACAAGGACCAGGTTGCATACTCATGCAAGATCGTCAAGTGATTTCATACGCATCCCGACAGTTGCGTCCACATGAGGATAACTATCCTACTCATGATCTAGAGCTTGCAGCTGTAGTCCATGCACTCAAAACATGGCGACATTACCTCCTTGGTAATCGCTGTGAAATCTTCACTGATCATCAAAGTTTGAAGTACATCTTCACCCAACCGGATCTAAATCTCAGGCAAAGACGTTGGGTTGAGTTGCTCACAGACCACGACTTAGGAATCACCTATACCCCTGGAAAGGCCAATGTCATGGTTGATGCACTAAGTCGTAAGTCTTATTGTAACAACTTGATGTTACAACAAGGACAACCACTTCTCCATGAGGAATTTCGTAAGCTTAACCTTCACATTGTTCCTCGAGGATTCCTTTCCACCCTGGTGGCGGAACCTACCCTTACGGATCAGGTCATCAAAGCACATAAGGTTGATCCGGGAATTTCCCGTATTAAGAGGAACATCAAGAAAGGAGTTGCGGGATGTTTCTCAATTGATGATCAAGGAGTTGTATTCTTTAGCAACCGTTTAGTGGTTCCTAAAGTACGAAACCTGAGACGTTTGATCCTTAAGGAGGCTCATGAATCTCCTCTCACAATTCATCCCGGTAGTACCAAAATGTATCAGGACCTACGTCAGAGATTCTGGTGGACTAGGATGAAGAGAGAAATCGCTCAATTTATTGCTAACTGCGACGTTTGTCGTCGAGTCAAAGCAGAGCATCATCGGCCTGATGGCACCCTTCAACCTTTAGCTATTCCTGAATGGAAATGGGACAAAGTCGGTATGGACTTCATTACCGGGTTTCCCAGGACCAGGAAAGGGAATAATGCTATCTTCGTCGTTATCGACCGCCTCTCTAAAGTAGCTCATTTCCTGCCTGTTCGAGAGAGTATTACCGCTAGCCAACTAGAAGAATTGTATGTCTCTCGGATAGTATCACTTCATGGTGTGCCGTTGGAGATTAACTCAGACCGTGGAAGTCTTTTCACTTCACGATTTTGGGAAAGTTTCCAGAATGCTATGGGAACTCATCTCTCTTTCAGTACCGCCTTCCACCCCCAGTCAAGTGGTCAAGTGGAACGAGTCAATCAAATTCTGGAAGACATGCTTCGAGCCTCTGTCATCTCTTTCGGTATGGAATGGGAAAAGTGTCTTCCATTTGCCGAATTCGCTTATAACAATAGTTATCAAGCCAGCCTGGGTAAAGCCCCCTTCGAAGTTCTATATGGACGAAGGTGTCGAACACCTCTTAACTGGTCAGAAACCGGGGAAAGACAATTCTTTGGCCCGGATATGATCCAGGAAGCAGAAGAGCAAGTTCGCATCGTTCGTGAGAGATTGAAAACAGCCCAGTCTCGCCAGAAGAGCCAATATGAAAGTCATCATAAGGCTGTGACTTTTGAAGTCGGTGATAAGGCTTACCTTCGGGTTACTCCTCTTAAGGGAACCCATCGCTTCGGTATCAAAGGCAAATTGGCCCCTCGTTACATCGGTCCTTTTCGCATTCTTGCCAAACGAGGAGAAGTTGCCTACCAATTGGAACTACCTCCGCACCTATCCAGAGTTCATGACGTGTTCCACGTTTCTCAACTCACGCGTTGCTTCTCGGATCCTATCCGCGGAGTGGACCACGAAACGCTTGATCTCCAGGACAATCTCACATATCGAGAATACCCCGCTCGTATTCTTGATCAAATCGAGCGCACCACTCGACGCCACAATATCAAGTTTCTCAAGGTTCAATGGTCACATCATTCCGAGAGTGAAGCTACTTGGGAAAGGGAGGATCGTCTTCGACTTGAGTACCCCACCCTCTTTCCGGAGGAACCCGAATCTCGGGACGCGATTCTTTTAAGTGGGGGTGAGTTGTCACATCCCTAGTTAGCATTTGCATTAGGACTAGCTAGAGTGTGCATCATGTTTACTTATCAAAGAAACTTGAAATGGGAATGACAGAAAACCCCAGCACCCCTCTTCTAACAACTAGGGTTTGATAAAATCTTTCCAATGTACCCAAAATGCCCTTCAAAAATGTTCATCATTTCTGCCTTGGTCTTAAACCTCTGCCAAAAATGGTGCACAATTTTCTAGGACATCCAAGGTCTCTGGATTAAATCATATGGTATTTGCATTTGGGCATTTAAATGCTATAAAATATTTTAAATGCTCAAATAATCATAAACTATAATGTTCCATGTTGTTCATATTATATACAGTGGGCATGACAAGTTTCATGAGTTATAAAAATGTTCTGGCATTTTTATTAATTAAACAAAGTTGCAAAAGAAATGAAACAGAAAAAGAAATAGGAAAAAGGAGAGAGAAAGCAGTTACCTGGCGCCCCACCCGGCCCACCTGCCGGCCCAGCCCAGCTGCCGCTCCAGCGAGCTACTTGGCTCGGCCAGGCAGGCAGGAAGGTGCTCGACGGCGGCCGCAGCGCGCGCCACGCAGCTGCCCGCCGCCCTGCTTCCTCCCCTCGCCGTCCTGGAGGGCTGGATCGGTCGTACACGTCGCCCCCAACCTCGCAGACACCCCCCTCTCCCCAGCTCCTCTCTTTCGCCCTCCCCGCACCATGGCCGACGCCGCCGTGCTCGCACCGTCGTAGTAGCCGCGCCCACCGTCGTCCCTGAGCCCCGTCGCCGTGTCCTTCCTCTCCGCCGTCCTCGACTGCTTCGAACAGGCCGAGCCCCGAGTGCTCGCCCGCCCTGGAGACGCCCCCGACCCCTTCTTCCCCAACTTCGGCCGCGGAGATCCCCCTCATCGTCCCGCTCAGCTCCGACCACCCCCAGGCTCGCTCCGGCGTCTGTTGCAACCCCTGTGAGCCCAGCTTCGTCCTCCCCCTCTCCGTTGGCTCTCCACTGCACTGGAACGCACCGCACGAAGCTCACCTGCACGCACCGTCGCGGAGCTCGTCGCCGACGAGGCTCCGGCCATCCATTGGTCCGGCCACCGTGCCTATCAGTTTCACCGTCACGCGTAGGTGCTGTAGGACCACTCCACGCTCCTCCACGAGCACCGCACCGTCGTTTTCGACTTCGCCGAACTCCGGCAGCCGCTGGACTCGTCGCCGGCGTCATCTTCGGCGACCCCGAGGCCAGCCACCACCTCCACTCGATGCGGTTTGCCTCCAGCTACCCGTAGATGTGCTCCGCCGTCGTTTTGGCAGCCGGAGCACGAAACCCGCACCTCACCGCCGTGTTTGGCCTCGCCGGCGGCTAAACGCCGGCGAGTTGGACCTGTTTGACCCCCCTGGGTCACTGACATGTGGGCCCTGCATGCTAGTCAAACCTAGTTTAGGTGTTAATTTAATTCTAATTAGTTAATTAGTTAACTGTGACACTGACTAGTGGGTCCCATTGGTCAGGTTTGACCTGGGCCGCCCTGTTGACTGACTGACGTCAGCATGATGTCATGCTGACGCGGTAAAGGATTTCTGGGATTTTTAGATTTAAAATTAATTCAGGAAATTCCAGAAAATGCCTAAACTTCAAAAAAATCATATAAATTCAACAGTAGCTCAGATGGAAAAGATTTATATATGAAAAATGATCAGAAAAATCCAATCTTTCCAATGGCACTGGTTTCATGCATGATTGAGCAAGTTAACCTTGTTGTATACTTTAAAACATGATAATGCACTTATTTAAATAATAGCTAAAGTGCCAATTTGAATCTTTGATTCAAATAAGCTCAAACCCTTCTGGTTATAGTTGCATTAGCCCAACACACATGCATCTTGCCATGTCATGAGCATGCATCATATTGTTGCATTTGTTTGTTTAATGATTGTATCTCCGGTATTCTCTGTGTTAGGTCCTGCTCCCGAGGATACTGCTGTGTATCCAGTTGAAGAGCAGTACCCGACAACCACTTTGTCAGGCAAGCAATCATTGATCATTCCGATACAAACCCATCTTCTCGCTCCTGCTCTCTTTTACTGCATTAAGGCAACAGCGTGTGAACTGCTACTTGCTGCGGTAGTTGAACCCTGTTCCCTTGCATGACCTGTCACTGCCACAGTAAATAGTTGAAACCCACTAGCATGTGTAGGAGTTGATTGAGCCATGTGATGTGTGATCCACCATGCTATTTACTTATGTTGCCTGCTATGCTTAGAGTTGTGTCTGGTCTGGTTCATCTGGGTGATGGATCAGAGTGAAACAATCTTTCGATAAAGAGAAGGAAGTGTGGAATACGCTTGGTAAAGGTATCGATGAAAGGCCATGTAGGAGTACGTGGTGGGTTGTTTCATTGGAACCGTACATAGGACCCGAGATCTGTATGTGTGGTTCAAGTTCCAGTTACTACCATGCATTGGGCCAAAAACCAATGGACCCTCTCGACTTATTAATTACCCTCGATCTCTGTCCAGGAGTTGCAACTAGTTTCTGGTGTTTATAGTTTACTGGCGGTCGTGCACAGCGCTGACCCTTGGGGTGGGTTGTGATGCGACAGGTACGTGGCACGGTGTACCGGTTGCCCGTTTGGTGACTCGGGAACCCTGTACACATCGTTTGGGGCCGTGAGCGACACCCCGGCCGAATCTCCCCGCGGATGGAACCCAAATAGGCGATAAACCTGGATGAGAGACTTGAGAAGTTAGTCAGGTCGTGGCCGACACCCTCGCTGGGCTTCCGCTTGAAGGTTGCCGAGTACATGTCGAGTAAACGGCGATAAGTGGTGGAAGCGTGTGTGAAGAGGTACACCCCTGCAGGGTTATCAATCTATTCGAATAGCCGTTGTTCGCGGTACGGACTACTTGGTTACTCTTACAGTTCATAGACAAGTTGATGGATACTACTAAAAGCCTCAAGATAAGTGTGAGTGCCGTGGATGGCCCTCCCGTAGGATGACGGAAGAGGTTCCTCGGTGGTGTATTGTTGTGGTGAGTAGAGGACTCGTGTTCGTAATAACATCTTGCAATCTGTTGAGAGTTGTAGTATAGGTTAGCCAAGAGTCAAAGCTCGCTTTCTGCTATGAACTCCACTACCCCCTTTGATAATGTTGCATGTATGATAGGTTCTGTGGTAAGACTTGCTGAGTACCTTTGTACTCATGTTTGCTTAATAACTGCTGCAGAGGAGAACCCTGCCCCTGCTGATGGGTTCTACATAGACGTTGACGTCGACGAGTAGCTTGACACCCAGACGGAGATCTGGAGCTTGTGAAGGGCCTTGTAGATAGTCAGGCTACACCAAGCATGTTTTATTTTCTAAGTTGTCTGTACTCAGACATGTAGCTTCCGCTTGTGCTTGTATGACTGTATGCCTTGAGTGTTGGGTCATGTGACCCCTACCTGTATGGATATGTTATGTATGGCTCTTGGAGCCTTTTAAATAAAGTACTTTGAGTCATAGAGTTCTGTTGTGATGCAATGTTGTATTTGCACATATTGAGCATATTTTGTGTATGGTTGAAATGCTTGGTATGTGTGGGATCCGACACCTAGTTGTTTTCCTTTGGTAGCCTACCTTACAGGGAAATGCCTCCTAGTGATTCCAATGAGCCTTGGTAGCTTGCTACTGCTCGGAACACGTAGGCTGGCCGGCATGTGTCCTTCTTCGTTCCTGTGTCTGTCCCTTAAGGGAAATGTCACGCGTTGTTCCTTTAAGTCCATGTAGCTTGCTACGACTTGGGTTCATACGTTGATGACCGACACGTTCGTTGCTGGGTCATGGATGCATGTCTCTGTAATTTAGTGCCACTTTTGGTTTATAACTAGCCATGTCGGCCCGGGTTCTCTATCATATGGATGCTAGCGACACTGTCATATACGTGTGCCAAAATGCGCAAACGGTCCCGGGCCAGGTAAGGTGGCACCCGTGGGGTTACCGTGCGTGAGGCCGCAAAGTGATATGACGTGTTACAGCTAGATCGGTGTGACTTAGGATCGGGGTCCTGACATGATCTCACGGGTACAGAAGGTTGCGGCGGTGGAATTAGGGTTTCGTCCGTCTCCCCGATGTTTTCAGGGTATGAGAGTATATATAGGCTGAAGAGGCACGTCAAGGGAGCTAGAGGGGCCCCACGAGGGTGGGGGCGTGCCTACCCCCTGGGCGCGCCCCTGCCCTCGTGGCCGCCTCTCTCGCTTCTAGGCGTGTACTACAAGTCTTCTATGTTGATATCGTTCCAAAAATAACTCTCCCGAAGGTTCCATTTCGTTTGGACTCCGTTAGATATTCCTTTTCTACGAAACACTAAAATAGGCAAAAAAAAACAGTAATTTGCACTGGGCTTTGGGTTAGTAGGTTAGTCCAAATAATAATATAAAAGTGTATAATAAATCCCATTATATCCAAAACAGAATATATAATAGCATGGAACAATCAAATATTATATATACGTTGGAGATGTATCAATATGCACCGTTGCAAAAGTTCGTCGTGCCAATACACCACGTGATGATCGGGTGTGATAAGCTCTACGTTCAAATACAACGGGTGTAAGACAGTTTTGCACACGCAGAATAGTCGGGTTAAACTTGACGAGCCTAGCATGTACAGAAATGGCCTCGGAACACTAGAGACCAAAAGGTCGAGCATGAATCATATAGTAGATATGATCAACATAAGATGTTCACCATTGAAAACTACTCCATCTCACGTGATGATCGGACATGGTTTAGTTGATTTGGATCACATGATCATTTAGATGACTAGAGGGATGTCTATCTAAGTGGGAGTTCTTTAGTAATATGATTAATTGAACTTTAATTTATCATGAACTTAGTCCTGATAGTTTTTGCATATCTATGTTGTTGTAGATCAATGGCCCGTGCTACCGTTCCCTTGAATTTTAATGCATTCCTAGAGAAAGCTAAGTTGAAAGATGATGGTAGCAACTACACGGACTGGGCCCATAACTTGAGGATTATCCTCATTGCTGCACAAAAGAATTATGTCCTGGAAGCACCGCTAGGTGACAGGCCTGCTGCAGGAGCAACCCCGAACGTTATGAACGTCTGGCAAGCTCACTCTGATTTCTACTCGATAGTTCAGTGTGTCATGCTTTACGGCTTAGAATCGGGACTTCAATGATGTTTTGAACGTCATGGAGCATATGAGATGTTCCAAAAGTTGAAGTTAATATTTCAAGCAAATGACCGAATTGAGAGATATGAAGTCTCCAATAAGTTCTATAGCTGCAAAATGGAGGAGAACAGATCTATCAGTGAACACTTGCTCAGAATGTCTGGGTACTACAATCACATGACTCAACTTGGTTGCAAAGTTGACGAAGATAGTGTTATTGATAGAGTTCTTTGATCACTGCCACCAAGCTATCAAGGCTTCGTGATGAACTATAATATGCAAGGGATGTAGAAGACAATTCCCAAGCTCTTCGCTTTGCTCAAAGCTGCGGAGGTAGAAATCAAAAAGGAGGATCAAGTGTTGATGGTTAACAAGACCACTAGTTTCAAGAAAAGGGGCAAGGGGAAGAAGAGGAACTTCAAGAAGAATAGCAAAACAATTGCTACTCCCACGAAGAAACCCAAGTCTGGAGCCAAGCCTGAAATTGAGTGCTTCTACTGCAAAGGGACTGGACACTGGAAGCGGAACTGCACCAAGTATTTGGGGATAAGAAGGATGGCAAAGTGAACAAAGGTATATGGGATATACATGTTATTGATGTGTACCTTACTAATGCTCGTAGTAGCACCTGGGTATTTGATACTGGTTTGGTTGCTAATATTTGTAACTCAAAACAGGGGCTACAGATTAAACGAAGATTGGCTAAGGGCGAGGTGATGATGCGCGTGGGAAATGGTTCCGAAGTCGATGTGATCGCCGTCGGCACGCTACCTCTACATCTACCTTCGAGATTAGTTTTAGACCTAAATAATTGTTATTTGGTGCCGGCGTTGAGCATGAACATTATATCTGGATCTTGTTTGTTGCGAGACGGTTATTCATTTAAATCAGAGAATAATGGTTGTTCTATTTTTATGAGTAATATCTTTTATGGTCATGCACCCTTGAAGAGTGGTCTATTCTTGTTGGATCTTGATCATAGTGATACACATATTCATAATATTTAAGCCAAAAGATGCAAGGTTGATAATGATAGTGCAACTTATTTCTGGCACTGCCGTTTAGGCCATATTGGTGTAAAGCACATGATGAAACTCCATGCAGATGGACTTTTGGAATCACTTGGTGCTTGCGAACCATGCCTCATGGGCAAGATGACTAAAACTCCGTTCTCCGGAACAATGGAGCGAGCAACTGATTTGTTGGAAATCATACATACTAATGTATGTGGACCAATGAGTGTTGAGGCTCGCGACGGGTATCGTTATTTTCTGACCTTCACTGATGATTTGAGAAGATATGGGTATATCTACTTGATGAAGCACAAGTCTGAAACATTTGAAAAGTTCAAAGAATTTCAGAGTGAAGTAGAGAATCATCGTAACAAGAAAATAAAGTTTCTACGATCTGATCACGGAGGCGAATATTTGAGTTACGAGTTTGGTCTTTATTTAAAACAATGTGGAATAGTTTCACAGCTCACGCCACCCGGAACACCATAGCGTAATGGTCTGTTCGAACGTCGTAACTGTACTTTATTAGATATGGTGCGATCTATGATGTCTCTTACCGATTTATCACTATTGTTTTGGTGTTATGCTTTAGAGACAGTTGCATCCACGTTAAATAGGGCACCATCTAAATATGTTGAGACGATGCCTTATGAACTGTGGTTTGGCAAGAAACCAAAGTTGTCGTTTCTTAATGTTTGGGGCCGCGATGCTTATGTGAAAAAGCTTCAACCTGATAAGCTCAAACCCAAGTCGGAGAAATGTGTCTTCATAGGATACCCAAAGGAAACTATTGGGTACACTTTCTATCACAGATCCGAAGGAAAGATATTCGTTGCTAAGAATGGATCCTTTCTATAGAAGGAGTTTCTCTCGAAAGAAGTGAGTGGGAGGAAAGTGGAACTTGATGAGGTAATTGTACCTTATCCTGAATTGGAACGTAGTACATCACAAAAACTAGTTCTTGTGATTCTTACACCAATCAGCGAGGAAGCTTATGATGATGATCATGAAACTTCAGATAAATTTACTACTGAACCTGGCAGGTCAACTAGAGTACGTTCCGCACGAGAGTGGTACGGTAAACCGGTTCTGGAAGTCATGTTACTAGACCATGATGAACCTATGAACTATGAGGAAGCGATGATGAGCCCAGATTCCGCAAAATGGCTTGATGCCATGAAATCTGAGATGGGATCCATGTATGAGAAAAAAGTGTGGACTTTGGTTGACTTGCCCGATGATTGGCAAGCCATTGAAACTAAATGGATTTTTAAGAGGAAGACTGACGCCGATGGTAATGTTACCGTCTACAAAGTTCGAATTGTTGTGAAAGGTTTTCGACAAGTTCAAGGAGTTGACTACGATGAGAATTTCTCACCCATAGCAATGCTTAAGTCTGTCCGAATCATGTTAGCAATTACCGCATTTTATGATTATGAAATCTAGCAAATGGATGTCAAAACTGCATTCCTTAATGGATACCTCAAAGAGGAGCTGTATATGATGCAACCAGAAGGTTTTGTTGATCCTAAAGGTGCTAACAAAGTGTGCAAGCTCCAGCGTTCCATCTATGGACTGGTACAAGCATCTCGGAGTTGGAATATACGCTTTGATGAGGTGATCAAAGCATATGGTTTTATACAAACTTTTGGAGAAGCATATATTTAAAATAAAGTGAGTGGGAGCTCTGTAGCATTTCTGATATTATATGTGGATGCCATATTATTGATTGGAAATGATATAAAATTTCTGGATGGCATAAAGGGATACTTGAATAAGAATTTTTCAATGAAAGACCTCGGTGAAGCTGCTTATATATTAGGCATCGAGATCTATAGAGATAGATCAAGACGCTTAATTGGACTTTCACAAAGCACATACCTTGATAAAGTTTTGAAAAAGTTCAAAATGGATCAGTCAAATAATGGGTTCTTGCCTGTGCTGCAAGGTGTGAAGTTGAGTAAGACTCAATGCCCGACCACTTCAGAAGATAGAGAGAAAATGAAAGTCATTCCCTATGCCTCGGCCATAGGATCTATCATGTATGCAATGTTGTGTACCAGACCTGATGTGTGTCTTGCTATAAGTTTAGCAGGGAGGTACCAAAGTAAGCCAGGAGTGGATCACTGGACATCGGTCAAGAACATCCTGAAGTACCTGAAAAGGACAAATGATATGTTTCTCGTTTATGGAGGTGACAAAGAGCTCGTCTTAAACGGTTATGTCGATTCAAGCTTTGACACTGATCCAGATGACTCTAAGTCACAAACCGGATATGTATTTTTATTGAATGGTGGAGCTGTGAGTTGGTGCAGTTCTAAGCAGAGCGTCGTGGCGGGATCTACATGTGAAGCGGAGCATATAGCTGCTTCGGAAGCAGCAAATGAAGGAGTTTGGATAAAGGAGTTCATATCCGATCTAGGTGTAATACCTAGGCCATCGGGTCCAATGAAAATCTTTTGTGACAACACTAAAGCAATAGCCTTGGCGAAGGAATCCAGGTTTCACAAGAGAACCAAGCACATCAAGAGACGCTTCAATTCCATCCACGATCAAGTCAAGGAGGGAGACATAGAAATTTGCAACATACATATGGATCTGAATGTCGCACACCCGTTGACTAAGCCTCTTCCATGGGAAAAACATGATCAACACCAAGACTCCATGTGTGTTAGAATCATTACTATGTAATCTAGATTATTGACTCTAGTTCAAGTGGGAGACTGAAGGAAATATGCCCTAAAGGCAATAATAAAGTTGTTATTTGTATTTCCTTATATCATGATAAATGTTTATTATTCATGCTAGAATTGTATTAACCGGAAACTTAGTACATGTGCGAATACATAGACGAAATAGAATGTCCCTAGTATGCCTCTACTAGACTAGCTCATTGATCAAAGATGGCTATGTTTCCTAACCACAGACATGAGTTGTCATTCGATAAACAGGATCACATCATTAGGATAATGATGTGATGGAGAAGACCCATCCATTAGCTTAGCAACTTAATCGTTTAGTTTTTCTGCTATTGCTTTCTTCATGACTTATACATGTTCCTATGACTATGAGATTATGCAACTCCCGAATACCGGAGGAACACCTTGTGTGCTATCAAACGTCACAACGTAACTAGGTTATTATAAAGATGCTCTACAGGTGTCTCCGAAGGTGTTTGTGGTGTTGGCATAGATCGGGAATAGGATTTGTCACTCCGAGTGTCGGAGAGGTATCTCTGGGCCCTCTCGGTAATACACATCATAATAAGCCTTGCAAGCAAATGACTAATGTGTTAGTCACGAGATGATGTATTAAGGAACGAGTAAAGAGACTTGCCGGTAACGAGATTGAACTAGGTATGATGATACCGACGATCGAATCTCGGGCAAGTAACATATCGATGACAAAGGGAACAACGTATGTTGTTATGCGGTTTGACCGATAAAGATCTTCATAGAATATGTAGGAACCAATATGAGTATCCAGGTTCTGCTATTGGTTGTTGACCGGAGATGTGTCTCGGTCATGTCTACATAGTTCTCGAACCCATAGGGTCCGCCCGCTTAACGTTCGATGACGATTGGTATTATGAGTTTATGTGTTTTGATGTACCGAAGGTAGTTCGGAGTCCCAGATGTGATCACGGACATAACGAGGAGTCTCTAAATGGTCGAGACATAAAGATCGATATATTGGAAGCCTATGTTTGGACATCGGAATGGTTCCGGGTGAGTTCGGGCATTTACCAGAGTACCGGGGGGAGGGGGGTTACCGGAACACCCCGGGGAGTGTATGGGCCTTATTGGGCCTTAGCGGGATAGAGGAGGAGGCGGCCAAGGTGAGGGGCGCGCCCCCAAAGCCCAATCCAAATTGGGTGGGGGGCGGCCCCCCTTTCCTTCTTCCCTCTCTCCTCCTTCCTTCCTCTCCTACTCCAACTAGGGAAGGGGGATCCTACTCCCGGTGGGTGTAGGACTCCCCTAGGGCGCGCCATAGAGAGGGCCGGCCCCTTTCCTCCTCCACTCCTTTATATACATGGGGAGGGGGCACCCCATAGACACACAAGTTGATTTCTTAGCCGTGTGTGGTGCCCCTCCCCACAGTTACACACCTTGGTCATATCGTTGCAGTGCTTAGGCGAAGCCCTGCGCCGGTAGCTTCATCATCACCGTCGCCATGCCATCGTGCTGACCAAACTCGCGCGTGACGCTCAACTATATCAAGAGCTCGTGGGACGTCATCGAGCTGAAGTGTGCTGAACGCGGAGGTGTCGTACATTCGGTGCTTGGAGCGGTTAGATCGCGAAGATGTTCGACTACATCAACCGCGTCACTAGACGCTTCCGCTTTTGGTCTACGAGGGTACGTAGACACACTCTCTCCGCTCATTGCTATGCTTCTCCTAGATAGATCTTGCGTGGTCATAGAATTTTTTTTGAAATACTGCGTTCCCCAACAGATGCATCGGTCTCTGTAGAAGGAAGTTTTGGAGCTGTGGCGGCAGTCTATCGAGATTAGAGAGGAAATTTTTTTGGGGCTTCATGTAAGGACATGTCCCTTCCTAAGTGGTTTTGGTGATTGACGACAATGTGTTTGCGGACTAATCGCGTGTGCTAAATATTTCAGAGATTCATCCTTTGGCACGAGATGGTTACTTCCCCTTAAAGCTTTAAGCAGAAGACGTGTCGTCTCCCTCGGTTTTTGTTTTGGTGGACTTGAGTCGTAGGAGACACCATGCTGTCAAGAGGGGGTCCGCAGTGGAAATGCTAGGGTGGAATCATCACATACACTTCTTTTTTGGCACCCTCTGCTCCTTTCTTTGTCTTGGAGCATTTCGTCTCATCCGGAGTAGTGGTTGGTTGGTGGAAGCGGTAGTACCACCGCCAGGGTGGTAGTACCGCTTATGGTCACCAAGTTGTAGTACCGCTGCTCATCGCGGTAGTACCACTTGGGGGCATACGCGGCACTTTCGTCCCTATCTGGCTCGGCCACCGCTTCGACTCAAGGGGGTATTTCCCGATGTCGGGTTTTGCGGTAGTAGCAGCGGTAGTACCGCTGCCACCACCGCAACTACTACCGCTCCCCTACACCTCCCTCTTCCTCTCAGCAGATGTCGCCTTGTTTTGCGCTACGCGGTAGTACCGCTGCTACTAGCGGTAGTACCGCTACTCCCAGTGGTAGTACCATCCTGTGCGGGCGGA
>LR738713.1:63914269-63927913 GCA_902687465.1 Secale cereale | reverse complement strand
GGGGGGGATGGACGGTTGGTTCGCGTTTTCGCCTGACAGCATGGGCTAGACGTGCTTTCCACTTGCGCCGGAGCCCCCAGCGACCCCCGGTGCGCCGGGTTCGGCCTGCGACCGCCGGACCAAAAAACGGGCTGAGCCGACGGATTTCGGCGTCTTGAAGGCGCGACTGAGGCGTTTTTTCGGCGCCGGTGCGGAAAAAGTCGCTTGGGAGAGCCTGTTGGAGACGCGGCTGGAGATGCTCTAACCCCATATGACTGGCCAGCCGTTAGGCATGACACGCACGCGATGAACACTGCCGTAAACAGTAAAAAAATCCCAACGAAATAAAAAGTGCAACGGCGTCCGGATGAACAGTGCGCGATGAACAGTACATTGAAAAAAAATGTTCACGCACCACTTTTCCATGGCAAAGAATTTTTAAATTTGGGATATTTTTTTAATTTCACTGTTCACACAGCACGATACGATGATAAAGTTTTTTTTCCAGCTTACTGTTCACTGTGCACTGTTTCATCGCGTGTCAACTGCGCCACCTGGCCAGTCATATGTGGATTTGGCAGATTTTGGACCTAAATGACATATTTACTACACTTCGAGAACCTAGATGTTGATTTTAATAGTTCGAGGATGTACGTGACACCCCTGATATAGTTCGAAGACCTACAATGCACTTCATTAAAAAATTAATGGTATTTCCTTACTAGAGACCTTGTCTTCTTGTCACGGTTTTAGGTCCGTTCTTTTGTCACGGTTTTAGGTCTGTTCTTTTCAAGTGCTCCGCCTTGTAAATTTCCACAGTTGTAATCAGCTCGACAGCTACCGCATTCTATAGACGAATGAATGAAAGACCTCAAAGAACAACTCAACAAGCAGGACCCAAACTGAAACTGTTCTGCCCCTTGGGTATTTTAAGATACAGAAGCTACAAATGCCAGGTGTTACAGACTGTTATAAGCACATAAACTAGGCTACCCCTACCATGGGGATCTTGAGTCAATTCCCTCCAAGTGCAGGGCATTCCCTGAATCTCGACATAGAATTTATCCAAGATTTGAGGCATACGCACACTCCAGTCAAAGAAGCGTCATGTGGTTAAGCAGTCAGACTAAAATCAGTTCTAAATCTGGCTTCAGGCCTTTGATGGCAACTTGTTCATCACAGGAATTATCTTGTCCTCCTAGAGGCCCCTATTAGGATCAATCTTGTAGGTGTCGTACTAGTCCAAGTTTCCATAGAAATATTCTTAACCTCAGAATTGCAAACGAGTGCAAGTGGATTAATACCAGGACAGACCAAAATCATCAATGATTGAAAAAATATCAATGAAACACTTACAATGTTCATGTCAACATGGAGTTCTGCAAACGAGGAAGTCGTATCCTTATCTTTAAGAACGCTTGCAATGTATATGCAGGCCAATGCACTCATATATGGAGGATATATGAGAATAAGATCCATCTTGTAAGTATCATTGACAAGGCCCCTGTAAGTAATAGTGTCTAATCAGCATAGAGATATAGCCATATAGGTCTAGTTGTACACCCATAAATCATCTGAAAGGTATTTCTCTCAAATTTGTCGTCCATGTGATGATCCTTCGTAAAAAAGATACCTATCTCATCATATTGTACTATACTAAAGTGAGAAGGAAAAGTCAATAGAGGTATTTGTGTATCACTGCGATCCTGTATTCCTAGAAAGGATATTCAGTTATGATGATACCAACTGTAAACGCTCTTTACTTAAGTGAAATATATGCACAGAGAAATTTTAAAAGGGTCTGGCTCCGAGACTAAAATCAGTCTTGTCAGAAAATGCTTAAAAAAGAATGGCTACTTTAACCACCAAATATTACTAAAACGAATCAAGCAACTTTCTTGTATATGAAATACAAGCAGCTTCCATTCACAAAAATAAAAAACAGTATGCCATGACGGAAATTATAAGAAAGTCCAACAAATTCCATTGCATCCAGTTCCCAACTTGACACTGCATTGTATTCAAGAACTGGTGCTTACCTGGCGAATTGTGTCAGATCTGTTATGCCAGCATCCTGCAATAACCTGTAAAATAGCACATCTCTCAATGCCATTGTAGAATCTATTGAAGGGGAGTTAATTTCAAAAGCTCAGAGAATCAGAAGATATAAAATGCTATTTCAGTGGAAAATGACATTTCTATTCAGATGATAGGGGAAGCAAAAGCCATACTGAAAAAGAGGACGGTATGGGTGGAAAACAACCAAATAATATTTGAGTGCTTTCAGGAGCTTCATTTCCATTTCAAGAATATCTTTGATTTCAAATCTGTACTTGTCATCAGAACCTACATTTTAGGGGACGAAAACACATGGTTATTGGCTTATTGCAGAGGTTGTGCAACTCTTCCAGCCTTCCAAGTAAACATGGGCCTGTCTGAATGATCAAGAAACTTACCACACACATCTTCTTGATGTAAAATACGAGAAGCCTTGCTTGCACTGTGCTTTCCTCCACCTTTGATGCCAAATACAAACAAGCTGGTGCTACCAAATGAGGATCATACTCCGTCATACTCTTTCTGTAAATAGATTCGGACACAGTTCGGAATACTTAAGTTCCATTAAAAGAACTTCTTAAATGCTCAAAGAGTTATGTAGAAATAGTCAATAAAATATGAACCTTCATGTCCAATTTGTGTTCACGGAAAGTATAGAAACATGAGTTTGGTGCTTGAAGTATAATATTTGTAATTAAATTTCAATGGTTTCTGGTTAAAGTACCATCGTACTAATTATGCTTGAAGCAACTTGATGAGAACCTCACATCTACAGTCCCCCAAGTTATGAACGAAGCAAAGTGAATTATAGAGTTCTGGGTGAAGCACACAAGTTCTCGTAGACACAAATGTACAATTACAGTACATGATTCTTACTTGCCTGTACGTTGACCATCTTACATCATAGGATATGCTTCCTACTTTCTTAGTGGCACAACTTACAATCTAAAATAAAATACTGTGTTTTCATTTCTATGACTAGTAAAAAATAGTCAGGTCCATATCCGACTAGTAAAAAAATAGTCATATGCTGACAGCGACATTAGAGGCCAGAGGGGCACTCTTCTATCCGACGCGTCCTTACTAAATATAGAATCATACCTTGTATAGACACGCCTGAAGTATGTGATTGCAGTAGCTATGACTCTGAAATAGCAATCATGAGTTAATGCCAGATAGGTGTGGAGGAAGATGAACCTCATACCATAGGGTGGAAAAGTAAGCCATCTGGTAGCAGACATAAATTAAATAGTACTCCCTCCGTCCCAAATTAAGTGACTCAATTTTGTACTAAAGTTAGTATAAAGTTGAGTCATTTTTGAGTCACTTATTTTGGGACGGAGGGAGTATTAGTTACAAGTTAGTCTTACAATAAAAACTGCAACAGCCTTAGGATTAAAAAAGAAAATACAGATACATGAGATTGGAATAGTACTGGCATTTTTAACTTTTTTCTTGAAAGCAGTTAGCTTTGGTATCACTATATTAGTGTTGAAGTTAAAGCAAACTCCACAAAAATGTTACCAGGAAGAATTTATGAGGGAAAGAATAAATACCACCACACATTTGCATGAGTTTCAGGTAATAAACCTCCAATGCGTATAACTTCTTTAGATACAAAGGTGGCCACTTAAAAAGAACTATATATGACTGCAGAAGGAAAGCTTGCTAACTACAGCCTAAAAGCAAAGCACAAGTTTATTTGATCACTGGCGTATAAAGATATCATACACAGATAAAAACAAAGGTACAGGTCAGGAAATTGAAACAAGGTCTCCTACCTTGTCTAACTTTCACCTGCTGGGCCAACCGCCATATATCCGAAATCGTCAAATGCTTTTACTCTGTAAGGAAGAGAACTAATGCAGAAAACATGTCTGTAAATTGTAAGATACTGTCATGTGCCCATCATGGTTCCAGCAGGTAGCAATTTGTTTGATTAGATTTTTGGATTTTCATGATTTAGAGATAAGGTCTTGACAGTGAGGTTACATAATGCTCTTAGGGATTCCTGTCAGTTGTATTAGATTATGCTTCTAGGGCTAGGTCACCTATATATGTGAATTGCCACGTGGTTAACTGAAGGAATCAAGAAGCAAATAAAGAATAATTCCATCCTTATCTTTGTTATCTTCTCGCACAAAACCAAGCCATGAGGCCTGTTACTCCCGGGGCCCGGACATCATCAAGTCTGTACTTACCCAGTCACAGATATTATGAGTGCCACAACTGGAGTGAAATCAATGGAGTGCATAAAGTCGAATTTAGTACGGACACGGACACTAGATTGCTACTTCTTTTTTCCATGTATGCTAGATTGATACTCATGTAACAAGGACTGTGTCGGTAAACGAAAATAAGCAATGCACAGCTTGTGTCACCAAATACTTCTCTAGCAGAAACGGTATAAGCCTGTATCTCCATTTAGTAGAAAGAACAGTCGAGTAACACATTCTCAACTTGTTTTAGCAGAATTCAGCGTTTGTGCTTTGTGCTAAGAGTGAATTATACGCTACAAAGGTGCATGGCGCGAGCGGTGGCCAGTTGGTTAGAGTACACACCTGTGAGCTCACGGAAGGACATGTGGGTCTTGACAAGGGGGAACGCCACCAGCGTGGTGCCGGCAGCTCAGAGTTCACGAAATGGCGATACTAAATCTGATCGAGGTCGGGTGGGTGCCGGCGGCTTACCTGTGCGACGACGCACAGAAGTGGGCGGCCACTCTGGATCAGCGATTCACCGACAGATTCTCGCCGACGGAATCGGGTGGGGTTCTCTGAGAGCAGGGAGCACGGAGAGGAGGTCAGGGCAGCCGGGCGCTGCCGCGACGCGCAGGCAGGCCTATTCCGCGACGCGGCAGCCCGACCAACATGCCAGGCCCAATATGTCCGAGAAAACAGCCCATGTATCCTATAAATTCCTAATGCTTAATGAGATGGAGTTGTCTCAAAAAAAAAATAGCTTAATGAGATGGGCAAATAAGTGAATAACCGACGCATTATGAAGCCCTTGGGCCTGTTTGGGACAGCTCCGCTCCACGAAATTCAGTTTTACTCCATCAAATTCATTTTGGAGCAGTTTCGCATAGGAGTTGCAGCTTCATCAAAGAGAATGTTTGGCTTCAAGTTAACTCCAGCTTCAAGAATGAGAGTTTGGTGGAAAGGATCTATTTGATTGGCTGACGAAGGGGTATCCACTTACTGGTGGCAGTGGTGGGTAATTTTCCTCCAACTCCAGCTTCCAGATTTTTTTGAAGCACCTCTAGAGGGCTTCACAAAAAACAAGGAGTTGGACCCTAGATTCTAGTTTTTTTGTGGAGCAGCATATTGTGGAGCTATCCCGTTTGGATTGGGTTTTCTAGAGCGGAGCTGAATTTTGAGAAGCGAAGTAGTCCCAAACAGGTCTTAGTTTCTCCAAAAATAATAATTAGGAAGCCCTTTAAATTTGAAGTCACGTGGGAGCGTCACCAGAAAGGAACGTGACAGAATTTTTTTTCTTTTTTTTTGCGAAAACATACGGGAGTTTTATTTCAATGTCATAGGATTACAATCGAGAGACAATAAGGGACTGTTTGGTTCGTGTCCTAAAGCAAAGTAGCCTGGCCTGACACTTCCGTGGGATCTGCCCTAATCTGTTTGGTTTGTGTCCAGACGATTTCAACGTTGGCCGGGCCTGAGAACATCATAATATCATTTGCCTGGCCCAAAGCTGAGAAACGTGGTTAGGCTGGTCGTAATGGTAGTATCATAGCTAGTATCATGCATGCCAACTAGATAATTTTGATGAGGTGTAATAGAATTAAATGAAAAAAAAGATGGTTGGGTATTATATCATGATACCGTATCATAATAAATGTTATAGTAGTATGTGTCATGCATAGCAACAAATAGAATACTACTTGATAGGTGATACTAATATATGATACTATGCATTAGGAAGGTAGTATATGATACTAGTATATGATACTCTCCACTACAACCAAGCTTAGCCTGGCTTAGGCGACTGAAATCGGAGGCCTGAGTTGCTACCTAGCGTGCTAAATTTGTTTTTCTAATAAAAGAAAGGATGGCAGAGAGTACGTTGGCGTGATGAAACATATTTAATACCTAGCAGGTCAGGCCACAAATCAAACAACAGTCTATGAATCTTGCCTGATCAGGCAGAAAATTGCAACACCTCGGGCCCATGTCAGCCACTCAATTTTGCCATGCACCCATGCGAATCAAACAGCCCATAAGTTTTGACCACATGGAGGACATCTGCTCACGCACACTAGAGTACATGACTGTCGGATTCAGGGCTCCGCAAAACCCGTTAAGTTCGAACACAGGGGCGTGAACGAAGATCTCTCCCACTCTCGTTTACCTAGCATCTCGCTCTCGTCGTGGTGAAGGGATTCAAGCAAACAACGAACAAAGCACACAAGAGTTTATCCAGGTTCGGGCCACCGCGTGGTGTAAGACCCTACTTTTTACTTTGGTGGATTAGCCTCGGGCGAGCCGGGATACAAGCTAGTACAGAGGTTCCTGGGCTCAGGAGGTGAGCTTAGGAGGGTCAGGAGGCTAGTGTTCTTACTCCTTGTATGGTGGCAGAGTGTATCCGCCCGTCCCCTTTGCAGTGGGGGTTCTAGCTACTTATATAGGCGGCCACGGTCCTCTTCCCCCGAAATGTTTAGGCGGGAAGGGATCCCACAACGGCCATTTTTGAGCGGGAACACAAGGACGTTCCTGCCCTGACAAAAGTAGTCTTCGCCTGCAAAATGATCAGGCGATGACGCGGTGGTGGGCTCGACGATGACATCCTCCTTGCCGTCCTTGCGGTCTTCGGTCTTGTTGCACCAATGAGGAAACCTTTGCCCCGCTCTTCGGGAACTTGCGGCTGCGTTGTCCCCCTTGCACCGAAATGGTAACTGCGCCGCTGGCGCACGCACTACTAGGAAAAGGCCTACTAATGGCGCACCTATTTTGGCCATTAATGGCGCATTAGTGGTGCGCCATTAGTGCCACGTCATTAGTATATTTGGTGCGCCATTAGTATCTGGTATACTAATGGCGCACCATAGATGCGCCATTAGTATAGACCACGGTGCGCCATTAGTATGCCTCCCAGGGGGCCATATATACCCAGGTGCTTTGGCATACTAATGTCGCACTCTTGCCTGATGCGCCATTAGTAACTTTGGCATACTAATGGCACACTGTTGGATGATGCGCCATTAGTATCCTTTGGCATACTAATGGCGCACTGTGATGTGATGCGCCATTAGTATGAATATTAGGTTATTTATTTATTTTTAATTTTCTGTTTTTTGCACAGGTTACAAAATGTATTATTGGACAGAATATAGACAGCAGCACACAGCAACAACAGATTCATCGAATACAATAGAAGATTAGTCTCTGAATACAATTCATCATATTAGTCTCCGAATACAATTCATCATATTAGTCTCCGAATTCAAAAGACCGAACAAAGATAGAACATTATATTACAAGTCTCGAGACCGCGAGTAGCGAGTTTGTCTTCACATTACAAGTCGATATCGATCATCTAAACTACCATCACATAGAAGAGAGATGCGGTCATCACGATGAGCATCATCACGATGAAACTCGTCTTCATCCGGTTCCTCCAACGCTCCCTCCCCTCTCCTGCTAGATAGCGGGCGTATCTAGATTCCGCCTCGGCCCTAGTAGTGTACCCTTTGTATCTGTTACCGCTGAAACGGTGAACCTGTCTCTGACACTCCTCCCAGTCGTCGTAGACTCCGGGAACCTTACCCTTGTACACAACATACGACGACATCGCTATGCACTAGCCAAACGAAACGTTAGTACCAATTCACAGACAATACATAAGCAATATATAAGTATGCAACAGAACGATTGGAAGAGAAAAGCAAGACATTAATAGCATCGATTACATCTAAGTTGAACGACTGTCGAAACCAAAGAGACATACTACAAGTTCATTAAAGTTTAATTACAACATGAGCCAATCGATGTTTCAGAACTAGACACAACATCACTACTTTCGACTCGACTCAAGGGACCGGAGCGTGGATGAAGCCGCTGTCTATCGTGGGAGTCATGAAATCGCGGGCGTTGTCAGCCTGTATTTATAGCATTGTGTCTATGTCACTGTTGGACGGTTGATTTCTGAGGTAGAACTGCCCCGAGGTACGAAGGACATCTTGATGGATGATTTCCGCAAACTCCGACTGGATGCGAAAGAATTCTTGTCTGATGTCCGCGTCCTGGATTGCCGACACGCTCGCGGCCCAATCTTTGAGTTTACTCGGTAGTAGAAGGTGATGATGGTCCCGTACGATCGCCCGCATGTGATGGATGACGTAGTAGGCACCCTTCTGACCGCCAGGCGGCTGCTTGACGCAGCAGAACGTCGTATTGTGGGCGAACACGTGCTTGCCGTACTTACGAAGAGGCCTGGTGAAGGTGCCTCCAGATTTGGCGTAGCCGTGGAGAACATCATCAAGAACATTCTTGACATTTGTGTAGTCTACCTTCGACTGACGGTCCGAGTCAAAATACGTGGCCATGGAATATTTGGGGCTTAGGAGGATGAGTGTGCAATGTGTGTCACTGCACAAAACACGGAATGTTAAAAGAAAAACGATCGAAATCTAAGAATTCATATGTTACGGTGCGGTTGAGGGGACGACTTACTCGGGAAAGTAAGGCACGAGGAAGTTATCCTTATCTCGGTTTTCCAAAATGACGCCTTCGAGGTAAGAACTCGCGACTTGTCGGTCCCCAGCCTTGCCCAAGATCTTGGCACGCATGTAGAAGGGGTCGACTATCACGATGTCCGGGGTCTTGTCGCGAATGATCCACATCTCCATACTCAGCGAAAATAGCCGAACGAAGGTGTAGTGCAGCGGATGAAGGTTCAACATAGCGTAGATGTCATCAAACCGCAGGACGATCGTACCCCCGATGGAGTTATCCACAAAGTCCTTGCCCTCTGGCACCTTGGCCGCGAAAAATGGGTATGCCACATCCTTCTCTCTGAGACGCCGCTTCTCCAAAGAAAGAACATTGTCATGCAGACTCCGCATAGCACCGGTTGCAGCATTGAGCATATTACTCGGTAGCATCGGCCTACCCGCCACATGCACCCTCCTCATTACATCCTCAGGTGAAGGTGGCCCGTCCTGAGCACGGATCGTACTCGGTGCCGGCTGGCTCGCACCCTTGTTAGTCTTTCTTTTCCATGCCTTCTTCTTCTCCTGTAATGGGACCGAGTTCTGCTCACAGACCGCCTTCTTGAGTGTGTTGGGGCTGATAATATTTCGCACCTCGCCTATCTGAGGCTCGGTGAAGTGGCAGCTGGAGGCGTCTCCTGAGAACTGAACGACAGACGACGCCTATTGCAACTTGGTTTCTCCGCGGTACCAGCTAGATCTCGCACGTCTTTTGTAGGGTTGGGTTCTTGAGAAGGAGGCCCCATGAAGTCGCCATCATACCCATGATAGGCAAAGTACGCATCGACGTTGGCAAATGTATCGTCGTCGTCGTTCGGATCCTGTGCCATATGCATGTTTGGATCCAGTAGCATAGGGATGTCCGACACCGTTGCGGCGGTCTTGCCATGGCTTGGCGCCGGCACGACTAGCGGTGTTGTCTTTGGGGTGGTGTCCCCCGCCCCAAACGAATCTGGCTTTTCGGCCAAAGCAGGGGCCAGCTTAGACAGGCGCTGAGGGTCATCACATCATCTTCGTCGGCCCCGACGGGTCGAATCGAAGGTAACAACTCGTCGTAGCCTGGCAGCACCCGAACCAGTTGAACCCTATACAAGTTGGGTGGCATCCTAGTATCGTGGAACACGGGATTGCCTGGTTGAACGATTTTGCCCTTGGCGACATTGACCAACTCATTGTTCACGAAGTGCAGGAGAGTGCACGGAACATCGGCGGCGCCCTGCGAAAACATGTAGGGCGTCAGGGATGCCCAGTCAAAGGCAAGGAGATGAAGTCCTCGGCCGAGAGAGGCTTAATTAGTTACCGTGATGATGGCGTCGAGCTCGGCTAATGTCGAGGCACCGCCAATGGCGGGCGTGCAATTGACGGAGGGGCCGCTGCAGAGGTGCCGACCGGCGTACACCCGGGTGCATTAAGCTCCCGTGCCGGCATCGTAGACACCAATGCCGCCTCCGTCGGAGACACCAATGGCCCCGCCATCACGTTCTGCGAGTTGCTGGCCGTGAAGCTGGGAATCGGGGGCGGCCCCTGTTGGCCGCCCGCAATCCACGCCTGCAACCCCTCAATCAAGGTAGGCACAATGGCGGTGATCGTCGCTCCCAGTTGTTGTTGCACTTGCTCTTGGACAATCTCCGGAATCCGCGCCACTTGTGCCTTGAGTTCTTGAACCTCGCGCGACTGGCTTTCCGAGCTGGTCTTTTTCTCCTTTCGCCCACCAGCGTTATAGTATGACGACCATTTTGTGGACAAGCCTTTGCCGGCCACACGACCAGCTGACGACGGCTTACTGAGCTTATCCTTTTTCTTCATTACATTCAACGCCCTATTTAGAGTGGTGTCCCAAGGGTTACTCTTAGTCGACCCCGCGCTACTGCTTTCAGTCGCCTGCGGAAAGAATGTGAACCATTTAGAAATTTGGCTTCATTAATTAGAATGCAACCATATGGAGCTAATTACGCGGGGGTGTATTCCTTACCAGAACAAACTCAAGCGCCCTGGTCTTCGGATCCGTGGTAAGCTCCTTTGTTTTTGGGTCCTTCTTGTACCGGGCCCTGACAAAGTTCCTGGTCTGCTTGTCACCGTATTTATCGAAGAGGGGCGGTAGGCCTTGCTCGACACGGTCCGCCTCCTCCTTGTCCCATATAGGCTCCGCCACTCTGTAACCGCCGGGACCGAGTGTGTGTTCCCCTAAGTTCAGCTCCCGCATTTATTTCCCCCACTGACTTGATTCGGAGGTTGCGGTGCTCGAGCACTTGATCTTGAAGTCGTTGTAGTCATCTTCGGTGATCGAAGGATTTTTCTCCTTGATCTTATCATAACTAAAACCTTTGTCGATCATTCTCTTCACCGTGCTTTTCCAAGTAGACAGGGCCGTGCTCATCTTCGTGAGGGCGGCATTGTTCACTTTATTCCCTTTGAGGCTTGTGTTTTCAAATTCAGCGGGGAACTTGTATCGTTCGTGCAGCTTCGTGAAGAGGAGGTTGCGCAAATTCCCTCGGTCAGGATGCCTCAGGTTCTCGGTGTTGATCGAGACGATGCTCCGGAGAATGCACCCGAGCTGAAGCGAGTACCCCTTGACTATTCGTTCGGGCGCCGTTGGATTCCCGTCGGAGTCCACTTCAGTAAATTCCTCCTTGACGGTGCGGAGCACGGTCGGGCGCCGGTCCTTCCGTTGCCTCTTCGGTTGGCTGCCATCTGTGCGTGCGCCGCCATCATCAGTGGTGGCATCCTTGCCGGCACCATCAGTGGTGTCATCCCCGACGACACCATCAGTGGGGTCATCCTCGGCAGCACCATCAGTGGTGTCAGGATCGGTGGGGAAGGCGGCGTCCTCATACAAGTGAGGTTGTTCCTCCATCTCCTGGGACAGCTCCCAAAATGCCTTGCCGCCCGAACCCCCGACCTCATCGTTGTGGGCCATGTTTCTCTCTAAATAGGAAAAAAGTTTGGTCAAAAAGTTGGTTATTGTCAAGGAACAAGATCATGGTCTCATCATTTAGGGTTTGTCGACACCGAGGCATCCTAAAAGCTAAGCTTTTATCATTGAGGGTTTTTCGACGCCGAGGCACCCTAAAAGCCTAAGCTTTCATCATTTAGGTTTTTATCGACACTGAGGCACCCTAAAAGCCAAGGTTTTATAACTTATGGTTTGTCGACATCGAGGCATCCTAAAAGCTAAGCTAGGAAGGATAATTCTAAGTTGGGCCTAATCACTTGGCTCTATTGCCTCCTATGGTTTAATGCAACAAGAATAAAGGGGCAATTGATCCTACTTAATTAAGTACTAAGATACCCCAGCCCATGCATTAGTCACAAGTACCCCATATGTCCTATTTTTTTAGCAAAGTCATGCTAAAATTCACGGAAAATTTCAGCATGACCTTTGCTGAAAATAGGACATATGGAGTACCCGAATTTGCCGGAACGGAAGTTAATTGACATTACAGCAAACTCAAGGGCCTCTCGGGGTACCTGCAAAATCATCACGACACGATGGTCGGAGACAAAACCTAGCAAAAATTTGGATGGAGTGCATCCGGCTTTCAACTCCACTTTGGAGCTATCTTAGACTGATTATTTCTTTACTAACAAACTGCAGAAATGGTATCGATAGCATATGTCTAGACTCTAGACCACACACCATACAACAACATCAAAATATTCAAGAAGCTCAATTTCTCTTGAGAATGTATGTCTTTAAATACAATGAATATTGTCAATCAATAATTTCAAATCAATTACCGAGAGATGGTTTCATGAATATATAATGCAGAACACTGTAGATTTGAAATTCACAAACAACAAATAACCATCGTAATATGCTTTTACACTAGATGGTCCTCCTCACTTGCAGCAGGTCACGAAAGGGGGTTGCTGCTACTTGCCCAAATATGGAAGGCTCCAGTCAAAGCATGATTGAAATAACATATATATGTTGTTCTATGAACATACTAACAAAAGGAGAAGTGTCAATATACAGCAAGACAGTGTAAGCAGATCAATAGCACCAATCCTACCAACAAAATGGAAGTGCACAGAAATTCTGTCCACAACAGCACAAAGCCTCCAAGCTGCAAAACAGAAACTTTTAGTACCAGTTACAATTAGAAGGTGATCGATTATCTGCCGTAGGGATCAGTTGACTTGGAATTAAATATGTTGCTACCACTACCAAAAATACCATAAGTTCCCTACTTCGGACGGAACGAAATTCATGGAATGTTCAAAAGGTAGAAAAATCCACAGCTATTGTTCCCCTTGTTTTCCCTTTTTTTGGCAGTTCCCACGCATCGGAAACCTAATTTTAATGTGGTAATTTAGGTATTTTGATTATGAAACCTTAATGCCAGCATGATTTTGGACACTGCAGTTCCAGTTCACATCAATCATCAAATCTACAGAACAATAACTAAACTACAGGAGAAAACTAGAATAAAGGGCCTCAATTCTTGCACATAACACAGTTCATCCAGTCATAAATGATCCAATTTGACAAAAGCACTTACTGTAGACCCCAACAATTACCCAAGATAACAACAGATTTAGACAACCGATCAATCCCATGAACAAGAATCGAACAATGCGACCTCAGATTTCAGGGTTGTACTCCAATTTGTTCATATCAGGTTCACATTTCTAGCATGACTACCGGTATTAGCAGGAAGAAACCAACTAAACAAGATTGAAGCCTGCACTGCAAACACTTATCCATGGGAAGAACAGCAAATCTGAACCAGAAAAAAACATAATGGATCTAGGGGACTGCGTGCGTACCAGGATGAACGTACCCCCTTGGTGGAGGCCTGGCGGTGTCGAGGGCGTCGAAGGGGTCGGGGTCGGGGTCGAAGTGGCGTCGGTGGCGGTGTCGAAGAGGCGGCGGCGGCGGC
>LR738713.1:63874895-63901982 GCA_902687465.1 Secale cereale | reverse complement strand
CGAGCACTGGCCCAGGGGGGGTTGATTAATTAATCCTCGGGTTAATTACTCCCTCGGCAAGTTTTAGTTGTTTAGGCAAATAGTACCAATGTTTGGACTTGCTGGAAAAGACTTAGCACCAAGCGGTTTATCGAGGGGGTCCCATAACCCCAACCGTGTGAGGAACGCATAATCAAGGAACATAACACCGGTTTATACGGTTCCTAGGGCGGCATGAGTGGAACAAAATACCAAGCAAAAGGCTTAGCCTTCCACCCATTACCAATATATAGATGATTTCATTAAGAGTTAAATATAGTGTGATATCCCAACAAGCTTCAACAAGAAGCAAGAAACTTCAATCTTCTCCTGCAACTAGCAATGCTATAAGAGGGGCTGAGCGAAGCTTACTTAGCCAATCAAAGGTTTGCATAGGTAGGGTGGTTAGAAAGGATCATGGTTACAATAGGAGGCTGACAAGAAGACATGGGCATCGAGGCAAAACTATAGAGCGAGACTTCTAGCAATAGGCAAATATAGTAATGATATCCGTGTCAGGTCATCTTGCCTGTTGGATCGTCGATGGGATCGTAAGAGAGCTCCTCGTTCTCAACCTCGGTGGTAACCTCGTTCTCGTACTCGGTCTCAGCTTCCGGCTCTACTCAAAACAAAACACACGAGGCACGAAATCAACAAGATGCAATGCGCAAACAACAGGATGCATGACTGATGCACTAAGGAAGCACTACAGATGCACTTAGGAAGCACAGAAAATCAACATAGGAAGCACAGAGTCACAACACAAGGAGCATGACAATATGCAACAAGAAAAATACTTCAAAACATGTTAACAATAGGATATTATGAATCTACATGCAAAAACACACAAGTTTCATATAGGACTTGCTCAAAATGGAGCAACGGGCTAAAAGATACACCCGAAACAATAAACATGAAAAAGCTGAAATTAACAGCCACATAGCAACTTCGGAGCAAGAGATAAATAGTCTACAACACTCAAACATCATGGCAAGGAGCATGGACATAAAGTAGACATCTCCTACAGCAAACAATTCCATTGGAGCATCTCCATAGGAGGCATGGATCAATAGCAACAAGCTATGACATTTTGAACTTGACAACAAAAACCTGACAGCAGTAATTTATAGCAACTTGGGAGCAAGAAGTAAATATGCTACAGCCACCCGAATGAGCATGTGAGAGCATGAATGGATAGCCAACAACATATACAACAAGGAACCATCAAGAGTCACCCCAAATTAAGCATGGATTTGCCTAGAACAATAAGCAAACATGGCATCTGGAAATTACAAATTCCAGACTTAGTGAAATTTCACTAAGTGTTAAAACAGTAGTAATATCATGGCATGTTTGTGAGCAAGTTTAAGTCACCTCAAAGCAAGACATGGCAAGTGGTTAGCACCACAACAAAGTACACATGATGGGGAGTCCAAAACATATAAGCATGCATCAAGGGGACAACCACATCAATAGCAACGAGCTCCTCAACTAGGCATCTCGTAACAAGTTTAACAACATAACAGCCACAAGCACTTTTGCAAAGGAGATAAACATGGCAAGATGAAATCTATCATGCAAGCTAAAACAACCAACATGTAGAGCATCTCATGATGAACATGTGGACATATCATTTGCTTCATTTGTATAAACATGCAACAAGTTATCACATTGCAAACATGGCATGAAAACAACTAATCGTAGCAGTTTATAATAAGTAGCACTCTTGCAACAGATATTTAAGCATCTAGATGAACTCAAACATGCATGGCACAATGGAACAAAGCGTGGAGCATATCACCACGAACATTTTGACATATCATTCACTCAAAACGGATAAGCACACAAAAAGTTATTAGCGGTCAAAGTAGCAACATTACTGCAGATGGAATAGACTTAGCAGAAAAACTACTAGTAAAACTGAGCGCAAGATAACTAAGCGGCGCCTAGGGCGAGGGATAGGAGGGGCACTCACCACGGGCTCGGCCCGGAGAAGAGGAGGCAGAGGCAGGCCTGGGAGTAGGCCACCTTGGGCCGCGGTGGAGGCCGGCCCAGGCGGCTGGAGCGGTCTGCGAGCTGGGGCGCTCGGGAGGCCGGCTGGGCTTCGGCGCGCTGGGCTGGAGAGGGCGGCTGGGACGGCCCAGGAGGGAGGAAGTGGAGCGGGCGGTCGGGCCACAGCTGGACCTCGCGGCCTGCGAGGGATGGAGGCTGGCTGGAGCTTGCGGCCCACCTGGCCAGGGCAGCTGGCTGGCAGAGGCTGGGCCTCGGGCGGATCTGGGGCGAGGGCGACGGCCTGGCCTGGGCGCGGCGAAGCGGCCAGGCACGGGGCGGATCGAGCGCCTGCTCGATCTAGGAGCTCGGCTCGCCAGCCCGGCGGTCGATGGCGCGAAGGGCGGCTGCCTGCTGGGAGGGGAGGACCGGGGAGGCTGGGGCCTGCTGGATCCGGCGGCTCCTCGCCGGATCTGGCCAGGGCGGAGACCACGGGCGGCGACGCGGGCGATGTGGGAGGCGCGGTGGAAGCACGGCGCGTCTCCGGCGGAAGCACGGCGCGGCTGCGGGGGTGGAAGCACGCGACGGCAACGGTGGAAGCACGCGACGGCAACGGTGGAAACACTAGGGTTTCTGGGCGCAAAATTGGAGAGGGAGGACGTTTATATAGGCACAAGGAGCTAGGGTTGTCCAAATGAGGAGAGGTTTTCAGCCACGAGATCACAATTGGACGGCCTTGATGAAGGGAAGGATTTGAGTTGGGTTGGTAGGCTGTTGGAGGGGTTTCTTGGGCCTCAAAGAGGAGGTACATTTAGCCCACGAGAATAACTGTTGGAGCATCAAACGAACTCCAAACGCGGCAAGATTTGACGGGCGGGTTACACCTACCCAAAAAACATCGCGCGACAAGTCTCACGCCAAACCGGAAACGTTACACGGCCAAACACAAAAGTAGGCCTCGGGGAGGCCACGGACACGTGAGAGGGCGCCAGAACTCGAAACGGACAACGGGAAGGAAGGAAAGGGACCAGATGCAAACGACAACACAAATGCAATGCAATGCACATGACAACATGACATGGATGAAAGCCACACACGCACACGACAAAACGATGAAAAACCCGAAAAGGCGAAGAACCCGGAATGGAACTAATGAAGCCAAAGGTATATTTTGCCCAAAAGGGAAAGTATTACATCCGGGGCATTACACCTCATGTAAAGGGTACGACAGAAGCTTCTACTTGAACCAATGCGTGAAACATGAGTTGTGATGTTTGATTATATCTCCGTCCGTCCTTTGTTGGCCTTGGTCATTGTACGTCTTCTCAATAAAGGTTTTGTGCTCTACCACCCAAGGATCGACCACGTCTATGTGTTGTAGCGCGACTAGGTTTGCTCTTTCAAAGTCGGCGAGTCAACCCTCGAAGTCGACATGCATTTCGCGGCGACCCTCACGGTGACCCCATCCAGCGAGCCTGCCGAGGTGCCTGTTGACGGGCAGACCAACGGGGTTCTCGATGCCTAGATAATTCGTGTAGTAGGAGATGCACTCTTTGGTCAGGAAGCCCCTGGCTATGCTTCCCTCTGGACGTGACATGTTGGGAACGTATCCTTTGATGACACCATTCATCCTTTCGAACGGCATCATGCTGTGCAGGAACGTCGGCCCGAGTTGGATGATATCGTCCACAATATGGACCAGCAGATGCACCATAACGTCGAAGAATGCGGGCGGGAAGTACATCTCAATCTCTCATAGTATCACCACGATCTCTTCCTGTAGCCTTCTAAGTTGCCTTACGCCAACCGACTTCCGAGAGATGATGTCGAAAAAGTTGCATAGGCCAAATAGTGTTTCACGGACGTGCGCGTCCATGATCCCATGGATTGCAACTGGAAGTATCTGCGTCATCAGCACGTGACAGTCGTGAGACTTCATCCCGCTGAACTTCTGCATCGCTGGGTCTAGGTATCTGCTTATCTTCCCCGCGTAACCGTAAGGAAGTTTTACTCCTACGAGGCAGGTGAAAAACTGCTCGATCTCCTCCTGGCTTAGAGTGAAGCACGCGGGAGGGTAGTCATTTCCGGTCTTCTTGGCCTTTTTGACTTTGCGACGACTTTCCGTGTCCTGCTTCGCCTCATCATCATCATCATCATCATCATCATCATCATCATTAGCGTGAAGCTCCTGCCTGATGCCCATTGATTTCAAGTCTGCCCTTGCTTTCGGCCCATCTTTGGTCCTCTCTGGCATGTTGAGCAGGGTACCAAGCAGACTCTCGCACACGTTCTTCGTGATATGCATGACATCAAGGCTGTGAGGCACACGGTGGATCTTCTAGTACGGCAAGTCCCAGAAAACAGACCTCATTTTCCATACCTTCAGCAGCGGCTCTGGCGCCTTTCGCTTCTTTCTCGGCGCCTTTTGGTTCTTTCTCGGCAGTGGGCAATCTTTCCAATTTTTCAACAGCTCGTCTATTTCCTCGCCGCTCCTCGTACGCGGGCATCCTCGGGGTTCGGTTTCATCATCGAACAGATCCTTGCGTTTTCTCCATAGGTCATCGTCGCGAAGCCACCTTCGATGTCCCATGAACATGGTTTTCAAAGACCCGGGATCTCTATCTAGCTGGCGATACGTTGTGTCATCCATGCACCTGACGCATCCAGAAAATCCGTGGACCACCTGCCCTGCGACATATCCGTAACCGAGATAGTCGTGCACCGTCGTGAGCAGTGCGGCTCTCATAGGGAAATATTCTTTCTCTGCGGCGTCCCACATATTGGCTGGCATTTTCCACAGCGTGTCTAGCTCCTCTTTCAGCAGCCCCAGATACAGATTGATGTCGTTCCCTGGTTGTTTTGGTCCTTCAATTAGCATACTCATGTGAATGTACTTCCTCTTCATGCACAACCAGGGGGGAAGGTTGTACATCCACACAAACACAGGCCAGGTGCTATGTGTGCTTCTCTGGCTGCCAAACGGATTAACTCCATCAGTGCTCGCGCCCAGCACGATGTTCCTTGGATCGTTCCCAAATTCTGGGTCTTCGAAGTTCAACGCTTGCCACTGGCTCATATCCTTAGGGTGACTCATCATCTTGTCTTTTTTATCTATCTCTGGATCATTTGCGTCATCTTCTTGCTTCTTCTCCTCCCTATCCGCGTGCCAACGCAGGAGCTTTGCTACCTTAGGGTCCGCGAAATACCGCTGCAGACGAGGAGTGATCGGAAAGTACCACACCACTTTTCGAGGAGCTTTCTTCCTCTTCTTTTATCGAGTGACGCCGCACACCGGACATATGGTAGACTCCGCGTGCTCGTCCCGATAAATGATGCAATTGTTCATGCACACATGGTATTTCACGTGCGGTAAATCCAAAGGACACACGATTTTCTTCGCCTCCTCGAAACTGGTCGGGCACTTGTTCCCCTTGGGAGGACGTTCGTGCCAGAATGACATGTTCTCGTCGAAGCATGCGTCGGTCATTTTGTGTTTTACCTTCATCTCCAGAGCCATGAGCGTTACTTTCAGGCGGGTATCCTCGGGCCTGCATCCTTCATACAATGGAGTAACCGCGTCTATCTCCAGTTGATCCATCTTGGCTTTCTCTTGGGCGGCAGCTCTTGCGTTATCCGTCTGCTTGAGAAGCAGCTCTTGAATATGAGGGTCATGCACCCAGCCCATCGATGGTCCAGCGTCGTCTGCTCCGCCGGCATCATCATCTTCATAATCATGCCCATGTCTGCTCCGGCATCTTCCTCCTCATCATGTCCTGCATCTTCTACGTGATGACTGTGTACAGCATCACCGTCGTGATCATCTCCTGGAGATTCTTCGTCTTCTCGCCCGCCCGAGCCGTGGTGGTTGTCTTGCTGCCCTTCCCCATTTCTTGCCCGGCCCACATGGACGACTTCATAGTCATCTTCATCTCCTTGCCACTGATAGCCATCCATGAAACCACGCAAGAGCAGGTGGTGCCCGGAATCCGGGTCCGCAATAAGGCTCTTTAGCTTGCATCTTCGACACGGACATCTTATCTCCGTCTCGTTCTTTTGAAGCATCTCGGCCTTCGCGGAGCTCAATAACCTATTCACGATGCTTTCGGTCATCGTGCGGACCATGGTCGCCTGCGGGGTAGAGAAAAACGATATTTTAGAACCAAGGAAAAATTTGGCATGACTTTCCCTAAATATAGGACCAAAAAGAATGCTTAATGCCAAAATTCTCGCCGAAACGGAAATGAATCAACATTCCGGCAAAATATTGGCAACTATCGCATTTCAAATACCGGTACACCTGCAAACACAAACATATATGCAACACCACAAACATATGCAACACCACGAACATACATAGATCTAGCTAGGCCATAAAAAGTGCATGTGCACATTGTTGGAGGGAGAACAACATAAAGATAGCTTCCCCCCTTACTTACCTATCAAAAAAGGTAATTTAACCACTTAATTTGAATGAATCTATGGTGGAAATGAGGTGACAAAGAGGAGGCAGCCGAGACAAGCTTTGGAGGAGGAGGTGGAGAGAATGAAGTGGGGAGAAAGTGAGTGGGTAGGAGTGGCTGTCCAAAATATCTTGCTGGTGCCCACTTACTAATGGCGCACCATCTCCTAATGCGCCATTAGTAACCCAGGTTACTAATGGTGCACCTGCTGGTAGTGCGCCATTAGTAGTTTTGAAAAAAAAACATACTAATGGCGCACTGTGCCAAAGTGCGCCATTACTAGTTTAAACTAGTAATGGCGCACTGTGGCACAGTGCGCCATTAGTAGTTTTGCCAAAAAAAAGAATAAAAAATATAATAAAAAAACAATAGTACTGGCGCACTATGTGACTGGTGCGTCATTACTAGTTACAACTAGTAATGGCGCACTCTGTCTGGATGCGCCATTAGTATGTTTGGAAAAGAAAAAAAATTGATACTAATGGCGCACCCTGAGCCAGGTGCGCCATTAGTGTATTCCACTCTAATGGTGTACCAGCAAGTGGTGCGCCATTAGTATATACTAATGGCGCACCGCACGTCTGGTGCGCCATTAGTGTCAATCCCATCTATAGCCCTTTTCCTAGTAGTGACGCTGGCACCCGCTGGCGCGATGCGTCACTGCTGATATCACTGCCTCCTCCTGAGGCGGACTTGGCCTTGGGTTCTCCGCCCCTCCGGAGCACCTTGTCGAGGCTGCTCCTGAGGAGGTCTTGACGTCGTTCTCCTCGCGAGGCTTGGTCCCCTCGCAAGGGTCTTGGGCAGCTGGTTGATCAGCTGTGCCGTATCAGGCCGTAGTAGGAGCGCGTCACGGCTCGCAGACAGGCAAGTCTGGGTACCCTAGTTCCTAGTACGCCGACAGTAGGCCCCAGGCCCAAGGCGCGCGCAAAGTTGGCTTCGGGGCGAAGCCTTAGTCGAGGACGAAGCGTCACGGGCCCTAAAAGGCTGCGGGCCAGGCCGGCGTGCGATTGTTGGATGGGACGTGGCGGCTCCGCTTCCCACGCAACCTTGGTGATCGTGCGACTTGACAACTCCTTGGCGCGGGTAACGAGGGAGTAATGGCTGCGATGCCATTGGCTGGCGGTTGGGCTCCTACGCCCTATAAATGGGACTAGGGGGAGCCCCCAAGCCGTTTCCGAGCCAACGCCGTCTTCTCCTTGCTTGTCCTTCGCTCTCTCTCCTGTCGCAAGATCTTCATGGCGCCGCCGAGGAAGCCATCCGCCACGGAGAAGGGGAAGACCCCGAAGGATCCAGTCCCATTACCGCCGAAGAGGGGTCGCGGTCGTCCCCGCAAGTATGCCGCTGCGCCCGCGGCGGCTTCTCGGGGAGGCGGCGCGGCCTTTTGAGCTCCGCCGCGGCCGCTGGTGGACGGTGCATAGCATCCTCCCGTGGCGAAGGTGGTCGTGGCCGCGGAGGACGAGGGGGCGCGCAACGGTGCCTGCTGGTCGCGCGCCCACCACGCCCATAGTTCCATTCCTTCGATGTCTCGTCGGAGTTCATGGTGTGGGTGGAGAAGCCCGGTGGCGCGTGGCTCAGGCTTCCCCGCTCGTTTGGCGGCGTGCTACCGACCGGAGGCCTTGGAGATATATGGCTACAGGCCGACGGTTGTTGCAGTGGTGCATCCTGGGTGGAGGTTGTGGTGGCTCCCTCGGGCGATGTGTTCTTGGAGCGTGGCTGACAGCCGTTTGCCTGCGCACGCCGGCTGCAGGGGAGGTGTGCGCTCCACTTCAGGTACGATGGCGTCTCCACGCTGTTCGTCAGGGTCTTCTCGGAGGAAGGGAGGCGCCTTGGGTGCTGTCCCGAGGCTGACGACGAGGAGGACGAAGACGTCCAGAGGAGCAGCTCCTCCTCCGGAGACGACCTCAGTCCTAGGGGGGGCCATGGGGCCCCCTCTGTGGCAGCAGCAGCTCCTCCAGCAGTGGCGGCCGCGACGAACCACCACGCCGCCGAGCTCGGTAAGGCGAGGAAAGAGGATCGCCGCGCCGCTACGGCTCGGTGAAGCCAGAGGAACCGGAGGATTCCGACCGAGCGGGAGCGGCTTCTGCTTCTTCTCCTTTATTTTCCTTCATGTCCTTTTTGCGTCAAAATTTCAAGTTGCCTTGAGGAGGCATGTAATGGGTTGTGATGTATGTAAGAAGCGAGAACTCGCCGTCATGCTTTTGTTGCCTGAATGAAATCACTTAGCTTTTATGCGTCCTGCCGTCTTGAGGCGGAGTCCTCCTGACTCTGGCATCATGAGCCCCATCGGGTCATGAGGAGGTGGCCGAGTCTGATGGGCTCGTACAGCCCTCGAGCGGGGGTCAATCGCTGAGATCTGCTGAGAGTGCCGAGCGTGGGTTAGAACACCAAAGCCAGAGTGGCTCGGTAGATAGGTTGCGCGGACTGAGCAGCCCGGCGCCAGAGCCTGAGCAGGCTTGGTTAGGCAAGGTGACGGGGCCACGGTAGACAAGGGCCGGTGACCGACCGTGCCCCAGCCCCCACGTGAGAGGTGCGTTGATACGTCCATTTTGCATCATGCTTATAGTTGATATTTATTGCATTATGGCTTGTTCATACATGTTTTGTCACAATACTTTTGCCTTTTCCCTCTTATTTTGCAAGGTTTACATGAAGAAGGGGGAATGCCGGCAGCTGGAATTCTGGGCTGGAAAAAGAGCAAACTCTGGGAACCTATTCTGCACAACTCCAAAAGCCCCGAAACTCCACAGAACATTTTTTCGGAAAATATAAAAAATATCGGGCGGAAGAAATCCACGAGAGGGGCCGCTGGCTGGCCTCGAGGATGGGGGGCGCGCCCCCTACCCAGGGCGCGCCCCCTGCCTCGAGGGCCAGCCGGTGGGCCCCATGTGCCCATCTTCTCCTATATGAAGTGTTTTGACCTAGAAAAAAAAAATCAAAGAGAGGCTTTCGGGACCAGACGCCGCCGTCTCGAGGTGGAACCAAGGCAGAAACCAATCTAGGGCTCCGGCAGAGCCGTTCTACCGGGGATACTTCCCTCCGGGAGGGAGAAATCATCACCGCCTTCATCACCAACAACTCTCCCATCTTGGGGAGGGTTATCTTCATCAACATTTTCACCAACACCATCTCCTCTCAAACCCTAGTTCATCTCTTGTATCCAATTTTTGTATCCAAACCTCAGATTGGTACCTGTGAGTTGCTAGTAGTGTTGATTACTCCTTGTAGTTGATGCTAGTTGGTTTACTTGGTGGAAGATCATATGTTCAGATCCATTATGCATATTAATACCCATCTGATCATGAACAATATTATGTCTTGTGGGTAGTTACTTTTGTTCCTGAGGACATGGGAGAAGTCTTGCTATTATTAGTCATGTGAATCTGGTCTTCGTTCGATATTTTGATGAGATGTACGTTGTCTCTCCTCTAGTGGTGTCATGTGAATGTCAACTACATGACACTTCACCATTATTTGGGCCTAGAGGAAGGCATTGGGAAGTAATAAGTAGATGATGGGTTGCTAGAGTGACAGAAGCTTAAACCCTAGTTTATGCGTTGCTTCGTAAGGGGCTGATTTGGATCCATATGTTTTAGGCTATGGTTAGGTTTACCTTAATACTAATTTTGTAGTTGTGGATGCTTGCATTAGAGGTTAATCATAAGTGGGAGGCTTGTCCAAGTAAGGGTAGCACCCAAGCACCGGTCCATCCACATACCAAATTATCAAAGTACCGAACGCGAATCAGATGATCGTGATGAAAACTAGCTCGACGATAATTCCCATATGTCCTCGGGAGCGCTTTACCTTGCATAAGAGTTTGTCCAGGCTTGTCCTTTGTTATACAAAGGATTGGGCCACCTTGCTGCACCTAATTTATTTTTACCGTTTGTTACTTGCTACCAATTATCTTATCAAAAAACTATCTATTACCTATAATTTCAGTACTTGCAGAAAATACCTTACTGAAAACTGCCTATCATTTCCTTCTGCTCCTCGTTGGGTTTGACACTCTTACTTATAGAAAGGACTACGATAGATCCCCTACACTTGTGGGTCATCAAGACTCTTTTCTGGCACCATTGCCGGGGAGTGAAGTGCCTTTGGTAAGTGGAATTTGGTAAGGAAAAAATTTATATAGTGTGCTGAAATTTGTTGTCACTTGTTACTATGGCTCTAAATCCTTTGAGGGGCTTGTTCGGGGTATCTTCACCCCGTGCAAAAGAGAAAAGAGTTGCTCCTCAACCTACTGCACCTAATGAAAATGTTTTCTTTGAGATTCCTTCGGGTATGATTGAGAAATTGCTTGAAAATCCCTATACAGGAGACGGAACACTTCACCCCGATTTACATCTAATCTATGTTGATGAAGTCTATGGATTGTTTAAGCTTGCAGGTATGCCCGAGGATGTTATCAAGAAGAAGGTCTTCCCTTTATCTTTGAAGGGAGATGCATTGACATGGTTTAGGCTATGCGATGATATGGGATCTTGGAACTATAATCGTGTGAAGTTGAAATTTCATTAGAAGTTCTACCCTATGCACCAGGTTCATCGTGATCGTAATTATATTTATAATTTCTGGCCTCGCGAAGGAGAAAGCATCGCTCAAGCTTGGGGGAGTCTTAAGTCAATGTTATATTCATGCCCCAATCATGAGCTCTCAAGAGAAATGATTATTCAAAAAAAATATGCTCGGCTTTCTCATGATAATCGCTCCATGCTCGATACTTCTTGTTCTGGCTCTTATATGATGAAGCTATTGACTTCAAATGGGATTTATTGGAAAGAATTAAACGCAACGCTGAAGATTGGGACCTCGATGAAGGTAAGGAGTCAGGTATGACTCCCAAGTTTGATTGTGTTAAAGCTTTTATGGATACCGATGTTTTCCGTGAGTTTAGCACTAAATATGGACTTGACTCTGAGATATTAGCTTCTTTCTGTGAATCTTTTCCTACTCATGTTGATCTCCCCAAGGAGAAGTGGTTTAAATACCATCCCCCTATTGAAGTAAAAGTAGTTGAACCTATTAAAGTTGAAGAAAAGACTATCACTTATAATGTTGATCCTGTTATACCTACTGCTTATATTGAGAAACCACCTTTCCCTGTTAGGATAAAGGATCATGCTCAAGCTTCGACTGTAGTTCGTAAGAGTAATACTAGAACACCTACACCCTCTGAGCAAATTAAAGTTGAACCTAGTGTTGCTATGGTTAAAGATCTCTTGGTAGAAGATTTAGATGGACATGTTATTTACCTCCAAGAAGATTCTGCTAGAATAGCCAAACCCAATGCTAGGAATAAACATAAACCTGTCGTAGGCTTGCCTGTTATCTCTGTCAAGATAGGAGATCATTGCTATCATGGTTTATGTGACGTAGGTGCTAGTGCGAGCATTATCCCTTTTGATCTGTATAACGAAATTATGCATGATATTGCACCTGTTGAGTTAGGAGGGATTGATGGTACTATTAAGCTGGCTAATAGAGATACTATTTCACCAGTTGGGATTGTTAGAGATATTGAAGTCTTATGTGGGAAGGTTAAATACCCTGCTGACTTTCTTGTTCTTAGTTCCCCACAAGATGCATTCTGTCCCATTATATTTGGTAGACCCTTCTTGAATACTGTTAATGCCAAGATAGACTGTGTGAAAGACATTGTCACTGTTGGATTAGGGGATATGTCTCATGATTTTAACTTTGCTAAATTCCATAGACAACCCCTTGAAAAGGCACCATCCAGTAAGGATGAACTTATTGGTCTTGCTTCTATTGCCGTGCCACCTAATGATCCTTTAGAACAATACTTGCTAGACCATGAAAATGATATGCAAATGAATGAGAGAAGGGAGATAGATGAAATATTCCTTACACAGGGACCTATATTGAAAAATAACTTGCCTGTTGAAATCCTAGGGGATCCTCCTCCACCCAAGGGTGATCCCGTGTTTGAACTTAAACCTTTGCCTGATGATCTTAAGTATGTTTATCTTGATGAAAAGAAGATATATCCTGTTATTATTAGTGCTAACCTTTCAGAGCACGAAGAAGAAAGATTATTGAAAACTCTGAAGAAGCACCGAGCTTCTATTGATATACTCTGGATGATCTTAAGGGCATTAGTCCCACTATATGCCAACACAAGATAAACTTAGAAGAAATGCTAAACTAGTTATTGATCATCAGCGACGGTTAAATCCTAAGATGAAAGAAGTGGTAAGGAAGGAAATTCTAAAGGTCCTAGAGGCAGGTATTATCTATCCCATTGCTGATAGCCAGTGGGTAAGTCTTGTCCACTGTGTTCCTAAGAAAGGAGGTATGACCGTAGTCCCTAATGATAAATATGAATTTATCCCGCAAAGAATAGTTACAGGTTATATGATGGTAATTGATTTCCGTAAGTTAAATAAAGCTACTAAGAAAGATCATTACCCCTTGCCATTTATTGATCAAATGCTAGAAAGATTATCCAAACATACTCATTTCTGCTTTCTAGATGGTTATTCTGGTTTCTCTCAAATACCTGTGTCAAAGGGGGATCAAGAAAAGACAACCTTTACTTGTCCTTTCGGTACCTTTGCTTATAAACGTATGCCTTTTGGTTTATGTAATGCACCTGCTACTTTTCAAAGATGCATGATGGCGATATTCTCTGATTTTTGTGAAATGATTGTTGAAGTGTTCATGGATGATTTCTCCGTTTACGGAACTTCTTTTGATGATTTCTTAAGCAACCTTGATCGAGTTTTGCAGAGATGTGAAGACACTAACCTTGTCTTGAATTGGGAGAAGTGCCACTTTATGGTTAGTGAAGGCATTGTCTTGGGACATAAAATTTCTGAAAGAGGTATTGAAGTTGACAAAGCTAAGGTTGATGCTATTGAAAAGATGCCATGCCCTAAGGATATCAAAGGTATACGAAGTTTCCTTGGTCACGCTGGGTTTTATAGGAGGTTCATTAAGGACTTCTCCAAAATCTCCATGCCTCTCACTAATATTTTACAAAAATATATTCCTTTTGTCTTTGATGATGATTGTCTAGAAGCATTTGAAATACTTAAGAAAGCATTGATCTCTGCACCTATTGTCCAGCCTCCTGACTGGAATTTACCCTTTGAGATTACGTGTGATGCTAGTGATTATGCTGTGGGAGCTGTTCTAGGGCAAATACTTGATAAGAAATTGAATGTTATCCAGTATGCTAGTAAAACCCTAGATAGTGCCCAAAGAAATTATGCTACTACAGAAAAAGAATTTTTATCGGTTGTGTGTGCTTGTGATAAGTTTAGACCCTATATCGTTGATTCTAAAGTAACTATTCACACTGATCATGCTGCTATCAAATACCTTATGGAAAAGAAAGATGATAAACCTAGACTTATTAGATGGGTTCTCTTGCTGCAAGAATTTGACTTGCATATTGTTGATAGAAAGGGAGCTGAGAACCCCGTAGCAGATAACTTGTCTAGGTTAGAGAATATACTTGATGACCCACAACCTATTGATGATAGCTTTCCTGATGAACAACTAGCTGTCATAAATACTTCTCGTACTGCTCCACGGTATGCTGATTATGCTAATTATATTGTTGCTAAGTTTATACCTCCTAGCTTCACTTATCAACAAAAGAAAAAGTTCTTCTATGATTTGAGACATTACTTTTGGGATGGTCCACATATTTATAAAGAAGGAGTAGATGGTATTATTAGACGTTGTGTACCTGAGCATGAACAGGAACATATCCTACGCAAGTGCCACTCCAAAGCCTATGGAGGACACCATGCGGGAGACAGAATTGCACACAAGGTATTGCAATCCGGTTTTTATTTTCCTACTCTCTTCAAGGATGCCCGTAAGTTTGTCTTATCATGTGATGAATGTCAAAGAATTGGTAATATTAGTAGACGTCAAGAAATGCCTATGAATTATTCACTTGTTATTGAACCATTTGATGCTTGGGGCTTTGATTATATGGGACCTTTTCCTTCCTCTAATGGGTACACACATATCCTAGTTGTTGTTGATTACATTACTAAGTGGGTAGAAGCTATTCCAACTAGTAGTGCTGATCATGACACCTCTATTAAGATGCTTAAAGAAGTTATATTTCCGAGGTTTGGAGTCCCTAGATATCTAATGACTGATGGTGGTTCACACTTTATTCATGGTGCTTTCCGTAAGACGCTTGGCAAGTATGATGTCAACCATAGAATTGCATCACCTTATCACCCACAAACTAGTTGTCAAGTAGAGCTTAGTAATAGGGAGTTGAAATTAATCTTGCAAAAGACAGTTAATAGGTCTAGAAAGAATTGGTCCAAGAAACTAGATGATGCACTATGGGCCTATAGAACTGCATACAAAAATCCTATGGGTATGTCTCCCTATAAGATGGTATATGGAAAAGCTTGTCACTTACCTTTTGAGATAGAACATAAGGCATATTGGGCTATCAAAGAGCTCAATTATGATTTCAAACTTGCCGGTGAAAAGAGGCTATTTGCTATTAGCTGTCTCGATGAGTGGAGAACCCATGCCTACGAGAATGCCAAGTTATTTAAAGAAAAAGTTAAAAGATGGCATGACAAAAGGATACAAAAGCGTGAGTTTAACGTAGGTGATTATGTTTTGCTATACAACTCTTGTTTAAGATTTTTTGCAGGAAAACTTCTCTCCAAGTGGGAAGGACCTTACGTTATCGAGGAGGTCTATCGTTCCGGTGCCATAAAAATCAACAACTTCGAAGGCACAAATCCAAAGGTGGTGAATGGTCAAAGAATCAAACATTATATCTCAGGTAATCCTATTAATGTTGGAACTAATATTATTGAAACCATAACCCCGGAGGAATACATAAGGGACACTTTCCAGAACGATTCAGCCTCCAAAAAGGAAGGGGTACGTGATACGGTAAGTAAACCGACTCCAAAACAGTTCTAAAGGCAATTTTTCTCCGTTTTGGAATATTTAGAAAAATAGAAAAATAAACCGCAGTCCGGAAGAGACGCGAGGTGGCCTCGAGGGTAGGGGGCGCGCCCCCCTGCCATGAGGGCACCCCATGTGTCCCCTGGACTCCATTTTCTTGTGGGTTACTCCTTTTGTTCGGGAAAAATTCATTATATATACTCCTGAAGGTTTTGACCTTTGTATCACGTAGAATCCCTCAGTTTTCGTTTCAAGCTGCTGTTTTTGACAGATCTAGATCATCATGGCGTCCTCCAACACCCCCAAAGACACGTTCTTCGAGAAGGTCATCAACCCCTACCTTGCGGAGGTGCTGCATCACCCCAAAACCATGGAGTTGCATGAGGGGGTGCTGCACATCCATGATGTGGAGGGGCCGAGGAGGACCGGAAGCGTGGAGACAAGACTCGAAGCAATGGAGCAACAAGTTTTCAAGTGCCAAGGTATGGTGGAATGAGGTCTCGACGCCAACCACATGATGATCTCGGAGCTTGCCAACAACCTCAAGATGGACTCAAGGATCTTCGGAGAAGCCATCTCCAATCTTCAAGAGAAGATCGATCACCTCCAAGCCCAGATCTATGACCTGCAAAACCAAAATTGTGAGTATGAATATAGATTCAAGAACATGAGTTTGGCTGCAGATTTGAGTATCCCGGAGACTCGATCATCCTTCTATGATGGTGAGCCCATGCCTTGGAAGAACAACAGGCCTACATCAGCAACAACTCCATCATCACCAACCCCGAAGAAGGAGACATAATCATATGGGTATGGGCACTCCCCTTGGCAACTACTAAGCTAGGGGGAGTGACCCCGGTATCGTATCACCATCACTCCTATCTTTACTGTTTTACTTAGTTCGATCCTTTTGGTAGTATCTTGATCTATTAGAATAAAGTTAGCATGATCTAGTTGTGAGCTTTTGCTTCGTGAGCTTTATCCTTTGTAATCGCGTCCGTGAGCTATATAATAAAGATTAGCGTTGAGTCAAGGGCTTGATTTCCTCACTTGGGTCATGATAAAAATAAAGAAAACAAAAAGAGTATCAAAGGGATCATATCGATCTTATGGGGAGTAATGACCTCACATACAAGAGTATGATAAATAAAAGTTGTTGGGAGGTGACAAACATAGTTTTGGTCATCGTTGCAATTAATAGGAAGTAATAAAAGAAGAGAGGCTTCACATACAAATATACTATCTTGGACATCTTTTATGATTGTGAGCACTCATTAAAATATCACATGCTAAAGAGTTGATGTTGGACAAGGAAGACAACATAATGGGTTGTGTCTTCTTATATCCGAAATAAAGTATATTGTCATGGTTCTTCCAACATGTTGAGCTTGCCTTTCTCCCTCATGTTAGCGAAACTTCCTCGCACTAAGTAGAGATACTACTTGTGCTTCCATATATCCTTAAACCCAGTTTTGCCATGAGAGTCCACCATAACTACCTATGGATTGAGAAAGATCCTTCCAAGTAAGTTGTCATGTTGTAAACCCACTAAAATATGTATGATTTATTAGTGTGGGAGAAATTAGCTTTATACGAGCTTGTGATATGGAAGTAATAAAAGCGACGGACTGCATAATAAAGGTCCTTATCACAAGTGGCAATATAAAGCGAAGTTCTTCTATGCTAAGACTTTGTGCATCCAACCATAAAAACACATGACAACCTCTGCTTCCCTCTGCGAAGGGCCTATCTTTTATTCTTGTCTTATAAGTGTCAAGGTGAGATCCACCTTTCCTTTTTAATTTTATCCTTTGGCAAGCACATTGTGTTGGAAAGATCCTAATATATATACCCACTTGCATGTAAGGTTTCATGTTCTATCACTGTTGACATTACCCTTGAGGTAAAAAGTTGGGAGGCAACACCATAAGCCCCTATCTTTCTCTGTGTCCGATTAAAACTCCATAAACATAAGTATTGCGTGAGTGTGAGCAATTGTGAAAGACTATATGATAGTTGAGTATGTAGGCTTGCTGAAAAGCTCTTATATTGACTCTTTCCGATGTTACGATAAATTGCAATTGCTTCAATGACCCAGACCAAAGTTTGTTAGTTTCCAATGAAGTTTATGATGCATACTTGATATTGTGGATGAATTGTTACTTTAACATAATGATCATATGACTATATTTATATAAGTTGATGTTATGATAATGATCATGATGCTCTCATGTCCGTATTTTATTTTTATCGACACCTCTATCTCTAAACATGTGGACATATTTTTCGATATCGGCTTTCGCTTGAGGACAAGCGAGGTCTAAGCTTGGGGGAGTTGATACGTCCATTTTGCATCATGATTATAAGTTGATATTTATTGCATTATGGGTTGTTCATACATGTTTTGTCATAATACTTATGCTTTTTTCCTCTTATTTTGCAAGGTTTAGATGAAGAAGGGGGAATGCCGACAGCTGGAATTCTGGGCTGGAAAAGAAGCAAACTCTGGAAACCTATTCTGCACAACTACGAAAGCTCCGAAACTCCACAGAACATTTTTTCGGAAAATATAAAAAATATTTGGCAGAAGAAATCCACGATAGGGGCCACTCGCTGGCCTCGAGGGTGGGGGCGCGCCCCCCTTCCCAGGGCGCGTCCCCCTGCCTCGAGGGCCAGCCGGTGGGCCCCAGATACCCATCTTCTCCTATATGAAGTGTTTTGACCTGGAAAAATAAATCAAAGAGAGGCTTTCGGGACCAGACGCCGCCATCTCGAGGTGGAACCGAGGCGGAAACCAATCTAGGGCTCCGGCAGAGCCGTTCTACCGGGGATACTTCCCTCCGAGAGGGGGAAATCAATATCGCCGTCATCACCAACAACTCTCCCATCTTGGGGAGGGTTATCTTCATCAACATCTTCACCAGCGCCATCTCCTCTCAAACCCTAGTTCATCTCTTGTATCCAAACCTCAGATTGGTACCTGTGGGTTGCTAGTAGTGTTGATTACTCCTTGTAGTTGATGTTAGTTGGTTTATTTGGTGGAAGATCATATGTTCAGATCCATTATGCATATTAATACCCCTCTGATCATGAACAATATTATGTCTTGTGAGTAGTTACTTTTGTTCCTGAGGACATGGGAGAAGTCTTGCTATTAGTAGTCATGTGAATTTGGTCTTCGTTCGATATTTTGATGAGATGTATGTTGTCTCTCCTCTAGTGGTGTCATGTGAACGCCGACTACATGACACTTCACCATTATTTGGGCCTAGAGGAAGGCATTGGGAAGTAATAAGTAGATGATGGGTTGCTAGAGTGATAGAAGCTTAAACCCTAGTTTATGCGTTGCTTCGTAAGGGGCTGATTTGGATCCATATGTTTCAGGCTATGGTTAGGTTTACCTTAATACTTCTTTTGTAGTTGCGGATGCTTGCATTAGAGGTTAATCATAAGTGGGAGGTTTGTCCAAGTAAGGGCAGCACCCAAGCACCGGTCCACCCACATACCAAATTATCAAAGTACCGAACCCGAATCAGATGATCGTGATGAAAACTAGCTCGACGATAATTCCCATATGTCCTCGCGAGCGCTTTACCTTGCATAAGAGTTTGTCTAGGCTTGTCCTTTGTTACACAAAGGATTGGGCCACCTTGTTGCACCTTATTTATTTTTACCGTTTGTTACTTGCTACCAATTATCTTATCACAAAACTATCTGTTACCTATAATTTCAGTACTTGCAGAAAATACCTTACTGAAAACTTCCTATCATTTCCTTATGCTCCTCGTTGGGTTCGACACTCTTACTTATCGAAAGGACTACGATAGATCCCCTACACTTGTGGGTCATCACGTGTGAAGGAGAGCGAGTGGCATAGTTGAACGTAAAGCCGACGAGAAAGATCCAAAACACAAAACTCTCAACAAAATGCAAGAAGCGCGAGAAACACGAGAACTTCATAGCATGGGGTTGAGGAAGGGCCGAGAGCCAAGGAAGTAGAAAAGGCTGACAGCCAAACACCAAACAAAAAGGAAAAATGGTCGCGTCCGACCCCTACACTACGTCTTCTTCCCAGCGCGGAGCTAAGGACTACCACTGGGGCGTGGGTGGGAGCCCCGTCTAAGGGCCCGTAGGCAACGCACAGGAGACTCCGAGGCGTGTACAACCCCAATTCATTATTACGTGAGAGTGTCACGGGCGGAGACCTTCACGGGCACGGAGTCTTGATTATGGATAGAACCTCCTGAGGTGTTCGATGTTCCAGGAATTCTTGATAGGTATCCCATCCTGCGTCACCAGGCGCACAGCACCAGGCCTAGAGATAGGGGCGATTCTAAACAGGCCTTCCCACATGGGCGAGAGCTTATGTAGCCCCTCACGGGAGAGGACCCGCCTCAGGACCAAGTCACCAACTTCAAGTGTTCTTGCGCGGACGCCACGGCAGTGGTACCGCCGCAGCGCCTACTGGTAACACGCCGCCCTGAGGACAGCTCGGCGGCGGCCCTCCTCGCCGAGCACGAGGTCCATCCGCCAGGCGGCATCCTGGCATCCTTCATTGAAGGCCAAGACCCGTGGGGAGCGATGCTTGACCTCGTGAGGGAGGACCACCTCCGCCCCATAAACAAGAAATAAGGGAGTCTCCCCCATTGGTTTGGTGGCAGTGGTTCGGATTGACCACAGTACGGACTGGAGCTCGTCGATCCAGCCCCTGCTGCAAGCCTCAAGCTTCTTCTTGAAGCTGCGCGTCTTGAGGCCACGCAAGACTTCCGTGTTGGCGCACTCGGCCTGGCCGTTGCTCCCGGGGTGGGCCACCGAAGCGTGGCAGATATGTGTTCCAAGGTTAGCACAATATGACCTGAAGAGATTACTTATGAACTGCGGACCATTATCTGTGATGATGTGGTTGGGGACCCCGAATCGCCTCACGAGGCCCTGGATGAACTTGACAGCTGACCCGGCTGGGATCGCGCGAACAGGCTCCACTTCCGTCCACTTGGTGAATTTGTCGATGGCGACGTACAGGAAGCGGTAGCCCCTTGCTGTCCGAGGAAATGGACCTAGGATGTCCAATCCATAGACTGTGAAGGGCCAGGAAAGCGGAATCATCTGGAGGCCTTGCGCCGGCTGGTGGATCTGCTTGGCGTGAAACTGGCACGCCTCGCAGGCTCGCACGAGCTCCGTGGCGTCGTTGAGCGCCGTGGGCCAATAGAAGCCGCTGCGGAAGGCCTTGCCCATGAGGGTGCGGGACGACGAGTGATGACCATAGTCTCCACCGTGGATATCAGCCAGCAGCTCACGCCCTTGCTTTCTTGAGATGCATTTTAGCGAGACATCGTTGGGGCGCCTCCTGTAGAGTTCACCATCTTGGATGCAGTATGCTAAGGCCTGTCAGACCACGCGCTCTGCGTCTTCTTCTTTGTCTGGTAGGGCATCGTGTTGTAGGTACATCTTGAGTGCTTGGGTCCAGCAACCCTCCTCGGGCTCCGCAGCGGGTAACATGCGGGCTCCGGAAGGTGTTCCTCAGGACGAGTCACCGCCCCGAGGCGCCCCATGCGACCCCTGCTGAGGGGAGGCTGGCTCGGGAGATGATGGTGCTGCTGACGGCTTGAGTAGCCGCTCCTCGAAGATGCCTGGCCTTTGAGGCTCTCGTCTGGAGGCTCGCTTGGCGATGTCGTCCGCTTCTTTGTTGGTGCCTCTCGGCACGTGCTGCACCTCCAGCCCTTGGGATCGCTTCTCCATCATGCGGACCTCCTCCAGGTATGCCCCCATGTGCTCATCCTTGGGCTTGTACTTCTTGTTGGGGAAGTCGACGAGGAGTTGCGAATTGCCCCTGATGGTGAGACGCTTGACCCCCAGCGTGGCGGCGGCCTTGAGCCCGGCAATCAGGCCCTCGTATTCGGCGATGTTGTTGGAGACCTTCTCGCCCTGCTGGAAGCAGAGCTGCACAGTGTAGTACAACTTATCCTGAGTGGGAGATACCAACACGGTGCCAGCCCCCGTGCCGAGGCGCGAGAAGCCATCCGTCGAGGGCTTGACCACGGGTGCCTTTGAAGTCAGCGACGAAGCACTCACGAAGTTATTCCCAGGAGGAGATGGATCCCGCGGGGAGGTTCAAGAGCCAGGAGCGTGCGTCGTCCTTGAGAGCCATGGGGAACTAGTTCGCCATGACCTGCTCTGTGCCGTTGGACGCCTCGATGCTTCGCTCGTAGAGTCTGAGGAACTCCGTGGGGTCGGTGGTGCCGTCTTAGTGCGGAGGCTGGTCCAACTTGAAGTGGCCAGGCCAGATGAGGCGCCGTAGCTCAGGAGGTGACACCCAGCCATGCTCACGATCGCAGGCGCCCCCTGCGCCTGCGATGCTGGTTCTTGAGGCGCCGGCGCCGCCACCTCCTGTGGCGCGTGGTCTGGGCGCTGAGGGTCCGGGGGCCCATGAGCCCCTGTATGGGGATGCGGAATCGCCTGGCAGTTCTCCCCGTCATGCGCGTGGGCTTGGCGGGGTTGGCCATGTCGAGGAACTTCGCGCTGGGCCTCCTGTCCGGCGTGGTGGAGTGGAGGTGGAGCCGGGACCCCGCGGCCTTCGTCCTTGGCTGGGGTCGACGTAAGGTGTGAGGAGCGCGTTGGTGCAGGGGCCTCTTCAGCGGTGTTGACGCGCTCGGTGATACGACGGAGCCATTCGTCATGGGGGTCAACCGTCGGGCGGTAGCACAAGAGCTCCCGCGCCGTCGGTAGCGCAGGCCACTGGTAGACCGGCCCGCGGCGGACCAGCGAGGACGACGCCGCGGCAGGCGGGGATGAAGGCACCGCCGTGCGGCCATCCCGCCGCACGGACGGTGGTAGCGATGAGTCCTGCTGCTCATGGACAGCCCGGTCGGTGGTGGCGTTGGCGACCGGCGAGTTGGGGCGGAGTGGTGCGCCATTGCCCGCGGGCATCGTCTGAGTGACGTCCGCGGCTCGGCGGGCGGCGCGAGCTCGGCGTGTGTCCACCATGGCTGTGGAGCAGGGTCGACGACGAGAACGCGACGAGGTCGTTGGAGAGGCGAGATTTCGACACGCCCCCTACCTGGCACGCCAAATGTCGGATTCAGGGCTCCGCAAAACCTGTTAAGTTCGAACACAGGGGCATGAACGAAGATGTCTCCCACTCTCGTCTACCTAGCACCTCGCTCTCGTCGTGGTGGAAGGATTCAAGCAAACAACGAACAAAGCACACAAGAGTTTATCCAGGTTCGGGCCACCGCATGGTGTAAGAGCCTACTTCCTGCTTTGGTGGATTAGCCTCGGGCGAGCCGAGATACAAGGTAGAACAGAGGTTCCTGGGCTCAGGAGGTGAGCTCAGGAGGGTCAGGAGGCTAGTGTTCTTGCTCCTTGTATGGTGGCAGAGTGTATCCATCCGTCCCCTTTGCAGTGGGGGTTCTAGCTACTTATATAGGCGGCCACGGTCCTCTTCCCCCGAAATGTTTAGGTGGGAAGGGATCCCACAACGGCCATTTTTGAGCGGGAACACAAGGACGTTCCTGCCCTGACAAAAGCAGCCTTCGCTTGCAAAAGGATCAGGCGATGACGCGGTGGTGGGCTCGACGATGACATCCTCCTTGCCGTCCTTGCGGTCTTCGGTCTTGTTGCACCAATGAGGAAACATTTGCCCCGCTCCTCGGGAACTTGCGGCTGCGCTGTCCCCCTTGTACCGAAATGGTAACTGCGCCGCTGGCTCATGCTGGCACCCGCTGGCGCGATGCGTCACTACTGATATCACTGTCTCCTCCTGAGGCAGACTTGGCATTGGGTTCTCTGCCCCTCCGGAGCACCTTGTCGAGGCTGCTCCTGAGGAGGTCTTGGCATCATTCTCCTCGCGAGGCTTGGCCCCCTCGCGAGGGTCTTGGGCAGCTGGTTGATCAGCTGGGCCATATCAGGCTATAGTAGGAGCGCGTCCCAGCCCGCAGACATGCAAGTCTGGGTACCCTGGTTCCCAGTACGCTGACATACTCGATACGGCTATAATTTGTCATGCAATCAGCAACCCTATTTTGAGTTCTACTAATCTTGTGAGGAACAAACTCCCTAACTCCATCAAAGACTTAATTTCTGCTACCAAATGACCATAGGCCGATCTAGACATAATATCACCTGTTAAGACTGGAAGCGCAACAGAAGAATCAAATTTGCATCGATCAATATGTTGTAAAGCTAGGGTCATTCCTTGCATTAATGCATGTACTTTTGCTTTCAATGCCTCATTGCAATTAAAGATCACTCAATACGCCGTGAAGATCGTCATTGTGTCGTCCTCTTGACGCAAGATCATACACACACCCACACTACCATCATGAGATGAGAAAGAACCATCCAACGATAGTGCAACCCAGTTTGGTACATGAAAAATTACATGCAAAGCTCTAGTTGACAACCAATGTGTTATCTCCATGGGGTAGCTCCAGCTTTCGAGCGGTCCTAACCGAGCAGAGAGAGCTCTAGAATAAATTCGAGATTTTAAGGTCGGACCTCTTACATGTGGACCAACGTACGAGAAGAAAGTAGAGGAGCGCATTGCTAAACTTGGCTATCGTGAAGAAATAACGTGATGGCAACATGCACGTGTACAATGGCTTGCAGAAGGAGATTGAAACACTCACTTTTTTTTTCATATGAAGGCGGGTGATAGGATGAAGGAGAACAAGATCACGTGACTCACTCGATCCAATGGGACAGTGTGCGAAGATCAAGCCAAGATGGAGTCTATGGCACGCCATTTCCGCAAAAATCTATATAAGGCGGGAGGCATCGTAGGAATCGAGAAAGTATTATCTCATGTACCTAGCTCGAAAAGTGACAAACATGATGATTTTACCCCTCAATTCTCCCCACTCTTTGGATGAGGTGAAGGTGGTCCTTTTCCAAATGTTTCCAACTCATGGACATGTAGTTTTTACTGCTATCACACCCTGCCCCACCTACCTTTCAAGTGATGTGCGACTTAGTATCTTGTGCCAGCCAACTTTCTAGTATTTGACGCGCAACTCCTTCCCCTCCCTACTTGTGGATATGTAATTTAGTTGGCTGGGACAACACGAAGTTGTACATAGTCTGCTGGGCAGTTGGCCGAGGAAACAGATGAAGTTGCACATCTCATTGGCTGAGATTTCTTGGATGGTGAAAAAACTACAGATCCATGATGGTAGAGAAAAGTTTCCTATAGATGAGGCCCTAAAGTTGCACATCTCGCTATCTGAGGTGGGTGGGACGGGGTGATAGCACTAAAAACTACACATCCACGAGGTACAGGGGAAAATTGCACCTCGGTTGTTAGGCAGTTGGCCCGGGCAACATCTAAAGTTGCGCATCTACTACTAGGCAGTTGACCAAGGCAGCAAACCGTGAAAAATGCACTTCCACGGGTAAGGGAAAAGTTGCATATTAACCACTAGGCAGTTGGCCGGGGCAGCAGACGAGAAGTTGTACATCTCACTTGTAGTGGGTAGTTTGGCGTGGAGGTGTTATCAGTGGAAACTGCACGTCCATGAGTAGGGAGAGAGTTACACATCGACTATATCAGGTAGTTGCACATTGATTGCTAGATAATTGCACCTAACAGGGAGTAATTGTACACACAAAAATTCGTCGAAACGTACTCATGCGGGATCTAATTTCGAAGAACGCATCATGAGGTTTCCAATGGTGAAAAAGGATCTAATTCTGATGTTTGGTTCAAAATTTATTGTTTTTGAAACTTTGAAAACCCAAATTAAATTACATTTTCCCTTTTTACATGGTATTTTACTATTTTTCCTACCGAACGTCTATCGAGACAACGGCGACTCACTATACAAGTCCCCTGATTAATTGTTGTCATTCACGCCGCGCGAGCAAGTGACGACATTTACCACCTGTTGTGGGTGTTTAGTGTTTTGGTGTGCAGATTTGCTAATTCTCATATAACTGCTATACTATGTGATTAACCAAATAAAAAAGAAAAGAAAAAATTCTCACAAATCTCTACGTAAAATCCAACGGTGTAGAAGTTAGATGAGACCTAATTATTTTCGCATCTAGATAAGAGCTATACATTGTGTATTAGTAGATTTTTTTAGGGGGAAAGACTAGCTTTATTACTCAGAAACCACATGGTGTGGGATACAAAAAGGATCATGAGGGTGGAGCAACCAGACATGTCGCCCCTGATCCAGCGAGTAAGAGAATTTAGCTAGTCTATCAGCATCTACGTTTGCATCTCTACCTTCAAAAGTAATTTTACAATTAATCAGAGAATCACGATAGGAAATCTCTCTGATTATCGGCCCATATAATCCTTCCGTCCCTGAATTGATATATCGGACGACCTGCTTTGTGTCTGAAGCAATGATGATGTCTTGTAGGTGTAGATCCTCGGTCAACGCCAATCCTTCCCTGATTGCTATTGCCTCCATTGCCGGTACACTTGTGATGTCGTGTATCACCAGAAAAGAGCTTCCCAAGAAGTTGCCATTCACATCTCTACAGACCGCTGCACAAGCTCCTCCCACATGAGATCTTCCCATTGCCGCATCCGTATGGACTCTAGATACTCCCGGTGGTGGAGATTTTGGTCTGGCCTGTAGTCGCTGCCCTCTTTGGCTGGTTTCTTTCTTGTCTGATTTCAGCATATCAAGTTCCTGGATAAACCAACATATAAACTGATGTATGGCTAATGGACTTCGTATATCTGCTCATGAATGGCCTGTCTCCTAGCCCACCAAATGGCCCATGACGTGACCGCAAGCTTCACAAACGATGCATGTCATAACGAGTCTTTCATAAGGAAGAGCCATTGTCTAGCACTAGGTTATGTGGTCTCTCGCAGATGCTCCGCGAGCTCGCCATCGACCATGGCCCAAACACACCTTGCTACTGTGCACTCCAATAATGAGTGTCTCCACGAGTCTGCCGCTCCACAGAGGTCGCACGATATTGTGGTGGACATTTTTCGATGAGCTCAGACATCTTCGATCGGCAATGATTGTTGTAACACCCCGAGTAATGATGCTACAGTAACCCTTGTGGTTAAGTTAATCCTTTTGCTAAACAAGTGTTGGTTCATCATTATCTCTTGTCTCTTGCAAATTCCAGTTGAATTCAAATTTCAAAATAAAAGTGAAATTCAAAATTCAACAAACATGAAAACTAAAATGTTCATCATGTGGCAAATATTCTTTTGTAAATATTGGTGGTGAACCAGAAATTTTGCAAGGTGTTTAAATGGCCTAAACCAATTATAGCAGTGGCTAAAACAATAGATTAAATGCCTTTTCAATTTATAAAAGTGGCAAACTTTTTCAAAAGCCTCACAATCTTTTTGTGGAAGTGCCAACTATTGCAATGTAATTATGTGGACAAGTCCAACATTTTACAGAATCCTTTTTGGTAGCTCAAATATTGCAAAAACCTTTTTCTGTAAAAAGAAAGAGCAAAAGAAAAGAAAAGGAATAGCAGAGGGGAGAGAAAGCCCCTACCCCACTTGGGCTTCGGCCCACCCGAGCTAACTCGCCACTAGGCCGACCCAGCACGCCCCTGTTTTCCCCTTCCCCCTGTTCACTGCAGCCGTGGCTGCCATCGATGCTTGCCACGGCCGCGGCCATCGCCGTGGTGGCCATCGACCGGTCGCCCCCGCCTACTTCTACCCCCCAGGTGCTCGAACCGAACCCTAGCTACCTCTCTCATTACT
>LR738713.1:63864216-63874659 GCA_902687465.1 Secale cereale | reverse complement strand
CCTCTCCGATCACCGACATCGCCGCTTCGATCCGTCGTCTCCGACGCCTCTCCGAGCCCGCTGACCTGCCCTGCCGGACCGTTGTGAGCCCCGCCTCACCTCCTTCCTTCCTCTGCCCAGCACCCCTACCGTAGCTAGCTAGGGCCGAGGCCCCGCACCACTGAACCTCGCCGTCTGCCTCTGGCCTCCCCGGAGAGCCCACGCCCATGGTTGCCACTGCACCGCCGCAACCCCCGCGGCCTTTGGCTCGCCCATGCCGCACTCCACCGCTGCTGCCGAGCGGCGCCACCTCCGCCGCAGCCCCGCCTTCCCCTCGCCACTACACTCCCATCCCCGCGCCATGCTCCCCGCCGCGCCTCATGCTCCACCCCCGTCGGCCGCGGCGCCGCGCCGCACCGCCCCCTCGACCGCCCCGACCAGCGCCTACTTCGGCGCCCCGCCGTGGCCGCCCTGGCCAGTGCATGGGGCCGGCGCCCCGCCGTGGTTGCCCTGACCCACGCCTGGGGCCGGCGCCCCGCCATGGCCGTCGTCCGGGTCCGCCCGGCGGGCAACCCCGCCCGCGCTCGTTAAAACCCACTCGAGTGGCCGTTGTGCCACTGGCAGCTGGGGCCCCCAATGCCCTTTAAAATAATAATAATAATAATAATTAAAAAGGTTAATTAATTAATTAACTTAATTAAATTAGGTTAATTAACTTAACTTAATTAACATGCGTAATTAGTCTGATTAATCTAGGTTAATTAGCTATAGTTTATGAGTGGGCCCCACTGTCCCTTTTGACCAGTCAACCAGTCAAAGTTGACTATTGACCCCACTGACATCATCGTGACATCATGCTGACGTCACCACATACTGTTCTGGATAATGTTGATTTAAATTAATTAATTAAATTCCAAAAAATGTTTAAAACTTTAGAAAATCGTATAAAATAATCTGTAACTCGGATGAAAATGTTTTATACATAATTGCTCAGAACGACGAGACGAATCCGAATACGCGGTCCATTTGTCCGCCACACGTCCCTAGCATAGTGAACCTGCAACTTTCCCCCCTTAGATTAATCTGTCCGAAAATACGAAACACCGGGGATACTTTCCCGGATGTTATCCCCCTCCGCCGGTATCGTGTAGCACCGCATTAGAGCACCCTAGCACTGCGGGTTGACATGTCGTACTTCTTTGTTGCATCTGTGTGCTCTGTATTTATTATTTCTTCCCCCTCTTCTCGCCGGTAGACCTCGAGACTGATGCTACCTCGATGATCGACTACATCGACAACGACCCCTCCTTCTCGTCTGAGCAACCAGGCAAGCTAACCCCCTTGATCATTTCGATAACGCCCACTCTCTTCTCTCTTATGCTTGCATTAGAACTGCTACTGCTTTTTTGTATGGTCCTATTCTGATGCATAGCCTATTGTTGATACCTGATTTCATACCTTACATGTTTAAAATAAACTGCTTAGTATAGGCTGGTTAGAGATCCATCAGAGACCCCCCTCCCCACTTTGTCATGTCTGCCCTGCTGGATTATCAGAAGACCCGACCAACGGGATCGAAGACCAGGCCCCGGCACCGCACATCACTTTCCCCTTTGTTGCTCGACAATACTGGGTAGCTATCGAGTGCCGAGGGTGACACCTCAGCAGCACTTCTGATGTTAACCTTGTAGGTTAGTTCATCGGTTATGGTCATCGAGGGCGATTCCTCTTTCCCCACTCCCGATAACGACACTGTCGTGCAACTCCTCAAGAGTGGACTTCGAGGGTGACTCCTGTTTCATTCACCTTGACGATAAACATCAGGTGGAATTCCATCGAGGGTGACTTCCTCAGGTTTCCCTTTGGTGTTAGACACACAGTTACTATGGTTACTATGACTTTACAACTGTTACTTGGAAAGGTGGGTCGACCCTGAGGGGTACCCGCGAGTGATGTGGAGACGGGTTGACCTGGAGGGTAACCGAGAGTTGAATACGAGGCGTGGCCGGGCATTCTTAGCCCTTGACGCAAGTCCTCGAGACGGGGCGATGGGGTCACATATTTCGTGAGTCTCTGCTCGTTACCGCGTTCCCAAGACACTAAACGGTTTGGATATTTGATCCAAGGGGCCTCTGGCCTGATAGCGCTAACCATCACGTGGGCATAGGATGGGCGTTCTGCGTCGTACGCATCAGTGGAAGCTTAACTGACGTCATTGCGACTGAGCGGCGTGCGCCAGGTTAGATCGCATAAGCACCTACCTTTTTAAGGAGGTATCCCAGGTCTGCTCAGCGGCCGCCCACGCAACGTGTAGGAGTTCCCGGGGCGATTGTCCCATGACCCCTGGGGGCATAGGGTTTAGTCCGGCGTGCATGACCTCTCTATTAAGCCTAGGTCGGGTTGCGGCGTATTGTTTGGCCGAGGGTGGGCATGACCTGATGGTGTGTCCGGCCGGAGTTAAGCAAGCGTGGTGGGTAAGTTGGTGCACCCCTGCAGGGAAGAAAACATCTATCGATAGCCTGTCGTACGGTAACGGACACTTGGAGTTGTATCCTGATCGCTACAACTAGAACTGGATGCTGAGACATGAATGGATATGTGGCTCCAGGATTGCTCCCTCGCAGGGAGTCGAGGAAGGATCTCTGGGCGTTAATGCTACAACATGCTTGATAACTATAATATGTTATTTTGTACTCTCTTCTACTGCTGCAAGAATGGTGGTTTCCAGAAGATGCTAGTCTTCGATAGGACTAGCTCCCCCCCTCTTATTCTCGCATTCTGCAGCTTAGTCCACAGATACTATCCTTTTCATTGATATTGATGCATATGTAGTGTAGATCCTTGCTTGCGAGTACTTTGGATGAGTACTCACGGTTGCTTTGCTCCCCCTTTTCCTCCTTCTTTCTTCTTTTTGATTGATGCAACCAGATGGTGGAGTCCAGGAGCCAGATGCCACACTTGACTGTTGCTACTACCCCGTGAAGGCCTACTACCTCATGGAGACAGCTGACGACCAGGAGTTGTTAGGAGGTCCCAGACAGGAGGCCTTGCATTCTTGATCGTGTTGTTTTGTGCTAGCGTTCTTAAGGAAAACTTGTTTAACTTATGTCTGTACTCAGATATTATTGCTTCCGTTGACTCTTGTGTATTCGAGCTTATGTATTCGAGCCCTCAAGGCCCCTGGCTTGTAATATAAAGCTTGTATTATTTTATTTGTGTCTAGAGTTGTGTTGTGATATCTTCCAGTGAGACCCTGATCTTGGTCGTACACATTTGCGTGCATGATTGGTGTACGGTCAAACCGGGGGGCGTCACAAGTTGGTATCAGAGCCGACTGCCTGTAGGAACCCCCCTTTCCAACTCCTTGGCCGAAGTTGAGTCTAGTCTTTGAAAAATTGTTTTACTAACATGGCAATGTGGCTTACGGGCCCATGTCTCCATTGGGTGGTATTAGGATCTTTTACTCCTCGTCTATACTCTGGGACTGTGAACTCTCTTCTATTCGGGTTAAACGAATTTACTAACTCTAACATTAGGATCCCGTGACCACATTCACCCCAAAGTTGGATAAGCCATAGTTATTCCTTAGGTTGGTAATTTGATTAAGTACCCCACTCTGTCTTGTTGAATACTATGTGGTACCCGTCGAACCTCGTTCATTCTACATGTTAGATAGTGAATAATTATTTGTCCTTGCAAATGCTCAATGCTGAACTACCCCTGTTACATGTTAGCAGGATGGTTAGACTAGGTGGTCGTGGCCGTGGTGGCAACGCTCCACCACCTCCCGAATTCGTGGCAGGAATGATGCAACAGTTTGAGCTGAATCGCCAGTTCATGGAAGGAGTGATGGCTCAGTTTCCTCGCCCAAATATGAATCAACAGCCAGCCCTAGTAACTTTGCAAGACTTTGCGCAACTCAACTTGGTCGTCTACCATAGCTCAACTCAGCCACCGGATGCTGATGACTGGCTCCGAGACATCACTTTCGAGCTAGCGTCTACTGATGTAGCCCCTGCCAACTATGTCACCTTTGCGGCATACTATCTGAAGGGTCGCGCTGCTCAATGGTGGGACAGCCGCAGGCGTACCCTACCTACTGGAACGATCATCACTTGGCCGGATTTCCAAGCCGCCTTTCATGCCCGCTTCATTCCTCAGGGAATCATGGACAGGAAGAAGCGAGAGTTCGGCAACCTCATCCAAGGCAACAAGTCCGTAGATGCTTACAGCGGGAATTCTTGGACTTGTCCCGCTACGCTGAAGAAGACATTGCTACTGATGCTCGCGGGCAAGAAAAGTTCCGTGATGGACTTCACCCTGATATCAAGCTAGCACTCTCGCTCATGACTTCGCCGACTTCGCCACCTTGGTGGACAAGGCTATTCAGGTTGAGACTAGTCTTCAGGAACACCAGGGATCCTCAGGCGTAGCCATGACGCTGGCTCATCTTCGGTCCCGTCCGCACAGAAGCGTCGGATTTGCATCCCCCACAGCATGTATCGTCCAACTGCACCTGTACCAAGACAGTCCTATGTTGCACCTCGTCTGCCTCCTCCACCGCCGAGGCAGCCTCTTCAGACTGCACCACCCCGAGCACCTGCTTCCAACCCCAAGGATGGTCTATGCTTCAAGTGTGGCCTTCCGGGTCACCGTTCTAGGAACTGTCCTCAGAATCAGAATCAACTTGTTCTTCCTCCTGCTGGTCGTGGTAACAATCAACCCCGCAATAAAAATGCCAGACCTTATGGTCGTGGTCAGGCTAACCACGTTGACCTGTATGAAGCTCAAGACCAGCCTGCTACTGTGATGGGTACTCTTCTCGTGAACTCACTACCGGCTTCTGTGTTATTCGATTCAGGAGCATCACATTCATTCATGTCAGAAAATTTTGCTTACGCACACGACATTTGATGCGAGCACATGAACACTCCGATAGTGGTACGCACCCCTATGGGTCAGTGTCGAACCACCATGATTGGCCGCGGCGTCCCCGTTGAAATTGAAGGGTTGGAATTCCATGTTTCTCCCATTATATTGGAGTCTTCTAATATTGATCTCATTCTGGGAATGGAATGGTTGAAAGCACATACTGCCTCTATCGTTTGCGCCACCAAAGTCGTTCATCTTCTACATCCATCGAATGAGATAGTAAGCTACCATGCTCAGATTGTTCAAAATGCCAAGGCACGACTTTATGCATTGAATGCGTTGAACGCGTCACCTCTTGAGGGCATTGAGAAGATTCCAGTCGTTCGCGATTTCCAAGATGTCTTTCCAGAAGAACTCCCAGGCATACCTCCTACACGGGTTGTTGAATTTGTCATCGACTTGAAACCAGGCACCGTTCCTATTGCCAAACGACCCTACAAGATGCCACCTCATGAACTCCTTGAGCTTAAGGAGGAAATCGACAAGTCTCTTCGCAATGGATTCATTCGTCCGAGTTCCTCTGCTTGGGGAGCACCTTCTCTCTTTGTGAAGAAGAAGGATGGCACGAACTGTTTGGTCCAAGACTATCGTCCTATCAACCAAGCTACAATTCAGCACAAATATCCGCTTCCTCGGATCAACGATCTGTATGATCAAATGGATGGTTCATCAGTTTTCTCTAAACTCGACTTGAGGTTGGGTTACCACCAGATCCGTTTTCGTGAAGAGGATATTCCAAAGACCGCATTCGTCACTCGTTATGGTTCTTACGAGTACACCGTCATGTCCTTCGGTTTGACCAATGCTCCAGCTATATTCTCTCATCTGATGAACTACATATTCATGGATTACCTCAACAAGTTCATCGTGCTCTATCTGGATGATATCCTGGTATATTCGAAGAATAAAGAAGAACATGCTGAACATCTTCGTCTTATTCTGGAAAAGCTTTGAGAGCATCAACTATATGCCAAGTATTCTAAGTGTGAGTTCTGGCTACCCGAAGTAACCTACCTTGGTCATGTGATCTCCAAGGATGGTATTGCCGTCAACCCAGATCGAGTTCAGGCTATTCTTGACTGGACCACTCCCAAGAATGTCAAGCAAGTCAGAAGCTTTCTCGGACTCGCCAGCTACTGCCATAGTTTCATTGAGAACTTCTCCAAGATCGCCAAGCCACTGACCAATCTGCTACACAAAGGCGTTAAGTTTGATTGGACTGACAAATGTCAGGAAAGTTTCTAGGCTCTCAAGGACAAGCTAACTTCTGCCCCAGTGCTTGCTCCTCCGGATTCTCAGAAGGATTTCGTCATATATTGCGATGCTTCACGTCAAGGATTAGGCTGTGTCCTAATGCAAGAGCGCAGGGTGATTGCTGATGGCTTCTCGCCCCTCGTTGGTTACCCCAAGTGGAAGGTTTGAGATGTAGCGTAGCGGCAAATTTCCCTTGGCAAAGATACCAAGGATCGAATCCCGTGAGACTCCGAGGGTCGACAAGAAGGTGTCAATAGCGCCAGAAACTTTTGCTTGACAGGACCTGCACACAGATACAAATAACTTTGCTCCCAACGAGTACATAGAGGTTGTCAATCCCTCCGGCCTTGTCGTTTACAAAGGATCAAACGCAAGAGATAATAGTGATAGGTATGACTGCAACTAGGAAATAAGAACAGGAAGTAAATAGCGGGTGTGATCAGTGATGGTAATATGGACCGGGGTCCCATGATGTTCACTAGTGATGTCTCTCTCCCAAAAGACGATAAAACAGCTAAGTGAGGTAAACAAATTACAGCTGGACAATTGACAGGATTATGTGCGCAAACCAATGCTAACTATGCTGTAAAGAAAGGTAGAGGCTCAAAAGCATGGGCGGTACGCCAAGGCAAGTAGACCGAAATCCATCTGCATCTACTACTAATCATCCACCTTGAGATATCTATCCAGAACATCTCGTTGGTATTAAGTTGCGAGTCCCACCCAAAGTGTAAACTCGAAGCAACAGACAACTGCATTAAAAGAACTTTGCATAAAGTAAACAATCCTTGCACCCGCAAGTACAAGCACAATTGTTTTCCCCCTTGTGGCAACAACACATCCCCTAGACTCATGTTTCTGTCACTCAAACTAGTCATCGAGGGGCATGAACCCACAATCAAGCATAACGTTCCCTCTTGGAGTTACTACCTACTACTCGGCCAAAGCAATAAATAGCAACGGAGAACATGCAAGAATTACTCAAGAACATAAATATGAAAGACGTGAATCAAATATATTACTCACACACAATCTGAACATAATCTCATAATCCATCGGATCCCAGCAAACTCAACAGAGCAACAGCATAAAGATTACATATGTGCCTCGATCATGTAGGGCAGCTCACGAGGTCTAATCGATGAAGAACAAAGAGGGGAGGAGAACATCACATAGCTACTGGTCATGGACCCATGGTCCAAGGGAGACTACTCACAACTCATCCGGGAAGCGTCCATGGTGGTGGAGAAGCTCCCGGTGGTGGTTCTCCCCTCCGGCAGGGTGCCGGGAAGAGTTCTCCTGGTGCTCCCGATCTTGGAAGCGCGGCGGCAGCGGAACAGAGATGAGATCGCGAAAAAGGGTTCCATCCTCGAGGGTTTCGGGACGCGTGCAATATATATGCCAAAGGGGTCACCAGAGGCGGAGGTGGGGCCCCAGGCGACCCCCTGGCGCGGCCAGGGGTGGGGCCGCGCCGGGTGGCCGCCTGGGCCACCCCAGGCTCCCCTCTGGCCCTGCCTTGGTTTTTCCGGAAGCTCCCGACACGCTGATTTTTCCTGTATTTTTCCCGGAATTTTTAGGGCACTTTTAATATGGGGGAAACCTGAAATAGAAAAACAGCAGAAAATAGGAACTGGCACTGGGGTGCACTGAGTTAATAGGTTAGTCCAAATATGATCCAAAGTGTATGGAAGTGCATAAATATCATAGCAATATCACACAAAAGAGGCATGGAGCAAGCAGAAATTATAGATACGTTTTGGACGTATCAATTGCGTATACCTCTCGTCAAGTGCGTTCTCACGAAGAAAACTACCCAGTTCATGACCTCGAGCTTGCAGCTGTTATTTATTCATTGAAGCTGTGGCGACATTACCTTCTCAGTAATCATTGTGAGATCTTCACTGATCATCAGAGTCTGAAGTATCTGTTTACTCAGCCAGATCTAAACCTCCGCCAGCAAAGGTGGATGGAGGCTATAGCAGATTATAATGTAGGTATTTCCTATACCCCAGGCAAGGCTAATGTCATGGCTGATGCTCTGAGCCGCAAGTCTTATTGCAATAACTACATGGTACATAAGGCTCAACCCCGCCTTTATGAAGAACTTTGCAAGCTGAACCTTCAACTAGTTCCACAAGGTTCTCTGAATAACCTTGTCTTGGAACCAACTCTATTGAAGGCAATTAAGTTTGCTCAAGCCAAAGATGCTCACGTTGATCTAATGAAAAAGGATCTTACCTTAGAGAAATCCAGAGATTTCTCACTTGCTGAAGATGGTACCTTATACTTCAAAGATCGCATAGTGGTACCCCCGCTTCGAGCTTATGACTGAGAAGGTGATGAAACAAGCACATGACACCCCTCTCTCTATTCATCCGGGAAGTACTAAGATGTATCTAGACATCCGTCAGAATTACTAGTGGTCTAACATGAAGCAAGACATTGCTCGGTATATTGAAGAATGTGACGTTTGTCGTCGCGACAAAGCTGAACATCAGAAACCAACTGGACTTCTACAACCACTTCTGATTCCTGAATGGAAGTGGGATAAGATTCAGATGGACTTTGTCACTGGCCTTCCCAAGTCTCAGAAAGGTAATGATGCTATCTTTGTCGTCATCGACCAATTCTCGAAGGTTGCTCACTTTATGCCAGTCTAGGAGACAATCACTGCTAGTCAATTAGCAAACTTGTATATCTCCAGAATTGTGTCACTCCATGGCATTCCGAAAGAGATCAGTTCAGACCGTGGTAGTATTTTCACTTCAAAGTTCTGGGATAGTTTCCAAGAGGCAATGGAAACTCATATATCTTGGAGCACTACTTCTCATCCCCAATCCCAAGGCCAAGTCGAGCGAGTCAATCAAATTCTTGAAGACATGCTTCGGGCTTGCGTTATTTCTTTCGGCAAGAAGTGGGAAGAATCTCTCCCTTATGTGGAGTTCTCTTACAATAACAGTTATCAAGCCAGCTTGAAGATGGCACCCTTTGAAGTGCTTTATGGACGTAAGTGTCGAACCCCTCTGAATTGGTCAAAAACTGGGGAACGGACGCTCATTGGTCCAGACATTATTCGACAAGCTGAAGAGCAGATTCGCATTGTCTGGGGTAATCTCAAGGCGGCCCAGTCCCGCCAGAAGAGCAACTACGACCGAAAACACTGGGGTTCAACTTATCAACCTGGTGAACAAGCTTATCTGCGTGTCACTCCTTTGAGAGGCACTCATCGATTCGGAGTCAAGGGCAAGCTAGCTCCACGCTACATTGGTCCCTTCCGCATTCTCGCCCGTCGTGGACTGGTGGCTTATCAACTGGAGTTGCCACCTCAGTTCTCTCGTGTCCATGACGTCTTCCACGTGTCGCAACTTCGTCGTTGCTTCAAGGATCCGGAACGTGAAGTGGATCCGGAATTGATTGAAGTTCAAGATGATCTCACGTACAAAGAGCATCTGATCCGCATTCTTGAAGAAGCTGAACATCGAACCCGCCAGAAGGTTACCAAGTTCCTCAAGGTGCAGTGGTCAAATCATTCTGAAGATGAAGCCACTTGGGAACGCGAGGATAATCTTCGGGCAGAGTATCCCGACCTTTTCCCTTCTACCTCTTAATTCTCGGGACGAGAATTTCTTATAGAGGAGGAGAGTTGTAACACCCGGGTGTAATGATGCTACAGTAACCCTTGTGGTTAAGTTAATCCTTTTGCTAAACAAGTGTTGGTTCATCATTATCTCTTGTCTCTTGCAAATTCCAGTTGAATTCAAATTTCAAAATAAGAGTGAAATTCAAAATTCAACAAACATGAAAACTAAAATGTTCATCATGTGGCAAATATTCTTTTGTAAATATTCGTGGTGAACCAACATTTTTGCAAGGTGCTTAAATGGCCTAAACCAATTATAGCAGTGGCTAAAACAATAGATTAAATGCCTTTTCAATTAATAAAAGTGGCAAAAAATTTCAAAAGCCTCACATTCTTTTTGTGGAAGTGCCAACTATTGCAATGTAATTATGTGGCCAAGTCCAACATTTTACAGAATCCTTTTTGGCAGCTCAAATATTGCAAAAACCTTTTCTATAAAAAGAAACAGAAAAAGAAAAGAAAAGGAATAGCAGAGGGGAGAGAAAGCCCCTACCCCACTTGGGCTTCGGCCCACCCGAGCTAACTGGCCACTAGGCCGGCCCAGCACGCCCCCTGTTTTCCCCTTCCCCCCTGTTCACTGCAGCCGTGGCTGCCATCGATGCCCGCCATAGTCACGGCCATCGCCGTGGCGGTCATCG
>LR738713.1:63789650-63864076 GCA_902687465.1 Secale cereale | reverse complement strand
GAACCGAACCCTAGCTACCTCTCTCGTTGCTTCCTCCCCCTCTTCGCGCAGCCTCCTTCCCCACCATGTGCGGCCGACACGATCGTCGTCGCGCCTGCGTCGATCCCGTGACAACCGTGCTCCCCTAGCTTCGCAAGGCTCTCCAGCAGCTGCGTCGCCCCCGTCTTCCTCATCCACGCCACTGCATCGAGCTCGGGAAGCCGCAACGTCATCGCCACGTCTTCTGCTTCCTCTCCGATCACCGACGCCGCCGCTTTGATCTGTCGTCTCCAGCGCCTCTCCGAGCCCGCTGCCCTGCCCTGCCGGACCATTGTGAGCCCCTCCTCACCTCCTTCCTTCCTCTGCCCAGCACCCCTACCATAGCTAGCTAGGTCCGAGGCCCCGCACCACCGAACCTCGCCGTCTGCCTCTGGCCTCCGCGGAGTGCCCACGCCCATGGCTGCCGTTGCACTGCCGCGACCCCCGCGACCTCTGGCTCGCCCTTGCCGCGCTCCACCGCTGCTGCCGCGCGGCGCAACCTCCGCCGCAGCCCCGCCTTCCCCTCGCCACTACACCGCCATCCCCGTGCCCTTCTCTCCATCGCGCTCGCTACGCCGCCGCGCCTCACGCTCCACCCTCGCTAGCCGCGGCGCCGCGCCGCATCGCCCACTCGACCGTCCCGACCAACGCCAAGTTCGGCGCCTCGCCGTAGCCGCCCCGGCCAGCGCCTGGGGCCGGCGCCCCGCCGTGGTCACCCCGGCCCGCGCCTGGGGCCAGTGCCCCGCCATGGCCGTCGTCCGGGTCCGCCCCGACGGGCAACCCCGTCCACGCCCATTAAAACCCGCTCCAGTGGCCTTTGTGCCACTAGCAGCTGGGGCCCCCAGCGCCCTTTAAAATAATCATAATTAAAAAGGTTAACATATTAATTAACTTAATAAAATTAGGTTAATTAACTTAACTTAATTAACCTGCGTAATTAGTTTGATTAATCTAGGTTAATTAGCTATAGTTTATGACAGTGGGCCCCACTGCCCCTTTTAACCAGTCAACCATTCAAATTTGACCGTTGACCCCACTGACATCACCGTGACATCATGCTAACGTCACCACATACTGTTCTGGATAATGTTGATTTAAATTAAATAAATAAATTCTAGAAAATGTTTAAAACTTTAGAAAATCATATAAAATAATCTGTAACTCGGATGAAAAAGTTTTATACATGAAAGTTGCTCACAACAAGGAAGACGAATCCGAATACACGGTTCGTTCGTCCGCCACACGTCCGTAGCATAGTGAACCTGCAACTTTCCCCCCTTCGATTCATCTGTCCGAAAACACGATACCCCAGGGATACTTTCCCGGATGTTATCCCCCTCCACCGGTGTCGTGTAGCATGGTGTTAGAGCACCCTAGCACTGCGTGTTGACATGTCGTACTTCTTTGTTGCATCTTGTGCTATGTATTTATTGTTTCTTCCCCCTCTTCTTGCCGGTAGACCTCGAGACTTATGCTACCTCGGCGATCGACTGCATCGACGATGACCGCTCCTTCTCGTCTGAGCAACCAGGCAAGCCAACGCCCCTTGATCATTCCGATAACGCCCACTCCCTTCTCTCTTATGCATGCATTAGAACTACTACTGCTTTTTTGTATGGTCCTATTCTGATGCATAGCCTGTTGTTGATACCTGCTTTCATACCTTACATGTTTATACTAAACTGCTTAGTATAGGCTGGTTAGAGATCCACCAGAGATCCCCCCCCCCAATTTGTCCTGTCTACCCCGCTGGATTATCAGAAGACCCGACCAACGGGATCGAAGACCAGGCCCCAGCACCGCACATCACTTTCCCATTTGTTGCTCGACAATACTGGGTTACTATTGAGTACCGAGGGTGACACCTCAGCAACACTTCTGATGTTAACCTTGTAGGTTAGTTCATCGGTTATGGTCATCGAGGGTGATTCCTCTTTCTCCACTCCCGATAACGACACTATCGTGCAACTCCTCAAGAGTGGACCTCGAGGGTGACTCCTCTTTCGTTCACCTTGACGATAAACATCAGGTGCAATTCCATTGAGGGTGACTTCCTCAGGTTTCCCTTTGGTGTTAAACACACAGTTAATGTGGTTACTATGACTTTACAACTGTTACTTGGAAAGGCGGGTCAACCCTGAGGGGTACCCGCGAGTGATGTGGAGACGGGTTGACCTGGAGGGTACCCGAGAGTTGAATACGAGGTGTGGCTGGGCATTCTTAGCCCTTCCCGCAAGTCCTCGAGACGGGGCGACGGGGTCACATCTTTCGTGAGTCTCTGCTTGTTAACGCATTCCCAAGACACTAAACGGTTTGGATATTTGATCCAAGGGGCATTTGGCCTGATAGCGCTAACCATCACATGGGCATAGTATGGGCGTTCTGCGTCATATGCATCAGCCGGAGCTTAACTGACGTCATTGCAACTGAGCGGCGCGCGCCGGGTTGGACCGCGCAAGCACCTACCTTTTTAAGGAGGTAGCCCAGGTCTGCTCACCGGCCGCCCACGCAACGTGCAGGAGTTCCCGGGGCGATTGGCCCATGACCCCTGAGGGCATAGGGTTTAGTCCGACGTGCATGACCTCTCTATTAAGCCTAGGTCGGGTTGCGGCATATTGTTTGGCCGAGGGCGGGCATGACCTGATGGTGTGTCCGGCCGGAGTTAAGCAAGCGTGGTGGCTAAGTTCGTGCACCCCTGCAGGGAAGAAAGCACCTATCGATAGCCTGTCCTACGGTAACGGACACTTGGAGTTGTATCCCGATCGCTACAATTAGAACTGGATGCTGAGACATGAATGGATATGTGGCTCCGGGATTGCTTCCTCGCAGGGAGTCGAGGAAGGATCTCTGGGCGTTAATGCTAAAACATGCTTGATAACTATAATATGTTATTCTGTACTCTCTTCTACTACTGCAAGAATGTTGGTTTCTAAAAGATGCTAGTCTTCGATAGGACTAGCTTCTCCCCCTCTTATTCTGGCATTCTGCAGCTTAGTCCACAGATACTATCCTTTTCATTGATACCGATGCATATGTAGTGTAGATCCTTGCTTGCGAGTACTTTGGATGAGTACTCACGGTTGCTTTGCTCCCCTTTTCCTCCTTCTTTCTTCTTTTTGGTTGATGCAACCAGATGGTGGAGTCCAGGAGCCAGATGCCACACTTGACGACTTCTACTACCCAGACAAGGCCTACTACCTCATGGAGACAGCTAACGACCAGGAGTAGTTAGGAGGTCCCAGGCAGGAGGCCTTGCCTTTTCGATCGTGTTGTTTTGTGCTAGCCTTCTTAAGGCAAACTTGTTTAACTTATGTCTGTACTCACATATGATTGCTTCTGCTGACTCTTGTGTATTCAAGCTTATGTATTCGAGCCCTCGAGGCCCCTAGCTTGTAATATAAAGCTTGTATTATTTTATTTGTGTCTAGAGTTGTGTTGTGATATGTTTCATTGAGTCCCTGATCTTGGTCGTACACATTTGCGTGCATGATTAGTGTACGGTCAAATCGGGGGCGTCACAATTGCTTAGCAAGACGCCATAAAAACATCCTGATTTTTCCTGGTACCGGTGTTTTCCCTAGCGGCTTCCAGGATGTCTTGTCATGGTCAATGCTTGACGATCCAGCGTCTCCTTCCAACCAAGCTTCTCTTCTTCTCTTGGTCTCTACCAACATCCTGTAGCGTGACTTCACCGTGAACTGGCCGCTTCTCTCCAAATGCCACACCCAAGAGTCAGAGATGATTCTTGTACATAATGGTATTGATCTTATAGCCGGCACATCGATAGTTAGGAAGATCATAGAAAGTTTCTCCATATCCCATGTGGCTGTTGTGTGGTCTATAAGTTCCGATACTAGCTCAGGTGGGTTGTGTGTGATACAGTCGTAGGGTCGGAGCATCTCATCGCGCGGAATCCAATTATCGGACCAGACCTTGGTCGTTATTCCATCACCAATGCGTCTTATGATGCCTTGTTTGATCACATCTCTTCCATCCACGATCGATCTCCATACCTAACTGGGTCTGCTCCCCTATTGGGCATCTAAGATATTGCCCCAAGGTAATATAAAACTTTAAGGATACGCCCACTCAAGGACTCATGAGATTGTAGTAATCTCCAGGCTTGTTTTGCCAAGAGAGATAGGTTGAACAATTCAAAATCATTGAAGCTGAGCCCCCCATCATTTTTGGCTGTGTCATTGCTTCCCATGACACCCAATGCGGTTTCCGTTTTCCATCTTTGCTCCCCCACCAAAACTTTCTGATTAACATGTTCATGTGTTCAGAGAGGCCCCTAGGCAGCCTAAAACATGACATAGAGAAGACTGACACCGCTTGAGCTACTGCCTTCACCAGTACTTCTTTCCCCGCCGAAGACATTGTATGCTCGACCCACCCCTGAACTTTACTCCAGAGGTAATCTTTAAGGTATTTAAAAGCGTCATTCTTTGACGATCCCACACTAGAGGGCATCCCCAAGTACTTCTCGTTGAGGGTTTCATTGGGAACCTGCAACACTTCCTTGATCTCTTCTTCGACACCGTTTGGGCAGCCCCGGCTAAAGAAGATTGAGTATTTTCCATAGTTTATTCTCTGTCCCGAAGCCTGACAATATGTGTTCAACATCTGGTTCACCTCTCTGGCCCCATCACCACTAGCCTTAAAAAATAGCAGGCTATCGTATGCGAATAATAAGTGGTTAACAGGTGGAGCCAACGGTGTCACGTTTAACCCGCTCAAGCTGGACGACTCATCAAAGGATTTTAGGAGGCACGAAAGGCCCTCTGCTACAATAAGGAAGAGGTATGGGGAGATTGGATCTCCCTGTCGAATTCCTTGTGATGGATTGAACTCATCTAGTTTCTTGCCATTGAAAATGACCGAGAATTTCATTGATCTGACCATTCCCATCACAATATTTACCCATCTCTCTGTGAAACCAAGCTTTAACATAATTGCTTGTAAATAATCTCATTCAACCCTATCAAATGCCTTCATCATGTCAAGTTTTAGCGCATAGTGGTTGTTCCTCTTTGCCATGTTTCCCTTCATAAAATGAAGACATTCATAAGCTGCAATAATGTTGTCAGTGATAAGTCCTGGTACAAACGTCGATTGCTCCTTCGATATGATTTCACGCAGCTATTACGTATTAGTAGATGTATCTATAGTATGCTTTCGTGCTCGAAGTTCCGGGGAGCTATTACGTATTGCTCGTAGTGATAAGGTCGCTTGCCTACATGACATGGGCCTGGCCTAGCGATCACTATCAGAACTAGGTACAAACGCTAACGCCTGTTTTTTGTTTTCTTTATTTATTTCGCTTGTTTCATTTTCAGTTAAAAACGTGAATTCAATGAAATGTTCATAAATTCAAAACATGTTCCCGAATTCAAAAAAATTTCACCGATCTGAAATAAAGTTCATAAATTCAAAAATGTTTCATGGGCTTGAAAAAAAGTTTGTGAATTCAAATAAATGTTGGAAAATTAAAAATGTCGAATAAAAAAATTACGAATATTACTATGTTCATGAATTCGAAAAATATCCCGGTTTTGCAAACATGCTCACGAATTTAAAAATATCCGCGAAACAAAAAAAAAACCGTTGGTAGAAAAACGTTCATGGACCAGAAAAAGTTAGTGCATTAAAAAAGTTCCCAAATTCAAAATTTTGTGACATTTATTTACATTGAATATTCGAAATTCCTAACTTTTACAAAATTTCATGAATAATTTTTAAAATCTCAATCGTTTTTTTTGGAAAGATGACCAATTTTTGAAAACTTCAACATTTTATGAATTTTTCAACATGTAAAAAAGAATTGGAAGTTGTATTTTTTTTGTAAAAACGAGATGAGTATAACAAGAAAAAGAAACATAAAACGGAAAAAAGAAGAGAAAAGAGAAACACACACAAAACTGGATAGAATAGTAAAAGAAAAAAACCACCCGCTACGTAAACTTTGCTATTGTTTAAGCCTGACGACCATAGTATTACATCGATTAAGCTTTTGTTACTTGCCTTTGAGATCCTTTCCGGACTCAAAATAAATTTTCTTAAAAGCGAGGTCATTACCATGGGGATGGAAGACCAACAAAGCTTTCGAGTCGCAAATTTACGTAATTGTAAGCTTGGGAGCTTTCCAATTAAGCACCTAGGGCTTTCTATATCTCACCGCAAACTTTCGATTTTTGAGTGGGAGCCTCTGTATGGGAAAGTGGCCAATAGGGTAAGCCCGTGGTGAGGGCGTTTTATGTCCTCTGTGGCGAGGCTCATTTTAACTAACTCGAGCCTCTCTTCCCTTCCCCTGTTCACTATGGGGATGTTCTTACTAGCCGATGGCGTGCATGCTAAGTTAGACACACCTAGATCCCGGTTCTGTTGGGAAGGAACTAGCATCAAGCGGAAATACCACCTAGTAAAGTGGGCGGTTGTTTGTAGGCCAATTTTTTTTGGAGGATTGGGAATCCTAAATTCCAAACTAATGAATGTTGCCCTCCTTTCCAAATGGTGGTGGCGGCTTGCCCAAAACGAGATGGGTCTCTGGGCTCAGCTGCTAAAATCTAAGTACTTCCCGAATGGGAATCCCTTCACGGCCTCGGCCAACGGTTCCGTGTTTTGGAAAGGGATCCAAGCGGTCCGCCCCGCTTTGGCTATTGGGGCCAAATTTCAGATTAACAATGGCCAATCCACTCGGTTTGGCTTGATCATTGGCTGGGCGCCTCTCCCCTTTGGCAAAGTCACCCAACTTATTCCGGATCGCCACTAACATCAACATCTTAGTGGGGGAGGCAGTACGTGTTGACCCTCTTGTGATCCACTTCCTGCGGGTCCTTACCAACGCCGAATGAGAGTCATGGGACGGTCTGGTACAGCAAATTGGTGCCAACCGACTAGGGACGGGCGATGATTCGGTAGAGTGGAGCTTGACAGCTTCCAGGAAATTCTCGGTTAAGTCCCTCTACAACAAGCTAACTAAAGGGACAACGCTTGATATAACTATGGGGTTGTGGAAGGTAGGCCTGCCCTTGAAGATTAAAATCTTCATGTGGCAATTGTTCACGAACAGGCTGCCCACTTTGGATAGCGTGGCCAAGCGGAACAGTCCGGCTGATGGTACTTGCACTGTGTGCGGCCTAGGTGAAGATGCAAACCACGTCTTTTTTAGATGTCACTTGGCCAGGTTCGCGTGGAGTACAGTTAGGGAAGCTTTCCACACGAACTGGAACCCAGCCTCGGGGAGTGACTTGATTTCCATCCTCAAATCCACGAAAGGGACTAGTGGTAGAATCACTTGGCAATGCGTAGGGGCGCTGCTTTGGGCTATTTGGACGACGCGCAATAAAATAACGACTGAGAAAAAAAAATTCCATAACCATCCCGCGGACGTGATCTTCAAATGTCATCTTTTTTTACAGACATGAACTCCGCTGGGGAAGGAGCGCGATGTTGAGCGCATGTCGGAGGCCATGACGCGCATCAAGAATATCCAGGTGATGGAAAGACAAGATCCACCAAGTCGTTGAAGCTTTTGGAGTCTACTTGAGGGAGTTTTCTGTTAGATAGGTCTTCAGCGTTGGATGTTATGGCACCAGGAGGCATTTTTCTCGCCTCCTGGGGGGCTGCCGACGAGAATTTTACCCCGGGGCTCAAATCTCCTCCAGTCGTTTCCCCCTCCACCCCCCTCCCGTGGCCGCGCTCGCTCCCGTCCGTGGCCTAGCCGCTGCTGCTCCTCCTTCTCTCACGGGACGGCGTCGCCGGGTGTCGTCGAGGCACCGCGCGAGGACGGCTCCAAAGGGCGCGGAGGCCGCCGTCAAGGTGCCTGAGCAGGTACGCCACGTCGGCGGTGTCGTCCCGCGTGGCGCAAACGCAGTCGGGCATGGTGGCGCAGGTGTAGCTCCAGAGGGCCTCGCAGAAGCGGCGCGGGCTGGCCTCGTGATACGTCCAAAATGCATCACTATTTTGTATCATAATTTATCCTTATACATTGATATATTTCATGTTACGGTGATGTTCTTATGTTGTTTTGGTCTATTTTACACAGTTTGCAAACTTTCCGATGCCGAAGCAGCAGACGCAGGATTCAACAGTAAAAAGTGGACGCTGAGTTGCTGAAGAAGAATACCTCCAAATTACCTAAAAATTGACGGGAGATATTTTTCAGACGGATCACGAAGGCACGAGAAAGGGCAACCAGAGGGGGGCCACAGGGTGCCCAGGCGCCCTGAGGGCGCCCCCTGGCCGTGCCGGGGGGGCGCCTGGAGCCCCTGGCCCACCTCAGGCCGCCCCCTTTTGCATATATGCTCTCCGTTATCCAAAAACCCTAGGGACGGGGATTTTTACGGAGTTCCGCCACCGCTCCGTGGCGGAAACCTACAGAGAAGAAAAAGCCATCTCCGGCGGGCAGATTCCGCCGGGGAGATCACCTCCCGGAAGGGGAGATCGTCGCCATCGTCATCACCATCGTCATGGGCATCATCGAGATCATCATCAACATCATCCCCAACACCAGCACCATCTCCATCTTCATCCAAATCTCATCTTACAATCGCAACTTGTGTTGTAACGCGTACTACCTATCCTCTCTACTCCATCGGTGTTGATTACTACTTTGTGGTGAATGCTATTGAGTTTTGTTGGAGAAATATTATTATGTCCAGATTGTTTATCACCTATTTATACCCACTGATCATGATCTCTTTTATGTCTCGTGAGTAGTTACCTTAGTTCTTGAGGACATGGGGAAAGTCTTGTTGTTAGTAGTCATATGTTGTTGAAGTAATATGTGTTGTTTGATACTTAAGTTGTGTTGTCATTCTACTAGTGGTGTTGTGTGAGTCGAACACCCAACACTTCGCCTTATTAAGGACCTAGGAGAATACATTGTGTATAAAGAATGCTTATGGTGGGTTGCCGGAGTGACAGAAACCTGAACCCCAGTTCGCACGCTTTTGCATAAGGGAATAATGGATCCTCGATCGTATTGCTATGGTTAGGTTTTTGCCTTAAATTCTATCTTGTATTTGCGGATGCTTGCAAGGTGTTTAATCATAAGAGTGCATTCATCTTAGTCTAGAGAGTGCACTAGCATAGATCCACCCACTCAACACTTATCAACACATAACATAGTATCGATACGGAATATGGCGAAAGCACATGACTACCTCTCCCGTGTGTCCTCAGGAACGCTTTAGTCTTTATAAGTTCAGTTGCTAGGCCTCTCCTTTGCTAAGAAAGGATTGGGCCACTTGTTACTCTCAGTACCTTTTACATTACTTGCTTTTACTTTCCCGTTGCTTATACCGAGAAAACCCCTAAAAGTTATCTTTCAGTGCTTGCAGTAATTTCTTGCTCAGAATCGCTTATCAATACCTTCTGCTCCTCGTTGGGTTCGACACTCTTACTTATCAAAAACGCTGCAATAGATCCCTTACGGTTGTGGGTCATCAAGTACCGTTTTCTGGCGCCGTTGCCGGGGAGTGCAGCGCTATTGGTAAAGTGAAACTGGTAAGGAAGTTTTTATAATTCTGTTTTTATTTTTGCTATTGCTGCTCTTTGTCCTTATGGACAACCCTGTTATTGGATCGTTGCTTATGGGAAGACGCCCCACACCTGTGGTGGTTGATCCTCCCCCTACTGAAATTGTGCCTTATAAAATACCAGCTGGTATTATCGATTATGTCTTGGCTAATCGTTATGCAGGAGACAGACATCCCGGTGAACACTTGCTATATCTGTCACAACTAAGTTCATTATTTAAGCTTGCAGGTGTATCGAGGGAGTTTTTCATGAGGAAATTGTTTGCCTTATCACTTATAGATAAAGCTTCGGGTTGGTATAGGCTTCTCGATAACTCACACTTGCTTGACTGGCAGGAGCTTATGTCTCTCTTTTATACTAAGTTTTATCCTCTTCATGAAATTCATCGAGACAGGAACTATATCTATAATTTTAGGTCTCGTGACGGAGAAAGCATTGCTCAAGCTTGGGGGAGATTGAAGTCCCTAATTCTCAAATGCCCTATTCATAAGCTTCCCAAGGAAATTATACTTACAAATTTTTATGCCAGGCTTTCTCGTCAGGATAAGGAGATGCTGGATGCCTCCTCTAGTGGGGTATTTCAGAAGAAGAGTGTTGAAGAGAGGTGGGATCTCATTGAAAGGATCCAGAGGAATACCGAAGATTGGGAAATTGATAAAGGTATTGAACCCGCTACAAATTATGAACATGATTATATTGAGAGCTATGTGAAAACTGATTACTTCAATACTTTTTGCTCCAAGATTGGTCTTGATTCCCATCTAGTGATTGATTTGTGTAAGAATTTTGCCTCTCACGTTGATTCTTTTAAAAAGAAGAGAGACCAGCACCATGAACCTTTTAAAGAGTCACCTATTGATATTTATGTTGCTGACCCTATTTTGCCTGCAGTTATATATGAAAAGCCTCCTTTTCCCGCAAGGATAAAGGAGCACTCTCTTGTGACATGCATAATAAATAAAAGTGAGAGAAGAGCTGATGAGCCTGAGGACCAGATCAGAGTCGATCCTCAAGTTGCATTGATTAAAGACCTTGCTACTAATGATGTTTTGGATTCCAATATAATTTTTTGTGTTGTTTCCACTAACCTTGTCACAGCCAAGAATAAAGGCCCAATTTCAGGTACTCCAGTGGTATCTGTTAAAATAGGAGATCACAATTATTATGGGCTATGCGATTTGGGATCGAGTGCAAGCGCTATCCCCTATTCACTTTATGAAGAAATCATCGGTGAGATTTCCCTGTGTGAACTTGAAGAAGTTGATGTTACCATTCATCTTGCAAACAGAACAAATATCTCTCCTATCAGAATTGTGAGAGACGTTGAAGTCCTATGTGGAAAGGTAAAATACCCTACCGACTTTCTAGTACTTGGTTCAGAGAGGGACAATTTTTGTCCAATTATTTTTGGTAGACCTTTTCTTAGAACTTGTGGAGCTATAATAGATTGTAAGAAAGGTAAAGTTTCTGTTGAATTCGATGGTGAGCCATATGAATTTAATTTTTCTAAGTTCTCTAAGCAGCCTCGTGGTACTGATTTACCCAGTGATGATAAAATTATTGAAAGTATTGCCTCTATTTCTATTCCCCTAATGATCCTTTGCAGCAATACATGGAGGACCACGAGAATAATTTGCATATGCAGGAAAGAAATGAACTAGATGAAATATTCTTGAGGCAGCCTGCTATCCTGAAGCACAACCTTCCGGTTGAACCTTTGGGAATTTTATCAAAACCGAAAGAAGACCCGGTGTTCGATCTTAAACCTCTTCCCGATACGCTCAAGTATGCTTATTTAGATGAAAAGAAAGTATATCCTGTTATTATCAATTCTAACCTTTCAGGATATGAAGAAGAGCGATTATTGGAAGTACTTCGTAAACACCGAGGCGCAATTGGCTATACCCTTGATGACCTTAAGGGGATTAGTCCATCTATCTGTCAACATACTATCAACCTTGAGCCTGATGCTAAACCAGTTGTTGATCATCAACGACGGTTGAACCCGAAGATGATGGATGTTGTGAGAACTGAGATTCTCAAGCTTCTGGCCGCAGGTATTACCTACCCTATAGCTAATAGTAAGTGGGTAAGTCCGGTACATTGTGTTCCTAAGAAAGGAGGTACAACTGTGGTTCCTAATGATAAAAATGAATTAATACCTCAGAGAATTATTATTGGATATAGAATGTGTATTGATTACAGGAAGTTGAACAAAGCAACCAGGAAGGATCACTACCCGTTGCCGTTCATCGACCAAATGCTTGAAAGGTTATCCAAAAATACCCACTTTTGTTATCTCGATGGTTATTCTGGCTTCTCTCAAATTCATGTTAACACTGCCGATCAAGAGAAGACCACTTTTACTTGTCCCTTTGGTACTTATGCTTACAGGCGTATGCCTTTTGGTTTATGTAATGCCCCTGCTACTTTTCAAAGGTGTATGTCTGCTATCTTTCATGGTTTCTGCGGGGATATTATGGAAGTCTTCATGGACGATTTCTCCGTCTATGGAACTTCTTTTGACCATTGTCTTCACAACCTTAATAAAGTTTTGCAGAGATGCGAGGAGACAAATTTGGTAATCAACTGGGAGAAGTGCCACTTCATGGTTAATGAAGGAATTGTTCTTGGTCACAAGATTTCCGAATGGGGAATTGAAGTGGACAAGGCCAAGATCGAAGCTATTGAGAGGATGCCCTATCCAAGGGACATCAAAGGTATTCGCAGTTTTCTCGGTCATGCAGGTTTTTATAAAAGATTTATTAAAGACTTTTCTAAAACCTCGAGACCCCTCACTAATCTTCTCCAGAAGGACGTTCCTTTTGTATTTGATGAAAATTGTAAGGAAGCTTTTGAAGTCCTTAAGAAAGCTTTAATAACCGCTCCTATAGTACAACCGCCTGACTGGAATTTACCTTTTGAGATTATGTGTGATGCTAGTGATTTTGCTGTTGGAGCTGTTTTAGGACAAAGAGTTGATAAGAAATTGAATGTTATACATTATGCTAGCAAAACCCTTGATAGTGCTCAAAGAAATTATGCTACTACTGAGAAGGAATTCTTAGCTGTAGTATTTGCCTATGATAAGTTTAGGCAGTATATTGTTGATTCCAAAGTTATTATTCATACTGATCATGCTGCCATTAAGTATCTTATGACAAAGAAGGATGCCAAGCCAAGGCTTATCAGGTGGGTACTCCTCCTTCAAGAATTTGATTTGCAGATTGTTGATAGGAAAGGAGAAGACAATCCAGTGGCGGACAATCTTTCAAGGATGGAAGATATACCGCATGATCCCATCCCAGTCAACGATAGTTTTCCAGACGAGCAACTTGCCGTTGTAAAAGTACAATTTCTTTCCGATCCTTGGTATGCAGATTATGCTAATTTTATTGTTGCAAAGTATTTGCCTCCAGGTTTAACACTTCAGCAAAGGAAGAAGTTCTTTCATGATTTGAGGCACTACTTTTGGGATGACCCACATCTTTTCAAAGAAGGTCCCGACGGGATCCTGAGAAGATGTATACCGGAACATGAGCAGAAGGACATTCTCAGACGATGTCATGATAGTCCCTATGGAGGACATCATGCCGGTGAGAGGACTGCACATAAGGTTCTTCAATCAGGTTTTCATTGGCCCACTCTCTTTAAAAATGCTAGAAATTATGTTTTAGCCTGTGATAAATGTCAGAGAGTTGGTAACATTAGTAGAAGGAATGAGATGCCTATGAATTACTCACTAGTGATTGAACCTTTTGATTGTTGGGGTTTTGATTTTATGGGTCCTTTTCCTTCTTCACACAAGTACACTCACATTTTAGTAGCTGTTGATTATGTGACCAAGTGGGTTGAAGCAATCCCCACTGAAAGTGCTGATCACAAAACATCTTTGAAAATGCTTAAAGATGTGATTTTTCCTAGGTTTGGTGTACCAAGGTATCTCATGACTGATGGGGGATCACACTTCACGCACGGAGCTTTTAGAAAAGCTTGGGCTAAATACGATGTTAATCATAGAATTGCTTCACCATATCATCCTCAAACTAGTGGGCAAGTTGAGCTCACCAATAGAGAGATTAAGTTGATCTTGCAGAAAACAGTAAACAAAAATAGAAAGGACTGGTCAAATAAGTTAGGAGATGCTTTTTGGGCATATAGAACTGCTTACAAAAACCCCATGGGCATGTCCCCCTATAAGATGGTGTATGGCAAGGCTTGCCATTTGCCATTAGAGTTAGAGCACAAAGCTTTCTGGGCTGTTAGAGAGCTTAATGCTGACCCAAAATTAGCTGGTGAGAAGCGTCTCATGAACTTGACTTCTCTAGATGAATGGAGGAGTGAAGCTTACGAGAGCGCTAAAATGTTTAAGGAAAAGGTAAAAAGGTGGCATGATAGGAAGATTCTGAAACGTGAATTTAATGTTGGCGATAAAGTTTTGTTGTTTAGATCCCGTTTCAGGTTTTCTCTAGGTAAACTACTTTCTAGGTGGGAAGGACCATTTCATATTGAAGAAGTTTATCGATCTGGTGCAATTAAGATTAACAATTTTGAAGGCACCAAACCTCAAGTTGTGAATGGGCAAAGACTTAAACATTACATAGCAGGAGACCCTGTCAATGTTGATGTGAATATAATATACACAACAACTCACGAAGAACATGTTGCAGCCCTGTTTCAGACGCCAGCAGAAGCAGAATAAAGAAAAGGTATGTAGTACGGTAAGGGAACATCGCAAACTATCATAAAAGTTCCGTATTACGAGTTTTTGCAAAATTAGTAAAATTCTGAGCCGAAGTGGAGTCGCAGACGAGCACCAGGGGGTCCAGGCGCCCCCCTGGCGCGCCCCACCTCCTGGCCGCGCCGCCAGGGCGCCTGGACACCCGGGAGTCCGCCTCCGACCCCGCTTTGGTCCGTTACTTTCCTTTCTGTGCATAAATTTTTCCTATATATTTTCCCGGATTGTTCCGGCAATGTATCTTGCGATTTCGCGTGTTTTCTCTTCGATCTGTTTCTGCCAGGGAATCTTTCAGCTGAATTTAGGTGCCATGGCTTCTCCAAGCTCCCCCAAGGACGAGTTCGTCGTCAACGTCATCAACCCTTACCTCGCTGAGGTGAAGAAGCACCCTCAGGTTGTTCGGATGGAGGACGGTGTCCTTCATCAAGAAGATCTGAAGGGACCTATCAAGGAGGGGAGCGTCCAGGCCAGGCTGGAAGAAGTGGAGCAAGAAGTCTTCGAGTACAAGAAGATGATCGAGCGTGGTGTTGAAGCTAACTTTAACATCACCAACGAGCTGAAAAACTACTTCCTGAAGGGGATGAAGGAGATGTGGAAAAACATCACCGCGTCTGAAGAAAGAATTATAGAGCTCCAAGGGCAAATTAATGATCTACATAACCAGAACTGTGAGTATTAACTAAGGTTTATGCGCATGAGTTTGGTTGCTGAATGCAGGATTCAGGAGATGAGCCTCTCATATGAGACTTTAGCTAGATATCCATGGAAGCGTTTCGCCAAGGACTACGTGATCAACGCCAACAAGGATGATGAGTGAAATCCCCTTGGGTAATGGCATTCCCTTGGCTTGTTCCAAGCTTGGGGGAGTGCCCGGTATCTTTATCTTTACATTTTGTCTTTTAGAGTCAAGTAGAGTCGTATCATGTCTAGGGAGGTTATTATATGAGATAGGTGTGTGCATTGAGGTCTATCGCTCCTTCGGTGAAGAATTGTATCCGTGAGTGTGGAGTCGTCCATGATGGAATATTAATGAGAAGTTTATTGGTTACTTTTGCTGCACTCGGTATTCTCTTCACGCAATCGACCTTATATGATGATTCTTATTGGGAGTATTGACCTTATGTCAGGTATGGCTGTGAAAACTTTATTTAATCTTGGCAAACATAGCTTTGGTCATAACAACAAGCATGATTTTCTTAAAGTATCAACATAGCCAAAACCTTTATGTTATTATGCTTGAAGTGTTATGCTGACAAGGAAGACAACTTGATGTGTTATGCTTATTTCAATGTTCATGCTTTATATTGCTTTGCATCTTAGTCATCATCAGTTGTCTGCTCTCTCAAAACCTTTGCTAGCCTAACTCTGTACTAAGCGGTTTTCTGCTTGTGCATCCATACCCTTAAAACCAATACCTTCCATATGAGTCCACCATACATACCTACTCGTGGTATTCCACTACCACCTCCTAAAAGTATATAATTTATGTGTTATCCTTAAATGTTCAAAATCTTTTATTTTGTGCTTCTGTTTTAGCTCATGAGGAAGTAATAGCTAATTCATAGTCTTCTTGAATTGGACAAGCTTCACCCCGGGATTGCATGTCTAATGTGCAAACCCATAATACGAGAAGGAACTGGCAAAGAGTGCGCCCGACTCGAAAATAATATAACAAACAAACCCTCCTTCGCGCTTTGTTCATGAGAAATCAGAAAACTTTGGCAGCGATAAATAAAGGAGAATATGAGGATGTGATCGTCCTCGTGCGGGAGCCGTTCCTCAAAACTTGTCCAGCTCAAGAAGCAATTGAGTTATCTATTAGCATTCGTTGACAAATCATGCACCTCTCAAAACTTGTATTCATTCTGTTTGATTTGAGGATAGCACATGAGTTTTCCCTACTACCCTAGAACAGGGCCTATCTTTTAATTTTAAGTTGAGTCAGTTATTTCTACTTCCTTCTATTTCTTAAAGAGAGCAGACGTTTGATGTTGATAAGGATTCATTCATATAAAGCTGCATTAAGATTTGTCATATCATATCCCTGTTGACATTATCATTCGATAAGTAAGTTGTTTGTCATGCCCAGCTAAGGCAAATATCTTCCTTTGTGTTAACACTTTCACTTCTTGCCTATTAACATGTTATTTCAAAAAGCTTCAATTGATATCATCAAAATATAAGAGCAAAAGTTAAAACTATTTGTTGTTCTTTGACCAAAGGACATGTTTGCCATGATATAATGAGTTTCCTTAGCCCTACTTTCAAATATAAGTGTTATCACTCTTTTATAAGGGCTTTATGAATTGAAGATTGCTGTTGAGGATATTTGAGTTGGTAAAGAAACTATGATGCTTCTTATCCGTATTCTATTTATCGACACTTCACTCTCTAAACTTGTGGACAGGTTTACCGAGTTCATATTCGCTTGGGGACAAGCGAGGTCTAAGCTTGGGGGTGTTGATACGTCCAAAATGCATCACTATTTTGTATCATAATTTATCCTTTTACATTGATATATTTCACGTTACGGTGATGTTCTTATGTTGTTTTGGTCTATTTTACATAGTTTGCAAACTTTCCGATGCCGAAGCAGCAGACGCAGGATTCAGCAGTAAAAAGTGGACGCTGAGTTGCTGAAGAAGAATACCTCCAAATTACCTTAAAATTGACGGGAGATATTTTTCAGACGGATCACGAAGGCACGCGAAAGGGCAACCAGAGGGGGGCCACAGGGTGCCCAGGCGCCCTGGGGGCGCGCCCCCCCTGGCCGTGCCGGGGGGGGGGGGCGCCTGGAGCCCCTGGCCCACTTCTGGCCGCCCCCTTTTGCATATATGCTCTCCGTTATCCAAAAACCCTAGGGACGGGGATTTTTACGGAGTTCCGCCGCCGCTCCGTGGCGGAAACCTACAGAGAAGAAAAGGCCATCTCCGGCGGGCAGATTCCGCCGGGGAGATCATCTCCCGGAAGGGGAGATTGTCGCCATCGTCATCACCATCGTCACGGGCATCATCGAGATCATCATCAACATCATCCCCAACACCAGCACCATCTCCATCTTCATCCAAATCTCATCTTACAATTGCAACTTGTGTTGTAACGCGTACTACCTATCCTCTCTACTCCATCGGTGTTGATTACTACTTTGTGGTGAATGCTATTGAGTTTTGTTGGAGAAATATTATTATGTCCAGATTGTTTATCACCTATTTATACCCACTGATCATGATCTCTTTTATGTCTCGTGAGTAGTTACCTTAGTTCTTGAGGACATGGGGAAAGTCTTGTTGTTAGTAGTCATATGCTGTTGAAGTAATATGTGTTGTTTGATACTTAAGTTGTGTTGTCATTCTACTAGTGGTGTTGTGTGAGTCGAACACCCAACACTTCGCCTTATTAAGGACCTAGGAGAATACATTGTGTATAAAGAATGCTTATGGTGGGTTGCCGGAGTGACAGAAACCTGAACCCCAGTTCGCACGCTTTTGCATAAGGGAATAATGGATCCTCGATCGTATTGCTATGGTTAGGCTTTTGCCTTAAATTATATCTTGTATTTGCGGATGCTTGCAAGGTGTTTAATCATAAGAGTGCATTCATCTTAGTCTAGAGAGTGCACTAGCATAGATCCACCCACTCAACACTTATCAACACATAACATAGTATCGATACGGAATATGGCGAAAGCACATGACTACCTCTCCCGTGTGTCCTCAGGAACGCTTTAGTCTTTATAAGTTCAGTTGCTAGGCCTCTCCTTTGCTAAGAAAGGATTGGGCCACTTGTTACTCTCAGTACCTTTTACATTACTTGCTTTTACTTTCCCGTTGCTTATATCGAGAAAACCCCTAAAAGTTATCTTTCAGTGCTTGCAGTAATTTCTTGCTCAGAATCGCTTATCAATACCTTCTGCTCCTCGTTGGGTTCGACACTCTTACTTATCGAAAACGCTGCAACAGATCCCTTACGGTTGTGGGTCATCACCTCGCCGCGTCCCTCCCCGAGGTGGAACCGCCACACGCGGCTGGCCGGAGGCAGGTCGCCGTCGAAGCTGAGGAAGGCCAGGCCCAGCTGCACGGACCGCACGCCGTCCACGGCGCAGGTACGCCAGTCCGGCGCGGCGCAGGTGCGAGGAGACGGCTCCCTGGCCGCAGAGGAGCTGGCTGGTGGCTGGCGGGGCGGCGCGGGCGGCCGGGCGCGGAGGCGACGCTGCGGGCGGGAGCTGCGGCCGGGCACGGAGGCGGCGCTGCGGGCGGGAGCGCAGCAAGGCGTAGGGCTTGGCCGGGGAGAGAGAAAAAAGTGGACGGGGAGAGGGGAGGTGGGGGCGGAGAAAGCGACGGGGGAGAGAGAGATATGGGAACAGAGGCCAACATGTGGGGTTTTCGCATGCAAAAGATAGTGCCAGCGCCCCCGGCTGACCCCCAGCTTTGTGGGTTTCTCTTGCCAGCGCCGGCCGTAGTTTTAGCTAATACCGGCGAAAAACGAGCCCGTGGGGGCGTGACTGGGACCGTTTTTGACTGCCGGCGCTGAAAAAATGCTCATGCGGGGCTTCCTGGGGAGCCTAGTGGAGATGCTCTAATGTTGCCTTCGCTGAACCTTCAGTTTCGTTTGAATGGCGATCGTGGACCGAACGTTTTTATTAATTTAAAGTTGGACGCTCCTAGCGTCTTCGTTCCAAAAACGTACTGCCAAAACCAGCTGCGCTCGCGCGAGCGTATGGCACAGCCCCGTGCGTCGTAGGCCGCTGCCTCATTTTTTATGTTTTTTTTCACGTTTTGTTTTCATTTTTTTCATTTGTACTTCCAAATATTGTATATACATATATTACAGAAAATATTACCTAAACATTTAAAAAGAAATGTTAACCAAGTATTTCAAAAGTCTTAAATGCACATAGAGAAAATGTTTCTCATGTATAAGAAAAATGTACACAAAAATTATATAATGTGTGTGAGAAAACTTGATCATTTATTTAAAAAATGGCAATCCAAGAATTTGAAAAACAATTAGAGAAATATTTGAAAATTGTTATATTTGTGTAGAAAAGATATTGACCATATATTAAAAATGTTGAACTTTTATTTTAACGTTGTTAATCAAGCATTTTAAAAATGTTAAATGTTCACAGAAAAAATGTTGACTATGTAATGGTCAAACCTGTATTTTAAAATGTTAATCAGGCTTTTGGAAAAGATGTTAAATGTGTACAGAAAAAAATGTTAATCATGTATCAAAAAATGTAAATCTAAAATTTGAAAATTTTAATCAAGCATTAGAAAGAAAGTTATATATGTGTATAAATAATTTTGAACATGTATCAAAAAAATTAAACTTGGATCTGAAAACATTAATCAAGGATTTGATAGAAAATGTAAAATGTGTATAGAATAAAAGTTGACCATGTATTTAAAAAATGTTAAACCTGTATTTTCAAAAAAAAATAATCAAGGATATGGAAAAAATGTTAAACGTGTATACAAGAAATGTTAAATGGTAGTTAGAACATGTTAATTAAGCATTTGAAATATGTTAAATGTGTTCCATGTATCAATAAATGTTAATCTTGTATTTGAAAACTTATAAATATTGTATTAGGAAAATGTTAGTACACCAAAAAGATGTATAGAAAAAAATGAAAACACAAAAGAAAACTAAAGAAAAACAATGGAAAATGAGAAAAGAAACAAACAAAACCAAATAAAATGAAGGAAAATGAAAGAAAAGGATAAAATCTATTGAAAAAGAATGTGAAACACAGAAAATGAAAGAAAAAACTAGTAACAACGAAGAAAGAAATGAAGAAAACCCGATGAAAAAAACCCAATGGAAGACCGGCTGTTTTTCTTCAACTAGGTCGCGGCCTACCATCATAACACGGACTGGAAGATGGTCCGCTAGCTAGCAGCCCTACGCCGCAACCTAACTATCTAGGGATGGAATCCCGCACGCCCTTTTTTTTCTATTTGTCTTGAATATGCGCTAATGGCCCGGTCCGTTACGATAGACCCTTCAGGCAAGTCTTCCATCAGACTCGCTATATGTGAGATATAGCCTTCGTGGTGTTGTTGTGCTTTTGCTACTTTGGTGGGGCGTCCAGGCCGTGGGGCACAACACGCTCACTACGCAGACTGTCCCAAACCCAACACAGCCCGAGGCATGGCGGGTCGTTCCATGCTGGCTGATACGTCCATTTTGCATCATGTTTTCCTACTGTTATTTATAGTGTTTTCATAAATAATAATGCCTTTTGGAGTCATTCTAATGCCTTTTCTCTCATAATATGCAAGGTCTGTATCAAGAGGGAGAATACCGGTAGCTGAAAATTTGGACCTGAAAAAGCAACGTTAGGCTACCTATTCTGCACTCTGCACAACTTCAAATAAGCTGAAACTTCACGAGGATTTTTCATGGAAAAAATATGAAATATTGTAGCAAATAACTACCACAGGGGGGCCACCAGGTGGTCACAGCCCACATGGGCGCGCCAGGGCCCCCACGCGCGCCCTGGTGGGTTGTGCCCTCCTCGGCCCACCTCCCGTGCCCCTCTTTTGGTATATAAGTCATTTTGACCTAGAAAAATAAATAAGAGGATGACTTTCAGGACGGAGTGCCGCCGTCTCGAGGCGAAACTTGGGCAGGAGCACTTTTACCCTCTGGTGGAGCGATTCCGCCGAGGGAACTTCCCTCCCGGAGGGGAAATCATCATCATCATTATCATCACCAACAACTCTTCCATCTTGGGGAGGGAAATATCCATCTTCAACATCACCATCTCCTCTCAAACTCTAGTTCATCTCTTGTGTTCAATCTTTGTACCGAAACCTTAGATTGGTGCTTGTGGGTAACTAGTAGTGCTGATTACATCTTGTGGTTGACTACTATATGCTTTATTTGGTGGAAGATTATATGTTCAGATCCATTATGCTATTTAATACCCCTCTTATCATGAACATGTTTATCACTTGTGAGTAGTTACTTTTGTTCTCGAGATCACGAAAGAGATCTTGTTACAAGTAATCATGTGAACTTGATATGTGTTCGATATTTTGATGATATGTATGTTGTGATTCCCTTAGTGGTGTCATGTGAACGTCGACTACATGATACTTCACCATATTTGGGCCTAAGGGAATGCATTGTGGAGTAGTTATTAGATGATGGGTTGCTAGAGTGACAGAAGCTTAAACCCTAGTTTATGCGCTACTTCGTAAGGGACCGATTTGGATCCAAATGTTTAATGATATGGTTAGATTTTATCTTAATATTTTTCTCGTAGTTGCGGATGCTTGCGAGGGGGTTAATCATAAGTAGGAGGTTTGTTCAAGTAAGAACAACACCTAAGCATCGATCCACCCACATATCAAAATTATCAAAGTAGTGAACACGAATCAAGCCAACATGGTGAAAGTGACTAGATGAAATTCCTGTGTGCCCTCAAGAACACCTTGCTTATTATAACAAATTGTTTTGGCCTGTCCCTTGCCACAAAAGGATTGGGCTATCTTGGTGCATACTATTTTCCGTTACCGTTACTTGCTCATCACAAATTATCTTGCTATCAAACTATCTCCTACTTACAATTTCAGTGCTTGCAGACATTACCTTGCTGAAAACCACTTGTCACTTCCTTTTGCTCCTCGTTGGGTTCGACACTCTTATTTATCGAAAGGACTACGATTGACCCCCTATACTTGGGGGTCCTCAAGACTCTTTTCTAGCACCGTTGCCGAGGAGTGAAGCGCTCTTGGTAAGGAAAAATTATTACTATGTGCTGAAATTTATTGTCACTTGTTACTATGGAGAGAAATCCTTTGACGGGTTTTTTCGGGGTATCTTCACCTCGAGCGGAAGCACAATTAGTTTCTCCTCAACCTACTGCACCTACTGAAAATATTGAATATGAAATTCCTTCGGATATGATAGAGCAACTACTAGCTAATCCTTATGAAGGAGATGGAACCGCACATCGTGATATGCATTTGATATACGTGGATGAGATTTGTGGATTATTTAAGCTTGCAGGTTTACCCGAAGATGAAGCTAAGAATAAGGTTTTCCCTTTACCTTTGAAGGGAAAAGCATTGACATGGTATAGTCTATGCGATGATATTGGATCTCGGAATTGGAATCGTTTGAAAATGGAATTCCATCAAAAAAATATCCTATGCATCTAGTTCATTGTGATCGGAATTATATATATAATTTTTGGCCTCGCGAAGGAGAAAGTATCGCTCTAGCTTGGGGGAGGCTTAAGTCAATGTTATATCCATGTCCCGATCATGAGCTCTTAAGAGAAATTACCATTCAGAACTTCTATGCTCGGCTTTCTCGTAATGATCAATCCATGCTTGAAATTTCTCGTGCCGGTTCTTTTATGTAGAATACCATTGAATTCAGGTGGGACCTCTTGGAAAGAATTAAACGCAACTCTGAAGATTGGGAACTCGGCGAAGGTAAAGAGTCAGGTATTAATCTTAAGTTTGATTGTGTTAAATCTTTTATGAATACCGATGCTTTTCAAAAGTTTAGCACTAAATACGGACTTGATTCTGAGATAGTAGCCTCCTTTTGTGAATCTTTTGCTACTCATGTTGATCTCCCTAAAGAGAAGTGGTTGAAATATCATCCCCCTATTAAAAGAAGAAATTAAAGAACCAGTAGTTGCCAAAGAAGAAACTATCATATACAATGTTGATTCAGTTGTTCCTACTGCTTACATTGAGAAACCACCTTTTCCTGTTAAGATAAATGAGCATGCTAAGGTTTCAACTATGGTCCATAGAAGTAATATTAAAGCACCTAAACCCCTGAGAAAATCAAAGTAGAACCTAGTGTTGCTATGGTTAAGGATCTCTTGGTCCATAATATTGATGGGCATGTTATTTACTTAGTTGGTGAAGTTGCTAGAATTGCCAAACCCGATGGGAAAGACAAACATAGACCCGTTGTTGGCATGCCCGTTGTCTCTATTAAAATAGGAGATCACTACTATCATGGTTTATGTGATATATGTGCTAGCGTAAGTGTTATTCCTTTTACTTTGTACCAAGAAATTATGAATGACATAGTACCCGCTGAAATAGAAGACATAGATGTTACTATTATACTTGCTAATAGAGACACCATCACACCACTTGGGATTGTTAGAGACGTCGAAGTCTTGTGCGGGAAAACAAAATACCCTACTTATTTTCTAGTCCTTGGTTCCCCAAAAGATGACTTTTGTCCCATAATTTTCGGTAGACCATTCTTGAGCACCGCCAATGCTACTATAGATTGTACTAAACAAACTATCTGTGTTAGCTTTGGTGATGAGTCTCATGAGTTCAACTTTTCCAAGCTTAGTAGAAAACCTCATAAAAAATAATTGCCTAGTAGAGATAAAATTATTGGTCTTGCTTCTATTGTTGTACCTCCTACTGATCCTTTAGAGCAATATCTGCTAGACCATGAAAAAGATTTGCATATGCACGAAAGAAATGAAATAGATAGAATCTTGTTTGAACAACAACCTCTGCTTAAGCACAACTTGCCTATTGAAACTCTAGGAGGTCCTCCCCCAGCTAAAGGTGATCATGTGTTTGAATTAAAACAACTACCTGACACTTTGAAATATGCTTATCTTGATGAGAAAAATATATATCCTGTTATTATTGGTGCTAACCTTTCAGAACATGAAGAAGAAAGATTATTGAAAATTCTAAGGAAGCACCGAGCTGCTATTGGATATACTCTTGCTGATCTCAAAGGCATTAGTCCCACTCTATGTCAGCATAATATTAATATGGAACCTGATACTAAACCCGTTGTTGATCACCAACGTCGGTTAAATCCGAAGATGAAAGAAGTGGTAAGAACGAAAATATTAAAACTTCTGGAAGCAGGAATAATCTATCCTATAGCTGATGGTAGATGGGTAAGTAATATTCATTGTGTCCCTAAGAAAGGAGGTATACTGTTGTTCCTAATGATAAAACTGAACTTATTCCACAAAGAATTGTTACAGGCTCTATAATGGTAATTGATTTTAGAAAATTAAACAAGCCAACTAGAAAAGATCATTACCCTCAGCCTTTTATTGATCAAATGCTAGAAATATTATCTAAGCACACACACACTTTTGTTTCCTTGATGGATATTCTGGTTTCTCACAAATACCCGTTTCACAATCTGTTCAAGAAAAGACCACTTTCACTTGTCCTTTTGGAACTTATGCTTATAGGCGTATGCCTTTTGGTTTATGCAATGCACCTGCTACCTTTCAAAGATGTATGACTGCTATATTCTCTGATTTTTGTGAAAAGGTTGTTGAGGTTTTCATGGATGCCTTTTCAGTTTATGGGAAGTCTTTTGATGATTGTTTAGGCAATCTTGATCGAGTTTTGCAGATATGTGAGCAAACTAATCTTGTCTTGAATTGGGAGGAGTTCCACTTTATGTTTAACGAAGGTATTGTTTTGGGCCATAAATTTATGAAAGAGGTATTGAGGTGGACAAAGCTAAGGTTCATGCAATTGACAAAATGCCATGCCCTAAAGATATCAAAGGTATTCGTAGTTTCCTTGGTCATGTTGGTTTCTATAGGAGATTTATCAAAGACTTCTCTAAAATTTTGTAGGCCTCTTATAAATCTTCTGCAAAAGGATATTCCTTTTGTCTTTGATGATGATTGTGTAGAAGCCTTCGAAACACTCAAGAAAGCCTTAATTTCAGCATCTATTGTTCAACCACCTGATTGGAACATGCCTTTTGAAATTATGTGTGATACTAGTGATTATGTTGTTGGTGTTGTCCTAGGATAAAGAGTTGATAAGAAACTGAGTGTTATTCACTATACAAGTAAAACTCTAGACAATGCACAAAGAAATTATGCTACTACTGAAAAAGAAGTTTTAGCAGTTGTGTTTGATTGTGATAAATTTAGATCCTATATTGTGGACTCAAAAGTAATTGTTCACACTGATCATGTTGCAATAAAATATCTTATGGAAAAGAAAGATGCTAAACCTAGGCCATTAGATGGGTTCTGTTGCTACAAGAATTTGATTTGCATATTACTGATAGGAAAGGAGCTGAGAACCCCATAGCTGATAACTTGTCTAGGTTAGAGAATGTTCTTGATGACCAACTACCTATTGATGATAGTTTTCCTTATGAGCAATTAGCTGCAGTAAATGTTTCTAATAACACACCTTGGTATGCTGACTATGCTAATTATATTGTTGCTAAATACATACCTCCTTGTTTCACATACCAACAAAAGAAAAGAAATTCTTCTATGATTTAAGACATTACTTTTGGGATGACCCACATCGTTATAAAGAAGGAGTAGATGGTATTATTAGACGTTGTGTACCTGAGCATGAACAGGAACAAATCCTACGGAAATGTCACTCCGAAGCTTATGGAGGACATCATGCGGGAGACATAACTGCTCACAAGGTATTGCAATCTGGTTTTTATTGGCCTACTCTCTTCAAGGATGCTCGTAAGTTCGTCTTATATTGTGATGAATGCCAAAGAATAGATAATATTGATAAGCGTCAAGAAATGCCTATGAATTATTCACTTGCTGTTGAACCATTTGATGTTTGGGATTTGATTACATGGGACCTTTTCCTTCCTCTAATGGGTATACTCATATTTTGGTCGCTGTTGATTATGTTACTAAGTGGGTAGAAACTATTCCAACTAGTAGTGATGATCACAACACCTCTATTAAAATGCTTAAGGAAGTTATTTTACCAAGGTTTGGAGTCCCTAGATACTTAATGACTGACGGTGGGTCACACTTTATTCATGGTGCTTTCTGTAAAATTCTTGCCAAGTATGATGTTAACCATATAATTGCATCCCCCTATCATCCTCAGTCTAATGGTCAATTCGAACTTACTAACAGAGAAATAAAATTGATCTTACAGAAGACTGCCAATAGGTCTCGAAAGAATTGGTCCAAGAAATTCGATGATGCACTTTGGGCCTATAGAACAACCTACAAAAATCTTATGGGTATGTCTCTTTCCAAAATGGTTTATGGAAAAGCTTGTCATCTACTCCCTCCGTCGGGGTTTATTAGGCCTAAAGACAACTTCTCTTAGACCAAGACACATAGTAATTTGCTCACATAAATTTTTCAATTTCACTCCCAATGCACTCTCTCACATGAATGCGACCAATGAAAAAGCCCGCATGAAGTGTATTAATTTCTCAGCCATGGCACCAACAATAATGGCTTTCAATGCAACCAATGAAATGGTTGCATGTATGCACTTTTCCAAAGCGAGGCCTTATGAAAAGGGACATGATTGTGATGCTGAGAGGCCTAATAAACCCGGACGAAGGGAGTACCTCTTAAGTTAGAACATAAAGCTTATTGGGCAATTAAAGAACTCAACTATGATTTCAAACTTGCTGGTGAAAAGAGGTTATTTGATATTAGCTCACTAGATGAATGGAGAACCCAAGCTTATGAAAATGCCAAGCTATTCAAAGAAAAAGTTGAAAGATGGCATGATAAAAGAATCCAAAAGCGGGAATTCAAAGTGGATGAATATGTTTTATTGTACAACTCTCTTTTTAGATTCTTTGCAGGAAAACTTCTCTCTAAATGGGAAGGGCCTTATGTTATCGAAGAAGTTTATCGTTCTGGAGGCATCAAAATAAATAATGCCAAAGGTGCAAACCTGAAGGTGGTCAATCATCAAAGAATCAAACATTATATCTCAGGTACACCTATTAATGTTGAAAGCAATATTATGCAAACCATGACACTGGAGGAACACATAAAATAAACCTTGTGGAACACTCCAGAATCGTCAAATAAGGGAGGTACGTGATACTGTAAGTAAACGAACTCCGAAAAATCCGCAAAGATATTTTTTGTCAGTTTTGGAATATTAGGAAAATAAGAAGCAACTAGGAAGACAACCCTGGTGGGCACAATACACCAGGGCGCGTTTGGCATGCCAGGCGGGTTGTGCCCACCTCGGGTACCTTCCGGACTCCGTTTTTCTCCCGTTTGCTTGTTTCCGAATATAAAAAATCTTTATATACCCCCCGAACCTATTAACCACCATATCACGGAGAAATCATTTGTTCCTCTTTCTTCCTGTTTTCTGTCAGATCTGTCAAGTTAGGCATCATGTCTTCTTCCTCCCCAACAACGTGGAAGATGATGCTTGGCTCATGAAGATATAATTGAAGAGGGAGGAACCAAAGGAGGCCAACAAGGGTGACAAGAGCAAGGAAGCTGTTGGAGACCAAGTTCCAGAAGGAGAGCAAGCTTTGCCCACGGAGGAAGAAGAGGATATTCTTCAACCATATTATGAACACAACACCCCTACTAAAATTGAAGCTTTTAGGGTCATTGAAACGGTTTGTGTTCAAAACAAATATCTCACTCGTGAAAATATTCTATTGCAAGAGCACATCATTGACCTACAGAGCGTCATCCGTAGATTGGAGAATCTTTTTGTCGGTGTACTAAAGTAGGGGTACCTTAGTATCCCGAACTTGTGCACGGGCAGTAGCAGCGTCCCGTGGCAGGGCTTGCCACGTGTCCACCAAGGCCCACCGAGGTTCCTTTGAAACCATTCAAGAACAAAGTATCCAAGTCAGAGAAACAAGGCCCCGGCAAGAGGAGCTTGCCGGGAAGGCCACTCAAGGCTCAAGACCACCTCTTAGGTACAAGACCCTGGCAAGAGGAGCTTGCCAGGAAGGCCAAGCGTGGCATTTCAAAGGACTTGCCGCGACGCGCCGCACGTCCCGGCAAGGCCCGGAGAGCGACAAGCTTCCGGGCGCGGCAAGGTAACGGCTGCGGCAAAGCGCTTGCCGCGGCGGGCTTCCGCTATGTACCCGCGATCCAGCTCATCCGGCCACGCGTCGTCCTGGGGCCCTTCCAGGGGCACGTGGCGGAAGGCTGTGCAGCCTGGGGGACACGGTGACGAGCTGCGATGACGAGGCCACCCTCGTGGCGGACGGAGACGCCCTGACGGGCGCTTTTTACACTGTTCGGGGTAGGGGTGGGCATATAAACCGAGAACCGAACGACCGAACCGTTTTAACTTGGACCGAACCCGAAGTAACCGAAACCGATTCCTTTGGTACTTAGTTCGGTTAACGATATGTAAAAACCGAATTTGTTTCGGTAATTTCGGTGGATGAGCTCGGTCAACCGAATAGACCGAACGAGGCGCACAGAGGCGCTAGCGTCCCGTCCTTTCCTCATCTCGTACTAGCCCAGAGAAAGGACCTCACGTGTATTCAAAGTCCAGCCCAGCTCAGTGCACGGGACGTGGACGTTTCTTTTTGTTTACACAATGTTTTTTTCCAGGCAGCCAAACTAACAAGCCCAGCATGGTCTTGTGGCCGGCCTCAGCCCAATTCGGTATTTTCGGCCCAATCGGTGGACCGAACCGATTTCTCGGTTGACCGATGCCTCGGTTACGTGAGATTGTATTAACCGATCGGTGCTTCTATTCTCAAAACCGAAATAAACTAATGACCGAGGCACCGAACCGATCGGTTCGGTGGAACCGATTGCCCAGGCCTAGTTCGGGGTGACGGCGACAGGCATTTAATACCCTTGTCCCCTGCCGTCAGGGTTAGGTACAGAGCACTGTACATACACTATTCCAACTACCACCATTTTTACATTTTTACCCTCAACTGCGTTGCCACCTATCGGTGACCCCTTTGACCTATAAAAGGAGGCCCATGCGCAACGTAGAGGGGGTTCCGATCCTCGATCACTCTCACGCTCGGTGTAGCTAGCTAAAAGCACTGTAGTTCTTCTCGCTCCCGAGCCAAGAACGCAATACAAACCAAGGCAGGAGTAGGGTTTTACGCCTCCGCGCGGCCCGAACCTGGGTAAACTGCTCGCGTGTCCGCCTTGATCCGCTCTTCGTTCATCCTCCGCTCCCTTGCCGTACCGGAAAGGGGCTCTGGTACCATAGGTGTTCGCGGGCGATCAGTTTCCTCGACATCTTTGGCGTGCCAGGTATGGGCGCGACACTTGTCGCAGCACGCTTAAGCCGTTGAGCGTGCTCGAAACAAAGTAAGGGCGCGGCTAGCCACGAGTTGGTTCCTCCGCGCACGGGTTTTCCATACCTTCTTCCAGCAGACGTACTTGACTTGAGGCTCAACGCGGAGTGGGATGCGGCGCGCCGTGGGCCGCATATGCCCGTGCACTGTTTCGGGCCTGGCCCAACAGCGCTCGGCACCGTGTGTGGCCCAGGCCCGGGGGCTCCTGTCGGTGTACTAAAGTAGGGGTACCTTAGTATCCCGAACTTGTGCATGGGCAGTAGCAGCGTCCCGTGGCAGGGCTTGCCGCGCGTCCACCAAGGCCCACCGAGGTTCCTTTGAAACCATTCAAGAACAAAGTATCCAAGTCAGAGAAACAAGGCCCCGGCAAGAGGAGCTTGCCGGGAAGGCCACTCAAGGCTCAAGACCACCTCTTAGGTACAAGACCCTGGCAAGAGGAGCTTGCCAGGAAGGCCAAACGTGGCATTTCAAAGGACTTGCTGCGACGCGCCGCACGTCCCGACAAGGCCCGGAGAGCGACAAGCTTCCGGGCGCGGCAAGGTAACGGCTGCGGCAAAGCGCTTGCCGTGGCGGGCTTCCGCTATGTACCCGCGCTCGAGCTCATCCGGCCATGCGTCGTCCTGGGGCCCTTCCAGGGGCACGTGGCGGAAGGCTGTGCAGCCTGGGGGACACGGTGACGAGCTGCGATGACGAGGCCACCCTCGTGGCGGACGGAGACGCCCTGACGGACGCTTTTTACACTGTTCGGGGTGATGGCGACATGCATTTAATACCCTTGTCCCCTGCCGTCAGGGTTAGGTATAGAGCACTGTACATACACTGTTCCAACTACCACCATTTTTACATTTTTACCCTCAACTGCGTTGCCACCTGTCGATGACCCCTTTGACCTATAAAAGGAGGCCCATGCGCAACGTAGAGGGGGTTCCGATCCTCGATCACTCTCACGCTCGGTGTAAATAGCTAAAAGCACTGTAGTTCTTCTCGCTTGCAAGCCAAGAAGGCAATACAAACCAAGGCAGGAGTAGGGTTTTACGCCTCCGCGCGGCCCGAACCTGGGTAAACTGCTCGCGTGTCCGCCTCGATCCCCGGCAAGCGCACCTCTTCGGAGTGTTGCGCTGCCGTCGAGGACGCACCATTGAGCTCCACCGGCAAGTGCAAGAAGGGAATGACAGCTCCGCCTGCAACCAAGAAGGTGTCCGCCAAGGAGGACGACATTGGTGGTACTTTCACCATCAGTGCCACGCTCGATCCTAAATAGGAAAGCGCGCTCGTTGCTTTCCTGCGGGCGAATGTCGACGTGTTTGCATGGCAACCGTCTGACATCCCCGATGTTCCCAGGAAAGTGATTGAGCACAAGCTTGCCGTTTGTCCTCACGCGCGGCCCGTCAAGCAGAAGGTCAGAAAGCAAGCGGTGGAGCGCCAACAGTTTATCGCTGAAGAAATCAAGAAGCTGGAAGCGGCATGCCTTGTCAGAGGTGTACTTCATCCCACGTGGCTGGCCAACCCTGTTGTCGTGCGCAAAGCAAATGGGAAGTGGAGGCTTTGTATAGACTTCACTGATGTGAATAAAGCTTGTCCCAAAGATCCATTTCCCTTGCCGCGCATTGACCAGATTGTTGACTCCACGGCTGGATGTGAGTTGCTTTCATTTCTTGATGCATACTCCGGATACCACCAGATATTTATGGCTGAAGAAGATGAAGAGAAGACCTCATTCATTACTCCATGTGGCACTTACTGCTTCGTAATCAACTCGACGAGAATCTCCCTCACAGCGCCAAGCTGAGCTTGTTCTTCAAGGGAGTGGCGCCGGCCCTCCAGCAGCTCCGGGAAAGGATCCCCACGCAGTTGGCGAACGAGGCGCGCAGGCTCTGCACGGGCGTCTTGGAGAAGGTGCTGATGAAGATAGTCTTCCGCAACCCGGGGCTCAACCTCAACAACGTTCTCTGGACCTTGCCGCCCGACGCCGACCAGGAGACGCTCAAGGCCCTTGTCGCACCTATTGTGGCCAAGGTGGGCAAGATCAAGAGAGTCGACGGCGACCGCGCAGACTAGGCTGTTTTCCTTTGTTGCTGCCAATTATGTTACGAACAACAGTCTATTAGTGTTGCGACAAGCTGCTTTGTAATATAACTCTATTTTGTGTAGCTAATGCAGTATTATTTCCTTTATTCGACTTCTTTGCTTTGTATGCTTTTACCCTACGCTTTTAGGGGACTTGCCGGCGAAGGGACCCTTGCCGCGAGCGCTGAGTGCGGAACTTCAGCAGCCTGCTGGCAGTGCCGTTGCCGACAAGAAACCTTGTCGCAGCTAGTCGCAGCACACTTAGGTTGTTGAGCGAACTCGAAAACGAAGTAAGGGCGCGACACTTGTCGCAGCACGCTTAAGCCGTTGAGCGTGCTCGAAACAAAGTAAGGGCGCGGCTAGCCACGAGTTGGTTCCTCCGCGCACGGGTTTTCCATACAAAGTGCGGTCGTTCAAGGAAGATAACTCTAAAATTTTAAAAATTTGATTGCTCAAACTTTGGCGACTTAGCTTTTGTGTCGTTTGCTTCCCGGCAAAGCGAGGCTTTCTTGAACGGCACTTGGTCCAAGGAGGACAACACTGGTGGTACTTTCACCATCAGTGCCACGCTCGATCCTAAATAGGAAAGCTCGCTCGTTGCTTTCCTGCGGGCGAATGTCGACGTGTTTGCATGGCAATCGTCTGACATCCCCGGTGTTCCCAGGAAAGTGATTGAGCACAAGCTTGTCGTTTGTCCTCACGCGCGGCCCGTCAAGCAGAAGGTCAGAAAGCAAGCGGTGGAGCGCCAAGAGTTTATCGCTGAAGAAATCAAGAAGCTGGAAGCGGCAGGCCTTGTCAGAGGTGTACTTCATCCCACGTGGCTGGCCAACCCTGTTGTCGTGCGCAAAGCAAATGGGAAGTGGAGGCTTTGTATAGACTTCACTGATGTGAATAAAGCTTGTCCCAAAGATCCATTTCCCTTGCCGCGCATTGACCAGATTGTTGACTCCACGGCTGGATGTGAGTTGCTTTCATTTCTTGATGCATACTCCGATACCACCAGATATTTATGGCTGAAGAAGATGAAGAGAAGACCGCATTCATTACCCCATGTGGCACTTACTGCTTAGTACGCATGCCCTTTGGATTGAAGAATGCCGGTTCAACGTTTGCAAGGGTAGTCCACACTGCTTTTGAGCCACAAATACACAGGAATGTAGAAGCTTACATGGATGATATAGTGGTCAAGAGCAAGGACAAGGATACTCTGATTCAGGATCTAGATGAAACCTTTGCGAATCTGCGCAAGATTCAACTCAAGCTCAACCCCGAGAAGTGCGTGTTCGGAGTCCCCTCCGGCAAGCTTCTCGGTTTCCTTGTGTCCCAGAGGGGGATTGATGCCAACCCCGACAAGATCAAAGCCATCGAGCAGATCGAAGCTCCGAAGCGCGTCAAGGATGTGCGAAGGCTTGCCGGCTGCGTGGCTGCTCTCAGCAGGTTCATTTCTAAGTCCGCAGAACGCGCCCTGCCGTTTTTCAAAATCTTGAAAAAGGCAGGCCCAATGAAATGGACTCCGGAAGCGGAGGCAGCGCTGGAAGATTTGAAAAGGTACTTGTCCTCCACTCAAATACTTGTCGCGCCTAGGGCACAAGAGAAGTTGTTGCTGTACTTGGCGGCAACCAATCAAGTGGTTAGTGCTGCCTTGGTAGCGGAAAGGGAGGCAGATGAGGAGCCCACAGCCCCGGCAAGTACGTCCAGCGACAAGCAGGGGGCTTCCCCGACAAGCTCTGGCCCCGACAAGGATGGGTCTGCGCAGACACAAGAAGAGGTACGGAAGAAGGTGGTGCAGCGCCCAATTTATTTTGTTAGCTCCCTCCTCCAGGGGGCTAGGTCAAGATACTCTGGGGTGCAGAAGCTGCTTTTCGGCCTCCTCATGGCCTCAAGAAAGCTGCGCCATTACTTCCAAGCACATGAGATAACAGTGGTCACCCGCTTCCCGCTGAAAAGGATATTGCAAAATCCAGAAGCAACAGGCAGGATTGTCGAGTGGGCACTGGAGCTGTCAAGCTTTGGTCTCAAGTTTGAAAGTACTTCAACTATCCAGAGCAGAGCATTGGCAGAGTTCATAGCAGAATGGGCACCAACGCCAGACGAAGAAATTCCAGAGACAAGCATCCCCGTCAAAGAAGCAAGCAAAGAATGGATAATGTACTTCGATGGTGCCTTCTCGCTGCAAGGCGCCGGCGCTGGTGTGCTGCTTGTCGCACCCACCGGAGAACACCTCAAGTACGTCGTCCAAATGCACTTTCCCAAGGAGCAAGCAACAAACAATACTACAGAGTATGAAGGTTTGCTTGCCGGTCTCAGAATCGCAGCAGAGCTTGGGATCAAGAAGCTGGTTGTGCGGGGTGATTCGCAGTTGGTCGTCCGCCAAGTAAACAAGAGCTACCAGAGTCCGCTGATGGAAGCTTACGTCGACGAAGTGAGAAAGCTTGAAGAGCACTTTGAAGGCCTACAGATGGATCACGTTCCAAGAGCTCAAAACGACATCGCAGATGGTCTGTCAAAATGTGCTGCACTAAAGCTACCTGTGGAACCAGGGATCTTTGTGCTCAAGTTAACTCAACCATCCGTTACACCATCAATTGGACAAAGTAAGAAGAGAAAGTTGGCCTCTGGTGACTACTTGCCGGCAGAGCTTCCCGAAGCCGCCACCAACAAGGTCCCCAAGGTCAACGACAAAGTTGCTGAGGAACAGTCTGCTCCTGCAGACCCTAGGGTTTGTACAGCTGAAGCAGGCGTTCCCGACAAGCCTTGCCCCAGCAAGCTTGCCGGGGAGCGTCCAGCTCCGGCCAAGCCACAGGGTCTTCCGTAGAAGCTGACGTTCCCGCGGCAGCACTCATGCCTTCAGTCCTTGTTGTTGAGCCTCAGGATCCAGCATGGGCGCAGCAGATTGTCCGTTTCCTTCAAACAGGAGAACTTCCCGAAGGGCCAGAAGAAGCAAAAAGAATAACCCGGCAGTCAAGCATGTATCAGTTTGTCGGCGATGAACTGTACAGAAGAAGACTCAACGGTGTCAAATTGAAGTGCATTCCCCGGGAAGATGGGCAAAAGCTGCTGGCAGAGATATATGGAGGCATATGTGGTCACCACATTGGCGCAAGAGCACTTGCCGGCAAAGCATTCCAGCAAGGTTTCTTTTGGCCAGAAGCCCTCCAGGATGCAACTGCACAAGTAACCAAGTGTGAAGCGTGCCAGTTCCAAGCCAAACAGATACATCAACCAGCTCAAGCTCTCCAGACGATTCCTTTGTCCTGGCCATTTTCGGTCTGGGGGCTCGACATCCTCGGCCCCTTTCCCCGCGCAGCCGGGGGCTTTGAGTACTTGTACGTCGCCATCGACAAGTTCACGAAGTGGTCGGAAGTGGAACCAGTGAGAAAGGTGACCGCACAGTCAGCAGTCAAGTTCTTCAGGTCGATTGTTTGCCGTTTCGGAATCCCCAATAGGATCATCACCGACAATAGCACACAATTCACAAGCCGCACCTTCATGCAATATGTCCAAGACCTTGGCGCCAAGGTCTGCTTCGCTTCTGTTGCTCACCCGAGGAGCAACGGTCAAGCGGAGAGGGCAAACGCTGAAGTGTTGCGCGGACTCAAGACAAGAACTTTTGACAGGCTGCACAAGTGCGGAAGAAATTGGATTGAAGAGTTGCCGGCGGCTCTTTGGTCAATCAGAACGACACCAAATCGAGCCACTGGACAGACACCCTTTGCTCTTGTCTATGGAGCAGAGGCAGTTCTCCCCATGGAACTCGTATACGGGTCGCCTCGAGTGCTCGCTTACGATGAGCTCGAGCAAGAGCAGCTGCGGCAAGATGACGCACTGCTCCTTGAGGAGGACCGTCTTCAGGCTGCTGTACGAGCTGCTCGATACCAGCAAGCTTTGCGCCGCTACCATAGCCGCAAAGTTAAAGCCAGAAGTCTCGAGGAAGGCGACCTTGTTCTTCGGCGCGTTCAGTCCGCCAAGAATTCCAACAAGTTGACACCGAAGTGGGAAGGCCCTTATCGGGTGAGACAAGTCACAAGGCCCGGCGCTGTCCGCCTTGAGACCGAAGAGGGCTTACCGGTGAGCAACTCCTGGAATATTGAGCACCTTCGCAAGTTTTACCCATGAGGCGTGGTTGCCGTGATCCGCTCCGGCAACCACCTTTTGTACAAGTCTTGCCGCTGCTGCATGTAAACCTTTGTACAAAGCCGGGCGCAGACCCTGTGCATCAGTAAAACTTATGTGCCTCGCACAATTAGTCATTTCATGCCTTTTCATTTTTCTTGGATGTACTATCTGACACTTTGTGCAGCTGCTAGGTGGCTTCTCACCCCTCGTTGGTTACCGCAAGTGTAAGGTTTGAGATGCAGTGTAGCAGAAGTTTTCCCTTGGTAATACCAAGGATCGATTTCCCAGAGACTCCCAGTTTCAACAAGAAGGTGTCAACTGCTAACGGCGCCAGATATTAGCAATCAACGTGGACCTGCACACAGATACAAATAACTTTGCTCCCAACGAGTACAGAGAGGTTGTCAATCCCTCCGGCCTTGTAGTTTACAAAGGATCAAACGCAAGTGATAATAGTGATAGGTATAATTGCAATAGTAAGTAAATAGCGGAAAAGTAAATACCGGATGTGATTAATGATGGTAATATGGACCGGAGTCTCATGATGTTCACTAGTGATGTCTCTCTCCCAAAAGACGATAAAACAGCTATGTGAGGTAAACGAATTACAGCTGGGCAATTGACAGGACCATGTGCGCAAACCAATGCTGACTACATTGCAAGAAAGGTACAGGTTCAAAGCATGGGCGGTACGCCGAAGTAAGTAGACCGAAATCCATCGATATCTACTACTAATCATCCACCTTGAGATATCTATCCAGAACATCTCGCTGGTATTAAGTTGCGAGCCCCACCCATAGTGTAAACTCAAAGCAACAGACAACTGCATTAAAAGAACTTTGCGTAAAGTAAATAATCCTTGCACCCGCGGGCACAAGCACCGTTGTTTTCCCCCTTGTGGCAACAACACATCCCCTAGACTCATGTTTCTGTCACTCAAGCTAGTCATCGAGGGGCATGAACCCACAATTAAGCATAACGTTCCCTCTTGGAGTCACTACCTACTACTTGGCCAAAGCAATAAATAACAACGGAGAACATGCAAGAATTACTTACGAACATAAATATAAAAGAGGTGAATCAAATATATTACTCAAACACAATCTGAACATAATCTCATAATCCATCGGATCCTAGCAAACTCATCATAGCAACAGCATAAGGATTACATATGTGCCTCGATCATGTAGGGCAGCTCACGAGGACTAATTAGTGAAGCACAAGAACGGGAGGAGAACATCACATAGCTACTGGTCATGGACCCATGGTCCAAGGGAGACTACTCACAAGTCATCCGGGAGGCGTCCATGGTGGTGGAGAAGCTCCCGGTGGTGATCCTCCCCTCCGGCAGGGTGCCGGGAAGAGTTCTCCTGGTGCTTCCGATCTTGGAAGCGGCGGCGGCGGCGGAACAGAGATGAGATCGCGAAAAATAGTTCCTGTTTCCAGGGTTTCGGGAGACGTTTTAAATATATGCCAAAGGGGGGCATCGGAGGAGCCTCGGGGGGCCTAGGCGCCCCTCCGGCGCGACCCAGGGGGGGCGCGCCGCCAGGGCGCCTGGAGCCCTGGTGGCCTGTGACGCCCGAGACCGACGTCCCAGAAGATTCCCGAGATTCCAGATGTTCCGGGTTGCCCGTGTGTTTCTTTTGTGCTTGTGTTTTTATTCTTGCATTGCATCATATCATCATGCCATCATGTCATTTTTATTTTGCATCTCAACCTAAATAAATCGTGTGGACCTTCGGTCCATTTAAATCGAGGGAAGGGGACTTCTCTTTATAACATATAAAAGCCTCTCAATATTTTAGGGAGCTATATAAATAAATATTCCATTCGTTGGAATTAACCCAACACACTTGCATAATTTTCCCCATGCCTTTCACTTCAAGTTTCACCGTAAAAACCTTGCCAATAATTCTTTTCCCTTGTTTCGAGGTTCCTCCAAAAATTTGAACATTTTTGGACACTTCAATAATCACGTCTTAGTTCAAACCTATTTGAATTAAATTCAAATATGTTTGAATTATTTTTCCGATCTGGCCTTTTGTATTTTTCTCCGGTCGTGCTCATTTTTACGAGCCCGAGATAATTAATTCCATGTGCTAGTTTTGCCCTAACCTCCATCTTCTTTCTTTTATCCTCTCTTTTGTTTTATGCTAAAAGGGAAATAAAAAGGAGCAGCCCAGCCTGCCTTCCCAGGCCTCTAGGCCCACTCCAGCCAACCCACAGCCTCCTTCTCCTCCTCCCCTTTGGCCCAGCAGCCGGCCCATTCTCTCCTGGCCCAACCGGCACTCCTAACCCTAGCGGTCGCCCCTCACTCCCTCTCCATCTCCCTCTGCGCCGCCAGCGGCCGCCACTCCCGCATCCCCTCGCTCGTCCCGATCCCGTTTTCCCTCTCCCTCGTCCGCTCACTTCTCCCCATCGAGCCCTCGATCTCCTCGCTCTTCGCTAGTCCCGACCCTCATCTCCCGCGCCGCACTTCTGCCTCGCTCGCCTTCGCCTCCAGGAGCCCCGCTTCCTCCGGCCGGCCAGAAGCAACGGCGCCCCGAGCGCCCGGGCCAGGCTCCAGCCAGGAGCTCGCCGCCCCGCGCGACGCCCGCAGCGCCTCCCCTCCGTCCTCAGAGCGCCGAGCAGCGCCCGGCCTCGTCCCTCCAGAGCGCCGCCTCCCTCTGCCCCGCGCCATGATCCTCCCCGTGCGCCTCCTTCTCCAGGCGCCGGAGCGGCCGCACCTCGGGCTCTCCTCCTCCCGCGCGTCAGGAGGCCGGCCGCGGCTTCATCCCTCTGCGCCTGGAGCCCCGAGCCGCACCCCTCCTCTGGACGCGTCCGCCAGCGCGACACCGTCCCGGCCTCAGCGTTCGCCAAGGCCAGGTCCTCTGGCCCCGCATCGCCCCATGGACGCAGCAAGCGCTCACCCTCGCCCGCGAACCTTCCTCCGCCCTGCCTCGGCCAGTAGCCGTGCCGTCCGCCGCTGTCCCTTGTTGCTGCCGTTTTTGTTTGTATTGTTGCCTGTGCTGTAATTTTTGACAGATGACCCGAACGAGTATACGGCGACCCGACCAAGTACCTCTTCGACAAGTACCTCTACGTATGCACCCGAACATCTACGGAAAAACGACCAAGTTCCACTACTTCCCACGACGGCCACGTGTACAACTACGATGCCGAGGCCACAACCTTTTGACAATTACCACGACGACCGAATGAGATGATGACATGTACATCTACGAGATCGTCTACTTCCACTACCGTCGCAAACGGGAACCCCCAAGTACCACTACGAACGCCGACGCGACAAGTACCCCGACATCGACGACCCGAACGACTACCGTCGCCGTGTACCACTACCGTCGCCCGGAAATGAGGAATTCGCCAAGTACCACGACACCCCGTGAACGACTACTTCCTCTCCGACCGCGAGTACCACTCCTTCCTCTACGATCTCGAACCGTCCCGAAACGAGTGTTTCGAAGGTATAACCCGAGACGATGACCCGTGTGATGCTTGTTGTGGTGTATGAAATGTCTCCCTTGTGTGCATCGTGCCCGTTCCGACCTTTTGTCATGCTCCTCGGTTGCCTCGTCGCCGACTCGTGGGAACCCGGTAACGGGATCGCCCCACCTTTCATCTCGTTTGACTCGCTCACGCCATCTTTGCTTTTGCCCGGACTCTCAACGAGTTACCGGAACCGATATGATGTCGTTGCATCATTTTCGGTTCGTTGCCGTGGCACCCTTTCGTTCCACCACGGTGACAAATGCTTCTTATCTTCTTCTTGTCACCTTTTAATAGTAATTGCATAAACTTGATCATGTCATCTGCATCATGTTAACAACATTGATATGTTAAATTGTTGTTGCTTATAATTACTAAACATGCTCATGGGGATTTTCCGGATATGTTGTTGTTTTTCCGGCCTCATTTAAATTGCCTAGTTAGTATAGTTTTATTAAGCTTCACCTCTTGCCATGTTAACCAACATTTAATCTTGTCTTGTAAATAACGAGAGTCAACTAAATAATTAAATGTGGTGTTTCGTCAATATGCAACTCGTTGCATATTGAGCTCCACTTAACTTGTAGTTTTGTTTGTGCACTTTGCCATGCCTTGCATATTTAACCGGACATGCATCATGCTTGGATGTGCATCGTATGCCATGTTTATGATTGTGTGTTTACCGTGTGTTTGCTTCTTTCCGGTTGCTTCTCTTGTTAGCTTCGGTTTCGTTCCGGAGTTGTGAGGCTTCTTCTCTTGACTGTGTTGCTCCGTCTACGTCATGGATCCGTTCTTCTCCCTTGTGGAATTCCAGGCAAGATGACCGAACCCGGATACCACTACTATTTTTGCCTATTGCTAGTAGTTCCGCTCTATAGTTTTGCCTCGATGCCCATGTCTTCTTGTCAGCCTCCTACTTGTAACCATTGCCCTGTTTCACCACCCTACCTATGCAAACCGTTGCTTGGCTAAGTACGCTTCGCTCAGCCCCTCTTATAGCATTGTTAGTTGCACGTGAAGTTTGAAGATGCTTGCTTCATGTTGAAGTTTGGTTGGGTTATATCACACTATATAAATGCTTAAAATGAAATCATCTATATACTGGCAGGGTGGAAGGCTAAGCCTTTTGCTTGGTGATTTGTTCCACTCATGCCGTTAGGAACCGTATAAACCGGTGTTATGTTCCTTGATTATGCGTTCCTAACACGGTTGGGGTGTATGGGACCCCCTTGATAAACCGCTAAGTGCTAAGTCTTTTCCAGCAAGTCCCAACATTTGGTACTATTTGCCTCATAATAACAACTTAATTAATTAATTAAATTTGCATAGGGGGTCGCTCCCTCGAGGATTCCTAATTCTACATAGCAGGGGTGGCCAGTGCCGATGGTGTTGGTCCCAAACGGGGAGTCTGCGGGAACCACCACGGGGAAACTCGAGGATTGGGTCCTGTAGAATCGCCCATCCGGTCGTGTCCTGAGACTTAGATACGCGTGGCTACTATCAGGGTGTCGACACGTTGGGAGGATTTGCTGGATTAGCCTTACCTTAGTTCGGTTTAACTTGAGCACGGGATTCCGAGAATACTCGGGTCTTCCCACCTATGGAGTTGCGACTCCGCGGATCGTGGGCTTGTAATGGGTCAAGTTGGAACACCCCTGCAGGGTTTGAACTTTCGAAAGCCGTGCCCGCGGTTATGTGGCAGATGGGAGCTTGTTAATATCCGGTTGTAGATAACTTGACACAATGTTTCAATACACTACCAGCGTGTGTACCGTGACTGTCAATTTCCGAATAGGGATTCGGGAGTTGAACACGGTGGGGTTATGTTTGACCGTGCTTTAGCTAGGATCACTTCGTGATCATCTTTCGCTCGAGGCACTTCTCTTCTCGCTCTCCTTTACGTAAGTTAGTGCTAGTTGCTGCTGCAGACTCTTGTTTGTTCCTTCACCTCTTATTCTTTCTCCAGCCTTGTTCCTCACCCAAGGCTTAAATAGTCTTGTTACCCGGGAACGGGATTGCTGAGTCCTCTGTGGCTCACAGTTACTTCACCACACCAGATGCAGGTTCAGCCGAGTTTGATGCAGGAGTTGGACCAGTTCTTCACCCGGGAGTTCGATGAAGATCGTGGCTGTTTGCTTGTGACGCTTCGACGATCAGTAGTGGTTTCTACTAGGATTCGATCCTGAGCTGTGGCTTTTGTTGTTTTGGTATCTTTCTTTTGGATCTTACCCTTAGATGGGCTGTGATGTTTTGAATGATGTATGGCTTATGTATTGTATTGTGTGAAGTGGCGATTGTAAGCCAACTATCTCCTTTTGCTTTTTAATCCCTCTTTTACATGAGTTGTGCAAAGATACCAAACTTGAGATCATTCTAGGATGGGCTTATACCTTTAAGTCGTGCCTCGACACGTAGGAGGTATAGTCCCATCCTGGGCATTACAAGTTGGTATTCAGAGCCTTCTCCGACCTAGAAGCCCCCACTGATTGATCGAATCGTTGACGGTTGAGTCTAGGCACACACTTAAAATGTTTTGAGTCCTATATTTATATCGGAGAGTAGGATTTCTTTGCTTCTCACCCCCTTTCTCTCTGGTGAGGACTCCTGACGATTACTCTTGCCTCTTCTACTTTCAAAAATTGCACCAAATTTTTTTAGGATCTCGCGAGTATTCTGGGATTGTTTCGATGCTCTTGTGACAAGGATATTGTTCTCGATGCCTCCTGTTACCGAGGAGTTGAGCTTCGGGGTATCATTGACACAAGCATATCGAGGCAGTACTAAATACTTAAGACGGCCGACATCGAAAATCTCTCCTATACGGCAAGTGGCAAGATAACCCCGACATCACCCAGTACTGGGGAGGTAGTTCGGGAGTATTGCCATAGCTTGTTATAGTGGATGCTTTTCGAAGGTCCGAGGTACACAGTTTCCGAGAAAGACTGGTTATGTGTTGAAGGATGGATACACCTGGATGTAGGTTTAGAGTTGATTGCGTGGTGCTTCCCGTGTATCCCCAACACCTGATTGCATAACTGGAAACTTTCGGAAATCTATAGGTGGGTTCATCTAGTAGTTCTAGGCATTCTTCCAACGGATGCTCAATATGAAGTTTGGGGTTCTACATTGAGTGAAGTGGTTTTATGGACTTGTTCTGATCGGGAGTTGCATCTTAAAGGGTCCTTGGCTATGCTGATCCGGGGATTGCAAAACCCTTTTGTAACACGTTCCATGAGCTTTCAGCACGAATATGTCGAACGAAGCTTCCATCTTGCATTTGTTCTATCTGATCCTTGTTCCTTTTATTTACCTTTTGTTCTCCAAGTGGCTTCTCATCAAGTCGATGTAACTACGGAACTCATTCGTTCAATTCTCTGTTCGGATGATGTTGTGAAGATTAGGCTATTGCATATCTATCCTTTGTTTTGTTTTGATTCTGGTATTCGAGTTGCTTCGATGTCAAATGTTGATTCCATACCTTTCCTAATCGGTGTTCTCATATTTCTATGGGAGTGCTAGTCCTTCTTGACCATCGAGATTTTCATGTTAAATTCTTTTCAACCGGTGTGCCTTCTCTTCAAGTTATTCCATACGGACACCGTTGAGAAATCTGACGATTTGTCTGTTTCATTCATTCCAAGTTGTCTTTGCTTTTCCCCACCCTCCCACCCTTTTTCTTCTTGGAGTTGGAATTCTCAAATGAAATATCCATTTTATTCATGTGATGTTTCTTCATTCTTTTCCTTCAATGTTCTTATCCGGTGACTTATCTTGAAGATGCTCAAGAGCTTCAAGTTCATCATTCTTAATTCCAATAATTCTGCCGGTGGATGTAATTCAAGATTTTGGTGTTGATCTTATCCTTTCCTCTTTTCCCTATGCTTTCTTATTCCGGTGCACCAATTAATCATTCTCCTCTTGTTATTCATATCCGGAGTGCTGAAGATTCATAATTCCATTCTTAATCCGTTCAAATTATTTTGAGGTTGCTATCTTATCCAAGCCATTTAATTCAACCAGTGCTATATCTCTTAAACAATCTTTTTCAACGGTGATTTCTTTGAGTGGGCCCTAACCCACAGGTCTTTTCCAGGATCTTACCTGACTCTTCTATTTTTTTCTAGAGTTATACTCAAATTCTTTTCAAAGGGTGACGTAAGTATGATTCCCATCAGTCACATGCCTTCTCCGAGATCGCGTTCAATTATTTTCTTCATTGGTTCAACCTTTTTAATTCTTCATTCCGGAGTGCTCAACAATTCTTATGGCATTTCTCGTCTTCATTCTCAACATCTGGAGACCGGAGAAGTGTTTCTCTTAAATCTTGGCCCGTTCTCTCAAGATTCGTGGTTCTAGCTTCATGCCATCCTCATTATCGTTTTGATTGTGAGGAACCCTTTTATGCCATCCAGAGCATTTTCATGAATTCTTTTCTTTGTGATCCTCCGAAGGCCATCATTTCAGAAGATTTCTTCGTTCTCAGTTTTCAACTTCGTCCTCCAACTATTCTTCATTGATGTCTCTTCGTTCGTCTCCATATTCTTACGGTGGTTCTTTCAAGTTTACTCTTCCGTTGTTACCGTTTTAATTCATTGTTCTTTCATAATCCTACCGGTGGTTCGTTGAAGATTTACCCAAGCTAGATCTCTCTTAATCCTTTCCAACGAGAATAAGTAATATGCCAAATCCTTTGGTTGTCATCAATTTAAATTGGTGAAGGATACTCACAACATAATTCTTATTCTTGTTCCTTCCAAGTGTTTAATTCTTTTGTCTGGAGCTTGTTCATCATATCATATTCTCGCTTCTAAGTTGTTCATCTTGTTTTCCGGAGCTCCATGTTGTTTCAATTATATCATTTCAAACCTCCATCTAATTCATCGCAGGCCGTGAATCTTACTCTTTTCATCTTTCACTTCCCATGCTTTTCATTACCGGAGTTCTCATGGTGGTTCATCAAGTTTTAACTCATCCTCGAAGTCTTCATCAAGTTCTTGTTGGAGCTCAAATATTCTTCTTCTTGCATTTTGAAGTGCAATTCTTTCTACCTTGTCTTTTCAGATGGTGTTATGTCATTATTGACAATTTCTTCATGTTTCATTCATTTCAAGTTGTCAAGAATAAGATATTTAAAACCATCATTTTCTTTGTTCAGGAGATCTTTTCAACCCTTCAATCTATTCATTGGAGTTATCTTGGGTTGTATTTCACTTAAAAGCTTTCCCTAAGGATTGTTGCTATTATGGTGCTTATAATGACCCAAGTTCTTCTTTTATCATTCCGGTGAGATAAGTTTATCGTCTCCTTGTTGATATCAATCCAATCAAATTGTTTTCCATTAGTGGCTGGTTGTCACCTCATAATTTTGAGATGTTTTCCATAAGCCCACATGAAGCTTATTCCTTTTCGTTGTTGATTTTCCTTCAACTCTGTTCAACCCTTCTTCGTAAGGATGCTCTTTCAAATTTCATTTTGAGAGAAGTTGTCTTTTTCTTCTCCGTTCTTTTCTTTCCAACGACCTATGCTATTCTTTCATTCCGGAGGCATTCTGATATTACTCTCTTTAACCATCATCTCGTTTTTATCGAGATCATGTTCTTTCCTTTACTTGTCCATTTAACCGGAGTGTTGTATTCTTCATTCTAGTTCTCTCATCTTATCAAGTTTTGCCTCACTCTTCAACCGGAGTGCTGTCTGAGTCTTTCTTACCCCTTGTGCCATTATTTTAATGTTCCGGAGGCTATATGTTGTTGATTTCATCAAGTATCATCTCAACTTGGCAAGTTCTTGTCCAATTCCTTCCATTTTCAGACGGAGTGCTGTCCAAATTCTGTCATTCTTATTCCTTGGCTATACCATTGCGGTTTCATATTCTTTCCGTCCGTAAGCTCTTGTTTCATGTCTTTCAACCTACAAGGTTCTCATAATGCTGCTTGTTCCTCTTTTCTAACGGAGTGTTTCATCTTCGTTCATCTCCGTTGCTTTCTTCTTTCAACTTGTTCAACCTCTCAAGGTTCTTTGGTTTCACTCGTCTGACAAAGAAGCAACTTTGTTTTACCTCTTCCTCTTCCGTTTTTACCCGGTGATATCTCTAGGATCTCGGGTCGAGATCCTTTGTTAGTGTGGGAGAGTTGTGACGCCCGAGACCGACGTCCCAGAAGATTCCCGAGATTCCAGATGTTCCGGGTTGCCCGTGTGTTTCTTTTGTGCTTGTGTTTTTATTCTTGCATCGCATCATGTCATCATGCCATCATGTCATATTTATTTTGCATCTCAACCTAAATAAATCGTGTGGACCTTCGGTCCATTTAAATCGAGGGAAGGGGACTTCTCTTTATAACATATAAAAGCCTCTCAATATTTTAGGGAGCTATATAAATAAATATTCCATTCGTTGGAATTAACCCAACACACTTGCATAATTTTTCCCATGCCTTTCACTTCAAGTTTCACCGTAAAAACCTTGCCAATAATTCTTTTCCCTTGTTTCGAGGTTCCTCCAAAAATTTGAACATTTTTGGACACTTCAATAATCACGTCTTAGTTCAAACCTATTTGAATTAAATTCAAATATGTTTGAATTATTTTTCCGATCTGGCCTTTTGTATTTTTCTCCGGTCGTGCTCATTTTTACGAGCCCGAGATAATTAATTCCATGTGCTAGTTTTGCCCTAACCTCCATCTTCTTTCTTTTATCCTCTCTTTTGTTTTATGCTAAAAGGGAAATAAAAAGGAGCAGCCCAGCCTGCCTTCCCAGGCCTCTAGGCCCACTCCAGCCAACCCACAGCCTCCTTCTCCTCCTCCCCTTTGGCCCAGCAGCCGGCCCATTCTCTCCTGGCCCAACCGGCACTCCTAACCCTAGCGGTCGCCCCTCACTCCCTCTCCATCTCCCTCTGCGCCGCCAGCGGCCGCCACTCCCGCATCCCCTCGCTCGTCCCGATCCCGTTTTCCCTCTCCCTCGTCCGCTCACTTCTCCCTATCGAGCCCTCGATCTCCTCGCTCTTCGCTAGTCCCGACCCTCATCTCTCGCGCCACACTTCTGCCTCGCTCGCCTTCGCCTCCAGGAGCCCCGCTTCCTCCGGCCGGCCAGAAGCAACGGCGCCCCGAGCGCCCGGGCCAGGCTCCAGCCAGGAGCTCGCCGCCCCGCGCGACGCCCGCAGCGCCTCCCCTCTGTCCTCAGAGCGCCGAGCAGCGCCCGGCCTCGTCCCTCCAGAGCGCCGCCTCCCTCTGCCCCGCGCCATGACCCTCCCCGTGCGCCTCCTTCTCCAGGCGCCGGAGCGGCCGCACCTCGGGCTCTCCTCCTCCCGCGCGTCAGCAGGCCGGCCGCGGCTTCATCCCTCTGCGCCTGGCGCCCCGAGCCGCGCCCCTCCTCTGGACGCGTCCGCCAGCGCGACACCGTCCCGGTCTCAGCGTTCGCCAAGGCCAGGTCCTCTGGCCCCGCATCGCCCCATGGACGCAGCAAGCGCTCACCCTCGCCCGCGAACCTTCCTCCGCCCTGCCTCGGCCAGTAGCCGTGCCGTCCGCCGCTGTCCCTTGTTGCTGCCGTTTTTGTTTGTATTGTTGCCTGTGCTGTAATTTTTGACAGATGACCCGAACGAGTATACGGCGACCCGACCAAGTACCTCTTCGACAAGTACCTCTACGTATGCACCCGAACATCTACGGAAAAACGACCAAGTTCCACTACTTCCCACGACGGCCACGTGTACAACTACGATGCCGAGGCCACAACCTTTTGACAAGTACCACGATGACCGAACGAGACGATGACATGTACATCTACGAGATCGTCTACTTCCACTACCGTCGCAAACGGGAACCCCCAAGTACCACTACGAACGCCGACGCGACAAGTACCCCGACATCGATGACCCGAACGACTACCGTCGCCGTGTACCACTACCGTCGCCCGGAAATGAGGAATTCGCCAAGTACCACGACAACCCGTGAACGACTACTTCCTCTCCGACCGCGAGTACCACTCCTTCCTCTACGATCTCGAACCGTCCCGAAACGAGTGTTTCGAAGGTATAACCCGAGACGATGACCCGTGTGATGCTTGTTGTGGTTGTATGAAATGTCTCCCTTGTGTGCATCGTGCCCGTTCCGACCTTTTGTCATGCTCCTCGGTTGCCTCGTCACCGACTCGTGGGAACCCGGTAACGGGATCGCCCCACCTTTCATCTCGTTTGACTCGCTCACGCCATCTTTGCTTTTGCCCGGACTCTCAATGAGTTACCGGAACCGATATGATGCCGTTGCATCATTTTCGGTTCGTTGCCGTGGCACCCTTTCGTTCCACCACGGTGACAAATGCTTCTTATCTTCTTCTTGTCACCTTTTAATAATAATTGCATAAACTTGATCATGTCATCCGCATCATGTTAACAACATTGATATGTTAAATTGTTGTTGCTTATAATTACTAAACATGCTCATGGGGATTTTCCGGATATGTTGTTGTTTTTCCGGCCTCATTTAAATTGCCTAGTTAGTATAGTTTTATTAAGCTTCACCTCTTGCCATGTTAACCAACATTTAATCTTGTCTTGTAAATAACGAGAGTCAACTAAATAATTAAATGTGGTGTTTCGTCAATATGCAACTCGTTGCATATTGAGCTCCACTTAACTTGTAGTTTTGTTTGTGCACTTTGCCATGCCTTGCATATTTAACCGGACATGCATCATGCTTGGATGTGCATCGTATGCCATGTTTATGATTGTGTGTTTACCGTGTGTTTGCTTCTTTCCGTTTGCTTCTCTTGTTAGCTTCGGTTTCGTTCCGGAGTTGTGAGGCTTCTTCTCTCGACTGTGTTGCTTCGTCTACGTCATGGATCCATTCTTCTCCCTTGTGGAATTCCAGGCAAGATGACCGAACCCGGATACCACTACTATTTTTGCCTATTGCTAGTAGTTCCGCTCTATAGTTTTGCCTCGATGCCCATGTCTTCTTGTCAGCCTCCTACTTGTAACCATTGCCCTTGAAAGTGCAACTAATCCCCGGGTGGTTTTGGTAATTAATAACAACATATATATCATTGAACTAATATTTACTTGAGAATCATTTCAGAAAAGTTCGATGATATGGGTATGGAAATGTCTGAAGAAGTGGACCCCTCAAAATGCTAAGACAAGCATTGGCAAAAGCTCAAGACTCTATTTTTGGTTTAGTGATCAAAGATCACATTGAGTCCATAGGAAAAGCCAATACTATTAAAAGGGGATGAGGTTGTGTTAATGATCTAGTTGCTCAAGTGCTTGGTGATCTAGCTCCCTCAACTATCAGCACTCTTCACTACCTAACACACTCATAAGTAATCTCGGACAAACCGATTCTGCAAACTCAGTCCCACCGAGATGAACCACCTCAGTTTTTCTACCAAACCCTAATTTCTCGGTCCATCCGATTCTGAGTTTCGGTCTCACCGAAAATGGACTGCCAACCTTCTGTAACCAATTGACATCATTTCGGAATATCCGAGTTGTTACTTTCGGTCACACCGAGATGGCAAGCTCCAACCTTTGACTCACTTCGGACACACCGAGATGGTATTTTCGGTCCCACCGAAAATCCCAACGTTCACTATATTTGAACTTTCGGTCTGACCGAGTTTTAACTTTGGTCTCACCGAGATTGGTCAAATGTGTATGTAACGGTTGGATTTTGTGTGGAGGCTATATATACCCCTCCACCCCCTCTTCATTCGTGGAGAGAGCCATCAGAAAGTCTACCACTCCTACCATACACTTTCTGAGAAGTGAACCACCTACCCTTGTGTTGAGATCAAGCCATTCCATTCCTACCATATGAAACTTGATTTCTAGCCTTCCCAAGTTGCTTTCCACTCAAACCTTTCTTCCACCACAGCCATATCAGTGAGGAGAGTTGAGTGTTGGGGAGATTATCATCTGAAGCACAAGAGCAAGGAGTTCATCATCATCAACACCGTCTATTACCTTTTGGAGGGTGGTGCCTCCTAGATTGGTTAGGTGTCGCTTGGGAGCCTCTGTCTTCGAGATGTGGAGTTGAACCAAGAAGTTTGTAAGGGCAAGGAGATCGCCTACTTCGTGAAGATCTACCCCGAGTAAGGCTAGTCCTCCGTGGGCGTAGGCCATGATGGAATAGACAAGGTTTCTTCTTCGTGGACCCTTCGTGGGTGGAGCCCTCCGTGGACTCGCGCAGCCGTTACCCTCCGTGGGTTGAAGTCTCCATCAACGTGGATGTACGATAGCACCACCTATCGGAACCACGACAAAAATCTTCGTGTCACCAAACTGCGTTTGATCTTCTCCACCTCTCTTTTACATGTGCAATTTACTTTCCGCTGCTTATACTCTAGAATTGCATGTGTAGGGTGATACTTGAATTGATCTTAATTGTGAAACTGCCAAAAACATTGCATGATCTAAAGGCAGATTTTTCATATTGTCAAGTAGTCTAATCACCCCCCTCTAGACCTACTTTCGATCCTACAAGTGGTATCAGAGCTTTGGTCTCCATTGTTTTGGTTTCCATTGCATTGGACTCCATAAGCTTGGTTTCACAACCTAGGAGAGTATGGCGTCTAGTGAGGGTAATTATCGTAGAGGTCCTTACTTTGATGGTACAAATTTTGCTAGTTGGAAGCATAAAATGAAAATGCATATTCTTGGTCATAACCCAGCCGCATGGGGCATTATTTGTGTTGGTATGCAAGGTGAATTCTTCGAGGAAGGAAAAGTTCCGGATCGTGAAGCTACACCGGAAGAGTTGCGGATGTTGCAAAACAAAGCTCAAGCTTGTGACATTCTCTTCAATGCTTTGTGTCTCGAAGAGTTCAACAAAATCAGCCGTCTTGAGAATGCTAAAGAGATTTGGGATACTTTGGTTGAAATGCACGAAGGTACTGAATCTGTGAAGGAATCAAAGCTAGATATTCTTCAAGGTCAACTTGACAAGTTCAAGATGAAGGATGGTGAAGGAGTCGCTGAAATGTACTCTAGGCTTGCTCTCATCACAAATGAGATTGCCGGCTTAGGAAGCGAAGAAATGACCGACCGATTCATCATTAAGAAGATTCTCAGAGCTTTGGATGGAAAGTATGACACCGTGTGCACTTTGATCCAAATGATGCCAAACTACAAGACCCTCAAGCCAACTGAAGTCATTGGAAGAATTGTTGCTCATGAGATGACACTTAAGGATAAGGAAGAGCTTCACGACAAGTCAAGTGGTGCTTACAAAGATACAAGTGATGCTCCTACTACCTCAAGTGACAAGCTAATTTCCAATGAAGAGATAAGCCTAATGGTCAAGAACTTCAACAAGTTCTACAAGAATAGAGGCAAAGAAAGAAGCTCAAAGTCTAGATCATATGATGAAAAGAGATCTTCTAGTCGTGACCGAAACTGCTACAATTGTGGAAGACCCGGACACTTCTCAAATGAGTGTACGGCTCCCCACAAGAGAAGAGAAGAATCTCCAAGAATAAGAGCAAGAGATGAGTCACCTCGGAGAGAGAGAAGGAGTAGAGATGATCGTTATGAACGAAGACACTCTCGGAGAAGCAAGGATTCGGAGAGGAAAGACAAATCATCAAGGAGCTACACAAGAAGAAGACATCAAGCTCATGTAGGTGAATGGGTCTCCGGCTCCGACTCTGACAATCAATCCGATGGAAGCTATCACTCCGACTCCGACTATAGTCAAGATGAAGGTGTTGCCGGACTTGCACTCGTATCCTCCAACTCCAACTCCTACGACTTATTTGATTCACCAAATGAGGGAATTGGAAGATGCTTCATGGCTAAAGGCCCCAAGGTAACACATCCTGAATTCATTGACTTTGATAGTGATGAGGATGACTTGCTTGGTGAAGATGAGCTCTTGCATGATAAATCTAGTGAGCTTAGTAATGATGAAAATGCTAGTAGTCTTTATAGTCGAGAAGAGTCGAATGACAATGCTATGAAGGAGATTGAGCGTCTAACTAAAGAACTAAACACTCTTAAGTTAGCTCATGAAACAACTCAAGAAGATCATAGAGAGCTCCTAAGATCTCATGAGAAGCTACGCTTCGAGAAGCTCACTCTAGAGCAAGAACATGAGTTTCTAAAAGCAATCAATGACGATCTTCGAAAGAAGAGTTCTTCATATCTTGCCAAACGACTTCTCTTGTCTAATTTCTTGCCACCTATTAAGACTAAGCATGACAAACATAAAAAAAATTCTTCCTCTAGTAGTAACAATAACAATGTTAAATCAAATGTTGTTACTTCTAGTAGTTCTCTTGATTCCACTAACAATGTTTCAAGCCAAGTTACACTTGAGCAAGAAAATAGCTTATTGAAGGAAATCATAGAGAAAGGTGTCTACAAGAGTCTTGCCGGAAGCAAGAACTTTGAGGAGATTGTTCGCAAACAAGGAAGACACCGGAAGAATCAAGGGATTGGTTTTGAGCGAAAGTTCAACGCCGAAGGTGTTGAGTGGGAAGAAGGTCAATACCCTACTCCACAGTTTGTTTCACAAAAGGAGAAGTATGATCCTACTTCATCCAATGTGGAACAAGCTCAAGATGATCTTCTACCACAAGACCACAAGCTAAAGGCCAAGGACAAGCTTCAAGAGGAGATTGATGCATTCATTGAAGCACCTCAAGCCATGGTCAAGTGGGTTCCCAAGGACACATCAAGTTCTACTTCGTCAAGCTCAACTACAACACCAAGGATTCCCATCAAGATGATGTGGATCCCAAAGAAGAAGAACTAGTAGGTTCTTGAGGGTGACTCCGCCAACAAACTTCACTCATATTCATTTTGGCAAGAACTTGTGCAATCAACTTCCACATCATGCACTAGTTCATGGAGTCACAAACCCTCTTGTTGGTAAGTCAAGGGACAAGGTAATCATTGCTTTCATGGACATCATCTGTTGTGTACTTCACTCTATGTCTATGGATATTCCTGTTTGTTCCTTGTGGGACTAACCCATGTAGGTATTGAAAGTGCCCTAACCCAAAGGATTGCTCCCAACTCTTGATGATCTGCATCAACATTGAGCATCCACATCTTCAACATCTACATGAAGTCTTCTACGACAACCCAAGGTTAGTTTGACCCTTTGAAAGGGGTTCTCACATCTAGGGGGAGCTTTGCTCTAAAAATGAGCTAAAGCATCTCCAAATGATGTGAACACATAAATGCTTTATGTAAAAGTGGTAACCCCACTTGTGCTTAAACGATGAGTATGACCTATGATCAAATGTTCTCATTTGGCTCCTAAGTCAATATACTCATATATAGATGACCTAGTCATCGACAAATTGTGTGCTAGTAGCTAGAGTGTTGGTTGTGCATGTTTGACACATATTTCAGTTGCTATCTTATTGTGTGAGCATGTTGAATGCATGATTTTATCCATTCAAGGACATCCATTTGTTGTTTTGATTGTTTTGTTTTCTTTTTCTGGCCAAATGGATGGACAAGAATGCCTAAGCATCTTTCCCTAGCTATCTATGCTTTCTTGTCTCAAATTCTATTCATGCTCATATCACAACTTTGAACAAGTCTTTTTCGGACAGTCCGAGTGAGGAGCACTCGGAACCACCGATTCGTCTAAGGCTGACTTCCAAAACCTTCTAAGTCCATTTCGGTCTGACCGGCTTCTCAATCTCGGTCCAACCGAAACGCTTAGACTGATCTAGGTTTCATCTCGGTGAAACCGAGTTCAAAATCTCGGTCTGACCGATATGCGTAACTGCATAGCAGTTATACATCTCGGTGACACCGAGTTTTTCAACTCGGTCCCACCGACAGCATGGGGTTATATATACCTGAGGGCTGCACGCGATTCAATTCTTCAAACCGTTCGCCCCCAAGACCCCTGCTGCCGTCGCCCTGGTCTACGGATCGTCGCCGTCGTCGCCTGTGCGCCCTCGCCGCAGGTCTCCGCCGCCGTCAACGGTAATCATCTCCACCGTTGCCGCCGTAGAGGGACACCACCAAGTTAGGGTGTGTCCCGATCCCTTTTCGTGCTCCCCATCCGATTCTTGCACGATAGGCTTGCCATGATTCAATCCACGTTTGAGATATTCCCTATACATTAGTTCAGATCTTATAGTTTCGAGGAAAATTCTTAGGTTTAGGTTTTCACGGAATGCATCTCGGTGAAGCCGATTTTGAAACTCGGAATGACCGATTTGGCCTCTGGCCATTGCACTGCATCACTCGGTTTAACCGAGTTGTGCCAATCGGAATGACCGAAACGTAGTTTCAGTGAAACCCTAAGTTATCGGTAGGACCGAAACCCATTTCGGTCTGACCGAAAGTGGTGTGTAGGTTTCTGTTGAACACTTCGGTTGCACCGAAACTTGAAATCCGTTTGACCGAAATACATTCTGTGAAAACTCAAAACTAAGTTTTGAACTCATTTTTTTCAAAAACCTCTGCAGTTGTGATAACTCTTCTACTCTGCCTATACCTTATCTTTTCACAGGTTTTTCCGCCATGTCAGATGTCAGTGACAGCCAGAACAGGTCTGAATCACCGTTTGCTGAAATTCCAGAGGCAGATACAAGTCCTGCTAGCAGCTCCAGTGATGATGGTGAGAGGAGCACCCCTAGTGGTTTGCCTCCGGCAGCCACCAGAACCAGGAAGAAGAGAACTTCTGATGACAAGGACTCTGACTTTGTTGCTGAGGAAGTTACCTCCAAGCCAAAGAGGAATGTGGTTGCCAAAGAGCACCAAGGGCAGCAGTCAAGGAAAGGCACAAGCAAAGTAAAGCAGTCAGCAGTTGCAAAGAAGCTCAACTTGGAAGAGCCTGCTCCAAGCAAGGTGAAGAAGACTTCCAAAAGGAAGAGGGTAGTATATGCTGAACCTCAAGTTGATGCTGCAGAAGAAGAAGAAGAAGAAGATGCACCCCAGCCTCCTCCTCAGAAAGCTAAGTTCATGGGTGATGCTATTCGGGCTCAAGCCTCCTCTAAACCCAAGAAGCCTGCTCAAGCCAAGGCAGCTCCAGCTAAGCCCAAGAGAACAACCAGAAGCATTCCAGCTTCTGAGAAGAACAAGGGTGAGATGCCACCGTCTGAATCAGATGAAGAGCATGTGTTGCTTAAGCTCCGTCCCAAGTTGCCACTCCACAATGATGCTCATCCTCAAGCTGAGGACATGAAGGCAAGGAAGGACAAAGGTCTCAGGCTATGGAGACAGTCTGATCCATATGTTGTAAGGAGAAGGACTGCTGTGGACCCCAGATTCCACACCAGAGAGCAGCAGGATTTCTATGAGACCGTGCTGATGGATAAGAAGCCCATTGTTGCTGACACCAGGTATGTTGACTGGAAGTATATTGACAGTGAAGAGCACCGGGACTTCTTTCCCCATGTGCATGAGAGCTTTACTGCATGTGGAGTTGCTGATTTTGTGGGTCAAGAGCTGACAGCTTGGAATGACGAGATGATCATGCAGTTCTATGCCATAGCCCACTTCTATCCTGATGGCAAGATCACCTGGATGACTGAAGGTCAAAGGTTTTCCTCGACTGTTGAGGAATGGGCAGAACTTCTGAACGCTCCAGTACAGAGAGAGGACGACATTGATGTCTATGGGATTCCTAAGAAGAGTCATGATTCCATGAAGAACATGTACAAGGAGATCCCGGCTGCTGATTTGGAAGGATGGAAGCTTGGCTCAGTGTACTATCTCCAGGCAGGTCTGACCACCACTAACACTATTCTGAGGCATACATTGATGCCTAAGTCTGGAGACCACCGGATAATTCGAGGCTATTCTATCAACATGCTGCACATTCTCGATGAGAAGGCACCTTTCAAGGTGATGGACTTGATGGTAGAGACCATTAAGAGGACTGCAGCTGACCAGAAGAGGTCGTGTGGGTTTGCTCCGCAGATTCAGATGCTCATCAACGCCAAGTTTGGCACGGGCAAATTCATGTTGGATAGGAAGCACTTGCCACTGCAGCCAGAGCATGAGGACAACGTAGTTGTGATGGACGAAGAGGATCCTACCTCAGTTGAAGGACAAGCCAAAATCGAAGCTGCGAAGAAGGCTAAAGCTGACAAAGAGGCAGCAGCAGCAGCAGCTAAGCCAAAGAGCTTTGGAGAACAAATTCTTGAAGCTACCCAAAGGATTGAACAACGCCTGGCCAGCATTGAGCAATCTCAGGAGAGCCTAGAGAGGATTGTCGAGGACAAGCCACGCTCTGGACGTGAAGCTGACTGAGATTCAGGTGTCTGTCAACAAGCTTGAGGCAGACATGGAGGAGACAAGGCAGGAGAGAGCAGAGCTTATGCAGGATGATCTAGTCCAGGACTCTCATCGCCAGACTGCTCAGGTTCCCAGAGGATCCAGATCTGCAGCTATCCCAGTGACAGACTCCAGGGCTACCACTTCAGCACCAGCTACAGCTCCAGCAGTTCCTCCAGCTCCAGCATCCACTCCTCCACCGCAGACATCAGCAGAAGTCTTCGCCGATGCAGCTATCTCTACACCGACATCTACCCAGACGGGAGCCGCCAGCAGAGCCCGCAGTGACGTTTAGCTCTATACCTTTTCGAACTTTTTGGTAACTTGTTGCCAAAGGGGGAGAAATTGTTATAGATCATAGGGCTTCGAGAGAGAGAGTGCTCTTTCGTCTTTTCGTTCTTTTGCCGGTTTTCCTTGAGATACATTGGTTTCTTTTGGTTCCAGATACTTTATGTGTGCTTGCTACTACGTTTGATGCTACCTTAATGAGTGCTTAGTCATACTATGCCTTAATGTGTGTTTATTGCTTATCATATGCTATTTCTTATTGTATGGCTATTTACTCTTGTCTTGGTGATTGAGTGCATGTTACTCATTCTTATCATTTTGTGCGCTCCACCAAGATGTATGTGACATGGAAGAGTGACCCATAATCCTAATCGATTGTGCATTTGCATTCAAACGCAAATTCAAATAATGCACAAATTTAGGGGGAGCTCTTGTTTATCACATACTTCTCAAAGCGACGATATTTTTCATTGATTATATCTTTTGTCGAAGCTTTGATCTATATGTTGTCATCAATTACCAAAAAGGGGGAGATTGAAAGTGCAACTAATCCCCGGGTGGTTTTGGTAATTAATAACAACATATATATCATTGGACTAATATTCACTTGAGAATCATTTCAGAAAAGTTCGATGATATGGGTATGGAAATGTCTGAAGAAGTGGACCCCTCAAAATGCTAAGACAAGCATTGGCAAAAGCTCAAGACTCCATTTTTGGTTTAGTGATCAAAGATCACATTGAGTCCATAGGAAAAGCCAATACTATTAAAAGGGGATGAGGTTGTGTTAATGTTCTTGTTGCTCAAGTGCTTGGTGATCTAGCTCCCTCAACTATCAGCACTCTTCACTTTACAACACACTCATAAGTAATCTCGGACAAACCGATTCTGAGTCTCGGTCTCACCGAAAATGTTCTGCCAACCTTCTGTAACCAAATGACAGCATTTCGGAATATCCGAGTTGTTGTTTTCGGTCACACCGAGATGGCAAACCCTAACCTTTGACTCACTTCGGACACACCGAGATGGTATTTTCGGTCCCACCGAAAATCCCAACGTTCACTATATTTGAACTTTCGGTCTGACCGAGTTTCACTTCGGTCTCACCGAGATTGGTCAAATGTGTGTGTAACGGTTGGATTTTGTGTGGAGGCTATATATACCCCTCCACCCCCTCCTCATTCGTGAGGAGAGCCATCAGAAAGTACCACCACTTCTACCATACACTTTCTGAGAAGTGAACCACCTACCCTTGTGTTGAGATCAAGCCATTCCATTCCTACCATATGAAACTTGATTTCTAGCCTTCCCAAGTTGCCTTCCACTCAAACCTTTCTTCCACCACAGCCATATCAGTGAGGAGAGTTGAGTGTTGGGGAGATTATCATTTGAAGCACAAGAGCAAGGAGTTCATCACCATCAACACCGTCTATTACCTTTTGGAGGGTGGTGCCTCCTAGATTGGTTAGGTGTCGCTTGGGAGCCTCCGTCTTTGAGATGTGGAGTTGAACCAAGAAGTTTGTAAGGGCAAGGAGATCGCCTACTTCGTGAAGATCTACCCCGAGTAAGGCTAGTCCTCCGTGGGCGTAGGCCGTGATGGAATAGACAAGGTTGCTTCTTCGTGGACCCTTCGTGGGTGGAGCCCTCCGTGGACTCGCGCAGCCGTTACCCTCCGTGGGTTGAAGTCTCCATCAACGTGGATGTACGATAGCACCACCTATCGGAACCACGACAAAAATCTTCGTGTCACGAAACTGCGTTTGATCTTCTCCACCTCTCTTTTACATGTGCAATTTACTTTCCGCTGCTTATACTCTAGAATTGCATGTGTAGGGTGATACTTGAATTGATCTTAATTGTGAAACTGCCAAAAACATTGCATGATCTAAAGGCAGATTTTTCATATTGTCAAGTAGTCTAATCACCCCCCCTCTAGACCTACTTTCGATCCTACAGCCCTGTTTAACCACCCTACCTATGCAAACCGTTGCTTGGCTAAGTACGCTTCGCTCAGCCCCTCTTATAGCATTGTTAGTTGCATGTGAAGTTTGAAGATGCTTGCTTCATGTTGAAGTTTGGTTGGGTTATATCACACTATATAAATGCTTAAAATGAAATCATCTATATACTGGCAGGGTGGAAGGCTAAGCCTTTTGCTTGGTGATTTGTTCCACTCATGCCGTTAGGAACCGTATAAACCGGTGTTATGTTCCTTGATTATGCGTTCCTAACACGGTTGGGGTGTATGGGACCCCCTTGATAAACCGCTAAGTGCTAAGTCTTTTCCAGCAAGTCCCAACATTTGGTACTATTTGCCTCATAATAACAACTTAATTAATTAATTAAATTTGCATAGGGGGTCGCTCCCTCGAGGATTCCTAATTCTACATAGCAGGGGGGGCCAGTGCCGATGGTGTTGGTCCCAAACGGGGAGTCTGCGGGAACCACCACGGGGAAACTCGAGGATTGGGTCCTGTAGAATCGCCCATCCGGTCGTGTCCTGAGACTTAGATACGCGCGGCTACTATCAGGGTGTCGACACGCCGGGAGGATTTGCTGGATTAGCCTTACCTTAGTTCGGTTTAACTTGAGCACGGGATTCCGAGAATACTCGGGTCTTCCCACCTATGGAGTTGCGACTCCGCGGATCGTGGGCTTGTAATGGGTCAAGTTGGAACACCCCTGCAGGGTTTGAACTTTCGAAAGCCGTGCCCGCGGTTATGTGGCAGATGGGAGCTTGTTAATATCCGGTTGTAGATAACTTGACGCAATGTTTCAATACACTACCAGCGTGTGTACCGTGACTGTCAATTTCCGAATAGGGATTCGGGAGTTGAACACGGTGGGGTTATGTTTGACCGTGCTTTAGCTAGGATCACTTCGTGATCATCTTTCGCTCGAGGCACTTCTCTTCTCGCTCTCCTTTACGTAAGTTAGTGCTAGTTGCTGCTGCAGACTCTTGTTTATTCCTTCACCTCTTATTCTTTCTCCAGCCTTGTTCCTCACCCAAGGCTTAAATAGTCTTGTTACCCGGATAGGTATCTTTCTTTTGGATCTTACCCTTAGATGGGTTGTGATGTTTTGAATGATGTATGGCTTATGTATTGTATTGTGTGAAGTGGCGAGTGTAAGCCAACTATCTCCTTTTGCTTTTTAATCCCTCTTTTACATGAGTTGTGCAAAGATACCAAACTTGAGATCATTCTAGGATGGGCTTATACCTTTAAGTCGTGCCTCGACACGTAGGAGGTATAGTCCCATCCTGGGCATTACATGCCCCCCCCAGCTGTCCTTCGGGCGCACGGTAGTTTCTGGAACGCTGATTTTTTATATAATTTTTCTGGATTTTTCCTGGCAGTTCTCGTAATGTGAAAACCTGAAATACAAAAACAGCCGAAATCAGAAACTGGCACTGGGGTGCACTGAGTTAATAGGTTAGTCCAAATATGATCAAAAGTGTATGGAAGTGTATAAATATCATAGCAATATCACCCAAAAGAGGCATGGAGCAAGCCGAAATTATAGATACGTTTTGGACGTATCAACATCCCCAAGCTTAATTCCTGCTCGTCCTCGAGTAGTTAAATGATAACAAGAATAATTTCTGTGGTGACATGCTATTAACCATATAGGACTTATTCATAGTCATATGACAAAAGCTTACTGAGATAATGAATCTGTAGTAATTAAGTTGCCTCATGAGAAAATCACAAAGAACTGAAAGTTTTACAATATGATACTGAAACATCAAATAGATTTGCGATGAACATGATGTGCAAATATGATATAGTGATATCTAGCTTGCCCCCTTTAGTGAAGCAAAACATAAATGCAGGGGCACCTTCAAGGTTTAAGTGATGACTAGATACAATGATTTCAAAATAAACGATATCACAATCATGCAAAAGACAATGCTACTTTGGGACAATGCACATTACACTCAGAATGACAATCATGCTCTCAGTAGTTGGTGCTTTGAAGAAAGAAGGTGGAGACTCAACATAAAAGTAAAAGAATGGCCCTTCGTAGAGGGAAGCAGGGATTACTCATGTGCTAGAGCTTTTTATTTTTAAAATATAGAAACAATTTTGTCAACGGTAGTAGTACTTCATAGGTGTTATGCATAAGACATCCTATAGGTTGCAAGCCTCATGCATCGAATACCAATAGTGCTCGCACCTTGTCCTAATTAGCTCGGATTTCCAAGGATTATCATTGCATTACATATGTTTCAACCAAGTGTCACAAAGGGGTACCTCTATGTCACCTGTACAAAGGTCCAAGGAGATAGATCGCATTTGATTTCTCGTTTTTGATAGATCTCAACTTGAGGACATCCATACCGGGACAACATAGAAAATAGATAATGGACTCCTCTTTAATGCTTAAGCATATTCTCATAAGAGATTGAGGATTAATGTCCAAGCTAAAACTTCCACCATGATACATGGCTTTGGTTGGCGGCCCAATGTTCTTCTCTAACAATATGCATACTCAAACCATTCAACCCATGGCAAATCACCCTTACTTAAGACAAGACGAACATGCATAGCAACTCACATGATATTCAACAAAAGTGTAACAGTTGATGGCGTCCCCAAAAACATGGTTACCGCTCAGCAAGCAACTTATAAGAAATAAGATACGTAAGCGACATATTCTTTACCACAATAGTTTTTAAGCTACTTTCCCATGAGCTATGTATTGCAAAAACTGAAGGTTTTAAAGGTAGCACATGTAAATTTACTTGGAGTGGCGGTGAAATACCACATATAGGTAGGTATGGTGGACTCATATGGCATAACTGGTTTAAAAGGATGTGGATGCACAAGCAGTCAGTCCGCTTAGTATAGGTGGAGGTTAGCAAAAGACTGGGAGCGACCAACTAAGAGAGCAATGACGGTCATAATCATGCAGAGCGACAAAGCAACAATGAATCAGGCATGGAAGTTATATCGCTACTTAGAAATAAAAGATCATCAAGGCTTGACAGACTTTCTTTACAGTCTTAAATATGCGTGAGCATACGCCAATTCTATCAAAATAAATTCTTGAGGGAAGATATTACTAAACCATACCACATCATTGGAAAACAAATCATGTTGGTACTCCAATAACACATTGGGAATCCCCCAGCTATTTGAGACTAACCACAAGAAAACCTGAACTACTAAGCGCCATTATGCACGTAGCATCTTTATCATGGACATATCAACCAATGCAACGGAAGCAAACTCTCTTAATAAGACAAGCATGATAATTAAAGAGAGTTCAAGCAACCAACTAAACAAAAGCTCTTTAAAAAGATAAGCATGAATACTAAGAGCTAAACATGATAGTAGCTATTAAAAGACAAAGAACACACACAGCAAAGATAGTCATGAAAATTCTATGTTATGTTCTAGGTAGAAGTGGAGTGTGTTTCTCTCCCACATAAAGAACGCTGTGTTCCGACTCGTTATGGAAAAGTAAAAAGGAAATTAAAAGCAAGACGCTCCAAGCATAGCACATAACACATGAAGTGATTAAAATATAGTGGAACGAAAGACGAACTGATAATGTTGATGGAGAAGGGGATGCACGGGGGCATCCCCAAGCTTAGACGCTTGAGTCTCCTTGAATATTTCTTGGGGGTGCACGGGGGCATCCCCAAGCTTGAGCGTTTGACACTCGTGAATCTTTTTATCATCTTCCCTCGCACACTTCAAAACTCCCTTCATACATAACTCATCATAATCTGATTAGCGAGGTTAGTACCCATAATAAAATAATTATACCTTGCTGGAAATAAGGATATTCTTGAAGGTCTACTGTTTCTCAAGATTGCCAAAAGGTTTTTGCAAAGAAAAAGCAAGCTATTGGTTTGCAAAATGAAGGAAAGGCAAAACAGGACAGAATCTGTGAAAAACAGAACAGCAGGTAGTAATTGATTTGTTCGGGGCACTTCTGCAACTCTAACAAAAAAACTCAGAACAGACGCACGAAAGACAATTATATAGAGAACGCTGTCGAAAATATTCAGACCAAAAAGATGAACTGGTGATTTTATACGAATTTTTCTATCCAAGGACAGAATCTGTTTCCTGGACAACACCTCACAACTTTTGAACTTTCTAGCAATCAGAGGCTATACTTGGCACAAAATTGAAAAGCAAAGATACAATGATGATGCTACAGTAGTAAACAACATCAAGACACAACAAAAGCAAAATAAAAATTTTATTCATGTGGGCTGCCTCCCAAAAGCGCTTTCTTTTATGCCTTTAAGCTAGGCATAATGCATAGAGGTCAAGTTGTATCAATCTTGTCTATCCTAGAAGAGTCCAAGTCATGGAATTTGACTGTTTCCAAAGTTTTGAAAATTTTATGCATGGAGCTATCAAGCCTATTCAAATTCCCTTGGATCTTACGATCCAACTCATTTATCTTATTAATGCTTGGCATCTCTAGCTCTATTTTTTCAAGTTTTTTCATAATGTGAGCTAGAGTGATGTCCTCTCGAATGCTAACAACAGGGAGATTCCCAACAAGATTTTCAATAATACTAAGAGACTCCCAAACTGGGGCCTCTAGGAAATTCCCATTGATAGCGGTATCTAGAATAAACCTATTCCAAGAAGTAATTTCAACATAACAATTTCTAAGCAAGATAGTAGTAGGTTGCTTCTTGGTGGCTCTTTTTTGTGAATCATTAATTCTATACCAAGCATCTTTCAGACTTTCCCCACCTCTTTGTTTAAAGGTGAGAACTTCTGCCTCGTCAAAGACAAAAGGACCCGACATAATGACAACTAAAGAATGAGATAACTATTTTTGTGATTTTTGATAAAAGATACTAAAGCAAAACTGAAAGGTAAACTAACAAGACTAAAAGCAAAGGTAAAAGATAGCGTGCAACTCCCCTATCCTGAAGAGTGGAGTCCCCGGCAACGGCGCCAGAAATTGCTTTGCTAGGTGGCTTCTCACCCCTCGTTGGTTACCCCAAGTGTAAGGTTTGAGATGCAGTGTAGCAGAAGTTTTCCCTTGGTAATACCAAGGATCGATTTCCCAGAGACTCCCAGTTTCAACAAGAAGGTGTCAACTGCTAACGGCGCCAGATATTAGCAATCAACGTGGACCTGCACACACATACAAATAACTTTGCTCCCAACGAGTACAGAGAGGTTGTCAATCCCTCCGGCCTTGTAGTTTACAAAGGATCAAACGCAAGTGATAATAGTGATAGGTATAATTGCAATAGTATGTAAATAGCGGATGTGATCAATGATGGTAATATGGACCGGAGTCTCATGATGTTCACTAGTGATGTCTCTCTCCCAAAAGATGATAAAACAGCTATGTGAGGTAAACGAATTACAGCTGGGCAATTGACAGGACCATGTGCGCAAACCAATGCTGACTACATTGCAAGAAAGGTAGAGGTTCAAAGCATGGGCGGTACGCCGAAGTAAGTAGACCGAAATCCATCAATATCTACTACTAATCATCCACCTTGAGATATCTATCCAGAACATCTCGCTGGTATTAAGTTGCGAGCCCCACCCATAGTGTAAACTCAAAGCAACAGACAACTGCATTAAAAGAACTTTGCGTAAAGTAAACAATCCTTGCACCCGCGGGCACAAGCACCGTTGTTTTCCCCCTTGTGACAACAGCACATCCCCTAGACTCATGTTTCTGTCACTCAAGCTAGTCATCGAGGGGCATGAACCCACAATCAAGCATAACGTTCCCTCTTGGAGTCACTACCTACTACTTGGCCAAAGCAATAAATAACAACGGAGAACATGCAAGAATTACTTACGAACATAAATATAAAAGAGGTGAATCAAATATATTACTCAAACACAATCTGAACATAATCTCATAATCCATCGGATCCCAGCAAACTCATCATAGCAACAACATAAGGATTACATATGTGCCTCGATCATGTAGGGCAGCTCACGAGGACTAATTAGTGAAGCACAAGAACGGGAGGAGAACATCACATAGCTACTGGTCATGGACCCATGGTCCAAGGGAGACAACTCACAACTCATGCGGGAGGCGTCCATGGTGGTGGAGAAGCTCCCGGTGGTGATCCTCCCCTCCGGCAGGGTGCCGGGAAGAGTTCTCCTGGTGCTCCCGATCTTGGAAGCGGCGGCGGCGGCGGAACAGAGATGAGATCACCAAAAAGAGTTCATGTTTCCAGGGTTTCGGGAGACGTTTTAAATATATGCCAAAGGGGGGCATCGGAGGAGCCTCGGGGGGCCCAGGCGCCCCCCGGGGCGGCCCCGGGGGGCGCGCCGCCAGGGCGCCTGGAGCCCTGGTGCCCCCCCCCCGGCTGTCCTTTGGGCGCACAGTAGTTTCTGGAACGCTGATTTTTTATATAATTTTTCTGGATTTTTCCTGGCAGTTCTCGTAATGTGAAAACCTGAAATACAAAAACAGCCGAAAACAGAAACTGGCACTGGGGTGCAGTGAGTTAATAGGTTGTTCCAAATATGATCAAAAGTGTATGGAAGTGTATAAATATCATAGCAATATCACCCAAAAGAGGCATGGAGCAAGCAGAAATTATAGATACGTTTTGGACGTATCAGCAGCACGCATCCCCGGTAAGCAATAACGAGCCGCAAGGTTCCATATCTATGTTTCCTCCCTTTTCTCTTTTCTCAAGCAGAAGAAGTTTTCCTCGCGCACAAGTTTGCCCTTACTTTGTTTCGAGCACGCTCAATGGCTTAAGCGTGCTGCGACAAGTGTCGCGCCCTTACTTCGTTTTCGAGTTCGCTCAACAACCTAAGTGTGCTGCGACTAGCTGCGACAAGGTTTCTTGTCGGCAACGGCACTGCCAACAGGCTGCTGAAGTTCCGCACTCAGCGCTTGCAGCAAGGGTCCCTTCGCCGGCAAATCCCCTAAAAGCGTAGGGTAAAAGCATACAAAGCAAAGAAGTCGAATAAAGAAAATAATACTGCATTAGCTACCCAAAATAGAGTTATATTACAAAGCAGCTTGTCGCAGCACTAATAGACTGTTGTTCGTAACATAATTGGCAGCAACAAAGGAAAACAGCCTAGTCTGCGCGGTCGTCGTCGACTCTCTTGATCTTGCCCACCTTGGCCACAATAGGTGTGACAAGGGCCTTGAGCGTCTCCTGGTCGGCGTCGGGCGGCAAGGTCCGGAAAACGTTGTTGAGGTTGAGCCCCGGGTTGCGGAAGACTATCTTCATCAGCACCTTCTCCAAGACGCCCGTGCAGAGCCTGCGCGCCTCGTTCGCCAACTGCGTGGGGATCCTTTCCCGGAGCTGCTGGAGGGCCGGCGCCACTCCCCTGAAGAACAAGCTCAGCTTGGTGCTGTGAGGGAGATTCTCGTCGGTGGAGTACCCGAGGTGCTCTGTCCCCAGCCCCGCCAACTCCTTGTCGATGCCAGCGGCGGCGGCGACAAGCCCCTCGGTCCAGTGCTCCACCGTCAGCCTGAAGTTGTTTTGGGAGAGGGCGGCGCTGTCCAACAGTGCCCTCTCAGCCCTGAGATCCTCCTTCTGTTTCGTCTCCCGCTCTCTGGCGCCATCAAGTGATGCGGTGAGGGTGGAGAGCTTCAACTCCAAGTCCGCAACGGAATCCTTGGCGATGGCGAGCTCCTTGCCCTTGTCGGAGAGACGGACCTGCAGCTCGGAGTGACTGTGGGCGTCCCTCTCCCTCTCCGACACAAGTGCAGCGACCTTCTCCTCGCTCGTTTTCAAGTGGATCTCCAGTTGCGCCACCCTCGCCTTCAGGTCTCTCTTGGCGGTCTCAGCAGCTGCAGCGGCATCCTTCGCCTCCTGCAGGGCTCCACCAAGAGACAGTTCGCGCGCGGCAAGGTCGTCCTCGTGGCTGTCGAGGTCGACTTTCCGCTGCGTTAGTTCTCCTTCCCGCCGAGACAGCTCTTCGGCGGCGAGCCGTTGCTGCTCCTCTGCTTCGGCCTTCTCAAGTATGAACGCCTGATGCGCCTCGACGAGCTCCTCCCGCTCCTCCACCAAGGATCGGAGGGCCGCCTGGTTGGCGGCCCGGAGCTTTTCGGCGCGCTTCTCCAAGTCGACGCCCGCCTTGGCGGCCAGAGCCTCTGGGGACTCCAGCTTGGCCTGCCTGGTGCGGTACAGAGCCAGAAGCCTCCGCAGAAGTCGCTCCTCCTCGGGCTCGCTACTGCTGCCGGGCACGTCGACGAACTTCAGCCCGGCGGAGGCGAGGACTTCCCCGTCGAAGGCCTCTCCCTCCGCGGGCGCCCTTGATGTAGATGCCCACGGGAGCTGAATGAAGACCCCGTTTGCAGCCTCCAGGTAGGCGCCTGTTTCGGCCGCGGCAGCAGCAGGGTCGGCGGTCGGCGCAGCGTCTGACGCTCCTGCGGCCTCAGGACCGTCAGTGCGACCGCCGGTCCCCTCCTCAGCTGCCGCGTCGGCCTTGGCTGCCTCTTCGACGGCGGGCTCGTCAGTGCCGATCGCCTCTTCGGTAGCCGCGGCGTCACCAGTGTTGTCGCGCGCGTCTTCCTCGGTGGCGGCCTCCGTCTCTATCGGCTCTAGAGCGGACGAGTCTGAAGACCAAAAAAAGAAAAGAAGGAAGTAACTGTCAAGCAATTATCCAAAAAGAGAAATTCAAGAGAAGAAAAGTACAAGGGTTACCTGCGCGGGCCTCTTCTTCGATGGGGTTCCTTGCCGGGGAGTCCTCCCTCGGCGGCGTGGTGGTGGCCCCCGCTGGCGGAGGGCCGCTGGCGCCTTCCCTTGGTGGGGTGCTCGCCCTTGGCAGAGTACTCGCCCTTGGCGGGGTACTCGCCCTTGGCGGGGTGTACTCCCTCGCCGGGGGGCCCCTCCTTGGCGGAGAGGTCGAGACGTGCGGCTCGTCGGGAGCGGTTTCTTGGCGCTCCTGAGGCTGCTGCTTTGCTTCTGCACAAGTCAACGAACAAACAAAACGATTAACAAGGATAAGAAGGCCACGCGTGCCCGACGAGCGAAGAGTGAACAGAAAACTTACGCTGGGGGCTGCGCTGGGGGCTGCTTTGGAGAACAGCTGCCTGGTCCGGCAAGCTTGTCGCGGGCGCATCCCCTGCTGCTGTGACGGGCTCGTCCTCAAGATCGACCACCGGGATCTTGGCCCTCTTCGCCGCCCTCCGGGCCAGGGTCCTGGGAGACAAACAAAAACAGAATCAGGCAAAGAAAATTCAATACAGAAGCAATAGAAAATCGAAGGAAACAAAGAGTTGACAGTGCTTACTCTTCCTCCTCCTCGTCAGAGCTGAGCGCGGAGAAATCAAAGTCCGCCTCGCGCATCCCGGCGCGAGGAGCTGGAGGAGTAGGCTCCCTCGGCCGCTTGGCGGGAACGGGGACGGTGGTCTGAGAAGACCCCGCTCCAGTTGTCGTCGAGGCACGAAGGGCGGCAGGAACGTTAGTCCCAGCCCGGGAAGACCCTCCTCCGGCCACTGTTGAAGTGCGGGGCACTCCTTGGCTGCCTTGCTTGTCGTGGCGGCGCGTGTCGAACGGCCCTGCGGCTGCTGGCCTGCCGGCGGCTCCGCCACGTCTGCGGCTTTGCGGAGGCGCCTCCTCGCTGGAGCCGGAGGGCTTGCCGGTGGCGGTGAACTCCCCGAGGACGAAGAAGAAGAGTCGAGATTCAGCGACCCGCCTGAGTCTTCGGCAGAATCGCTCGATCCGGCACCCTGCTCGGCGGGCCCGCTCGACTCTGTGCCTTGCTCGGCGGCCTCGCTTGTCCTAGCAGGTTGCCCGGCAGGCTTTATCACTTTAAGGAGCTCTTCCTCCTCGGCCAGACTTACCGCCTCCGCTGCATCCGCCTCCTCCAAAGTATATCCGAACTCGCCCGCGGCCCTGGCTGCAGCTGCCTCCTCCAACCTGGTGGCAATATACGCCATCTCCTCATCGGTGGTGTCACGGGTGAGGCCCCTCTTCTCGTCGGATTTGACTGGCTGCTCCACCAAGTTGTCGAAGAACGTTTGCACGGCTTCGTCAGAAGGCTCCCGCCAAGTGGGGTCAATCCCATGGGCGTCACACCACGGCATCGCCGCGCGGATGGCGCTAAGCGACGAATTGTTGCACAACGGAACTACGCCCGGCGGCAACGCGAACCACTCTGGATGGTTGCGGTCGTGCTTGAATAGCTCATGGAGCATTCCGTTGAGCTCCATCACCATGAAGTTGTAGTTAAGGCCCGGGCGCAGCCTCATAATGTCCGCCGCATTATCAAACTCCCAAGCAGGCCTTTTCCTTTCCTGCAAAGGGGCGATGCGGCGGCGAAGAAAGTCTGCCCCGACAGCTCCTACGGTGAGTTTGGCTTGCCGAAGGCGAAGAATCCTAGTGGTGGCTATCTTCAGCTTATCGTCCTCAGGAGCCAGGTCACTCCAATCATTGTCGCGCACTACTGCAACTTGGCGCCGGGAAGTGAACTGCTCTGGGGCGTCTTCCATGATCCAGCACCAGTTGGCCCTCCACTCATCCCACTTGTCGCGGAGCTCCCCCGTCAAGTAAGCCTCTTTCTTATGAAGCCTAAAGATCCAAGAAATCCCACCGGACAAAGGAGACCCAGACTCAACTCGAGGCATAAAGTAATGGCGGAAGAGGGATACGTTGGGGTAAACTCCGACAAAGTTCTCGCACAGATGTGCGAAAACGGCCATGGTCAAGACGGCGTTTGGGGTGAAATCAAGGAGATGAAACCCATAGGTATTCATAATATCGCAGAAGAATTCGGAATACGGCGGGCAGAGTCCACAATAGAAGAATAGTGCAAAAAAGGCATATCCTCCCGGAAACATCTCGCAGGCCTCGGCGGGGAGTACCTTGGTGTGCGGGTGCGCTTTTGTCTCCCTCGACCAGAAGAGATAGAATTTTTCCTTCAATTCCTCCGCGCTGAGCCTCGGCGGGAAGACCACCATATTCTTCCGCATTGATGCTAGCTTCAGCGCCTTGGCGGCCTTCGCCTTGTCGCCCTTCGGGGCCATGGCTGGGGCGGCGAGGGAAGTCGACGGCGCTGGGGATGCTGGTGGCGGCGGAGGAAGGGCGGAGCGCTGCTCTCTTTCAACCTTCGGAAGGAGGGGAGCAGCGGGGGTTTCTGGAGGATGAAGAAGAAGTGGGCGAATGGAGGGAACTGCCCCTGTTTCCCCTGCTTTTAAGGGGGGGGAGGGGGACGTTCCGCATTTTCCCCATTAAAGAAACAGGCCACGATCTCTCCCACGATGCCGCAATCGACGCGTGCCGTTAGGGAGGGCCGCGGCGGATACGGAGTGGGATGCGGCGCGCCGTGGGCCGCATATGCCCGTGCACTGTTTTGGGCCTGGCCCAACAGCGCTCGGCACCGTGTGTGGCCCAGGAACGGGGGCTCCTGTCGGTGTACTAAAGTAGGGGTACCTTAGTATCCCGAACTTGTGCACGGGCAGTAGCAGCGTCGCGTGGCAGGGCTTGCCGCGCGTCCACCAAGGCCCACCGAGGTTCCTTTGAAACCATTCAAGAACAAAGTATCCAAGTCAGAGAAACAAGGCCCCGGCAAGAGGAGCTTGCCGGGAAGGCCACCCAAGGCTCAAGACCACCTCTTAGGTACAAGACCCTGGCAAGAGGAGCTTGCCAGGAAGGCCAAGCGTGGCATTTCAAAGAACTTGCCGCGACGCGCCGCACGTCCCGGCAAGGCCCGGAGAGTGACAAGCTTCCGGGTGCGGCAAGGTAACGGCTGCGGCAAAGCGCTTGCCGCGACGGGCTTCCGCTATGTACCCGCGCTCCAGCTCATTCGGCCACGTGTCGTCCTGGGGCCCTTCCAGGGGCACGTGGCGGAAGGCTGTGCAGCCTGGGGGACATGGTGACGAGCTGCGATGACGAGGCCACCCTCGTGGCGGACGGAGACGCCCTGACAGACGCTTTTTACACTGTTCGGGGTGACGGCGACAGGCATTTAATACCCTTGTCCCCTGCCGTCAGGGTTAGGTACAGAGCACTGTACAAACACTGTTCCAACTACCACCATTTTTACATTTTGCCCCTCATCTGCGTTGCCACCTGTCGGTGACCCCCTTTGACCTATAAAAGGAGGCCCATGCGCAACGTAGAGGGGGTTCCGATCCTCGATCACTCTCACGCTCGGTGTAGCTAGCTAAAAGAACTGTAGTTCTTCTCGCTCCCGAGCCAAGAAGGCAATACAAACCAAGGCAGGAGTAGGGTTTTACGCCTCCGCGCGGCCCGAACCTGGGTAAACTGCTCGCGTGTCCGCCTCGATCCGCTCTTCGTGCATCCTCCGCTCCCTTGCCGTACCGAAAAGGGGCTCCGGTCCCATAGGTGTTCGCGGGCGATCAGTTTCCCCGACACTTTTGATCCTGAAGGACAAGCTTGCTACTTCACCACCAGCACCAACACCTACTTCACCACCAAAGGAGAATTGAGTATCGGGTATGGGCACTCCCCTTGGCTTGAGCCAAGCTCGGGGGAGGTGCCCTGGTATGGTATCACATCACTATCTTTACCTTTATCTACCTTAGTTCGATCTACAATTATCTTTTTGCATTAGTTGAATAAAAATTTAGTTCGATCTTTCTTTGAGAAGCTTGCTTAGTGATCTATCTATCTATCTGTCTATCTATCTATCTATCTATCTATCTATCTATCTATCTATCTATGTAATCATGTGCGAGATATATAATAAAGTTAGTTTGAGTTTTGATTTCTTTACTTTTTTGTTTCAATAAAAAGAAAGGGAATAAATGAAAAAGATCATATGCTAATCTTATGGTAAGTAATGATATCACATAAGGAAAAGTATAAGCAGTAAAATTTATTGGAGATTGACAAACATAGCATTGGTCAATGATGCAATTCATGAAATAATTAATAAGGGAAGAGAAGATTTACATGCAAATATACTATCTTGGACATCTTTTGTGGTTGTGAGCCCCCATCAAAATATTATATGCCAAAACGATTGACGTTGGACAAGGAAGACAACGTAATGACTTATATTTGTTCATATCCACATAGAAGTTATATTGTCATAGATCCTTTAACATGTGGTGCTTGCTCAATATCTTTTCTAGCCAAAAATTCCGTACTAAGTAGGATACTACTTGTGCATCTAGAAACCCTTAAACCCAAATCTTTTTCGAGAGTCCACCATCCCTACCTATGGATTGAGTAATATCCTTCAAGTAAGTTGTCATCGGTGCAAAAAGGCAATAAAAATTGCGTCTAAATGTGCAAGATCATTTAGTATAAGGGAAAATTGAGAGTTGTACGAACTTGTGATGGCAAAGAATAAAAGCAACAAACTGCATAATAAAGGTTGCCATCATAAGGGGCAATATAACGTGATGTTCTTTTACACTAAGAGACTGAGCATACAAACAAAAAAGCGCATGCCAACCTATGCTTCCCTCTACGAAGGGCCTATCTTTTACTTTTTTGTTGAGTCAAAGTTTACCTGTCTATTCCTTTTTATTTTATGTTTTGGCAAGCATCATGCGGTGAGGAAAGATCTCGGCACATATGTCCAGTTGGATATGGGTGAGCATGAGTTATTATTGTTGACATCACCCTTGAGATGAGTACGTTTGGTGGCGAAACTATAAGCCCCTATCTTTCTATGTGTCCGGTTGAAACTTTTTGCCCATGTGTATGCGGTGAGTGTTAGCAATCATAGAAGATTATATGATGGTTGAGTATGTGGACTTGCCTAAGGGCACTGATACGTGACCCTTCCTAGAAAGATGATGAATTGTAATCGCAAAGTTGACTGAGAACATAGTTTGTTTGTTTTCAATAGAGTTTATGCTTTACACTTCAATAGTGTGATGAATTATTACTTGTTCATGAGAAGTTATATGTTAGAGCTATGTGAATTATGTTTTAATAATTTATTTGCTGTTACAATAATATGCATGATGCTTTTATGTCCGTATTTTTTTATCGGCACTTCTCTCTCTCTCTAAGCATGTGGACATGTTTTTCAATTTTGGTTTTTTGCTTGAGGACAAGCGAGGTCTAAGCTTGGGGGAGTTGATACGTCCATTTTGCATCATGTTTTCCTACTATTATTTGTAGTGTTTTCATAAATAATAATGCCTTTTAAAGTTATGCTAATGCCTTTTCTCTCATAATATGCAAGGTCTGTATCAAGAGGGAGAATACCGCCAGCTAGAAATATGGACCTAAAAAATCAACGTCAGGCTACCAATTCTGCACAACTCCAAATGAGCTGAAACTTCACGAGGATTTTTTTATGGAATAAATAAGAAATATTGGAGCAAATAACTAACAGAGGAGGGCCACCAGGTGGGCACAACCCACCTGGGCGCGCCAGGGCCCCCAGGCACGCCCTGGTGGGTTGTGCCCTCCTCGGCCCACCTTTGGTGCCCCTCTTCTGGTATGTAAGTCATTTTTACTTAGAAAAAAATAAGAGGAGGATTTTCGAGACGGAGCGCCGCCGTCTCAAGACGGAACTTGGGTAGGAGCAATTTTGCCCTCTGGTAGAGCGATTCCGCCAGGGGAACTTCCCTCCCGGACGGGGAAATCATCGCCATCATCATCACCAACAGCTCTTCCATCTCGGGGAGGGAAATCTCCAGCAACATCGTCAACATCACCATCTACTCTCAAACCCTAGTTCATCTCTTGTGTTAAATCTTTGTACCGGAACCATAGATTGGTGCTTGTGGGCAACTAGTAGTGTTGATTACATCTTGTGGTTGACTACTATATGGTTTATTTGGTGGAAGATTATATGTTCAGATCCATTATGCTATTTAATACCACTCTGATCATGAACATGTTTATCACTTGTGAGTAGTTACTTTTGTTCTTGAGGTCACGAGAGAAATCTTGTTACAGGTAATCATGTGAACTTGATATGTGTTCGATATTTTGATGATATGTATGATGTGGTTCCCTTAGTAGTGTCACATGAACGTCAACTACAGGACACTTCACCATATTTGGGCCTAAGGGAATGCATTGTGGAGTAATTATTAGATGATGGGTTGCTAGAGTGACAAAATCTTAAACCCTAGTTTCTGCGCTACTTCGTAAGGGACCGATTTGGATCCAAATGTTTAATGCTATGGTTAGATTTTATCTTAATACTTTTCTCGTAGTTGCAGATGCTTGCGAGGGGGTTAATCTTAAGTAAGAGGTTTGTTCAAGTAAGAACACCACCTAAGCACCGATCCACCCACGTATCAAATTATCAAAGTAGTAAACACAAATCAAGTCAACATGGTGAAAGTGACTAGATGAAATTCCCGTGTGCCCTCAAGAACACCTTACTTATTATAAGAAACTGTTTTGGCCTGTCCTTTGCCACAAAAGGATTGGGCTATATTGATGCATACTATTTGCCGTTACCATTACTTGCTCGTCATAAATTATCTTGCTATCAAACTATCTACTACTTACAATTTTAGTGCTTGCACACATTACCATGCTGAAAACGACTTGTCACTTCCTTCTGCTCCTCGTTTGGTTCGACACTCTTACTTATCGAAAGGACTACGATTGAGCCCCTATACTTGTGGGCCATCACTGGCCCGACCCGTCCTAGGTCCCAACATGACGCACACTGCCATCAGCATCAGCAAAATTCCAAGAGCATCTCTAGCCGCACCCCCAACAGGCCCCCAAGGTGCCTTTTTCCGCCAGTGGAAAAAAATCCCCCAGTCGCGCCTCCATGACGTTGAATTCCGCCAGTTTGGGGCATTTTTCGGCCCGGCGATTCCGGGCCGAATCCAGCGCACCGGGGGCACTTGGGGGCTCCGGCGGAAAGAAAAGTGGTTCGTGGACCACAACTGCCAGGCGAGAAACACCTTTTCCCCTCCCAGATTCGACCCACGCGTGGCAGAACGCCACTTCCCCTTTCGCCGCCATCACGATACCGGTGCCACCCGTGCCCACAGCTGCTGCCCCGCCGCTAGAAAGGCCATTCCTACACCGAAAAGAGAGGGTTTCGCCGCGACAACCTCCATCCGGCTCCTGGCCGAGCTTTCTAGGACTCCGGTCACGCAAGAGAGGATACCGACGGCTACTGGCCAACCACGCCCGCTAGGTGTTTGGCGATTTGCATGTTCGACGATGGACTCTGATGGCGAGGAGGCGTTCACGGCTCTGATGGGGGAGGAAGCCGAGGCCAACACCGACGACGAAGAGCACCTCATGATCCTCGCCGCCCTGGTTGGCTTGTTCGCAAAGAACGCAAAGCCGCGGCGAGGTGGCTCGGCGCCGGGCCACCGCAAGAGCAAGCATGGGCATAGAATGGAGGGCTATTGCTTGCTCTACGCCGACCACGTCGTCGATGCTCCACTACACGGAGAGAAGTATTTTGGCGCCGTTATCGGATGAGCCGGAAGCTCTTCCTCAAGATTGTAAATGCCATCTAGGAGTTCGACAACTATTTCATTTGCAAGAATGATTGCACTAGCACAGTTGAATTCTCCTCACTTCAGAAGTGCACGGTGGCTATGAAGATGCTTGCATACGGAGCTCCGGAGTCTGACCTGGTCAAAATCTCAGATGTGGGAGGTGATGAATTGTTGTGTCATTTTGCACATCATGATCACTGAGAGCGAGCAGGAGAGACAGTGTTTGACAATGAACCATATTTTAGGCAGGGTCCTCTTGCAGCTGTTGATCACCAGGTACCGGCAACATGGATTGCCTTCCTCAATATGTGCCAGGAGATCCGAGACCCACAGGTGCATCAAGAATTGCATCACGATCTGATGGAGCATCTATGGAGGCTCAAGGACAACGCCTAGTTCGATGTGTTTTAATTTGTGTTTGAATTATTAGGTTGCTTCATTGAACTATTTGATTTATATTGATTTCTATGATGAACTATGTGATAAAAAATTGTTGAATTTGTGCTGAAGTGTGACGAATTTGTGCCGAATCTGAATTA
>LR738713.1:63736937-63774307 GCA_902687465.1 Secale cereale | reverse complement strand
GCGCCCCCAGGCCGCCTGGGCACCCTGTGGCCCCCCTCTGGCTCCCCTTTTGCGTGTCTTCGTGATTCATCTGAAAAATATCTCCCGTCAATTTTCAGGTAATTTGGAGGTATTCTTCTTCAGCAACTCAGCGTCCACTTTTTACTGCTGAATCCTGCGTCTGCTGTTCCGGCATCGGAGAGTTTGCAAACTGTGTAAAATAGACCAAAACAACATAAGAACATCACCGTAACGTGAAATATATCAATGAATAAGGATAAACTATGATACAAAATAGTGATGCATTTTGGACGTATCAGAGGCTTACGCAAAATTCATATTCCAAGTACCTATCACAAACCCTTATCCTTCGCATTACTTTTTTGCCTCTCGTTTACCTCTCCCCCACTTCACCCTTGCCGTTTTATTTGCCCTTCTTCTGATGTGTGTTTACCGTTTGCGTGCCTCCTGTTTGCTTGTGTTGCTATGTGCCCTCATTTTGCTTGCATCTTCGCTTGCTAAAGTATGAATCCTCATCCACTTGCTAATCTCTTTAAGATATCCAATTATGGTTAAACTATTGCTAGTGAGCTGCGTACACTAGATTATCTTTATGGGGTTTTGCTTGAAATTTATGAATTTGAAAATTGTGAGGAATTGTTAAAAGAAAAAGTGATTCATGTTAGCTCCTTCAAGAAAAAGCATGATTGCAGTGATGTTACTATAAATTATATTGATGTCAATTGTGCTAATAATATGCAAAACCCTAAGCTTGGGGATGCTAATTTTGCTATGTCTACTACTTGTTACAATGATCATGATTGGGGTGATTCTTCTTATGATCTTGAAAGTTTATTTAATCCCCATGATGAATATAAGATTGATAATAATGTTTGCATTAATTCTGAAAGTGGGTTTGGAAGAGTGTCAACTTCAGATCCCACATACTTGGAGAATGTTCAATTTTATGGAACTTTTGATAAAAGTGGGTTTGGAGAGGTCATGACTTTAGTTAATGTTAATCCCACTATTTCGGAAGAGTGGCAACTTTGCATGCATGTGGATCGTGTTGAGAATATGTTATGTGATAGCTATTTTGTTGAATTTGATCATGATCCTACATGAAATTATTATGAGAGAGGGAAATATGGTTGTAGAAATTTTCATGTTACTAAATTACCTCTCGTTATGTTGAGATTGCTATTGTTTCTTTCTCCTTCCTTGCATATGCTAGATCTTGCTTGTCTTCGTAATTTGTTTTCCTATAAAATTCCTATGCATAGGAAGTATGTTAGACATAAATGTGTTTTCCATGTGCTTTATGGTGTTCTCCTTGTGCTTAAATTCTTGTCTTTCATGAGAGCTTCACTAAAATTGTGCCTAGCTAGGGGCGTAAAATGATAGCGCTTGTTGGGAGGCAACCCAACTTTATATTTTTTGTTTTTGTTGCTGTTAGGGAATAAATATTGCATCTAGCCTCTGATTATATGTGGTTTCATGTTTTGTTTAGTGTTTGTACCAAGTAGAACCTTTGGGAAGACTTGTGTGAAGTTTATGTGATCTTGCTGTGAAAAACAGAATCGTTAGCGCTGGCTAAAGTGGTCTTCATATTTTACTGGAGAGTGATTTTTAGTTGATTCTTTTTTCAGATGATTGGTATACAAATTCCGCAAATTTAACAATTTAGTTTGAATTTTTTGGAGTTCCAGAAGTAGGCGAAACCTGCAGATTACTACAGACTGTTCTATTTTTGACAAATTCTGTTTTTCGTGTGTTGTTTGCTTATTTCAATGCATCTATGAGTAGTATTGGAGGATATGAACCATAGAGAAGTTGGAATACAGTAGGTTTAACACCAATATAAACAAAGATTGAATTCATCGCTTCACCTTTGAGTAGTGGTGTGCTTTCTTATACTAACGGAGCTCACGAGAATTTTTGTCTAAGTTTTGTGTTGTGAAGTTTTCAAGTTTTGAGTATTGCTTTGATGGACTATGGAACAAGGAGTAGCAAAGGTCTAAGCTTGGGGATGCCCATGGCACCCCAAGTAAATTCAAGATAATCAAAAGTCTAAGCTTGGGGATGCCCCGGGAAGGCATCCCCTCTTTCGTCTTCATCCATCGATAACTATACTTGGAGCTATATTTTTATTCGCAACATGATATGTGTTTTGCTTGGAGCGTCTTGTATAATTTAAGTCTTTGCTTGTTAGTTTGTCACAATCATCCTTGCTGGACACACCTATTTGAGAGAGTTAAATATGGCCTAGGAATTATTAGAACACTCTATGTGCTTCACTTATATCTTTTGAGTTGAATAGTTTTTGCTCTAGTGCTTCACTTATATCTTTTAGAGCACGGTGGTGGTAATATTTTGTAGAAATTGTTGAACTCTCATGTTTCACTTATATCCTTTTGAGAGTCTATTAAAACAGCATGGTAATGTGTTTAGGCTAAATAAACTAGTCTTCACATGATAGACATCCAATCTCAATGTAGTAAAAAATTTCACTCCAAGTGCATTGAATAGAATGAGATGTTGGATGCTTGATAATTGTTTTGAGATATGAGGATAGTGATATTAGAGTCATGCTAGTGGAGTTATTATGAAATTGAGAAATACTTGTGTTAAGGTTAGTGATTCCCGTATCATGCACGTATGGTGAACCGCTATGTGACGAAGTTAGAGCATGAGGTATTTGTAAAGTGCCAACCTTTGTGTGGAGGTCGGGGACGCGCGATGGTTAACTCCTACCAACCTCCCCCCTAGGAGCATGCGTTGATTGCTTTGTTTCGATGACTCGTAGATTTTTGCAATAAGTATATGAGTTCTTATGTCTAATGTTGAGTCCATGGATTATACGCACTCTCACCCTTCCACAATTGCTAGCCTCTCTTGTACCGCGCAACTTTCGACGGTGCCATAAATCCACTATATATCCTTCCTCTAAACAGCCACCATATTATTCCTCAAAACAGCCACCATACCTACCTATCATGGCATTTCCATAGCCATTCTGAGATATATTGCCATGCAACTTTCCATCGTTCCGTTCATATGACACGCATCATATTGTCATATTGCCATGCATGATCATGTAGTTGACATCGTAGTTGTGGCAAAGCCACCATGCATAATTTTCATATATGTCACTCTTAATTCATTGCACATCCCGGTACACCGCCGGAGGCATTCATGTAGAGTCATACTTGTTGTAGTATCAAGTTGTAATTTCTAGTTGTAATAAAAGTGTGATGATCATTATTAGAGCATTTTCCCATGTGAGGAAAGGCCAATAAAAAAAGAGATGGCCCAAAAAAATATAGAGATGGGTTAATAAAAAAAGAGAGAAAGCCCCTCCAAAAAAAAGAGAGAAAAAAGAGAAGGGGCAATTGCTACTATCTTTTTCCACACTTGTGCTTCAAAGTATCACCATGTTCTTCATTGTAGAGAGTCTCATGTTTAGTCACTTTCATATACTAGTGGGAATTTTCATTATAGAACTTGGCTTGTATATTCCAACAATGGGCTTCCTCAAATGCCCTAGGTCTTCGTGAGCAAGCAAGTTGGATGCACATCCACTAGTTTCTTTTGTTGAGCTTTCATTCATATTTATCTCTAGTACATCTGTTGCATGGCAATCCCTACTCACTCACATTGATATCTATTGATGGGAATCTCCATAGCCCATTGATACGCCTAGTTGATGTGAGACTATCTCCCTCCTTTTTGTCTTCTCCCCAACCACTTCTATTCCACCCATAGTGCTATATCCATGGCTCACGCTCATGTATTGCGTGAAAGTTGAAAGGTTTGAAAAGATAGAGTATGAAAACAAGTGCTTGGCTGAAATCGGGGTTGTGCATGATATGAATATTTTGTGTGATGAAGAGGGAGCATAGCCAGACTATATGATTTTGTAGGGATAACTTTCTTTAGCCATAGTATTTTGAGAAGACATGATTGCTTTGTTAGTATGCTTGAAGTATTATTGTTTCTTATGTCAATATAGTCTTTTATCTTGAATCTTTCAGATCTGAACATTCATGCCACAATTAAGAGTATTACATTTAAAAACTATATTGGTTAGCATTCCACATCAAAAATTCTTTCTTTATCATTTACCTCCCCGAGGACGAGCAAGAATTAAGCTTGGGGATGCTTGATACGTCTCCAACGTATGTATAATTTTTGATTGTTCCATGCTATTATTTACGAAGTCTTGGATGTTTAATGGGCTTTATCATTCACTTTTATACCATTTTTGGGACTAACCTACTAACCCAAAGGCCCAGTCCAGATTGCTGTTTTTTGCCTGTTTCAGGGTTTTGCAGAAAAAGAATATCAAACGGAGTCCAAATGGAATGAAACCTTCGCGAGAGATATTTTTGGAGAAAATCATGCACACGGAGCTTGAGAACCACGTCCGGGGATCAAGGGCTGGCCCACGAGGGTGGGGGGCGCGCCCTCCTTCCCAGGGCGCGCCCCTGCCTCGTGGAGCCCCCGAGCATCCCCCGGTGCCCTCCTTCTTCCTATATAAGTCTACGTACCCCAAAACCTCCGTGAACAAAGAGAAAATCCTAATTCCACCACCATAAACTTCTGTTCCCGTGAGATCCCATCTTGGAGCCTGTTCCGGAGCTCCACCGGAGGGGTATCCATCACGGAGGTCTTCTTCATCATCATCATCGCCCTCACCATAAGTTGTGAGTAGTTTACCACATACCTTCGGGTCCATAGCTAGTATATAGATGGCTTATTCTCTCTCTTTGGATCTCAATACAAAGTTCTCCTCGGTCTTCGAGGAGATCTATTCGATGTAATCCCTTTTTGCGGTGTGTTTGTCGAGATCCGATGAATTGTGAGTTTATGATCAAGGTTATCTATGAAAGATATTTGGTTCTTCTCTGAAATTTTTATGTGTGCTCATAATATCCTTGCAAGACTCTTCGAATTATTGGTTTGGTTTGGCCTACTAGATCTATAGTTCTTGCAATGGGAGAAGTGCTTGGCTTTGGGTTCAATCTTGCGGCATCCTTTCCCAGTGACAGTAGGGGCAGCAAGGCACATACTGTATTGTTGCCATCGAGGATAAAAAGATGGGGTTTATATGATATTGCTTGAGTTTATCCCTCTACATCATGTCATCTTGCTTAAGGCATTACTCTGTTATTATGAACTCAATACACTAGATGCATGCTGGATAGCGGTCGATGTGTGGAGTAATAGTAGTAGATGCAGAATCGTTTCGATCTACTTGTCTCGGACATGATGCCTATATACAATGATCATGCCTAGATAGTCTCATAATTATTCGCTTTTATATCAATTGCTCGACAGTAATTTGTTTACCCGCCGTAGAATATCACTATCATGAGAGAAGCCACTAGAGAACACTATGGCCCCCGGGTCTATTCTCAACATATCAATCTACATCTACTTTACTTTTACCGCTTTTATTTTCTGTTCTTATAAACAAAAGTACCAAAAATATAAACTATCATCTCTATAAGATCTCACTTTCATAAGTGACCGTAAAGGGATTGACAACCCCTTATCGCGTTGGCTGCGAAGTTCTTATTTGTTTGTGCAGGTGCGAGGGACTCGCGCGTGGTCTCCTACTGGATTGATACCTTGGTTCTCAAAAACTGAGGGAAATACTTACGCTAATGTGCTGCATCTCCCTTTCCTCTTTGAGGGAATACAACGCAAGCTCGAGAAGTAGCAATGCCCCCCCAAGATACGTCCGCCAGTTACGTGCATCCTACACCAAGCCGATGAGCTCCCTCTCATAGGCCGCGAGCTTGTGATGGCGCGTGGTGAAGGGCCTGCTGAAGAACACAAGCGGCCCATTGCCTTGATGGAGGACGGCACCTGATGGGCCTCTAACCCCTCGTTGGTTACCCCAAGTGGAAGGTGAAAGATGCAGTGTTGTGGAAGTGTTTTCTCTTAGCAAAGATGCCAAGGATCGAATCCCCAGAGACTCCTAGGTTCAACAAGTAGGTGTCAACTGCTAACGGCGCGGATTAGCAATCAACATGGACCTGCACACAGATACAAATAACTTTGCTCCCAACGAGTATAGAGAGGTTGTCAATCCCTCCGGCCTTGTAGTTCACAAAGGATTAAATGCAAATGATAGTAGTGATAGATAGTGTTTGCAATAGTAAATAATAGCGAAAAGTAAATAGCGGATGTGATCAATGATGGTAATATGGACCGGAGTCTCATGATGTTCACTAGTGATGTCTCTCTCCCAAAAGACGATAAAACAACTATGTGAGGTAAACAAATTACAGCTGGGCAATTGACAGGACCACGAACGCAAACCAATGCTGATTACATTGCAAGAAAGGTTGAGGTTCAAAGCATGGGCGGTACGCCAAATTAAGTAGACCGAAATCCATCAATATCTACTACTAATCATCCACCTTGAGATATCTATCCGGAACATCTCGCTGGTATTAAGTTGCGTGTCCCACCCATAGTGTAAACTCAATGCAACAAACAACTGCATTAAAAGAACTTTGCGTAAAGTAAACAATCCTTGCACCCGCGGGCACAAGCACCGTTGTTTTCCCCCTTGTGGCAACAACACATCCCCTAGACTCATGTTTCTGTCACTCAAGCTAGTCATCGAGGGGCATGAACCCACAATCGAGCATAACGTTCCCTCTTGGAGTCACTACGTATTACTTGGCCAAAGCAATAAATAACAACGGAGAACATGCAAGAATTACTTATGAACATAAATATAAAAGAGGAAGATCAAATATATTACTCAAGATCAATCTGAACATAATCTCATAATCCATCGGATCCCAGCAAACTCATCATAGCAACAGCATAAGGATTACATATGTGTCTCGATCATGTAGGGCAGCTCACGAGGACTAATTAGTGAAGCACAAGAACGGGAGGAGAACATCACATAGCTACTGGTCATGGACTCATGGTCCAAGGGAGACTACTCACAACTCATCCGGGAGGCATCCATGGTGGTGGAGAAGCTCCCGATGGTGATCCTCCCCTCCGGCAGGGTGCCGGGAAGAGTTCTCCTGGTGCTCTCGATCTTGGAAGCGGCGGCGGTGGCGGAACAGAGATGAGATCGCGAAAAAGAGTTCACGTCCCGAGGGTTTCGAAGGACGCTCTAAATATATGCCGAAGGGGGGCACCAGACGGGGCTCGGGGGGCCCAGGCGCCCCCCCGGCGCGGCCCAGGGGGGCGCGCCGCCAGGGCGCCTGGAGCCCTGGTGGCCCCCCCGGCTGTCCTTCGGGCGCAAGGTAGGTTTCGGAACGCTGATTTTTATATGATTTTTCCGGATTTTTCCTGACAGTTCTCGTAACGTGAAAACCTGAAATACAAAAACAGCCGAAAACAGAAACTGGCACCAGGGTGCACTGGATTAGTAGGTTAGTCAAAATATGATCAAAAGTGTATGGAAGTGTATGAATATCATAGCAATATCACCCAAAAGTGGCATGGAGCAAGCAGAAATTATAGATACGTTTTGGACGTATCAACATCCCCAAGCTTAATTCCTGCTCGTCCTCGAGTAGGTAAATGATAAGAAGAATAATTTTTGTGGTGACATGCTATTAACCATATAGGACTTATTCATAGTCATATGACAAAAACTTACTGAGACAATGATTCTATAGTAGTTAAGTTGCCTCATGAGAAAATCACAAATGACTGAAAGTTTTACAACATGACATTGAAGCATCAAAAAGATTTGCAATGAACATGATGTGCAAATATGATAAAGTGATATCTAGCTTGCCTCCTTTAGTGAAGCAAAACATAAATGCAGGGGCACCTTCAAGGTTTAAGTGATGACTAGATACAATGAATTCAAAATAAACGATATCACAGTCATGCAAAAGACAATGCTACTTTGGGACAATGCACATTACACTTAGAATGACAATCATGCTCTCAGTAGTTGGTGCTTTTTAAAAGAAGGTGGAGACTCAACATAAAAGTAAAAGAATGGTTATGTGCTAGAGCTTTTTATTTTGAAAACATAGAAGCAATTTTGTCAACGGTAGTAGTACTTCATATGTGTCATGCATAAGACATCCTATAAGTTGCAAGCCTCAGGCATCGAATACCAATAGTGCTCGCACCTTGTCCTAATTAGCTCGGATTTCCATGGGTTATCATTGCATTACATATGTTTTAACCAAGTGTCACAAAGGGGTACCTCTATGCCACCTGTACAAAGGTCCAAGGAGATAAATCGCATTTGATTTCTCGTTTTTGATAGATCTCAACTTGAGGACATCCATACCGGGACAACATAGAAAATAGATGATGGACTCCTCTTTAATGCATAAGCATATTCTCATAAGAGATTGAGGATTATGTCCAAGCTAAAACTTCCACCATGATGCATGGCTTTGGTTGACGGCCCAATGTTCTTATCTAACAATATGCATACTCATTCAACCCATGGCCAATCACCCTTACTTCAGACAAGACGAACATGCATAGAAACTCACATGATATTCAACAAAAGTGTGACAGTTGATGGCGTCCCCAGAAACATGGTTACCGCTCAGCAAGCAACTTATAAGAAATAAGATACATAGGCAACATATTCTTTACCACAATAGTTTTCAAGCTACTTTCCCATGAGCTATGTATTGCAAGGTTAGTCTGCTTAGTACAGGTGGAGGTTAGCAAAAGACTGGGAGCGACCAACTAAGAGAGCAATGACGGTCATAATCATGCAGAGCGACAAAGCAACATTGAATCAGGCATGGTAGTTATATCGCTACTCAGAAATAAAAGATCATCAAGGCTTGACAGACTTTCTTTACAGTCTTAAATATGCGTGAGCATACGCCAAGTCAATCAAAATAAATTCTCGAAGGAAGATATTACTAAACCATACCACATCATCGGCAAACAAATCAAGTTGGTATTCCAATAACACATTGGGAATCCCCCAGCTATTTGAGACTATCCATAAGAAAACCTGAACTACTAAGCACCGTTATGCACGTAGCATCTTTATCATAGACATATTAACCAATGCAACGGAAGCAAACTCTCTTAATAAGGTGAGCATGATAATTAAAGAGAGTTCAAGCAACCAACTAAACAAAAGCTCTTTGAAAAGATAAGCATGAATACTAAGAGCAGAGCATGATAGTAGCTATTAAAAGACAAAGAACACACACAGTAAAGATAGACATGAAAATTCTATGTTATGTTCTAGGTAGAAGTGGAGCGTGTTTCTCTCCCACATAAAGAAAGCTGAGTTCCGACTCGTTATGAAAAACTAAAAAGAAAACTAAAAGCAAGACGCTCCAAGCATAGCGCATAACACATGAAGTGATAAAAATATAGCGGAACGAAAGACGAACTGATAATGTTGATGGAGAAGGGGATGCACGGGGGCATCCCCAAGCTTAGACGCTTGAGTCTCCTTGAATATTTCTTGGGGGTGCACGGGGGCATCCCCAAGCTTGAGCGCTTGACACTCCTGAATCTTTTTATCATCTTCCCTCGCACACTTGAAAACTCCCTTCATACATAACTCATTATAATCTGATTAGCGAGGTTAGTACCCTTAATAAAATAATTATACCTTGCTGGAAATAAAGATATTCTTGAAGTTCTACTGTTTCTCAAGATTGCCAAAAGGTTTTTGCAAAGAAAAAGCAAGCTCTTGGTTTGCAAAATGAAGGAAAGACAAAACAGGACAGAATCTGTGAAAAACAGAACAGCAGGTAGTAATTGATTTGTTCGGGGCACTTCTGCATCTCAAATCAAAAAACTCAGAACAGAAGCACGAAAGACAATTATATAGAGAACGCTGTCAAAAAAATTCAGACCAAAAAGATGATCTGGTGATTTTATACGAATTTTTCTATCCATGGACAGAATCTGTTTCCTGGACAGCACCTCACAACTTTTGAACTTTCTAGCAATCAGAGGCTATACTTGGCACAAATATGAAAAGCAAAGATACAATAATGATGCTACAGAAGTAAACAATATCAAGACACAACAAAAGCAAAAAATTTATTCATGTGGGCTGCCTCCCAAAAGCGCTTTCTTTTATGCCTTTAAGCTAGGCATAATGCATATAGATCAAGTTTTATCAAGAGTAAAAGAATAACTAGCCCGTACAACGGACTCAAAAGGTAACTTGATCTTCTTACGAGGGAAGTGTTCCATCCCTTTCTTGAGAGGAAACTGAAATTTTATATTACCCTCTTTCATGTCAATGATAGCACCAACGGTGCGTAAAAAGGGACGTCCCAAAATAATTGGACATGAAGGATCACATTCAATATCCATAATAGTGAAATCAACGGGAACATAATTATCATTAACAACGATAAGAACATCGTCGATCGTCCCCAAAGGTTTCTTTATGGAAGAATCAACGAGACGAACACCAAAAGAACAAGAATCAAAAGGTTTCAATTTAAGCATATCATATATTCTTTTGGGCATAACAGAGGTACTAGCTCCAACATCACATAATGCATAGCAAGAGAAGTCATTCAATTTAATTTTTATCATAGGATCCCAACCATCTTCTAGCTTTCTAGGTATGGAGGCTTCTACTCTAAGTTTCTCCTCCCTAGCTTTGATGAGAGCATTAGTGATAAGCTTTGTGAAGGCAAGATTAAGCGTGCTAGTGCGGGGGTCTCTAGACATCTTGTGAAGGAAATCAATAACTTCGGTAAGAGTGCAATTATCAAAATCAAGGTCATTAGCATCAAGTAAAGTGGTAGTAGTGTCCTTTAGGTTCACTTGTTTGGTAGTTTCTATAGTCATAGCATCACCATTAATAGGTCCATTGGGACCAGGAGTACATTGGGTGCTAAGAGTTTGGATATCCTCAACAACTTTGATAGTAGCAATAGCATGGTGGGTAGGAAGGCTCTTAATTCTATCTTCTTCCTCCCTTTCTCTAGCCCATCTCTCTTTAAGTTTAGCCATCATCCTAATATTTTCATTAATTTGCACTTGAATAGCATTTATAGGAGTGACTTCCCTCTCCTCAAGAGAAGAAGTTTTAATATTTAGCAATTTTACCTCATTGGCTAAATGGTCTACCTTAAAAGAAAGATCATCTAGTTTATGTAGTTTTTCTTCTACACTCTTATTAAAGGCTTTTTGGGTAGTGATGAAATCTTTAAGCATAATCTCTAGTTCAGTATTGGACTTCTTGGTGCTAGGATAAGCATTGTTGTTCCCATAAGAATTAGAGGGGAACGGTCTAGGATTGCTACCAAAATTACTCCTATAAGCATTGTTGTTAAAATTGTTTCTAGAGATAAAATTCACATCTACTTGTTCTTGAGCAATCAAAGAATTTAAAGGAACATCACGAGGATCAACAAAGGATTGCTTCGAAAGTAGAGACAAGATCAAGTCAACTTTTTCATTTAAGGAGGAAATCTCCTCGACAGAGTTTACCTTCCTACCTGTTGGAGCGCGTTCGGTGTGCCATTGGGAATAGTTGGTCATCATCTCATCGAGAAGCTTTGTGGCAGCACCAAGTGTAGTTGACATAAAAGTTCCTCCCGCGGCCGAATCTAACAAATTCCGCGAGGTAAAGTTCAAGCCTGCATAAAAAGTTTGGATAACCATCCAAGTAGTCAAACCATGAGTAGGGCAGTTCTTGATAAGAGACTTCATACGTTCCCAAGCTTGGGCAACGTGTTCATTATCCAATTGTTTAAAATTCATTATGTTACTTCTAAGTTGGATAATTTTAGCAGGTGGATAGTATTTTCCGATAAAAGCATCTTTGCACTTGTCCCATGAATCTATGCTATTTCTAGGCAAAGACTGAAACCATATTTTAGCTCCTCCTCTCAAGGAGATAGGAAAAAGCTTAAGCTTAACAATATTACCATCTATTTCTTGGTACTTTTGCATATCACAAAGTTCAACAAAGTTGTTCAAGTGTAAAGCGGCATCATCTCCAGCACCGGAGAATTGATCTTTCATGACTAAGTTCAGTAAAGCAGGTTTAATTTCATATGAAGGTGCTGAAGTGGCAGGTGTAGTGATAGGTGTGCTGATAAAGTCATCGTTGTTGTGACTAGTGAAGTCACACAACTTGGTGTTCTCGGTGGAACCCATAGTATCAAGCAAGCAAGATAACTATTTTTGTGATTTTTGATAAAAGATACTAAAGAAAAAACTGAAAGGTAAACTAACAAGACTAAAAGCAAAGGTAAAAGATAGCATGCAACTCCCCTATCCTGAAGAGTGGAGTCCCCGGCAACGGCGCCAGAAAATACTCCTTGATGGGCCTCTAACCCCTCGTTGGTTACCCCAAGTGGAAGGTGAAAGATGCAGTGTTGTGGAAGTGTTTTCCCTTAGCAAAGATGCCAAGGATCGAATCCCCAGAGACTCCTAGGTTCAACAAGTAGGTGTCAACTGCTAACGGCGCGGATTAGCAATCAACGTGGACCTGCACACAGATACAAATAACTTTGCTCCCAACGAGTACAGAGAGGTTGTTAATCCCTCCGGCCTTGTAGTTCACAAAGGATTAAACGCAAATGATAGTAGTGATAGATAGTGTTTGCAATAGTAAATAATAGCGAAAAGTAAATAGCGGATGTGATCAATGATGGTAATATGGACCGGAGTCTCATGATGTTCACTAGTGATGTCTCTCTCCCAAAAGACGATAAAACAGCTATGTGAGGTAAACAAATTACAGCTAGGCAATTGACAGGACCACGAACGCAAACCAATGCTGATTACATTGCAAGAAAGGTTGAGGTTCAAAGCATGGGCGGTACGCCAAATTAAGTAGACCGAAATCCATCAATATCTACTACTAATCATCCACCTTGAGATATCTATCCAGAACATCTCGTTGGTATTAAGTTGCGAGTCCCACCCATAGTGTAAACTCAATGCAACAGACAACTGCATTAAAAGAACTTTGCGTAAAGTAAACAATCCTTCCACCCGCGGGCACAAGCACCGTTGTTTTCCCCCTTGTGGCAACAACACATCCCCTAGACTCATGTTTCTGTCACTCAAGCTAGTCATCGAGGGGCATGAACCCACAATCGAGCATAACGTTCCCTCTTGGAGTCACTACGTATTACTTGGCCAAAGCAATAAATAACAACGGAGAACATGCAAGAATTACTTATGAACATAAATATAAAAGAGGTAGATCAAATATATTACTCAAGATCAATCTGAACATAATCTCATAATCCATCGGATCCCAGCAAACTCATCATAGCAATAGCATAAGGATTACATATGTGCCTCGATCATGTAGGGCAGCTCACGAGGACTAATTAGTGAAGCACAAGAATGGGAGGAGAACATCACATAGCTACTGGTCATGGACTCATGGTCCAAGGGAGACTACTCACAACTCATCCGGGAGGCGTCCATGGTGGTGGAGAAGCTCCCGATGGTGATCCTCCCCTCCGGCAGGGTGCCAGGAAGAGTTCTCCTGGTGCTCCCGATCTTGGAAGCGGCGGCGGCGGCGGAACAGAGATGAGATCGCGAAAGAGTTCCCGTCCCGAGGGTTTCGAAGGACGCTCTAAATATATGCCGAAGGGGGGCACCAGACGGGGCTCGGGGGGCCCAGGCGCCCCCCCCGGCGCGGCCCAGGGGGAGGGGCGCCGCCAGGGCGCCTGGAGCCCTGGTGCCCCCCCCCCCCGGCTGTCCTTCGGGCGCAAGATAGGTTTCGGAACGCTGATTTTTTATATGATTTTTCCGGATTTTTCCTGACAGTTCTCGTAACATGAAAACCTGAAATACAAAAACAGCCGAAAACAGAAACTGGCACCGGGGTGCACTGGATTAGTAGGTTAGTCCAAATATGACCAAAAGTGTATGGAAGTGTATGAATATCATAGCAATATCACCCAAAAGTGGCATGGAGCAAGCATAAATTATAGATACGTTTTGGACGTATCAGCGCCAAACCCCACGCCCAAGGCATCACAGTCCACCATGAACAACTTGTCGAAGTTAAGCATTTGGAGGACTAGCCTCGTCGTGAGAGCCTGCTTGAGGGTCTGGAACGCCTCGGTAGCCTCCGTATCCCAGGAGAAGGCATCGTGGCGCAGTATGCGCGTAAGTGGAGCCGCAATGAGGCCGAACTCCCATATGAATTTCCGGTAGTATCCCACGAGGCCCAAGAAGTCGTGAAGGGCCCGCGGCGAGTGCGGCGTTCGCTAAGCCGCGACCGTCGTGACCTTGTTGGCATCCATAGCGACGCCCTCTACCGAGATGATGTGGCCGAGATAGGCGACGAGTGTCGTGCCGAACGAGCACTTCGAGCGCTTGAGGTGTAGATGGTGCGCTCGAAGCTCGTTGAAGATGATGGCCACATGTTGTAGGTGCTCCGCCCATGGAGAGTTGTAGATAAGAATGTCATCAAAGAAAACAAGCACAAACTGGTGCAAGTAGGGGCGGAGCACGTCGTTCATCAATGCTTGGAATGTCGCTGGGGCATTGGAGAGGCCAAAGGGCATCACCAAGAACTCAAAGTGACCATGATGAGTGCGGAAGGCCATCTCCGCGACATCGTCCAGGTGCATCCGCACCTGGTGATATCCCGAACGGAGGTCGAGCTTGGTGAAGAAATGGGCCCCGTGTAGCTCGTCCAGGAGTTCATCCACAACGGGGATAGGAAATTTGTCCTTGGACGTCTTGGCGTTGAGAGCACGGTAGTCGATGCAAAAACGCCATGAACCATCGGCCTTGCGCACGAGGAGCACCGGCGCAGAGAACGGTGATGTCGAGATCTGAATGATGCCTTAGGCGAGCATGACCGCACACTGTCGCTCCAGCTCATCCTTCTGCAGCTGGGGGGTAGTGGTACGGCCGCACGACGATGGGAGCGGTGTCCGGCAGCATGTCGATGCGATGGTCATAGGGCTGGACTGGCGGCAGGCTCTGTGGCTCATCGAAGAGGTCACTGTGCTGCTGCAACATGCTAGCCAACAGGGGATGCTCAGCGTCGACGGCAGCTGCCGTTAACTGGGGCTGAGGGGCCGCCGGGGAGGCGCCGCCTACGCCCTCCCATCGGACGCGGCGACCCAGACACCAAAAAATCATCGTCATGGCGTCGAAGTCCCAGAGGATGGGACCCAGAGTGCGTAAGTAGTCTACACCGAGGATGAAGTCGAAGCACCCCAAGTTGATGTCGACGAAGGTGAAGGAGAAGTGCTCTTCGCCTATGATGATGGGAACATGCCGAGCAATACACTGGCATTGGAGACGGTCACCGTTGGCGACAGTAACGCGTAACTGATCCCCACCGGCCGGCTGCAGCTCCAGACGATGCATGGTGGCCCCTGGCAGAAAGTTGTGGGTGGAGCCCGTAACCAGGAGTGCAAGGAACCGCTCGCCGTTGATCGTCACCAGCAGCAGCATAAGGGCGTTTGCCTGGGCCGGCCCTGGAGGAACCTCGCCGACCACTGGAGGTCCCGGGTCGCCCAGCCCGGCGGCGGCGGTGTCCTCCTCAATGTAGTATGCGGCCTCCAAGTAGAACAAGCGCGAGCAAACGTGGCCCGGGACGTAGGGCTCGTCGCAGTTGTAGCACAGCCCCTGGTTACGGTGCTCGAGCTGCTCGGCCCGGGTGAGCCGACCGAAGGGGCGCGTCGCGGCCGGAGCGTTGGGCGCTACGGGGACCTGGGCCAGACGCCCCGGTGCTGGTGGTGTCGGTGGCGGCCGGGAGGGCTGTAGGACGCCCCTGGAAGGTGACGCCTGCTACATGGCCACCGTGCGACGCTCGAAGACGCGGGCATAGTAGATGGCCGTCCGGAGGTCCTATGGTCCCTGCATCTCCACGTCCACGCGGATGTGATCCGGCAGACCGCCAACGAAGAGCTCGGCCCGCTGGCGAGCCGTGACGCCGGGCGCATGGCACGCCAGGGCCTGGATGCGGTTGGCGAAGTCCTGCGCCGTAGAGGTGAAAGGGAGGCGCCCAAGGTCCGGCAGTCGGCTCCCGCGTATCGGCGGCCCAAGCGTAAGAGGCAAAGCTCGCGGAAACGCTCCCATGGGGGCATACCGCCCTCGTCCTGCCCGAGGGCGTAATACCACGTCTATGCAGCGCCTCGGAGGTTATGAGAGGCAATTCAGGTGTGGTGAGACGCGAGCGTGCGTTGCCCCCGAAAAAACTGGTCGCACCGATTATGTGTGTACTTGCTTATGTGTGTACAATGACTAATCTCGGGACTTCCAAGTGCGTGAATCGCCATCGAATTTCTTATTAGATCATTTTTGCTCTAGGGATGGTCGCATCCTCCAGCCTATTCAGTGGGTGAACTTGCAGCCAAAGCAAAGATACAGTGTTGGTCCAACATAAAAAAATCTCGTACAACCTGGAAGATGGGCCGATTTTGGCAACTAGGCTATCAAGTAGGCTTTATGATTTCTTGAAAGACGAGGGATAGCCAGATAGGTGAAATAAAATGATTGGTACAGTTTTATTGCTCCCACTATGACCAATTCTTTGGGTGTGCACAACTTTGGCACAACTTGTTTAGAATGCATCCGGTGCTTGTCAATTGAGCTCCAACATGCCAAGGAGAATGTTCTAGCTTTTCCTAGGCTTGTTGGATGTATTTCATAGGCTATCATTATTTTTAAATTTATTGGCAAAATATGAACCACATTATCTCCTTTATATTTCTTTCTCATCTTGATCATGTAAAGGTTTTCCTTTGTTGGAAGATGTTAATCAACTGCTGTAGCACATATGAACTTTATCGTAAGTTAGTATGCAATCACAAGCATATTTTGTAGCTACTCTCTCCGTCTACAAATAGGTGTCCTATGAATAGATTCAGAAGTCATTGTTTTCTAAATTTGACCAAGCATATATACAAAAAATATTAAGATAAAGATACAAAATCAATATAAATATATTCAGCATTAGATATATTTTCATAATGTATTATTCAAAATTAAAGATTTTGATATTTTCTTCTATGTATTTGGCTATGGAGGGAATATATTTTTACCTATCATTGTCGTGCGCTATGTAATCAACAACGAATTGCACACAGGACATATTGTCTATCAACGACCATCCAACTAAGCTTTTCGATTTAGATACACATTAAAATAATTAATCTGACATTTGGATTGCATTCAAATGAGACATCTAACAACTCGCAGGTGCCTAACATGGACGCCAAACAATAGTTAAATCTCAACTCTTGGCGAGCAGCATCAGAAATTTCCATGAAACACCGTATGGCCCCACATAATCTATACCTACTATTAAAGAGAATAGGTATTCTTGGTTTGGTTCCGCTTTGTTTCGTCCCGTTTAAACTATTTTTACGTACACTACTTTTTAATTGGAAACCAAGACGTTTTTGTAGGGAAATTGAAAACCAAGACATTTTACTTGTAAAGGAAAGGAAAAACTAAGCGAAACGGCCGGCTAGCCCATATCTCTATTTTTTATATGTCCACGGCGTGCTGGGTCAAGTCTTGCCTGCATCGGCTGGCTGAGCTGCTACTGGCTCACGCTCCGGCCTAGAGCGAGCCAAAAAGAATTGGTGCTCAAGCGGGAGTCGAACTCGCAACACATCGCATACACGGACAATTGAACCTGGTAGCCTAACATGGCGTGCCACTCCCGCGACCACCCAGGCGACCCACGGCCAAAATCACCGGCGGCCACTCCGGCGCGGTCGACCAGCAACCTCCTCCCTGCCGCGCTGCCACTCCATCACGCCCCTCCGCCGATGCTGCCCGAGCTTCTCTAGGGTTCTCCCCCCGCTGCTGAGGTGCCGGTAGCTGCGGATCTGGATCTGGATCACGCCTGGGAGACGCCCCCTCCGCCGCCGCCGGGGAGGCCTGCTTCGGCCGTTGGCGACGTGGAGATGGTGTTGGAGACGCCGCCGAGCCGACTATGCGGTGGCTGCGCGCCGCCGCTGTGTGGTTGGCTCGACTGCTTCAAGGTTGGGAGGGCGCTGCCCACAATGACTATGTCCAGTCTTCTGCGCCGCGCGGGGAGAGGCATGCCCCATGGCAGCTTGTCCGGTCCCGTGGCCATCGCCACCAGGCTGCTGCACCCCTCCGCCTTCCCCGCCCATCAGGCCGCGTACCGGCATCCCAGACTGGCTGCTTAACCAATGCTTTCACTGCCTCCTACCTCGACACCGAGCTCGCTACTGCAAGAACCCCATAACCTGCCGCCGTTGTTTCCTCTCTGGTCACAGCGCTAGGGAGTGCACCAACAGGCCAGCTCCGCACTGCCGGCCAGGATTCTGGTCCGGGCGCGCCAGGCCCACCGTTCGTGCCCCTGCCGGTCCCTCGCGGACGTCGCCTGCTCCCCCTATGCGTGCCTCCTCGACGCCTCCGCCTGGCCGTGCAATGGCTTGGAACGGCGACCACGGGTCGCGTCCCGCCGTGGTGCTCGCAGTGCTCCACGTGACCCCTGCCATGCAGCAAGAGGCGCTTGTGCTGGCCTCCAATGCTCTCGTTTCGTGGTTCGACAAGGAGCTGAGTGCCACGAAGGAACTGATCACCGCCGCGTTCAACAAGCTCACTGGGGCGCTCCATGCTGTGCGCGAGCGCATCTGTCACCCTGCCGCGATGCCTAGGGACGGCCGTGACGATGATGACGATCATCGCCATCACGAAGTCCCTTGCCGTCAGGGACGGGACACGCCCGAGGATGGTGCCTGCGTCCAGGGCTGTGGCCACGACGGAGGCGGCCGCGATGCTTATCGTCTCCGCGACGGGCGCGACATGGTGCTGCGGGGTGCTATTCCGCAGCTGTTGCTTCGCGGCTCTGGCTCAAACTGTGCTACGGCGTCCCGCGAGGTGGAACGGCAGGTGCTGGCTCATGTCCCTGCGACTCATGTTCTGGCTCCTGCCGACGCGAGGGGGCCCAGCCCGGTGCGTCAGCGCTCTCCCAGGGCTGGGCACCATCGGTCCATGGAGGGCCTCAACCTGTAGCCACTGCTCTCTCCAACCTTGGTGATAAACCCATCGCTCCGTTCCAAGCGGGACTCAAGCAGGGCATCTCTGCACATGCTCGCTTCGGACTGCTCGGACTTGATCGACTTCTGCTCTCCAAACGCCATGATGCGCCCGCTGAACACGCGCTCTCCGTCGAGGCCGCCTGGCTTCGAGACGTCTCCCACGCCTCCCCTGCTCTGCTCTGGACCACCTCGACGCACTCCCTCACCGCCGCACGTCAGACAAACCGCCGCGGTGCAGAAGATCCTTGAGGAGTTGCAGGAGCTCTTTGTGCCTGCCCAAGAGCCACTGCTGCCTTCCCCTCCGCCCGTCAGACCGTCCGCTCGCTGCAAGACTCTAGCTGGGATGGCCATCTACAACAAAGGAGGCGGCATTTCGCTCAAGTGCTCTAGTGCGCGACTAAGGGCAGATGGGCAGGCTCCAATTGCCAAGAGAGCCGAGGCCCTCGTTTGCCGTAGCCTGGGCATTATACAGAATTGTGAGGATATCACCGTGCAAGCTATGGACAACTTTGCCAAGAAATTCAAAGATCGTCTTCCTGATGACGTGATTGGAGCTATGAGGACCTTATTCAAGCTGGATGATGACCGTATCTGTGCGGCCAAAGCTGGGCTCATAGCGCATGGTGGCCCCAATGCGCTTGATCACGTTGATGAGGCTACTTCCTGATGTCTGTTGTTGTCTATGGGCTTCAATTTCTCATGTTAGTGATAAAAACAAGGAGCATTGGTGGATCTTGCGTCCATGTTGCGTTTGTTCTTTGGTATGGCCTACTCAACAAGTCTCTTGGTGCTACGTTGATGTTTGCTGCTAGTTTAGCTGCTACAACAAGGATTCTTCCTTGCCGTTGGTTAGCTGAGGTTGTACAGCCATGTATATGCTGTTGCATATCTTTGGCCGTTGTGCCATGTACTAGGGAGTATGTGTGTCAATATGAGTGAACAACCTGTCAACTTTCTCAGTTGAAATGTTAGAGGGCTTAATTGCCCGGATCGACGCACAACCGTCAACGAAACCATATCCGCATCCTCCTGCCATATTGTTTGTTTGCAGGAAACAAAGCTGGAGCTCGTCGATCAGTTCACCGCCTCATTCCTTGGAGGGTCCAGACTGAGGAATTTTGCGCAAAGGCCGGCCATCGGCACGAGAGGAGGGATACTTATGCTTTGGGACGATCGTGTCGTCGATGTCACCGACATCACTACCACCACCTTCCGCCTTTCGGCTATGGTCCAGGTCAGGGCCTCTGGCTGCAGGTTCAAAATCACGTCCGTCTACGGGCTGACCCTCTCGTCCCTCAAAGAGGCCTTCTTCACCAACCTCGCAAGCCAAAAACCGCTGAGTGGGGAGTTATGGCTGGCTCTGGGTGACTTTAATCAGATTTACCGCGCCCGAGACAAGAACAAACGCAACGTCAATAGGAGGAGGATAAACCGTTTTTGCGCCACGCTCCACGAGTGTGATCTCAAGGAGATCCACCTCCAAAACAGGAGGTTCACTTGGAGTAAATGAGAGAAATAGCCCAACCCTGTGCAAGCTCGATTCCTTCTTATGTAACGCCGAGTAGGACCTGTAGTTCAGTACACACATATTGCATGCTCTGTCATCTTCGCTCTCAGACCATTGTCCTCTTCTTCTCGCAGACGATAGGGGGCCTCGCAGGCCTCGCTCATTCAAAATTGACAATTTTTGGGCTTCTCTTCCGGGGTTTAGCGATGTGGTTGCTAATGCATGGAATGAGCACACTCAGCACACCGACCCCTTTCGGATATTGCACCACAAGCTCCAACACACTGGCGCCAAACTCTTGAGATGGAGTAAGAGCCTATTCTCAAAGGCCAAGATCATGCATCATGCTGCCTTGCTAGTAATTCTTCATCTAGACATGGCTCAAGACTCAAGGCACCTCTCTGTGGAGGAGCTGGAGCTGCGTTCTAGGCTCAAGCGCAGAGTCATTGCCTTGGCAGTTCTTGAGAGGGCAAGAAAAAACAATGTGCAAGGATTTCCAACCTCAAAGTGGGGGATGCGAACACCAATTTTTTCCACCATCGGGTGAACGCTAGAAGACGCAAGAACCACATACACCGTATCAAGCACAACGGTGGATGGGTCACTGAGCACTCTCAAAAGGAGGCTATTGTCCACGACTAGTTCTCCACAACCATGGGAAAAGGCCCCACAGTGACCACAGACTTCAACTGGGTGGGATTGGGCATTGAGGCTCGTGATGATTTGGGCAACCTCGCGGACCCTTTCTCCGAGGAGGAGGTGCGTGAGGCCATCAGCCAGATGCCCGCTAGCAAGGTGCCTGGCCCGGATGGCTTCACCGGGCTTTTCTTCAAGAGCTGTTGGGCCATCATTTGTCATGATATTATGAAGGCCATCTTTTGCTTCGGTAACCTCCACACGGCCAACCTTCATTGGATCAACTCTGCCAACATTGTACTGCTCCCAAAGAAGGATGGAGCTGAAGAAATCTCTCACTACCATCCGATTAGTCTGATTCATGCTATTCCCAAGATCATTGCAAAGGTCCTCGCCATCCGTCTTAGCCACCACATGCTCCACCTTGTCTCCAACGCGCAGAGTGCTTTCATCAAGACAAGAAGCATCCATGACAATTTCATGTATGTGAGGAATCTTGCGCGGAGGCTCCAGAAGTGCAAAACCCCTTCGCTTCTCTTCAAGTTGGACATTCAGAAGGCATTTGATTCAGTCAAGTGGGAGTATATCATTGACCTCCTCCGCTGTAGGGGGTTCCCGAGCATTTTCCAAGATTGGATCACCGCCCTACTTTGCTCCTCTTCTGCGCGGATTCTTCTTAACGGTGTTGCTGGCAGCCCCATCATCCATGGCCAGGGTCTCCGGCAGGGGGACCCTATTTCCCCCTTGCTATTTGTGATTGCGATCGACCCGCTCCAAAAATTCTTGAGATGGCGGCAACTAGAGGGATATTTCATAAAATCCGTGGCCGTGGGATTCTTTTACGAACCTCCCTTTATGCGGATGACGCGGCGGTCTTCATGGCACCCATCAAGTGCGATATTGACCACCTCTCCAACATCCTTCATCTTTTTGGCGATGTCGCCAGTCTAGACACCAACTTTCACAAGAGCTCGGTCGTCCCAATCCATTGTGGGCACATCAACCTGTCAGACATCCTTCAAAACCTTATGGCGGCGCGCGGATCCTTCCCATGAAATACTTAGGCCTCCCGCTCTGTGTGTGGCGGCTCAGGAAGGTGGACTTTCAGTTCCTAGAGGATAAGGCGGCGGCAAAGTTGGTCCCTTGGGATGGGCAAAACATCACGTCTATGGGACGCACCGCCTTGGTCAAGTCGGTGCTTGCCTCCCAAGCCATATACTTCATCCCTACGCTCGTCGTCCCCAAAAGCACCCTCAAAAATCTCAACAAGCTTGAGCGAGCGTTCCTTTGGGAGGGAACATACAAGACCACCAGGGCCAAATGCAAGGTTAATTGGGACACCGTTTGCCGCCCAATTTCCAGTGGGGGTCTTGAAGTGCTAAACACGGAGAAATTTGCTAGGGCACTGAGGCTTTGTTGGATTTGGTTTGAGTGGAAGGAGCCAACTAAGATGTGGGTTGGCATGGGCAACCCGCGCGATAACGCAGACTACAAATTCTTCTATGCCTCCTCAACTATTATCGTGGGAAATGGTGCGCGCACCCCTTTTTGGGACTCTCCGTGGGTGCACAACCGCAAACCCATGGATATGTTCCCTCTCATCTACACAGCGTCAACGAGGAAGAATTGGAAGGTGCGGAAAGCACTAAAGGATGGCGCTTGGGTTAGAAAGATCAAGATGACGTCCAATTTTTCTATAGAGCACTTTAGACAATTTCTTGAGCTTTGGGCCACCATCCGGGATTTTCACTTACAGAAGGATATTGACGACAACATTGTTTGGAAGCATTCTACTAGTGGCCTCTACATAGCGGAGTCCGCCTACAAAGCGCAATTTCTTGGCCTCATTCGCTCTCCCTTGGAGCATGCAGTGTGGAAAATCTGGGCTCCACCCAAGGTCAAGTTCTTTGCTTGGCTGGCCATCCAGAATAAAGTCCGGACTGCGGATCAATTGGCAAAGCGCGATTTGCCTAATTGCGGCTCATGCCCCCTATGCATGCGTGAGAATGAATCGGTTGACCATCTCTTCTTCAAATGTCGTTTCACCATTCGCCTATGGGGCTTGGTCAAGGCGTGGCTGCAGCTCATTCACGTTGACACCTCTACTTTGCCTCTGAGGCATTCCACCTTAGACTGGTGGCTTGGGTTGACTGATGCTTCCGTCCCCAACTGGAAGGCCATGGCCTCGCTCACCATGCTCACTACATGGACGACCTGGAACGAGCGAAACACCCGTGTATTCCGCAACATGGCCGCTTCGCCTACGGTTCTTCTCGACAACATCAAAAGAGAGGCATCATTCTGGGTCGCCGCCGGAGCTAAGAAATTAGGGTCCATCATGTCGGGAGAGTGATTCTTCCGTGTATTGTTAAGGGGTGTTTGTAACACAAACTCTATTCTCTCTTAACTAATATACGTGGCAAAACTTTTGCCCGTTTAAAAAAAAACACAGCGCAAACACACAAAAATTCACAACCAACTCTCAGTTGTCTATTCTGAACTGTAACATGTTATTTTCTATTTATACATTACTTTTGACGAAGTTATGTAGGCTAGATTTGTAATTTCAGTGTGTGTGAGGGGAAACAATGTCTACATGTAGGATCCAAAAGATAGCATGTACGCGTAGATTCTAAAAAAACAGTAAGGGTAGAAACTTGCCATTTTAATTTTTAAGGGTTTGAATTGCCACATGAAGGAACTTATATGATGACCTTTTTGCCCGATCCACCATACTAATGGATTGTAGAGCCTGCCTAAAAGACCTGGGCCGAGTCAAACTGGGTCTGCATCAAAAAGTTGATCGATGGATTTGTTGCCCCATTAAATAGTATCATCTCGCCTTTTTATACAAAGTTTTACAGATTTATATATGTGCAGGAGTTGTCTCGAAGACAAACAAGGCACCTCAAGAATAAATTAAAAGGATGAAGTGTGCGTGTCTCATTCATCCAGTGAGCATAAAAGGAAGGAGAAACTAATACCTAGGAATTAAATATATAAAGAGGTGAAGGTGCACGACATAGATTCCTGCAAGACAAATAACAATGACACAAGCGTTTGGATTAATAACGCAATGGAATAATACGAGGTAAGAGGGCACGATTGGACTAATAACGCAAAGGAATAATACAAGGTAGGAGGGCACGACATGAGAATGGATTTGGGAGAGGTGGGAGGGGCTAAGACACACTTTGCAAGATATCTTCATGACTTGGTGCGAATTGCGAAAATTGCACCAACTTTTAAATAATGCCTTGGTATGTAGGATTTGAAAATTAGGCCTTTTAAATAACATAGCAGGCATACAAAAATCGTATCAAGAATATCATATGTTATGGTTTTCAATGTATGACTTATATGCATTTATAATAGCGTGCAGCTCGCTACCACCGTTGGTGGCACCATTCGGATATTGTTATGCCGCGTTGTTGCGATGGACAAGTTAATTATCTCTCCCGTTGCAATGCACGGGCATATGTGCTAGTAAGATCTAAATTCCAAGGACATCAGCACAAGCTGGAGTGCATTCTATATCTGGCCACTTGGACTTGGTTTGCAAGTGGCTAGGCTATCGGTGCATGGGCCTTTTTTAACGTGGAGAAGTGTAACACATGGGCATCACTCGGACAATGCCTTCATCACAACAATCGCTCAGTTAGGCCATCCACAAACCAGACCCATAAATCGCTTGCAACCTTTTGGACTCCATGGTCCGGGCATGTTTAGTCGTCCTGTATCGGTTCGCTGAACGGTCCAAGCTTACTTTTTCTCGCGAACCCAAGAAGAATTTGGGTGGCTTTGCGGGAGTCGGGACAATTCACACATAGGACCCGGACACCCCCCACCCCACCCAAAACCTCACCAAAATACCCCACGGATGACGACCCACAAGTATAGGGGATCAATCATAGTCCTTTCGATAAGTAAGAGTGTCGAACCCAATGTGGAGTAGAAGAAATCAATAAGCAAATTTTAGTAAGGTATTCTCTATAAGTGTTGTAAAGTAGTTGTAATAGATTGTTTGGTACAAGAATAATTCATAGCAAGTAACAAGTATCAAAAGTAACAATATGCAATGTGTGGTCCAATCCATTTATTGCAAAGGACAAGGCAGAAGTACTTCTTATAATGAACAAAGTGTTATCAAGGACACATGGGAATTTTGTCTAGTCATTTTCATCACGGTTCATTGACTCACGTTCACTTCTTTGATAAGTTGGTGTGTGTGTGGACCGGTGCTAATGTGCCTTTCTTACTTGAACAAACAATCTACTTTTAATTACCCCCTCTCGCAAGCATAGCATGAAACATATGGATCCAAATCAGTCCCTTGTGGAATAGCGCATAAATTAGGGTTTAAGATTTTGTCACTCTAGCAACTAATCATCTACTTACTAATCCCACAATGCCTTCCCCTAGGCCCAAGCATGGTAATGTGTCATGTAGTCGAAGTTCACACGACACCACTAGAGGAAAGACAACATAACACATCATCAAATATTGAACGTAAACCAACTTCACATGATTACGTATAACAAGACTTCTCCCATGTCCTCAAGAACAAACAAAAATACTCACAAATCATATTCATGTTCATGATCAAAGAAGAATAATATATGGTTAACAATATGAACATATGATCTTCCACCAAATAAACCAACTAGCATCAACTAAAAGATGTAATCAACACTGCTCGCAACCCACGGGTACCAATATGAGGTTTGAGACAAAGATTGAATACAAGAGATGAACTAGGATTTGGGGATGAGATAGTGCTGATGAAGATGTTCATGGAGATGAGTCCTCCCACGACGAGAGGATCGTTTGTGATGTCGATGGCTTTGATTTCCCCCTCTCGAAGGGAAGTTTCCCCGGCGGAATCACTCTGTCGGAGAGCAAAAGTGCTCCTGCCTAGGTTCCGCCTCGAGGCGACGGAGCTTGATCCCAAAAGTATTCTCTTAATTATTTTTTTAGGGCAAATGGATTCATATAGAAAATGGGTCAAAGAGTTGTGGGTCCCACAAGCTCAAGGGCATGCCCCAGGGGAGTGGGCACGCCACCTGAGCTTGTGGCTCATGGGTGGGTCCCTTTGTAATGCCCCGGATGTAATACTTTCCCTTTTGGGCTTATAATATATCTCTGGCTTCATCTATTCCATTCCGGGTTCTTTGTCTTTCGGGTTTTCGTCGTTTTGTTGTGTGCGTGTGTGGCATTCATTCATATCATGTAGTCATGAGCATTGCATCGCATTTGTGTTGTCGTTTGCATCCGGTTCCACGCGTTCCTTCCCGATGTCCGTTTCACGTTCCGGAGCTCCCTCACGTGTCCGTGGCGTCCCGTAGGCCTACTTTGGTGTTTGGCCGTGTAACGTGACCGGTTTAGCGCGAGACTTGTCGTGTGTTGTTGTTTTGGTATGTGAAACCCGCCTGTCAAATCTCGTCGCGTTTGGAGTCCGTTTGCTACCCCAACAGTTATTCTCGTGGGCTCAAAGTGCCTCCACTTTGAAGCCCAAGACACCCCTCCAACAGCCACCAAACCACTCCAAACCCCTCCTATCATCTAGGCCATCCAATTCTAATCGCGTGGCCCAAAACCACACCCCATTTGGACAACCCTAGCTCCTTGTGCCTATATATTTGTCCACTCCCCCAATTTTTGCCCCAAATCAAGGAAACCCTAGCCCCACTTCATCCTCTTCCTCCAGCCACCACCACCTCGCCGGAGTTTCGCCAGAATCTCGCCGGAGTTCGCCGGAGGTCCACCACCTCGCCAGAAAACACCTCACCTCACCTCACCTCACCTCACCTCACTCCGCGCCGCCACCACCTCTCCCGCCGGTCTCCTCCACCACCAGCCGCCGGCCGGACCCTTCTCCCCGCAGATCGAGCCGCCGCCAGGCTCCTCGAGCATCGTCGCCGCCGCCAGCCATCGAAGCCCCGCTGGATCCCGATCCAAGTCAATGCCGCGCCGCGCCTGGGCTCGATCGATCCCGGTCTGGAACCTCCTCCCGCGCCTGGGCCGATCGAGCCGCCAGCCCACAGCCGCCGCGACCGAAGGCCAGAGTCGCCTCCTCGCCTGGGCTCCCGCATCGCCAGGTCGCCTCCCCGCCGAGCCGGCCTCCCGCCAGGCGACCGCACCTGGGCCTCCTCCCGCCGATCTCCCGCATCAGCCCAGCCGCCTCCCCTTCGCGGGCCGCGACGCCGGCCGGGCCGGTCCCAGCCAGCAGCCGCGCCAGGTCGAGGCGCTCGCCTCCAGCCGCCGGGCTCCCTCGCTCCGCGGGCCGGCAGCCGCCTGGGCCGAGTCGCCTCCGAGCCGGCCTCCCTTCGGCGCCCGAGCCAGCAGCCCGGCCGGCCCATTCCTCCGCAGCCGCCCGAGCCGAGGCCCGCGGAGCCTCTCCTCCGCAAGCCGGGCCGCCAAATCCGTTGGCCCGAGGCCCGTTTGTTCTTCCAGATCTGAGAGGTTGACTTCAATCCCTATGTCCCTGAGTTTTTGCTTGTCTGATGCAGATTTCAATTAGTGATAACTTTATGTGTGGTGCTCCGTTTTGCGCAAACGACATGTCCAGACGTTCGTGGTGACTTGAACTACGTTTCATTCCTTTGTGCCATGCATGTTTGAGATCATCTAGATGCTTAAATATCTGTTGCAAGAGTGCATTCCGTTATAAACTGCTGTTAGTGTTGTTTTCCATGCCATCTTTGCATAGTGATAACTTGGTGCTCGTTTATCCGAATGATGCATATGACATGTCCACGTGTTCGTCTTGTCATGCTCTACATGATGATTGCTTAGACTTGCATGATAGATTTAATCTTGCCATGGTTATCTTCGTTGCAAAGTGCTATGTGGATGTGATGTTGTTTAACTTGTTATGAGATGCCAACTTGAGGAGCTCATTGCTATCGTTGTGTTTATCTCCATGATGCATGCTTAGGTGTTTTGGAATCACCATCATATGTACTTTGATGTGGTGCTTACCACTTGCGATGTTTAGTTTTGAGGTGACTTAAACTTGCTCTCAAAGATGCCATGATGAAACTGCTGTTTCAACACTTAGTGAAATTTCACTAAGTCTGGAATCTGTAATTTCCAGATGCCATGTTTGCTTGTTGTTCTAGGACAAACCATCATAGTTTTGGGGTGACTCTTGATGGTTCCTTGTAGTATATATTGTTGGCTATCCATTCATGCTCTCACATGCTTATTTGAGTGGCTGTAGCATATTTAACTTTTGCTCCAAAGTTGCAATAAATTACTGCTGTCAGGATTTTGTTGTCAAGTTCAATATGTCCAAGCTTGTTGCTATTGATCCGTGGCTCCTTTGGGGGTGCACCAATGGACTTATTTGCTGTAGGATATGTCTAGTTTATGTTCATGCTCTTTGCCATGATGTTTGAGTGCTGTAGCTTATTTATCTAGTGCTCCGAAGTTGCTATGTTGCTGTAATTTTCAGCTTTCGCATGTTTATTGTTTTGTGTGTAACTTTTAGCCCGTAGCTCCGATTGCAGCAAGTCTTACATGAAACTTGATTGATTTTTCGTGTAGATTCATAATATCCTATTATTATCTTGTTTTGAAGAATTTTGCTTGATCGCATATTGTCATGCTTATTTTGCTCCCATAGTGCATCAGTCATGCATCCAACATATTTTGAGTGCGCATTGCATCTTGTTGATTTGGTGCCTTGTGTGTTTGTGTTGATTAGAGCCGGAAGCTGAGACCGAGTACGAGTACGAGCACGAGGTTACCACCGAGCTTGAGAACGAGGACCCCTCTTACGATCCGAACGACAACTCTTCAGGCAAGATGACCGAACCCGGATACCATTACTATTTTTGCCTATTGCTAGAGTATCGCTCTATAGTTTTGCCTCGATGCCCATGCCTTCCCTGTCAGCCTCCCACTTGTAACCATGATCATGTCTAACCACCCTACCTATGCAGACCATTGATTGGCTATACGTAGGCTTCGCTCAGCCCCTCTTATAGCGTTGCTAGTTGCAGGTGAAGTTGAAGATGCTTGCTTCATGTTGAAGTTTTGTTGGGTTATATCACACTATATAAATGCTTTAAATGAAATCATCTATATATTGGCAATGGGTGGAAGGCTAAGCCTTTTGCTTGGTGATTTGTTCCACTCATGCCGCTAGGAACCGTATAAACCGGTGTTATGTTCCTTGATTATGCGTTCCTCACACGGTTGGGGTTATGGGGCCCCCTCGATAAACCGCTAAGTGCTAAGTCTTTTCCAGCAAGTCCCAACATTCGTACTATTTTCCTAATAACTAATAAACTTGCATAGGGAGTAATTAACCCTCTTTCTTAATCAACAACCCCGGGCCAGTGCTCCACATGAGTGTTGGTCCGAAACGGGGAGCCTGCGGGGCCACCACGAGGAAACTCGAGGTTTGGTAAAAACCCGTAGCCTCGCCCATCCGGTCGTGGCCTGAGACGAGATACGCGCGGCTACTATCACGGTGTCGGCACGCCGGGAGGATTTGCTGGATTAGCCTTACCTTAGTTCGGAGTATCTTGAGCACGGGATTCCGAGAATACTCGGGTCTTCCCACCTTGGAGTTGCGACTCCGCGGATCGTGGGCTTGTCATGGGCCAAGTTGGAACACCCCTGCAGGGTTATGAACTTTCGAAAGCCGTGCCCGCGGTTATGTGGCAGACGGGAGCTTGTTAATATCCGGTTGTAGAAAACTTGACACATTGTTCTAATACACTACCAGCGTGAGTACCGTGACTGTCATTTTCCGAAAGGGTTTCGGGAGATGAACACGGAGGGGTTATGTTTGACTGGCTTTAGTTAGGATCACTTCGTAATCATCTCTCGACCGAGGCGCCTTTTCCTCTCGCTCTCTTTTGCGTAAGCTAGGCTAGTGCTACTGCAACCACTTATTCTTATTCTTTCTTCAGCCTTGTTCCACACCCAAGGCTTAGATAGTCATGTTACCCGGGAACGGGATTGCTGAGTCCTCTGTGGCTCACAGTTACTTCACCACACCAGATGCAGGTCTGATGGTGAGCTATCCAGGTGATGGCACTGAGCTAGACTGGGAGTACGACGAGGAGCGTAGCCGTTACTATGTTCGTTATCCTGATGATTAGTAGTGGAACTTCTACTAGGATTCGATCCGACCTGTGGATTTAAATTATGTTTGGTATCTTGTCATTTGGATTTTACCCTTAGATGGGCTGTGATGTTTTATTGAATGATGATTTGGACATGTAATGTATTTGCGTGACGTGGCGAGTGTAAGCCAACTATTTTATGTTTTCCATCCCCATCTTTTACATGAGTTGTGCAAAGATACCAAACTTGCGATCATTCCAGCATGGGGTTATGTCTCTAAGTCCTGCCTCGACACGTAGGAGATATAGTCCCATCCTGGGCATTACACCCCTCCAGTAAAATTTTCTTCTTCCATGATGCTTTATATATTCCAAAATAAATCTCCATACATTGTCAGTTAATTTGGTGCTCCAAAGAATAACTATCTCTATCGTAGCTCTTTTCAGGTCCAGAATTCCAACTGCCAGCAATCCCCTCTTGTGGCAGAACTTGCAATTTAAGAGACAAAAGGCATTAGAGTTGCATCAAAAAGTGAAATATAACTTTTAAACAGTAAAAATATATGGTAGGAAGACATGATGCAAAATGGACTCCGCGCCTCCGCTCTCCCATTATCTCTCCTTCTCTCCTTCTCTCTTGCCTTCGCCACCGCTCCACCACCCCGGCTGCCCCGCCACACATGTGTTTAAACTTGACAAGTCTGTCACCTCCAATGGTACACTCAGTCCCAATGCCACTTCTCCTCCGCCGTTTCTCCACACCCCCTCCAACCACCAAACACGTACCATATGCTCCTACGATACTCACCATGCCTAGCAACTGCTCAGGGAAATGCATGTGCTAAAAATTATTCTCCTTCTTCTCTGAAGCAATGGATTCAGATATGAAGTACTTATACGAGGGCCGCACACACCGCCCTAGCCAGCCGCCGCCCTCCCCAAAAGTTAGGGTTTCTCTGCCTCCCACCGGCGCCGGAGCCGGTCCGCCCCGTCTCCTGTGGCCTTAGGGCCATGGGGGCGGAGTGGATCCCGACCCTTGCCGGTGGGAGGGCTCCATTTTTAGATCTTTTTTCAATATTTGTTAGGGTTTGTGTCCTATTCAGGAAGACGAGGCGGAGGCGGCTTCCTGAAGATGGAATAAAGGTCTCCCCGCCTAGCCCCCGTTCCGGTGATGTGTCTAGCATCATCGATGGGCGTGTGGAGGTCTGTCTCTGGTGGATCTGTCTTTGGTGGATTTGCTCAGATCGGTTCATCGTTCGGCTTTGTTCGTGTGTCTTCAGACTGGATCCTTCTTATTTACAATCTTCATAGGCGTCGGTTACTGTTCTGGGGCGTTGGTTCTTTGGGGCCTTAGCACGACGACTTCCCGACTGTCTACTACAACAAGGTTTTCCTAGCTCCGGTGGGGGAGGGGCGATGACAGCGGCGCGCCTTCGGCTCGTTTTAGTGCTTGTAGTCGTCGCTAGGTGGTCTACGGATCTGGATGTAATTTTTATTATTTCTAGTGTTCGTTGTACTACCATGATTGAAGATGAATAGATCGGAAGTTTATCCTGCAAAAAAGAAGTACTTATACGAGCACTATGTTGAGTCATCTGCCGACTCGTCCAACGAGGAGGACTACATGGATGAGACGACAATGATGCATGCAATCCTTGCAGAAGTGGAGTGTGCGTAAGAGCATGGTCTCAATTCAAGGGATCGATGAAGGGTCATTGAGCGCTCCACCGCAATAAGGTGCACAACCATTTGATGTTGATGGATGAATACTTTGCCCTCGGTGCCCTCTTAGCCAACCATTTTTTAGATGTGCAAAAATATGTTCGATCGTCTCAAGAAGGGCGTCTGGTCCTTTAATGACTTTTTCAGCTTGAAAAGGGCATCGTGGGAAGGATTGGCTTCTATGGTTACTAGAAGTGCATGGCGGCACTACATATGCTTTCATATGGCATGGTCACTCATTCATGGGACGAGTACCTACGAATGTCTGAGAGCACATGCGGAGATGCCATGGTTGTTGGGCAACATAGTATTTCAAAAAAATCCTACGATCACGCAAGATCTATCTACTAGAAGCATAGCAACGAGAGGGGAGAGTGTGTCTACGTACCCTCGTAGACCGAAAGCGGAAGCGTCTAGTGACGCGGTTGACGTAGTCGAACTTTCTTCGCGATCCAACCGATCAAGCACCGAATGTACAGAGCCTCCGCGTTCAACACACGTTCATCTTGATGACGTCCCACGAGCTCTTGATCCAGTAGAACTTCACGGGAGAGTTTCGCCAGCATGACGGCGTGGTGACAGAGATGATGAAGCTATTGGTGCAGGGCTTTGCCTAAGCACTGCAACGATATGGTCGAGGTGTGTTTCTGTGGAGGGGGGCACATCACGTGGTTGGGAGAGATCAACTTGATCAACTTGTGTGTCTAGAGGTGCCCCCTGCCCCCGTATATAAAGGAGCAAGGGGGAGGCCGGCCGGCCCCTATGGCGCGCCCTAGGAGGGCCAATCCTACTAGGAATAAGATTCCAATCCTATTCCTAGTAGGAGTCCACCAAGAGGGAGAGGGGGAAGGAAGGAGAGGGAGGGGGAGAAGGAAAGGGGCGCCACCCCCTCCTTTCCTTGTCCAATTCGGACCAAGGGGAAGGGGCGCGCGGCCCACCCCTGGCCGGCCCTCTCTATCTCCACTAAGGCCCACAAGGGCCCAATACTTCCCCGGGGGGTTCCGGTAACCCCCCCGACACTCTGTTTTAATCCGAAATCTTTCCGAAACACTTCCGGTGTCCGGATATAGTCGTCCAATATATCATTCTTTATGTCTCAGACAATCCGAGACTCCTCTCCATGTCCGTGATCACATCCGGGACTCCGAATTACCTTCGGTACATCAAAACTCATAAACTCATAATACCGATCGTCATCAAACATTAAGCGTGCGGACCCTACGGGTTCGAGAACTATGTAGACATGACCAAGACTCATCTCCGGGCAATAACCAATAGCAGAACCTGGATACCCATATTGGCTGCTACATATTCTACGAAGATCTTTATCGGTCAAACCGCATAACAACATACATTGTTCCCTTTGTCATCGGTATGTTACTTGCCCGAGAATCGATCGTCGGTATCTCAATACCTAGTTCAATCTCGTTACCGGCAAGTCACTTTACTCATTCTGTAATAAATCATCTCATGACTAACTCATTAGTCCTTTTGCTTGCAAGGCTTATTATGATGTGCATTACTGAGAGGGCCCAGAGATACCTCTCCGGCACTCGGAGTGACAAATCCTATTCTTGATCTATGCCAACATCACGAACACTTTCGGAGACACCTGTAGAGCATCTTTATCATCACCCAGTTACGTTGTGACGTTTGATAGCACACAAGGTGTTCCTCCGGTATTCGGGAGTTGCATAATCTCATAGTCATAGGAACATGTATAAGTCATGAAGAAAGCAATAGCAGTAAAACTAAACGATCATAGTGCTAAGCTAACGGATGGGTCTTATCCATCACATCATTCTCCTAATGATGTGATCTCATTGATCAAATGACAACTCATGTCTATGGCTAGGAAACATAACCATCCTTGATCAATGAGCTAGTCTAGTAGAGGCATAATAGAGACATACTGTATTGTCTAAGTATTCACACATGTACTAAGTTTCCGGTTAATACAATTATAGCATGAATAAAAGACATTTATCATGATATAAGGAAATACAAATAACATCTTTATTATTGCCTCTAGGGCATATTTCCTTCAGTCTGCCACTTGAACTAGAGTCAATAATCTAGATTACAAAGTAATGATTCTAACACCCATGGAGTCTTGGTGCTGATCATGTTTTGCCCGTGGAAGAGGTTTAGTCAACGGGTCTGCGACATTCATATCCGTATGTATCTTGCAAATTTCTATGTCTACCTCCTTGACTTGACCGCGAATGGAATTGAAGCGTCTTTTGACGTGCTTTATTCTCTTGTGAAACCTGGATTCCTTCGTCAAGGCTATTGCTCAAGTGTTGTCACAGAAGATTTTCATTGGACCCGATGCACTAGGTATCACACCTAGATCGGATATGAACTCCTTCATCCAGACTCATTCATTTGCTGCTTCCGAAGTAGCTATGTGTTCCGCTTCACACGTAGATCCCGCCATGACGCTCTGCTTGGAACTGCACCAACTGACAGCTCCACCGTTTAATAAAAATACATATCCGGTTTAACTTAGATTCATCCGGATCAGTGTCAAAGCTTGAATCGACGTAACTGTTTACGACGAGCTCTTTGTCACCTCCATACATGAGAAACATATCCATTGTCCTTTTCAGGTACTTTAGGATGTTCTTGACCGCTGTCCAGTGATCCACTCCTGGATTACTTTGATACCTCCCTGCTAAACTTATAGCAAGGCACACATCATGTCTGGTACACAGCATTGCAAACATGATAGATCCTATGGCTGAGGCATAGTGAATGACTTTCATTTTCTCTCTATCTTCTGCAGTGGTTGAACATTGAGTATTACTCAACTTCACACCTTGTAACACAGGCAAGAACCATTTCTTTGACTGATCCATTTTGAACTTCTTCAAAACTTTATCAAGGTATGTGCTTTGTGAAAGTCCAATTAAGCGTCTTGATCTATCTCTATAGATCTTAATGCCTAATATGTAAGCAGCTTCACCAAGGTCTTTCATTGAAAAATTCTTATTCAAGTATCTGTTGACACACGAACACGTCACGTGTACCCTCGACGCCGGGGGTGATGCACCGCAGCTCACATCGAAGGAGGCCCGACCGACAGCGCGATACGCAAGACAGTCGACGGGCGCTTTTGCGGACCCGAAAACTCCACACCCCCGGGAAGGACCCCGTCAGGGAGTGCGGCGGCTATGGGTTTCCCTAGGTCGATTCGCTCGCCCCTAGAGCCTGGAGATTCGTAGCTCTCAAACACGAAGAACAACGAAGACCGAGAGAGAAGAACGGTGGAGGGATAAAACGTACACCGGAAAAAGTAGTATATTGATTTGTTCGATTGTGTGTTGTTCAATCGGCCGTCACCCCCAACATATATAAGAGGCGGCTGGACTTCCCGTACAAGTAAAGGATTCATCTAGGCTTTCCTTACAAGAAAATTACATCAATTCACGTCCTAGAGTCCTAGTTTTACTCCAACTCGGATTCAGCTCGGATCTGGTCCAAACTTCTGTCCTGCTTCTTGCGCGGGCCGCCAAGCTTGCATACGTTCTCCGATCAAGATGGACCAAATATCAAAATCGTGCGCCTTGACGAGATGAACAATTCTCATGTTGATCACTTTTTCAAATAAGGCAATCCTGAATACCTTTTGAGGTCATCTTTACCTTCCAGTCGGATTCGTTCTTGCAGCAGACTGGATTATCCGAGTCTCGTAGCGAATTTGCATGCCATATACTATCTCTGATGACGATGACTCCAAAACCAAATTTCACAGTTTTTACGATACGCACAACTTCCGTATTGAACACTTCTCCATCCGAGATCATCTTGATAAACTTTCAGGCACATGTTCAGTTTCACTCGGATTCGAGCTTATCCACTCGGATATTAGAGTCTTTCACTCGGATGATCCGACTGGACTTTTTCACTCGGATGTTTAGATTTTTTTCACTCGGATGACTATAATTTCACTCGGAAGACAATCTTTCACTCGGATGATGACCACATTTTCAGTCGGAAGACAATCTTTTATTCGATCGATAAGTTTTCACTCGACCTTTTACTCGATCGGTAGGTTTCACTCGACCTTTTACTCGATCGGTAGGTTTTCACTCGACCTTTTACTTGACCGGTAGATTTTCACTCGACCTTTTACTCGATCGGTAGGTTTTCACTCGGATGGTAAAACTTTTCACTCGACCTTTCCGACTGAAAACACAGCCTGATTTTGATTTGCCTCTCCAGGTTGCATACTAACTCGGATTGAGACAAACTTTATATGAAAAACGATCGGCTCGACGAGGCGAAACTTTTTTATGTTGAAGGTTCTTCGATTAAAGGCCGACCTGATGGCCGAATTCTCGCGCAACCTATCAGACCACTGTGTGGTACCTCGCGCCATATTTCCATATAGTTTCGATCTGCAGTGTATTGCCTCTAACTTTTGCACACGAACTCGGATTGAGATGATTTATATATCAAAATCGATTGCCTCGACGAGACGAAGACAATTCCTTTAGAGTGCTTCTTCATCCGAGGTCGCCTTGAATGCATGATTGGCCAAAAACCATTCGGAACATTGAATTATGTCACTCAGAATATAGTTTCGGTCCCTAAAATAAGGCCGAATGATGATAACCGAAACATCAAAGTTGTTCCACTCGGCGATGTGAATCTTTTCATGCTGAAAACCCTTTCACTCGGGACCATCTTCATTGCTTTATGTATCTTGCCAAAATCAGGTGTCAACACATGCCCCCCTGTTTTTCGGCAAAGCTTGTATGCCGAAAAATAATATGTACCGTTTTTGTTCTAAGGACGATGTCAACACCCCATCAGCCATTTGTATTTCTTGGGGCGATAATCATGTATCAGCCATGTTTGTGCTAAGGGCGATAGTCGTATATCGGCCATTGCTTACTTAGGCTTCTTGCCACACACTCGGGTGGTATTTCTTCAAGTACTTGCCATTGAGAGCTCGAGGTAATAATGTCCCTTGTATGGATTCCACCAAATATGAGTTTCCGGGAACTATTCTTGTAATCCTAAAAGGACGTTCCCAACTTGGAGACCACTTTCCATAATTTTCTATCTCTTGAACCAATCGGCAGAATCACTTTCCACACGAGATCACCAACTTGAAAATTCTTCAACTTAACTTTCTTATTGTAAGCTCTTGCTACCCTCAACTTGTCTCTCTCTATGGCATTTAAAGCAACCAAACGTTTATCGGCAACCTCAGCAATATTGCCCATCATCAAGTTATAAAAGTCTATTGCCAATAAATCATTCTGTTTGGCTATTCTCAAAGCATTCAAATTCACCTCCACTGGTAAAACAGCTTCTTGACCATATACTAGCTCATATGGAGTCACCTTTGTAGCACCATGCCTTGAGATTCTATGTGCCCACAAAGCTTCAGACAACAACTCATGCCATCTCCTTGGATTATCCTCAATCTTCTTCTTGATGAGTTTGATTAAAATTTTATTT
>LR738713.1:63722991-63736849 GCA_902687465.1 Secale cereale | reverse complement strand
AGATTCGGCAAACTCTCTGACTTGGTGTGACATGAAAGATGAACCTTGATCTGTAGTTAACATTTTAGGAATACCGAATCTATGAATAATGTGCTCAGTTATGAATTGAATTACCTCCGTATGTGTCATATTCTTAAGAGGTACTGCTTCAGACCATTTAGTGAAATAATCGGTTGCCACCAATACGAACCAATGCCCTTTGAGGAAGATGGATGAATTTGCCCAATAAAATCTAAACCCCATCCTCTGAAAGGCCACGGCTTGATAATAGGATGTAACATAGCAGCATGAGCCAGTTGAATATCACCAAATTTTTGACAAGCTTCACACCCTTTATAATATCTGAAGCAATCATTAATCATAGTTGGCCAATAAAATCCAGCACGTAGCAATAACCACTTCATCTTGGGAGCCGACCGATGAGTGCCACAAATGCCTTCATGCACCTCTCCCATAGCAACTCTTGCTTGGTCTTCATCCAAGCATTTTAGAAGAACGTCATCGACTGTTCGGCAATAAAGACCATCATCTCCCATTGTATACTTGAAAGCCATACGCCGAACATCCTTGTCCACCCTTTCACTCGGATTGCTCAAGTAATCAATAATGGGCTTCCTCCAGTCGGGATTGTCACCTGCACTAGACTTTTTGTTAATGGCCGAACCAGTAGGTTCAAGTTCGGCCTCTCTCATATTGGCAATACAAGACATCGGTCCTTGAGAGATATGAACCATGCCATAATCAACATGATACCCAGATGCTTGTTGTGCCAACTCATTTGCTTTCCAATTGTCATGCCTAGATATATGAGCAATGCTAAAACTGTCGAAAGTAGAGATTATATCTAGACATTTATCAAGATAAACATGAAGTGATTCGTCCAAACACTGAAAGACGTTGGATATTTGCTGCACCACTAGTAACGAATCACCAAAAGCCTCAATATGTGTAACACCTATAACAATTAACATCTCTAGGCCGAATAACAAAGCTTCATATTCGGCCTGATTATTTGTGCAAAAGTATTCCAAGCGGCATGAGGCCTCAAAAACAGCACCATGAGGAGATATATAAACAATACCAACACCTTGGCCATTGCTACAAACTGAACCATCAAATTATAATCTCCAAGGTACTAAAGAGACAAGGTTTATATCAATGTCATGCTTGTCATTAATCCGATGCTCAACAATGAAATTATCAACGATTTGGCCTTTCATGGATTTTAGAGATTCATAAGCCAAATCATACTCAATCAAAGCATAAGCCCACTTGCCAATTCTGCCACTAAGAATTGGCCTATGCAACATGTATTTAATGACATCGGTTTGACAAGCTACTATGCAAGTACTCGGCACTAAATAATGTCTCAATTTTGTGCAAGCATAATATAAGCATAGACACAGTTTTTCAATAAATGTATACCTTGTCTCGGCGTCCAATAAGCATCTGCTTAAATATGTAATAGCATGCTCTTTTCCTTCGGTTTCTTGAGTCAAAACAGCACCAATACCACCTTCCTCTGCTGCAATGTAAAGCTTAAAAGGCTCCTTATGCTTGGGTGCTTTCATCACCGGAGGAGTGCACAAATAATTCTTGATCATATCAAAGGCTTCTTGCTGTTTTGCCCCCCCAAGTGAAATCAACATCATTCTTTAACCGAAGGATAGGTGTAAATGCATCAACTTTCCTTGACAGATTAGCTATGAACCTTCTCAAATAATTGACCTTGCCGAGGAACTTTTGCATATCTCTCTTGCATGTTGGCGCTTCCACTTTCTGTATAGCTTCTACCTTTTTGGGATCAATTTCTATGCCATCTTCATGAATAATGAAACCCAAAAACTTACCAGCTGACACACCGAATGCACACTTCAAAGGATTCATCTTCAGTCCATACTTTTTCATTCTTTCAAAAGCTAAACGCAAATCGTCCAAATGAGATTCAAAAGCATCCGATTTGACAACAATATCATCAATATAAACTTCAAGTATGACACCAAGTAAATCATGAAAAATCAAATTCATAGCCCTTTGATATATGGCGCCAACATTTTTTAATCCGAATGTCATCACCGTCCATTCGAATAAACCAAGGAAACCAGGGCATCGGAAAGCCGTTTTGGACATGTCCTCTTCGGCCATGAAAATTTGGTTATACCCCTCGTTACCATCAAGGAAGCTAATGACTTTATGCCCAGAAGCATCATTAATAAGCATATCGGCTATTGGCATGGGATATTCATCTTTGGGTGTAGCCCTATTCAAATATCTGAAATCAATGCATACCCTTAACTTGTCGGATCCCCTTTTCTCCACTGGGACAATGTTAGAAATCCACTCGGCATACCTGCAAGGTCGAATGAAATTAACTTTAAGCAGTCGACCGATCTCTTCCTTGATCCGGTCATATGTTTTTGAATTAAACTTTCTGGCCGATTTTTTATATGGTCTAAAACCAGCCTTTATAGGTAACCGATGCTCCACTAGCTCTCGACTTAAACCTGGCATCTCATGATATTCCCATGCAAAGCAACAAACATATTCTTTCAATAGCTCGACCAACTTAGCTTTACAATCGGCTTTCAAATTTTTGTGTACAAACGTCGGTTGAGTGACTGAACCATCTCCAATATCTACCTCTTCTAATGGATCGGCCGATGTAAAACCTTGTCCAAGCTTATCCATGTCATCTAATTCCTCTATAGATTCATACATATCGTTCTCACTCGACCGATATTTTACAAGACGTTTTTGCAACCACTCGGAACTAGAATCCATTCAAACATATCATACCTTGGAGCCGACTGCATTCAGTCGGCTTTAAAGAAACGGGCACGAAACCATTCTTGCTCGCGCTGAGAAAATCAAACTCTGACAAGTCACGTCCGTCAAGCAAGTAGCATTGGGATGTTGCCAATCCACTAATGCATCGGCCAAAGCAACACAGGCCGAGTTATCCGCATGAATGAATTCCACTTCATCATCAACCCACTGGATCAAAAACTGATGCATAGTGGATGGCACGCACTGGTTTGCATGGACCCAATCACGGCCTAGTATGACATTGTAGTTACCTTGCACCTCTGCGACAAAGAATGCAGTAGCCAAAGTTTTGCTTCCGACTGTAAGTTCCACATACATCACGCCCTTGGCTTCAGTTTTCTCTTTGCCTTCAAATCCATTGAGCACCATATTCGTCTTTATCAACTCTTCATCGGGCAAACCCAATTTCTTGAAGACCGAATATGGCATCAGATTTACCACAGCACCACCATCAACAAGCATTCGAGTGAGAGGTGATCCATTGATATGGCCTCTGAGATACAATGGTTTCAGATGTGTTACTGGGTCTTTTGGCTTCTCAAATATTGCATTTTTAGGGCCAAAATCCAGCTGAGCAACCTCCCCTTCCTCATCCACAGCACGAAACTCAGCAGGCAAACCATATTAATATCCATACCTTCATGAACCGGCGTTGACTCATAATCTAATATATCATCCTCTGCCTCAAGTGCATCCACCGATTCTGAAATCTGTCCGAGTGAAGGAGAAGTAAGAAGTGTCATAGACGATGTGATAGCTGTTGCATCATCCTCCTTTGGTGGTGTAGGTATTGCTGTGATAGATGTAGAAGGTCCCTTATCTCGTATTTGTTTAGGCCTCCACACTTGTTTTGCTGGAACCTGTTGGGGAACGTTGCATGGGAAACAAAAAATTTTCCTACCGTTCACCAAGATCAATCTAGTAGATGCAACTACGAGGGGAGAGTGTGATCTACGTACCCTTGTAGATCGCTAAGCGGAAGCGTTATGAACGCGGATGATGGAGTCGTACTCGCCGCGATTCAGATCGCCAAAGACCTAGCACCGAAGCAACGGTGCCTCCGCGTTCTTCACACGTACGGCTCGGGGACGTCTCCTCCTTCTTGACCCCCGAAAACCTTTCCGGTACTCCGCCGATTTCCCGATGCTCCCCGGAACACTTCCGGTACTCCGAAACCTTTCATCCTATATATCAATCTTCGTCTCCGGACCATTCCGGAGACCCTCGTCATGTCCGGGATCTCATCCGGGACTCCGAACAACCTTCGGCAACCATGCACTTTTCTCACTAACAACCCTAGCGTCACCGAACGTTAAGTGTGTAGACCCTGCGGGTTCGGAAACCATGTAGACATGACCGAGACACTCCCAGGTCAATAACCAATAGCGGGATCTAGATACCCATATTGGTTCCTACATGTTTCTCGATGATCTCATCGGATGAACCACGATGTCAAGGATTCAGGCAATCCCGTATACAGTTCCCTTTGTCTCGTCGGTATGTTACTTGCCCGAGATTCGATCGTCGGTATCTCTATACCTAGTTCAATCTCGTTACCGGCAAGTCTCTTTACTCGTTACCGTAATACATAATCCCGTGACCAACTACTTAGTCACTTTGAGCTCATTGAGATGACGTATTACCGAGTGGGCCCGGAGATACCTCTCCGTCACACGGAGTGACAAATCCCAGTCTCGATCCATGTCAACTCAACAGACACCCTCGGAGATACCTGTAGAGCACCTTTATAGTCACCCAGTTACGTTGTGACGTTTGGTACACACAAAGCACTCCTACGGTGTCAGTGAGTTACATGATCTCATGGTCATAGGAACTTATACTTGACATGCAGAAAAACTATAGCGATAACTGACACGATCAAAAGCTATGTTAACGTTTGGGTCTCGTCCATCACATCATTCTCCTAATGATGTGATCCCGTTATCAAATGACAACTCATGTCTATGACCTGGAAACCGCGGTCATCTTTGATCAACGAGCTAGTCCTGTAGAGGCTCACTAGGGACACAAAATCTGTCTATTCATCCACACGTGTATCTGAGTTTCCAATCAATACAGTTATAGCATGGATAATAAATGATTATCATGAACAAGGAAATATAATAATAACTCTTTTATTATTGCCTCTAGGGCATATTTCCAACAGTCTCCCACTTGCACTAGAGTCAATAATCTAGCATTACAAGGTAATGAATCTAACACCCATAGAGTCTTGGTGTTGATCGTGCTTAGCCCGTGGAAGAGGCTTAGTCAACGGATCTGCAACATTAAAATCCGTGTGTACTTTGCAAATGTTTATGTCCTCCTCCTTGACCGAATCGCGGATGGAATTGAAGCGTCGCTTTATGTGTCTGGTCCTCTTGTGAAACCTTGGTTCCTTGGCTAGAGCAATGGCACCAGTGTTGTCACAGAACAGAGTCATTGGGTTCAGTGCACTAGGCACAACTCCAAGATCTGTCATGAACTCCTTCATCCAGACACATTCCTTCGCCGCCTCCGAGGCAGCTATATACTCCGCTTCACATGTAGAATCAGCTACCACGCTCTGCTTGGAACTGCACCAGCTTACCGCTCCCCCGTTGAGAATATATACATATCCGGTTTGAGACTTAGAGTCATCCGGATCAGTGTCAAAGCTTGCATCGACGTAACCCTTTACGACGAGCTCTTGATCACCTCCATAAACGAGAAACATATCCTTAGTCCTTTTCAGGTACTTTAGGATATTCTTGACCGCTGTCCAGTGATCCATGCCAGGATTACTTTGAAACCTTCCGGCCATACTTATGGCAAGGCTGACATCTGGTCTTGTGCACAGCATTGCATACATGATAGAGCCTATGGCTGAAGCATAGGGGACGACACTCATCTTTTCTCTGTCATCCGCAGTCACTGGGCATTGAGTCTTACTCAACTTCGTACCTTGCAATACCGGCAAGAACCCCTTCTTGGATTGATCCATTTTGAACTTCTTCAAAACTTTATCAAGGTATGTGCTTTGTGAAAGTCCTATCAAGCGTCTTGATCTATCTCTATAGATTTTGATGCCCAATATGAAAGCAGCTTCACCGAGATCTTTCATCGAAAAACTCTTGTTCAAATACCCCTTCACGCTATCCAAAAATTCTATATTGTTTCCAATCAGCAATATGTCATCCACATATAATATTAGAAACGCTATAGAGCTCCCACTCACTTTCTTGTAAATACAAGCTTCATTGTAAACTTGTATAAACCCAAACGCTTTGATCACCTCATCAAAGCGAAGATTCCAACTCCGAGATGCTTGCACCAGCCCATAAATGGAACGCTGGAGCTTGCATACTTTGTCAGCATTCTCTGGATCGACAAAACCCTCTGGTTGCATCATATACAACTCTTCCTTAAGAAAACCGTTAAGGAACGCTGTTTTGACATCCATCTGCCAAATTTCATAATCGAAATATGCAGCTATTGCTAACATGATTCGGACGGATTTAAGCATCGCTATGGGTGAGAAAGTCTCATCGTAGTCAATCCCTTGAACTTGTGAAAAACCCTTTGCCACAAGTCGAGCTTTATACATGGTGACATTACCGTCAGCGTCCGTCTTCCTCTTAAAAATCCATTTATTCTGAATGGCCTTCCGCCCTTCAGGTAATAATTCCAAAGTCCATACTTTGTTTTCATACATGGATCCCATCTCGGATTTCATGGCCTCTAACCATTTGTCGGAATCTGGGCCCACCATCGCTTCTCCATAGCTCGTAGGTTCACCGTTGTCTAACAACATGACCTCCAAGACAGGGTTACCATACCACTCAGGTGCAGTGCGTACCCTTGTCGACCTACGAGGTTCGGTAGTAACTTGATCAGTAGCTTCTTGATCATCATCATTGGCTTCCTCTTCAACCTCTGCAGGCTCCACAAAAACATCTTTCTGTGCTGCGCTACTTTCTGGTTGAAGCAGAGGTTCAATAACCTCATCAAGTTCTACCTTCCTCCCACTCAATTCTTTCGAGAGAAACTCTTTCTCGAGAAAGGACCCGTTCTTAGCGACAAACACTTTGCCCTCGGATCTGAGATAGAAGGTGTACCCAACTGTTTCTTTTGGGTATCCTATGAAGACACATTTGTCCGCTTTGGGTTCGAGCTTTTCTGGCTGAAGCCTTTTGACATTAGCATCGCAACCCCAAACCTTGAGAAAAGACAACTTAGGTTTCTTACCAAACCACAGTTCATACGGTGTTGTCTCAACGGACTTAGATGGAGCCCTATTTAAAGTGAATGCAGCTGTCTCTAACGCATATCCCCAAAACGATAGTGGCAAATCGGCAAGAGACATCATAGAACGCACCATATCTAATAGGGTTCGATTACGACGTTCGGACACACCATTACGCTGTGGTGTTCCAGGTGGCGTCAACTGTGAAACAATTCCACATTTTCTTAAGTGATCACCAAACTCATAACTCAGATATTCTCCCCCTCGATCAGATCGTAGGAACTTGATCTTCTTGTTACGATGATTTTCTACTTCACTCTGAAATTGCTTGAACCTTTCAAAAGTTTCAGACTTATGCTTCATTAAGTAAATATACCCATATCTACTCAAGTCGTCAGTGAAGGTGAGAAAATAACGATATCCACCGCGCGCCGTTACACTCATCGGACCGCACACATCAGTATGTATGATTTCCAATAAGTCACTTGCCCGTTCCATTGTCCCTGAAAACGGGGTCCTTGTCATCTTGCCCATGAGGCACGGCTCGCACGTGTCAAGTGATTCAAAATCAAGAGACTCCAAAAGTCCATCAGCATGGAGCTTCCTCATGCGTTTTACGCCGATATGACCCAAACGGCAGTGCCACAAGAAAGTGGTATTATCATTATCTACTCTACATCTTTTGGCATCAATGTTATGAACATGTGTATCATCACTATCGAGATTCAATAAGAATAAACCCCTAACTTCGGGTGCATGACCATAAAAGATATTACTCATATAAATAGAACAACCATTATTCTCTGACTTAAATGAGTAACCGTCTCGCAATAAACAAGATCCAGATATAATGTTCATGCTTAACGCAGGCACTAAATAACAATTATTCAGGTTCATAACTAATCCCGATGGTAATCGAAGAGCGAGCGTGCCGACGGCGATCACATCAACCTTGGAACCATTTCCCACGCGCATCGTCACTTCGTCCTTCGCCAGCCTCCGTTTATTCCGCAGTTCCTGTTTAGAGTTGCAAATGTGAGCAACCGAACCGGTATCAAATACCCAGGCACTACAACGAGAGTTGGTAAGGTACACATCAATAAAATGTATATCACATATACCTTTGTTGTTGTTGGCCCCCTTCTTGTCCGCCAGATACTTGGGGCAGTTCCGCTTCCAGTGGCCGTTCCCCTTGCAATAGAAACACTCAGTCTCTGGCTTGGGCCCAGCCTTGGGTTTCTTCACTGGATTAGCAACTGCTTTGCCACCCTTCTTAGAGTTACCCTTCTTGCCCTTGCCATTCTTCTTGAAACTGGTGGTTTTATTGACCATCAACACTTGATACTCCTTCTGGATGTCTGCCTCAGCGACTTTCAGCATCGAAAACAGCTCGGCGATGGTCTTGTTCATCCCTTGCATGTTATACTGCTGCACGAAGCTCTTGTAGCTTGGAGGGAGTGACTGGAGAATTCTGTCAATGATAGCCTCATCCGGGAACACAAGTCCCAGATCAGCTATGCGGGTATAGTACCCAGACATCTTCAGTAAGTGCTCACTGACAGACGAATTCTCCTCCATCTTGCAAGCAAAGAATTTATCGGTGGTCTCATACCTCTCGATCTTAGCATTCTTTTCAAAGATGAACTTCAACTCCGTGTACATCTCATATGCACCATGACGTTCAAAACGCCTTTGAAGTCCTCCTTCCAAGCCGTACAACATGGCACACTGCACCATCGAATAGTCATCCGAACGTGTCTGCCAGACGTTCAAAACGTCCGCAGGGGCTGTAGGAGCGGGGGGGTCACCTAGCGGTGCATTTAGGACATAAACCTTTTGGGCAGCTGTGAGGATGATCCTCAGATTGCGGAGCCAGTCCACAAAGTTGCTCCCGTCATCTTTCAGTTTAGCTTTCTCTAGGAACGCATTAAAATTCAGGGGAGCTACTGCGCGAGCCATCTACAACCAAAAATTTGCAAAGACATTTTAGACTATTGTTCATGATAAGTGAGTTATTACCTAATCAAATTAATTATAACTCCCACTCAAATTGACATCCCTCCGGTCATTCGAGCGTGACATGATCCAAATTCACCAACCCAAGTCCGATCATCACGTGAGATGAGGTGGTGTCAATGGTGAACATCAACATGTTGATCATATCTACTATATGACTCATGCTCGACCTTTCGGTCCTCCGTGTTCCGAGGCCATGTCTGTACATGCTAGGCTCGTCAAGTCTAACCCGAGTGTTCTGCATGTGCAAAACTGGCTTGCACCCGTTGTATGCGAACGTATGGCTCCTGCCGGTTGCCGTATGCATCGACATGCAAGTCGATATTAACTATTACAACATGATCATCTCATACATCAAAATATATCTCATCATGTCATTGGCCATATCATATCACATACATACCCTGCAAAAACAAGTTAGACGTCCTCTAATTTGTTGTTGCATGTTTTACGTGGCTGCTATGGGTATCTAGCAAGAACGCTTCTTACCTACGCAAAACCACAACGGTGATATTCAAGTTGCTATTTAACCTTCTACAAGGACCGCCTTGTTCTATTCCGATTCAACTAAGATAGGAGAGACAGACACCCGCCAGCCATCTTATGCAACAAAAGTCACATGTCTGTCGATGGAACCGGTCTCATGTACGTGGACATGTAAAGTTGGTCCGGGCCGCTTCATCCTATAATACCGCTGAATCAAGAAAGACTAAGGAGGGCAGCAATTTAAACATCAACGCCACAAACCCTTTTGTGTTCTACTCGAGAAAGCATCTACGCAAGAACCTGGCTCTGATACCACTGTTGGGGAACGTTGCATGGGAAACAAAAATTTTTCCTACCGTTCACCAAGATCAATCTAGTAGATGCAACTACGAGGGGAGAGTGTGATCTACGTACCCTTGTAGATCGCTAAGCGGAAGCGTTATGAACGCGGATGATGGAGTCGTACTCGTCGCGATTCAGATCGCCGAAGACCTAGCACCGAAGCAACGGTGCCTCCGCGTTCTTCACACGTACGGCTCGGGGACGTCTCCTCCTTCTTGATCCAGCAAGGGGTGGAGGAGAGGTTGATGGAGAACCGGCAGCACGACGGCGTGGTGGTGATGGTGGAGAAGAACTCCAGCAGGGCTTCGCCTAAGCACCGCGGGAGAAGAAGATGTAACGGGAGAGGGAGGGCAGCACCGAGGCACAAACTGTGTTGGCTGCCCTCCCTTTGCCCCACTATATATAAGGGGGTTGGAGAGGTGAGGGCGCCCTAGGGTTTCCCCCCTAGGGGCCGGCGGCCAGGGCAAGGGGAGGGGGCGGCGGCCAGGGCAGGGGGCGGCCAGGCCCTAGGGTTTCCCCCCCTAGGTGCCTTGCCCCCCAAGGCCAAGGGGTGCGGCCAGCCCTAGGGGGTCCCACCCCCTTAGCCGCATGAGGAGAGGGCCCAGGGGGGGCGCACAGCCCCTTGAGGGCTGTGGTGCGCCCCCTTGTGGCCCACTAGGCCCAGAACCACTTCCGGACCCCCCGAAAACCCTTCCGGTACTCCGCCGATTTCCCGATGCTCCCCGGAACACTTCCGGTACTCCGAAACCTTTCATCCTATATATCAATCTTCGTCTCCGGACCATTCCGGAGACCCTCGTCTTGTCCGGGATCTTATCCGGGACTCCGAACAACCTTCGGTAACCATACACTTTTCTCACTAACAACCCTAGCGTCATCGAACGTTAAGTGTGTAGACCCTGCGGGTTCGGAAACCATGTAGACATGACCGAGACACTCCCAGGTCAATAACCAATAGCGGGATCTGGATACCCATATTGGTTCCTACATGTTTCTCGATGATCTCATCGGATGAACCACGATGTCAAGGATTCAGGCAATCCCGTATACAGTTCCCTTTGTCTCGTCGGTATGTTACTTGCCCGAGATTCGATCGTCGGTATCTCTATACCTAGTTCAATCTCGTTACCGGCAAGTCTCTTTACTCGTTACCGTAATACATAATCCCGTGACCAACTACTTAGTCACTTTGAGCTCATTGAGATGACGTATTACCGAGTGGGCTCGGAGATACCTCTCCGTCACACGGAGTGACAAATCCCAGTCTCGATCCATGTCAACTCAACAGACACCCTCGGAGATACCTGTAGAGTACCTTTATAGTCACCCAGTTACGTTGTGACGTTTGGCACACACAAAGCACTCCTACGGTGTCAGTGAGTTACATGATCTCATGGTCATAGGAACTTATACTTGACATGCAGAAAACTATAGCGATAACTGACACGATCAAAAGCTATGTTTACGTTTGGGTCTCGTCCATCACATCATTCTCCTAATGATGTGATCCCGTTATCAAATGACAACTCATGTCTATGACCTGGAAACCGCGGTCATCTTTGATCAACGAGCTAGTCCTGTAGAGGCTCACTAGGGACACAAAATCTGTCTATTCATCCACACGTGTATCTGAGTTTCCAATCAATACAGTTATAGCATGGATAATAAACGATTATCATGAACAAGGAAATATAATAATAACTCTTTTATTATTGCCTCTAGGGCATATTTCCAACAGAACCATGGGTCGAGTGTCATTGAACAACTTATCCCTTTGCTTCTCGGCCTCCTGTTCTGCCATCTCTTGGCTCCTTAACCTCTGCAGTTTCCTCTTTTGTGTCTTTGTTAGCCCTGGAGGACACCACTTTGGTCGAGTGTATTTAGGATCCTTTGCCTTTACTTGGCTGGTGCTTGCTTCATGATCATTAGCCGAGTGCTTTGGCGCGATAGAAAGTATCGGCTCAGTCGAGTGGTTATGCACAGTCGACTGTTGTACGGGGAATGTTTTGGTGCCCAAGATAAGTGAGTCGACATCCATTTTCTCTTTGCCTTTTCCTGACTCGACCGCTGCAACACTTGGTGATTTAACACGCCATTCTTTTCGATTTTCTGGATGCATGAAATTTTCACTCGGGCGCACCTTTTTACTCGGATGGATGTCACTCGGATAGAATCTACCTGGCCACATTTTTTCACTTGGATAGTTTCCACCTGGGTGCATTCTTACACTTGGATAGTTTCCGTTCGGCCACATATTTTGACCAGCCGACTGATGACCACCGATGTTCAGTCGACCATTGTATGAGTAGTCGAGTCGATCCCAAACAGGTTGCCTTTGTTTCTCTTGAAACGGTTCCCTTGGTCCAGCCGGCCTCACATACCGACTAAACATATCAACTGGTAGTGACCTTGGTCGCTTCAGGTCTGTTGGCCGGTTAGAGCTAGAACCGGTCGACTGATTGGCATACTTGGACAGCAACATATCAAAAGTTGGCTTGATCCGCTTACGCTGCACTTTAGCCTCGTTCCTCTTCCACTTGCCAACTTCTGGACTCTTTGGCTTAACAAATTTAATACGGGAATTTTCTTGCACTTGTGGTTGCCCCCCGAGTGTAGGATTCTTGATGGTGATCTGCTAGGCTTCTCGCCCCTCGTTGGTTACCCCAAGTGGAAGGTGTGAGATGTAGTGTTGCAGAAGTTTTTCCCTTGACAAAGATACCAAGGATCGAATCTCCAGAGACTCCTAGGTTCAACAAGAAGGTGTCAACTGCTACGGCGCCAGATATTAGCAATCAACGTGGACCTGCACACAGATACAAATAACTTTGCTCCCAACGAGTACAGAGAGGTTGTCAATCCCTCCGGCCTTGTAGTTCACAAAGGATTAAACACAAGTGATAGTAGTGATAGATATAATTGCAATAGTAAATAATAGCAAAAAGTAAATAGCGGATGTGATCAATGATGGTAATATGGACCGGAGTCTCATGATGTTCACTAGTGATGTCTCTCTCCCAAAAGACGATAAAACAGCTATGTGAGGTAAACGAATTACAGCTGGGCAATTGACTGGACCATGTGCGCAAACCAATGCTGACTACATTGCAAGAAAGGTTGAGGTTCAAAGCATGGGCGGTACACCAAAGTAAGTAGACCGAAATCCATCAATATCTACTACTAATCATCCACCTTGAGATATCTATCCAGAACATCTCGCTGGTATTAAGTTGCGAGCCCCACCCATAGTGTAAACTCAAAGCAATAGACAACTGCATTAAAAGAACTTTGCGTAAAGTAAACAATCCTTGCACCCGCGGCCACAAGCACCGTTGTTTTCCCCCTTGTGGCAACAACACATCCCCTAGACTCATGTTTCTGTCACTCAAACTAGTCATCGAGGGGCATGAACCCACAATCAAGCATAACGTTCCCTCTTGGAGTCACTACCTACTACTTGGCCAAAGCAATAAATAACAACGGAGAACATGCAAGAATTACTTACGAACATAAATATAAAAGAGGTAGATCAAATATATTACTCAAGCACAATCTGAACATAATCTCATAATCCATCGGATCCCAGCAAACTCATCATAGCAATAGCAGAAGGATTACATATGTGCCTCGATCATGTAGGGCAGCTCACGAGGACTAATTAGTGAAGCACAAGAACGGGAGGAGAACATCACATAGCTACTGGTCATGGACTCATGGTCCAAGGGAAACTACTCACAACTCATTCGGGAGGCGTCCATGGTGGTGGAGAGGCTCCCGGTGGTGATCCTCCCCTCCGGCAGGGTGCCGGGAAGAGTTCTCATGGTGCTCCCGATCCTGGAAGCGGCGGCGGCGGCGGAACAGAGATGAGATCGCAAAAAGAGTTCCTCCCTCGAGGGTTTCGGGAGACGCTTTAAATATATGCCAAAGGGGGGCATCGGAGGAGCCTCGGGGGGGCCCAGGCGCCCT
>LR738713.1:63692360-63715396 GCA_902687465.1 Secale cereale | reverse complement strand
GCTCCCGGTGGTGATCCTCCCCTCCGGCAGGGTGCCGGGAAGAGTTCTCCTGGTGCTCCCGATCTTGGAAGCGGCGGCGGCGGCGGAACAGAGATGAGATCGCGAAAAGAGTTCCTCCCTCGAGGGTTTCGGGAGACGCTTTAAATATATGCCAAAGGGGGGCATCGGAGGAGCCTCGGGGGGCCCAGGCGTCCCCCCGGCGCGGCCCAGGGGGGGGGGGGCGCCGCCAGGGCGCCTGGAGCCCTGGTGCCCCCCCCGGCTGTCTTTCGGGCGCACGGTAGTTTCTGGAACGCTGATTTTTTATATAATTTTTCTGGATTTTTCCTGGCAGTTCTCGTAATGTGTAAACCTGAAATACAAAAACAGCCGAAAACAGAAACTGGCACTGGGGTGCACTGAGTTAATAGGTTAGTCCAAATATGATCAAAAGTGTATGGAAGTGTATAAATATCATAGCAATATCACCCAAAAGAGGCATGGAGCAAGCAGAAATTATAGATACGTTTTGGACGTATCATGATCTTGATTACTTCCTTGCCATCGGGTTGCTTGTCAATCACAATCTGCCTCCCCAAGATCTTGCTGTCCTCCTTGTCTTTCCTGGGCTCACCAACAATGACATTAGCTTTATTAGCAGATTCGGCTACCTCTGGCCGAATGAGTAACTTCTTCCCCTCCAAATCCATGGTATTCATTGGAAAGGGTTGTTTATCAACTTGCATCTTAGAAAAAATCAATCGACCGTCATTAATGGCCGATTGTATCTGTCGTCGAAAAACATTGCAATCGTTAGTAGCATGAGAAAAAGAATTATGATACTTGAAATAAGCGCGCCGTTTCAGCTCTTCAAATGGCGGTAAAGTATGAGATATTCTAATAATTTTAGCTTGCAGCAAAGCATCAAATATTTTATCACACTTGGCAATGTTAAAAGTAAACTTCATCTCTTCATCATGATTCTTATGAATCGGTTTCATATCATTGCAAGTAAATGGTTTGGCCTTAGATGGCCAAACAAATTCAGTAGCATACATGTCACCCTCATCGTCCGAGTGATCATTATCATATTCAACCATATTCATCTTTGGAAGATCAGATTTGTACCTATGCACTTCTTTGAGATCTTTGCTTCGGCTTTCCTGAGCCAAAGGCCTTTGTAAGACTTGGTTAATATTTAAGAACTCATAGCCTTCTAGCTTTTCTCTAATGGGAGTCCTTAAACCACTCAGCACTAGGTCTGCCAAGTCTCTCTCAGTTATCACCAAACTATAACAACGGTTTTTTGTTTCTCTAAATCTCTTGACATAATCGACCAATTCGTCATGCTTCTGTTTAACTGATGTTAGATATGATAACTTGAGTTCATTTTCACCACTATAAAAGTGATCATGAAATTTCAACCCCAAAAATTCTATATCATTTCCAATCAACAATATGTCATCCACATATAATATCAGAAATGCTACAGAGCTCCCACTCACTTTCTTGTAAATACAGGCTTCGCCAAAAGTCTTGTATAAAACCATATGCTTTGATCACCTCATCAAAGCGTATATTCCAACTCCGAGATGCTTGCACCAGTCCATAGATGGATCGCTGGAGTTTGCACAATTTGTTAGCACCTTTAGGATCGACAAAACCTTCTGGTTGCATCATATACAACTCTTCTTTGAGATATCCATTCAGGAATGCAGTTTTGGCATCCATTTGCCATATTTCATAATCATAAAATGCGGCAATTGCTAACATGATTCAGATAGACTTAAGCATTGCTACTAGTGAGAAAGTCTCATCGTAGTCAACTCCTTGAACTTGTCGAAAACCTTTCGCAACAAGTCGAGCTTTGTAAATAGTAACATTACCGTCTGCGTCGGTCTTCCTCTTGAAGATCCATTTATTTTTGATGCCTTGCCGATCATTGGGCAAGTCAACCAAAGTGCACACTTTGTTCTCATACATGGATCCCATCTCAGATTTCATGGTCTCAAGCCATTTTGCGGAATCTGGTCGCAGGTTCATCATGATCTAGTAACATGACTTCCAGAACTGGGTTCCCGTACCACTCTGGCGCGGAACGCACTCTGGTTGATCTACGAAGTTCAGCAGAATCTTGATCCGAAGTTTCATGATCATCATCCTTAGCTTCCTCACTAATTGGTATAGGAATCACTGGAACCAGTTTCTGCGATGTACTACTTTCCATTCGGGAGAAGGTACAATTACCTCATCAAGTTCTACTTTCCTCCCATTCACTTCTTTCGAGAGAAATTCGTTCTCTAGAAAGGATCCATTCTTAGCAACGAATATCTTGCCTTCGGATCTGTGATAGAAGGTGTACCCAACAGTCTCCTTTGGGTATCCTATGAATACACATTTCTCCGACTTGGGTTCGAGCTTATCAGGTTGAAGCTTTTTCACATAAGCATCGCAGCCCCAAAGTTTAAGAAACAACAACTTTGGTTTCTTGCCAAAGCATAGTTCATATGGTGTCGTCTCAATGGATTTGGATGGTGCCCTATTTAACGTGAATGCAGCTGTCTCTAATGCATAACCCAAAATGATAGTGGTAAATCGGTAAGAGACATTATAGATCGCACCATATCTAATAAAATGCGGCTACGACGTTCGGACACCATTATGCTGTGGTGTTCTGGGTGGTGTGACTTGTGAAACTATTCCACATTGCTTCAAATGAAGACCAAACTCGTAACTCAAATATTCACCTCCGCGATTAGATCATAGAAACTTTATTTTCCTGTTATGATGATTCTCTACTTCACTCTGAAATTCTTTGAACTTTTCAAATGTTTCAGACTTGTGCTTCATCAAGTAGATATACCCATATCTGCTCAAATCATCAGTGAAGGTCAGAAAATAATGATACCTACCGCGAGCTTCAACACTCATCGGTCCACATACATCAGTATGTATGATTTCCAACAAATCTGTTGCTCGCTCCATTGTTCCGGAGAACGGAGTTTTAGTCATCTTGCCCATGAGGCATGGTTCGCAAGCACAAAGTGATTCATAATCAAGTGATTCCAAAAGTCCATCACTATGGAGTTTCTTCATGCGTTTTACACCAATATGACCTAAACGACAATGCCACAAATAAGTTGCACTATCATTATTAACCTTGCATCTTTTGGCTTCAATATTATGAATATGTGTATCACTACGATCGAGATCCAACAAACTATTTTCATTGGGTGTATGACCATCAAAGGCTTTATTCATGTAAACAGAATAACAATTATTCTATGACTTTAAATGAATAACCGTATTGCAACAAACATGATCAAATCATATTCATGCTCAACGCAAATTCCAAATAACTTTTATTTAGGTTCTACACTAATCCCGAAAGTGTAAGGAGTGTGCGATGATGATCATATCAATCTTGGAACCACTTCCAACACACATCGTCACTTCATCTTTAACTAATTTCTGTTCATTCTGCAACTCTCATTTTGAGTTACTAATTTTAGCAACTGAACCGGTATCAAATACCCAAGGGTTGCTATGAACACTAGTAAAGTACACATCAATAATCTGTATATCAAATATACCTTTGTTCACTTTCCCATCCTTCTTATACGCCAAGTATCTAGGGCAGTTCCACTTCCATTGATCATTTCCTTTGCAGTAGAAGCACTTAGTTTTAGGCTTGATTTTAGCTTGGGTTTATTCACGGGAATGACAACTTTCTTGTCATTCTTCTTGAAGTTCCCTTTCTATCCCTTTGCCCTTTACTTGAAACAAGTGGTCTCGTTAACCATCAACACTTGATGCTCTTTCTTGATTTCTACCTTCACTGATTTCAGCATCGCAAAGAGCTCGGGAATTACATTGTCATCCCTTGCATATTATAGTTCATCAAGAAGTTCTACTAACTTGGTGATAGTGACTAGAGAAATTTGTCAATTACTATCTTATCTGGAAGATTAACTCCCACTTGATTCAAGCAATTGTAGTACCCAGACAATCTGAGCACATGCTTACTGGTTGAGCTATTCTCCTCCATCTTGTAGGCAATGTACTGTCAGAGGTCTTATACCTCTCGACACGGGCATGAGTATGAAAAACTAATTTCAACTCCTAGAACATCTCATATGCTCCATGGCGTTCAAAACGTTTTTGAAGTCCCGGTTCTAAGCCGTAAAGCATGGTGCACTAAACTATCAAGTAGTCATCATACCGAGCTTTTGTCAAAACGTTCATAACGTCTGCATCTGCTCCTGCAATAGGTCTGTCACCTAGCGATGCATCAAGGACATAATTCTTCTGTGCAGCAATGAGGAAAATCCTCAGATCACGGAACAAGTCCGTATCATTGCTACTAACATCTTTCAACTTAGTTTTCTCTAGGAACATATAAAAACAAACGGGGAGCTACAGCACGAGCTATTGATCTACAACATAGATACGCTAATACTACCAGGACTAAGTTCATGATAAATTAAAGTTCAATTAATCATATTACTAAAGAACTCCCACTTAGATAGACATACCTCTGGTCATCTAAATGATCACGTGATCCAAATCAACTAAACCATGTCCGATCATCACGTGAGATGAAGTAGTTTTCAATGGTGAACATCTTATGTTGATCATATCTACTATATGATTCACGCTCGACCTTTCAGTCTCCAGTGTTCTGAGGCCATGTCTGTACATGCTAGGCTCGTCAAGTTTAACCCGGGTATTCTGCGTGTGCAAAACTGGCTTGCACCCGTTGTATGTGAACGTAGAGCTTATCACACCCGATCATCACGTGGTGTCTCGGCACGACAAACTTTCGCAATGATGCATACTTAGGGAGAACACTTGTACCTTGAAATTTTGTAAGGGATCATCTTATAATGCTACCGTCGTTCTAAGCAAAATAAGAAGCATAATAAGATAAACATCACATGCAATCAAAATATGTGACATGATATGGCCATCATCATCTTGTGCTTTTGATCTCCATCTCCAAGGCACCGTCATGATCACCATCGTCACCGGCGCAACACCTTGATCTCCATCGTAGCATCGTTGTCGTCTCGCCAACTATTTCTTCTACGACTATCGCCACCGCCTAGTGATAAAGTAAAACAATTACATGGCGATTGTATTTCATACAATAAAGCGACAACCATATGGCTCCTGCCAGTTGCCGATAACTTTACAAAACATGATGATCTCATACAATAACGTATAACTCATCATGTCTTGACCATATCACATCACAACATGCCCTGCAAAAAACAAGTTAGATGTCCTCTACTTTGTTGTTGCAAGTTTTACGTGGCTGCTACGGGCTTAGCAAGAACCGTTCTTACCTACGCATACAAAAACCACAACGGTTTTTCGTCAACTATGTGCTGTTTTACCCTTCACAAGGACCGGGCGTAGCCACACTTGATTCAGCTAAAGTGAGAGAGATAGACACCCCCCAGTCACCTTTAAGCAACGAGTGTTCGTAATGGTGAACCCAGTCTCGCGTAAGCGTACACGTAATGTCGGTCCGGGCCGCTTCATCTCACAATACTGCCGAAACAAAGTATGACATGTTCGTAAGCAGTATGACTATTATCGCCCACAACTCATTGTGTTCTACTCGTGCATACCATCTACGCATAGACCTGGCTCATGATGCCACTGTTGGGTAACGTAGTATTTCAAAAAAAATTCCGACGATCACGCAACATCTATCTACTAGAAGCATAGCAACGAGAGGAGAGAGTGTGTCTACGTACCCTCATATATCGAAAGCGGAAGCGTCTAGTGACGCGGTTGATGTAGTCAAAGTTTCTTCGCGATCCAACCGATCAAGCACCGAACGTACGGAGCCTCAGCGTTCAGCACACGTTCCGCTTGATGATGTCCCACGAGCTCTTGATCCAGTAGAACTTTACAGGAGAGTTTCGTCAGCACGACAACGTGGTGACGGAGATGATGAAGCTACCGGCGTAGGGCTTCGCCTAAGCACTGCAACGATATGACCGAGGTGTGTTTTTGTGGAGGGGGGCACTGCACACGGTTGGGAGAGATCAACTTGATCAACTTGTGTTTCTAGAGGTGCCCCCTGCCCCCGTATATAAAGGAGCAAGGGGGAGGCCGGCCGGCCCCTATGGCGTGCCCTAGGAGGGCCAATCCTACTAGGAATATGATTCCAATCCTATTCCTAGTAGGAGTCCACGAAGAGGGAGAGGGGGGAGGAAGGAGAGGGAGAGGGAGAAGGAAAGGGGCGCCCCCGCCCCCTCCTTTCCTTGCCCAAATCGTACCAAGGGGAAGGGGCGCATGGCCCAGCCCTGGCCGGCCCTCTCTATTTCCACTAAGGCCCACTGGGGTCCAATACTTCCCCGGGGGGTTCCGATAACCCCCCCCCCCCCGGCACTCCGTTTTAATCCGAAACCTTTCCGGAACACTTCAGGTGTCCGAATATAGTCGTCCAATATATCAATCTTTACGTCTCGGACATTCCAAGACTCCTCGTCATGTTCGTGATCTCATCCGGGACTCCGAACAACCTTCGGTACATCAAAACTCATAAAATCATAATACCGATCGTCATCAAACGTTAAGCGTGCAGACCCTACGGGTTCGAGAACTATGTAGACATGACCGAGACTCATCTCCGGTCAATAACCAATAGCGGAACCTAGATGCTCATATTGGCTCCTACATATTCTACGAAGATCTTTATCGGTCAAACCGCATAACAACATACGTTGTTCCCTTTGACATCGGTATGTTACTTGCCCGAGATTCAATCATCGGTATCTCAATACCTAGTTCAATCTCGTTACCGGCAAGTCTCCTTAATCGTTCTATAATACATCATCTCGTGACTAACTCATTAGTCCTTTTGCTTACAAGGCTTATTATGATGTGCATTACCGAGAGGGCCCAAAGATACCTCTCCGACACTCAGAGTGACAAATCCTATTCTTGATCTATGCCAACACCAGGGACACTTTTGGAGACACCTGTAGAGCATCTTTATAATCACCAAGTTACGTTGTGACGTTTCATAGCACACAAGGTGTTCCTCTGGTATTCGGGAGTTGCATAATCTCATAGTCATAGGAACATGCATAAGTTATGAAGAAAGCAATAGCAGTAAAACTAAACGATCATAGTGCTAAACTAACGGATGTGTCTTGTCCATCACATCATTCTCCTAATGATGTGATCTAGTTGATCAAATGACAACTCATGTCTATGGCTAGGAAACATAACCATCCTTGATCAACGAGCTAGTCTAGTAGAGGCATACTAGGGACATACTGTTTTGTCTATGTATTCACACATGTACTAAGTTTCCGGTTATTACAATTCTTGCATGAATAAAATAAATTTATCATAATATAAGGAAATACAAATAACATCTTTATTATTGCCTCTAGGGCATATTTCCTTCAATGGTCAGGTATGCAACTGCCATGGTTGAGTTGTTTTGACCTTGGTACCTGAGAGAACCAACTATCATAGACACTGAGAGGGTGTTGGCAATCTCAGAAGCAAGAAGGTGGCCATGTTTGCTCAGGGTCTGTTAACCGCATACATTGTAAATGGAAGAACTTCCCAAAAGCTTTGCAAGGGCAATATCATGGTCATGTTAAGAAGCCCACCATCATTCATCACAGTATCTTTGGATTTGGTGCACTTCCTTTGCCATTCCCGGGTCTCACAATGACATCAATGTGCTACATCGATCACCGTTGTTTACTAAGCTCACTAAAGGAAAAGCTCCTCCTTGCCACTATACTGGCAATGGACACGAGTACAACATGGGCTTCTATCTGGTTGACAGTATATTTCCTCCATTCGCTACCTTTGTAAACACCATCTCTAACCCATTTGGCTAGAAAAAGTCTCACTTTGGCCAAAAACTAGAAGCAACTAGAAAGGATACTGAGAGGGCATTTGGATTTTTGCACACACATTTTACTGTTAATCGTGGACCTGCTAAACAATGGGATCTAGAGACCTTGTGGGAGGTGATGACCAGTTGTGTGATCATGCACACTATGATCGTGGAGGATGAGGGCGAGGACACTGTCGCAAGCCTTGAATTTGAGAACATGGGTGATCCTATCAAACTTCTAGACCAGAATCCAGCCATATTTGAAGAGTTTGTTCAAATGCATCAAAAAATTCGGCATCGAGCATCTCATGAGTAATTGAAGGAAGATATGATTGAGTATCCGTGCGCAGTTAAATGGGATAACAATGTTGTAGTGTAATATCTGAAAAATTTACAATTATAACTACTCCTGCATTTGAACATTTGAACTATTCTCGACTATATATGCGGCTATTTGAGCGTGCGGACTTAAAAGAAAAAAGATGAGGCCAGATGTATGCTGCTAGCTGCTTTGGATGGTCGGCTTCCACATTCGTGTCCACGGGCTAGTCCCCTAGCTACACGGACCGATGCGGTGTTTGTTTTACGGGTCAACATTAGAGATGCCCTTAATTAGCTTTGCTTCCAACAACTCAATTATTTCTTCTATTATTTCCACCACGTAAGAGCATCTACAGCCAGATACATCATACCCAAGCGTGTCTGTGGGCAGTGACCAGTCAATCCTCAAATAATCTCTTCGACAATCGTATACCTCAATTTAGAAACCTCAAATCTACACAATGTGACGTAAAACCTAATCTAAGTGGAGCTCGTCCGACTCTTCCGTGCCCATGTCCGGCGGTAGGCAGCGCCCCTTAGAGTGTTGAACCTGTCGCGGGCTAGGTAGAGTAGTGTTGGAAATATGCTCTAGAGACAATAATACTGTCTTATTATATTTCTATATTTATAATTAAGAATTTATAATCTATGCCATAACTGCTATGTTCCTGGAATATGCGATTCAGTTAAAAACTCATATGCATGTGTGGAATGGTAAACAGTAAAACCTGATTTCTAGTGTCGCCTCTAAGACTAGCTCAAGTGTTGTTTGTGATCATATTTTCCGGATCTTGGGATATGATAGTCCCAAAACAATTTCGAGAATATGACGTCACAATAATGATCATATTGAATTTACCCAACTTGTTTGTTATACTTTGAGATTCAATCATCACAAGTCAATCGTTATAACATGGAGAGTTAATATATGCTTTAGTTCCCTAGACCATGAGAGTACCATAGTCGCTTCTTACCATACGATGGACTTTGGGGTTGCTTAAACATCATTTGTAACACGGTGATCATAATGACAATTTGTAGGTTCATCGGTATAGCGCCCAAGATGCGATTCTATCCCAATCACATGATGAATTCGTGATTGGGGAACAACCGCATTTCGAGCATACAAGTTAGTAACAGAGCCTTACCGATCGCAGGAGTTGCCATTGATGCCCTTGGGAGTTTGCCGCCGGCCATCCTCGCCTCCCGTGCCCGAACGTCGTCGCCCTCGACCAGTCCGACCGTCCTCGCCAGATTCGAGACCCTGCCGCCCAACCAAGTACCTCGCCGGACCATTTCGCGTCAAGCCCCGACATCATTCAACCCGCCATGGGTGACCCTTGTGCGAGCTCCTTCCCTCCCGCTGATGCTTTGACCTCATGCCTCTCTCCTTCGTTTGGATCCAAACCGCCCAGGTGCCCCCCTACGTGTTCCACCGCCTCAAGCAACGCGATCGCTCGCCGGAGTCCCTCGCACCTAGCCGCTGGCGCTCGAACCTGCCTGCTTCCATGACCTGCGCACACGCCCAGAGGGCGAGTCAATGCATGAGCGTCTTGCGCATGGACCGCATCCAGCGAGCTGGCCAAGCGCCGCTGCCCCAGCCCAGCACCACCGACTCGGGGCCTTGGCCCATGGTGAGCCCCCACAGAACCAGCGCCCAAACAGTTTCGGCCTGTTCACTATTTTTTTTGCCGAACGAATTTGCTAATTAACCAAGAAACTACAATTTTAGAAAAGAAAACCTCCATGTTCATTCATTTAATAACTAAACAACAGTGCACCGGATTTAAACATGTCATATATGTAAAATGCTTAGAATTTCATGTAGGTTCATAATTTCCAACTTTCATGCATAAAAAAGTTTAAAGTTGTTGTTTGCATTAATTTACTTAAATAACATGTTAAAATGATTTAATTCTTATCTAAGTAACTGTAGCTCGAAATTAAATATACTTATATGTAAATGGGATAGAAAAATGTAGGCAGAACAGTATCAAATTCGAAATATGCACATGGGGATTTTCTGGAATTGTTGTTTGTTGTTTCCGGCCTCATTTAAAATGCCTAAATGTGTAGTTTACTTATGCTTCACCTCTTGCCATGTTAACGAACATTTAAAGTTGATGGGTAGTGAGAGAGTTCTGTATTCAGGGGTCCTCGGGCGTCCGGGTCGATGAAGCTGGGACGTATTGATGGGCCACAAAAGAAGAAGCAGAAGACTCTCCTCCGTATTCGGCCAGGACTACTATGTAGATAGAAAGGCAAGTGAAGAGTCCGGATGTATCAATTATTTCCTCCCCAAGTCACCCTTGTAACCCTAGGTTCTCTCTGGCGTGTATATAAGCCGGGGAGATTAGTCTGTAGAGGGGATCATCGACATCACAATATCCTCATAAGCTAGACTTTAGGGTTTAGCCATTACGATCTCGAGGTAGATCAACTCTTGTATTCATATTCATCCATATTAATATAGCAGAAAGTAGGGTATTACCTCGATCGAGAGGGCCCAGACCTGGGTAAACATCGTGTCCCCAGCCTCCTGTTACCATCGATCCTCTAAATGCATAGCTTGGGCCCCCTTACCCGAGATCTGCCGGTTTTGACACCGACAATGGTGCTTTCACTGAGAGCTCCATTGTGCGCTCGCGATGAGCGATCGGTGGCTCGTCTCGTCATCAACGTTGGGATCACCCTCGGAAACAACTTGGCCATTGGCAAGGTTCTCCAGCTCGGCGGGTTCGCTATATGCGCCCGCATGGCCTCAGGGCCAGCCGCACTCCCTGTGGTCATCGAGCATCACCCTTATGTTGACTCCGGCACTCCAATGACGCGACCTCGGCAGATCTCTTGCCCTTAAACGAGCTGTTGGATTGCATTGCCGCCCTGGGGCTTTCATCGCCAGGAGATCAAATCAGACCTAAATCCGGTCATGATGAGATCGATCCCTTCACTCATCTAGTGGCAGCGGACCAGGATGGAGCCGAAGAGACTCCTCCTCTCGAGATAGAGACCGACACAGTTCGGATCTCCGAACCCATCGAGCCGAACATGCCCACGTCGGGGGGCACCTTATGTTCTTTGAGCTCTGGGACCGACGCCGGGACCATGGAATGATTAGATCCTGTCAAACCCGGATCGTCTACATTGGAGGTTGCCAAAACCCCGAATACCACCTTGGGTTGGTACTCAAAATTATCAAAACCCACCCACCGTGGGAAAAACTCTCCAAGTAAATCCGGACATCCGGACATAGATGATCTCGCGAACATACAACAACAACCCAAGGAAACGGTCAACCGCTTCTGGGCCAGATTCCTGCTTGTTAAAAATAAGATCAGGGACTCCTGCGACGATGAAGCGGTCTCTCTATTCTACCGCAATTGCACGGACAAGGGAGTCTTGAACGCCCTCAACCGACATCGTGTTATGAGTTTCACAGAACTGTCGCATTTAGTATGAAAGTACTATGCAATGGAAAACACTTGGAAAGCCCAGAATACACCCCTCGAACAGTCTGTATCCAAACAGTACACTATCAAGGCTAAACGGACATACCCTAGCAGGTCATCAGATAATATGCCAACTGGCAAGAAGAACAAACCATTTTTAAGGCATAGGTCCATACTGGACGAACTGCTTGATAAACCTTGCCAAATACACACAGCCCCGGACAATATCCCAAACCATTGCCTTAGAGCGTGTTGGGTACTCCGGCAGATAGCAAAGAGCGGTGCGGAAATCCTTGCCATCATCGTATCAAGGGAGAAATACGTCGGTGTCTTTACTGTCTTCGAGACGTTCTCCTCAAATAACCGCCGCAAGAGAATGAATCGCGAACTTGCCGAGGTCTACCAAATTAGCTCTGCAAGCCCATGGAGCGACACGACAATTAGTTTTTTTGCCGAAGACGCACCCCGAGTCCGGCCGATCCGAGCATCGGCAGCTCTGGTACTAGATCCAATAGTGGACAGTTTCCACCTCACTAAAGTACTTATTGACGGAGGAAGCGGATTGAACCTCATATGTGAGGAAACGCTTGCAAAAATGCAGGCCGAAAAATCCTGCATTGAGCACACCAATACAACCTTTAGAGGAATTATACCCAGCCGGGAAGCCCAGTGTTCGGGAAGCATTAAGCTCGATGTAGTATTCGGCACATCTGATAACTACAGGTCAGAGGAACCTCTCTTCCACATTGTTCCCTTTCATAGCGGATACCACGCCCTTCTAGGACGGGACACTTTTTCACGTTTTCAAGCTATACCCCATTACGCGTTGATGGCTTCTCGCCCCTCGTTGGTTACCCCAAGTGGAAGGTTTGAGATGCAGTGTAGCAGTAGTTTTCCCTTGGCAAAGATACCGAGGATCGATTTCCCCTGAGACTCCAAGGTTCAACAAGAAGGTGTCAACTGCTAACGGCGCCAGATACTTAGCAATCAACTTGGACCTGCACACAGATACAAATAACTTTGCTCCCAATGAGTACAGAGAGGTTGTCAATCCCTCCGGCCTTGTCGTTTACAAAGGATCAAACACAAGAGATGATAGTGATAGGTATTGCTGCAACTAGTAAGTAAAAGCGGAAAATAAATAGCGGATGTGATCAGTGATGGTAATATGGACCGGGGTCCGATGATGTTCACTAGTGAAGTCTCTCTCCCAAAAGACGATAAAACAACCATGTGAGGAAAATGAATTACAGCTGGGCAATTGACAGAATTATGTGCGCAAACCAATGCTAACTATGTTGCAAGAAAGGTAGAGGTTCAAAGCATGGGCGGTACGCCAAGGCAAGTAGACCGAAATCCATCTGCATCTACTACTAATCATCCACCTTGAGATATCTATCCAGAACATCTCGCTGGTATTAAGTTGCGAGTCTCACCCATAGTGTAAACTCAAAGCAACAGACAACTGCATTAAAAGAACTTTGCGTAAAGTAAACAATCCTTGCACCCGCGAGTACAAGCACCGTTGTTTTCCCCCTTGTGGCAACAGCACATCCCCTAGACTCATGTTTCTGTCACTCAAGCTAGTCATCGAGGGGCATGAACCCACAATCAAGCATAACGTTCCCTCTTGGAGTCCCTACCTACTACTTGGCCAAAGCAATAAATAGCAACGGAGAACATGCAAGAATTACTTAAGAACATAAATATAAAAGAGGTAAATCAAATATATTACTCAAACACAATCTGAACATAATCTCACAATCCATCGGATCCCAGCAAACTCAACATAGCAACAGCATAAGGATTATATATGTGCCTCGATCATGTAGGGCAGCTCACGAGGTCTAATTAGTGAAGCACAAGAAGGGGAGGAGAACATCACATAACTACTGGTCATGGACCCATGGTCCAAGGGAGACTACTCACAACTCATCCGGGAGGCGTCCATGGTGGTGGAGAGGCTCCCGATGGTGATCCTTCCCTCCGGCAGGGTGCCGGGAAGAGTTCTCCTGGTGCTCCCGATCTTGGAAGCGCGGCGGCGGCGGAACAGAGATGAGATCGCGAAAAAGGGTTCCGTCCTCGAGGGTTTCGGGACGCGTGTTAAATATATGCCAAAGGGGGGCATCAGCGAAGGCCTGGGGGCCGCGCCACCAGGGCGCCTGGAGCCCTGGTGGCCCCCCTCCGGCCCTACTTCGGCCGCGTGGAAGCTTCCGGAACGCTGATTTTTTATATAATTTTTCTGGGATTTTTCTGGCAGTTTTCGTGACGGGAAAACCTGAAATACAAAAACAGCAGAAAACAGAAACTGGCACTGGGGTGCACTGAGTTAATAGGTTAGTCCAAATATGATCAAAAGTGTAGGGAAGTGTATAAATATCATAGCAATATCACCCAAAAGAGGCATGGAGCAAGCAGAAATTATAGATACGTTTTAGACGTATCAACATCCCCAAGCTTAATTCCTGCTCGTCCTCGAGTAGGTAAATGATAACAAGAATAATTTCTGTGGTGACATGCTATTAAGCATATAGGACTTTTCATAGTCATATGACAAAAGCTTACTGAGACAATGAATTTGTAGTAATTAAGTTGCCTCATGAGAAAATCACAAAGAACTGAAAGTTTTACAATATGATACTGAAACATCAAATAGATTTGTAATGAGCATGGTGTGCAAATATGATAAAGTGGTATCTCGCTTGCCCCCTTTAGTGAAGCAAAACATAAATGCAGGGGCACCTCCAAGGTTTAAGTGATGACTAGATACAATGATTTCGGAATAAACGATATCACAATCATGCAAAAGACAATGCTACTTTGGGACAATGCACATTACACTCAGAATGGCAATCATGCTCTTAATAGTTGGTGCTTTAAAAGAAGGTGGAGACTCTCGAACTGTGGCTTTTGTTGGCAAGGTTGAAAACCCGTGGTCGGAAACAAAGACAAAACATGTACCAGAGCTCTTGGTTTTAAAAACAGAGGTAATAATTATTATTTTTAGATTATGCATGTTTCGTCAACGAATGCTAGCAGACAACTCAATCACTTCTTGAGATGAACCAGTTTCGAGGAACGACTCCCGAATGAGGACGATCACATCCTCTTAATCTCCTTTGTTTATCACTGCCAAAGTTTTTTGATTTCTCATGAACAAAGCGTGAAGGAGGGTTTGTTTGTTATATTATTTTTGAGCCGGGCGCACTCTTTGCCAGTTCCTTCTCGTATTATGGGTTTGCACATTAGACATGCAATCCCGGGGTGAAGCTTGTCCAACTTAAAAAGATCATGAATTAACTACTACTTCCTCATGAACTAAAACAGAGGCACAAAAGGGAAATGCTTTTTTGAATAATTTCGAGATGGCACATGAAAGTCTTCGTTAGGAATGGCAGGTAAATACCATGTATAGGAAGGTATGGTGGACTCATATGGCATAACTGGTTTAAAGGAACTTGGATGCACAAGCAGTTAGTCCGCTTAGTACAGGTGGAGGTTAGCAAAAGACTGGGAGCGACCAACTAAAAGAGCAATGACGGTCATAATCATGCAGAGCGACAAAGCAACATTGAATCAGGCATGGAAGCTATATCGCTACTCAGAAATAAAAGATCATCAAGGCTTGACAGACTTCCTTTACAGTCTTAAATATGCGTGAGCATACGCCAAGTCAATCAAAATAAATTCTTGAAGGAAGATATCACTAAACCATACCACATCATAGGCAAACAAATCATGTTGGTACTCCAATAACACATTGGGAACCCCCCAGCTATTTGAGACTAACCATAAGAAAACATGAACTACTAAGCACCATTATGCACGTAGCATTTTCATCATAGACATATCGACCAATGCAACAGAAGCCAACTCTCTTAATAAGATAAGCATGATAAATAAAGAGAGTTCCAACGACCAACTAAACTAAAGCTCTTTAAAAAGATAAGCATGAAAACTAAGAGCTAAACATGATAGTAGCTATTGAAATACCAAGAACATACACATCAAAGATGGACATGAAAATTCTATGTTGTGTTCTAGGTTGAAGTGGAGCGTGTTTCTCTCCCACACAAAGAAAGCTGAGTTCCGACTCGTTATGAAAAGCTAAAGAAAACTAAAAAGGAAACTAAAAGCAAGACGCTCCAAGCATAGCACATAACACATGAAGTGATAAAAATATAGTGGAACGAAAGACGAACTGATAATTGTTGATGGAGAAGGGGATGCACGGGGGCATCCCCAAGCTTAGACGCTTGAGTCTTCTTGAATATTTCTTGGGGGTGCATGGGGGCATGCCCAAGCTTGAGCGTTTGACACTCCTGAATCTTTTTATCATCTTCCCTCGCACACTTGAAAACTCCCTTCATACATAACTCATCATAATCTGATTAGCGAGGTTAGTACCCATAATAAAATAATTTTTCCTTGCTGGAAATAAGGATATTCTTGAAGGTCTACTGTTTCTCAAGATTGCCAAAAGGTTTTTGCAAAGAAAAAGCAAGCTCAAGGTTTGCAAAATGAAGGAAAGGCAAAACATGACAGAATCTGTGAAAAACAGACCAGCTGGTAGTAAATGATTTTTTCGGGGCACTTCTGCAACTCAAATCAAAAACTCAGAACATACGCCCGAAAGACAATTGTATAGAGCACGCTGTCGAAAAAATTCAGACCAAAAAGATGATCTGGTGATTTTATACGAATTTTTCTGTCCAAGGACAGAATCTGTTTCCTGGACAGCACGTCACAACTTTTGAACTTTCTTGCAATCAGAGGCTACACTTGGCACAAAGCTGAAAAGTAAAGATACATTGATGATTCTACTATAGTAACAAGCATCAAGACCACTAAAACTGAAAGAACAAACTGAAAGCAAAGATAACAAGGGTTGTCTCCCTAGAGCTCTTTCTTTATAGCCATAAAGATAGGCTTAAGACTTTAGTGATGCTCTCGTAGGAATAAGAGTTGAAGAACAAAAGAGAGCATCAAGAAGCAAATACCAAACACATTTAAGACTAACATGCTTCCTATGCATAGGAATATTGCAATACAATAATTCATTGAAGCACAAAGTAATAAGCATAGGAAGACAAAACAAGTGCAGCTTCAAAACCTTCAACATAAAGAGAGGGAACTTGATATTATTAAAATATTTATGAGCGCATGTTCCCTTCTCATAATAATTTTCAGTGGGATCACGAATAAACTCAACAATATAAGCATCACATAAAGCATTGTTACCATGATCCACATGCAAAAAGGTATCATTACTCTTCATATAAGCAAAATCTTTCTTATTAGGAATAGTGAGAGTAAAGCAATCATAACCATCATGGTAATCATTGTATTTAGGAGGCATATCATAATCATAATAAATTTTATCCTCAATAGTAGGTGGACTGAAAACATCATATTCATCATTGTAATCATCATGTATAGGAAGCAAAGTATCATCAAAGTAAATTTTTTCTTCAAAAGTCGGGGGACTAAAAATATCATGTTCATCAAACGTGTCATCCCCAAGCTTAGAGCTTTCCATGTCATTAGCAATATTGATATTCAAAGAAAGCATAATAATAACATCACCACCATCATGATTGTTATGCAAATAATAAAGTTCCATAGGTTTTTTAATTTTCTCTTCAAACACATCATGTCCCAAAGCAAGGTAGAGCTTATAAAGCTCTCTCATATTTTTGTTGTTTTCCATTAAGCAAAACTAGTGAAAAGACATAAAGAAAACTGAAAGGTAAACTAACAAGACTAAAAAGCAAAGGTAAAAGATAGCGTGCAACTCCCCTATCTTGAAGAGTGGAGTCCCCGGCAACGGTGCCAGAAAACTTTGCGTAATGGCTTCTCGCCCCTCGTTGGTTACCCCAAGTGGAAGGTTTGAGATGCAGTGTAGCGGTAGTTTTCCCTTGGCAAAGATACCAAGGATCGATTTCCCGAGAGACTCCAAGGTTCAACAAGAAGGTGTCAACTGCTAACGGCGCCAGATACTTAGCAATCAACTTTGACCTGCACACAGATACAAATAACTTTGCTCCCAACGAGTACAGAGAGGTTGTCAATCCCTCCGGCCTTGTCGTTTACAAAGGATCAAACACAAGAGATGATAGTGATAGGTATTGCTGCAACTAGTAAGTAAAAGCGGAAAGTAAATAGCGGATGTGATCAGTGATGGTAATATGGACCAGGGTCCCATGATGTTCACTAGTGATGTCTCTCTCCCAAAAGACGATAAAACAGCCATGTGAGGTAAACGAATTACAGCTGGGCAATTGACAGAATTATGTGCGCAAACCAATGCTAACTATGTTGCAAGAAAGGTAGAGGTTCAAAGCATGGGTGGTACTCCAAGGCAAGTAGACCGAAATCCATCTGCATCTACTACTAATCATCCACCTTGAGATATCTATCCAGAACATCTCGCTGGTATTAAGTTGCGAGTCCCACCCATAGTGTAAACTCAAAGCAACAGACAACTGCATTAAAAGAACTTTGCGTAAAGTAAACAATCCTTGCACCCGCGAGTACAAGCACCGTTGTTTTCCCCCTTGTGGCAAGAGCACATCCCCTAGACTCATGTTTCTGTCACTCAAGCTAGTCATCGAGGGGCATGAACCCACAATCGAGCATAACGTTCCCTCTTGGAGTCACTACCTACTACTTGGCCAAAGCAATAAATAGCAACGGAGAACATGCAAGAATTACTTAAGAACATAAATATAAAAGAGGTAAATCAAATATATTACTCAAACACAATCTGAACATAATCTCACAATCCATCGGATCCCAGCAAACTCAACATAGCAACAGCATAAGGATTACATATGTGCCTCGATCAGGTAGGGTAGCTCACGAGGTCTAATTAGTGAAGCACAAGAAGGGAAGGAGAACATCACATAGCTACTGGTCATGGACCCATGGTCCAAGGGAGACTACTCACAACTCATCCGGGAGGCGTCCATGGTGGTGGAGAGGCTCCCGGTGGTGATCCTCCCCTCCGGCAGGGTGCCGGGAAGAGTTCTCCTGGTGCTCCCGATCTTGGAAGCGCGGCGGCGGCGGAACAGAGATGAGATCGCGAAAAAGGGTTCCGTCCTCGAGGGTTTCGGGACGCGTGTTAAATATATGCCAAAGGGGGGCATCAGCGGAGGCCTGGGGGGCCCAGGCGCCCCCCCGGCGCGGCCAGGAGGGGGGCCGCACGACCAGGGCGCCTGGAGCCCTGGTGGCCCCCCTCCGGCCCTACTTCGGCCTTGTGGAAGCTTCCGGAACTCTGATTTTTTATATAATTTTTCCAGTATTTTTCTGGTAGTTTTCGTGACGGGAAAACCTGAAATACAAAAACAACAAAAAACAGAAACTGGCACTGGGGTGCACTGAGTCAATAGGTTAGTACAAATATGATCAAAAGTGTATGGAAGTGTATAAATATCATAGCAATATCACCCAAAAGAGGCATGGAGCAAGCAAAAATTATAGATACGTTTTAGACGTATCACGCATACATGAAGCTTAAAATGCCAGGGCCCAATGGAGTGATCACATTAACAAGTGATCCGGATAGATCACTCCACGCTCAGAATAAGACGGCATCCTTAGCCTTAGAGGCATTATCCGAAGCCCTCACGTCCGAAGAATTAACTACCCTACGATCAAAGGTGGATAAGGACGATGTAATCCTCGCTAAAAGATTGAAGTCTACCTCCTTGAAGCCAGCAGATGAAATCATCAAATTCCAAGTGCACCCAATGGATCCTAACAAGATAGAATCTATCGGGGCACAGCTGGATCCGGCGGTAGACAGCGCATTACGCGCCTTCCTTCGGGAAAATTGGTATATATTCGCCTGGCACCCTTCAGATATGCCGGGAATCCCACGTAGGCTGGCCGAACACAGCCTCAATATTATCAAAGGGTTCAAACCAGTCAAGCAGTCACTGCGATGGTTTTCTGAACCCAAAAGACAAGCAATGGCAGAAGAGCTAGCCAAGCTATTGGAAGCCAGATTCATCAGAGAAATTAAACACCCGGATTGGCTAGCCAACCTAGTCATGGTACCGAAGAAGGATAAATCCTGGCGCCTCCGCGTCGACTTCACAGACCTAAATAAGGCCTGTCCCAAGGATCCCTTTCCTTTGCCTCGCATTGATCAAATTATTGATGCAACGGCCAGACACAATTGTTGTGCTTCTTGATGCTTACTCCGGATACCATCAGATAAAGATGAAGGAATCCGATCAGGCCGCAACGGCATTTAACACCCCGTACGGTCCTTTCTGTTTCAACACTATGTCCTTTGGACTTAAAAACGTTGGCGCCACATATCAACGCATGATTCAAACATGCTTAGAAAAATAAATTGGCAAAATAGTGGAGGCATATGTTGACGAGTAGTCGTTTAGACAAAACACGTCGAGACTCTGGTGGAAGATCTCCGCCTTACGTTTGCCAACCTTCGAGAATATAACATATGGCTTAATCCGAAAAATAGTGTCTTCGGCATTGCAGCCGGAAAACTACTAGGGTTCATCGTATCCCATAGAGGAATCGAAGCTAACCCACCTAAAATCCGGGCCTTGTCAGAACTCAAAATACCAACTGATCTCAAGCAAGTGCAAAACTAGCAGGCTGCGTAGTGATGACCCACAAGTGTAGGGGATCTATCATAGTCCTTTCGATAAGTAAGTGTGTCGAACCCAACGAGGAGCAGAAGGAAATGATAGGCAGTTTTCAGCAAGGTATTTTCTGCAAGCACTGAAATTATAGGTAACAGATAGTTTTGTGATAAGGTAATTGGTAGCAAGTGACAAAAGGTAAAAGTAAATAAGGTGCAGAAAGGTGGCCCAATCCTTTTTGTAGCAATGGACAAGCCTGGACAAACTCTTATATAAAGGAAAGCTGTAATGCCCAGGATGGAGTTATACCTCCTACGTGTCGAGGCACGACTTAAAGGCATAATACCATCCTAGAATGATCTCAAGTTTGGTAATCTTTGCACAACTCATGTAAAAGAGGGGATAGTAAACTTAAAAAAAAAATAGTTGGCTTACAATCGCCACGTCACAGAATAACAGTACAAGTCTCAAACATCATACATTAAGATCACTACAACCCTCTAAGGGCAAAAGCCAAATGTCAAAGTACCAAACTCAGATAAAACAATCACAGGCGGATCGAATCCTAGTAAGAGACTCCACTACTGATCGTCCGGGTAGCGCACGTAGTACCGACTACGCTCTTCGTCGTACTCCCAATCTAGCTCGGTGCCATCACCTGGATAGCTCACAGCTGGACCTGCATCTGGTGTGTGAAGTAACTGTGAGCCACAGAGGACTCAGCAATCCCGTTCCCGGGTAACAGAACTATTTAAGCCTTTAGGTGAGGGAAAGGCCGAAGAAAGAACAAGTCTGCAGCAGCAACTAGCATCTAGCTTACGCAAGTGAGAGCGAGAAAAGAAGGCATCGGCGGGAAGTGATCACGAAGTGATCCTAGCTACAAGCTCACAAACATAACCCCTCCGTGTTCAACTCCCGAATCCCTATTCGGAAATTGACAGTCACGGAACACACGCTGGTAGTGTATTAGTAACATTGTGTCAAGTTATCTACAACCGGAATTAACAAGCTCCCATCTGCCACATAACCGCGGGCACGGCTTTCGAAAGTTCAAAACCCTGCAGGGGTGTTCCAACTTGACCCATTACAAGCCCACGATCCGCGGAGTCGCAACTCCAAAGTGGGAAGACCCGAGTATCCTCGGAATCCCATGCTCATGATATACCGAACTAAGGTAAGGCTAATCCAGCAAATCCTCCCGGCGTGTCGACACCCTGATCGTAACCGCGCGTATCTAGGTCTCAGGACACGACCGGATGGGCGATCCCACGGGTTTTTACCAAACCTTGAGTTTCCTCGAGGTGGCCCCGCGTAACCCCCGTTTCGGACCAACACTCATGTGGAGCACTGGCCCGGGGTTGTTGATTAAGAAAAGGGTTTATAACTCCCTATGCAAGTTTAGTTTGTTATTAGGCAAATAGTACCAATGTTGGGACTTGCTGGAAAAGACTTAGCACTTAGCGGTTTATCGAGGGGGTCCCATACACCCCAACCGTGTTAGGAACGCATAATCAAGGAACATAAAACCGGCTTATACGGATCCTAACGGCGTGAGTGGAACAAAACACCAAGCAAAAGACTTAGCCTTCCACCCTTGCCAATATATAGATGATTTCAGTTAAAGCATTTATATAGTGTGATATAACCCAACCAAACTTCAACATGGAGCAAGCATCTTCATTTCACCTGCAACTAGCAACGCTATAAGAAGGGCTGAGCGAAGCGTACTTAGCCAAGCAACGGTTTGCATAGGTAGGGTGGTTAAACATGGCAATTGGTTACAAGTAGGAGGCTGACAAGAAGAACATGGGCATCGAGGCAAAACTATAGATCGAGACTACTAGCAATAGGCAAAGATAGTAATGTTATCGGGGTTCGGTCATCTTGCCTGAAGAGAAGACGTTCGGATCGAAAGAAGGGTCCTCGTGCTCAAACTCGTTGGAAACCTCGTGCTCAACCTCGTTGGAAAACTCGTGCTCAACTTCCGGCTCTATACAAGACAAACACACCAAGCACCAATCAACACGATGCAATGCGCACTCGAAAAACATGAATGCATGATGGATGCACTAGGGATGCACATGGAGCACGTAAAACATCACTCAAGCAAAACACCTCAAAACAAGATAACAAGCTGATATTATTAATCTACACAGAAAATCACCCAAGTTTGGTATAAGATTCGCTGAAATCGGAGTTACGGGCTAAAAGTTATGCCCGAAACAAGATTTGAGCGAAAACTGAAAATTACAGCAACATAGCATCTTTGGAGGTCAAAATAATTAATCTACAGCACCCAAAAGGCATGGCAAAGGACTTGAACACAAACTAGATATATAGTACAGCAACTAGGTCCAAAGTGCACCCCCAACGGAGTCACGGATCAATAGCAATGAACTTGGACATATCGAACTTTGAAATAAAATTCTGGCAGCAGAATTTTATTGAAAGTTTGGAGCAAAAGATAAACATGCTACAGCCACTCAAATGGACATGTGAGGACATGAATGGAAAGACAACAATATATACTTCAAGGAACAATCAAAATCCACCCCAAAACTATCATGCTTTGTCCTACAACATCTCACGAACATGGCATCGAAACGTTACAGATTTCAGACTTAGTGAAATTTCACTAAGTCCTAAAACAGCAATATCACCTTAGCACACAAAAGAGCATGTTTAAGTCACCTCGAAACTAAACATGGCAAAGGGTAAGCACCTCATCAAAATACATATGAAGGTGATCCCGAAACACACAAGCATGCTTCAAAGTGGTGAACACACCGATTG
>LR738713.1:63668052-63682485 GCA_902687465.1 Secale cereale | reverse complement strand
CGGCTGCGGCGCGCGCGCGGCCTGGCACGGCGGGGCGGAGCGGGGCGATGCGGAGGCCCACCCGGGCGGGAGGCGAGACGGGCCTTGCGGAGGCGGCGGTGACTTGGCGCTGGCGATGTGGTCCCGTGGCGGCGGCGCGGTACGGGCCTCGGCCCAGGCGGCGGGCGACGTCGCGGGGAGGGGGCGGCTTCGGCTTCGATCGGGCGAGGGCCCAGGTGAGCGATGCGAGCGCCCGCTGGGGAATCGACCGCGTTGACTCGCGCGGGGCTCGAGGGAGATCCGGTCGGGACGCTGCGAAGCTGCGGCTGAACTGATGGATCCCCTCGGGATCCGGGGAGAAAACCAGGAATTGGATCTGAGATCTGAAGAAAGGGGGAAAAAAAGAGGGGAAGGAGGAAGAAGAAGGGGACATGCCAAATAGACTAGGGGTCTATATATAGCAGGTTTAGACTAGGGTGTTTAGGAGCCCTCCGATCGGGATCCAACGGATCCGATCGCGGGGATGATTTAAAAGGACCAGACGGAGATAAAAGAAAGCAGTAGGGGTATATCCGGGACACGAAGCGAAGGCACTTCGGGCCCACACAAACAACGGAGGGAAAAGTCAACGGAGTCCAAACGAGACGAGATTTGAGAGGCAGGTTGCACACAACAAAACAACAACACACAACACAACCTCGCGGCACACCGGTAACGAAAAAAACGCCCGAACAACAAAGTAGGCCTTCGGGACGTCACGGACACGTGAGGGAGCTCCGGAACACGAAACGGACAACGGGAAGGAACGCCACGAACCGGATGCAACCCACAACACAAATGCAATGCAATGCACATGTCTACATGATATGAATGAATGCCACACACTCACACAACAAAACGACGAAAGCCCGAAAGACAAAGAACCCGAAATGGAAATAGATGAAGCCGGAGATTTATTATATACCCAAAAGGGAAAGTATTACATCCGGGGCATTACAAAAGCGCTCCCGAGGACACATGGGAATTATCGTCAAGCTAGTTTTCATCACGATCGTCTGATTCGCGTTCGTACTTTGATAATTTGGTATGTGGGTGGACCGGTGCTTGGGTGCTGCCCTTACTTGGACAAACCTCCCACTTATGATTAAGCTCTAATGCAAGCATCCACAACTACAACAGAAGTATTAAGGTAAACCTAACCATAGCCTGAAACATATGGATCCAAATCAGCCCCTTACGAAGCAACGCATAAACTAGGGTTTAAGCTTCTGTCACTCTAGCAACCCATCATCTACTTATTACTTCCCAATGCCTTCCCCTAGGCCCAAATAATGGTGAAGTGTCTGTAGTCGACTCTCACATGACACCACTAGAGGAGAGACAACATACATCTCATCAAAATATCGAACGAAGACCAAACTCACATGACTACTAATAGCAAGACTTCTCCCATGTCCTCAGGAACAAAAGTAACTACTCACAAGACATAATATTGTTCATGATCAGAGGGGTATTAATATGCATCATGGATCTGAACATATGATCTTCCACCAAATAAACCAACTAGCATCAACTACAAGGAGTAATCAACACTACTAGCAACCCACAGGTACCAATCTGAGGTTTGAGTACAAAGATTGGATACAAGAGATGAACTAGGGTTTGATAGGAGATGGTGCTGGTGAAGATGTTGATGAAGATAGCCCTCCCCAAGATGGGAGAGTTGTTGGTGATGACGGCGGTGACGATTTCCCCCTACCAGAGGGAAGTATCCCCGGCACAATAGCTCTGCCGGAGCCCTAGGTTGGTTTCCGCCTCGATTCCGCCTCGAGACGGCGGCGTCTGGTCCCGAAATCCTTCTTATGATTTTTCCAGGTCAAAACACCTCATATAGGAGAAGATGGGCATCGGGGGCCTTCTGGCTGGCCCACGAGGAAGGGGGGCGTGCCCTGGGAAGGGGGGGCGCGCCCCCCACCCTCGTGGACAGCCGGTGGCCCCCCTCGTGGACTTCTTTCGCCAGATATTTATTATATTTTCTGAAACGGCATTCTGTTGAGTTTCAGGGCTTTTGGAGTTGTGCAGAATAGGTTTCCAGAGTTTGCTCCTTTTCCAGCCAGAATTCCAGCTGCCGGCATTCTCCCTCTTCATGTAAACCTTGTAAAATAAGAGAGAAAAGGCATAAGTATTGTGACAAAACATGTAAGAACAGCCCATAATGCGATAAATATCAACATATGAGCATGATGAAAAATGGACGTATCACGTAGCGGCCTTAAGCCGCTTCATCTCCAGGTTAGGAGAAAAAGCATTGCCACTTTATAGATTGCTATGACGCACTGACAATTTCAAATGGATGGACGCGGCCACGGCTGGACTAGAGCAAATAAAAACTCTACTAGCAAGCAACCCAATCCTAGCCGCCCCCAGTGTTGGCAAACCAATGTTGCTGTATATATCAGCCACTCACCAGGTAGTGAGTGCCGTACTCGTCGTCGAACGAGCCGAAGAGGGGCATAAATTCCCCGTTCAAAAACCCGTATACTACATATCCGAGGTCCTAGCACCGTGCAAATCACGATACCCCCACTATGAGAAAATTGCCTATGCGGTCTTCATATCATCTCGAAAACTTCGACACTACTTTCAAGAGTGTTCGATCACAGTGGCATCCGAGGTGGCACTCAACGATATCATTAACAATAAAGATGCCACTAGACGCATAGCCAAATGGGCCATTGAGCTCCTACCGTTTGAAATATCCTATAAGCCACGTCGGACTATTAAATCTCAGGTGTTGGCTGACTTTGTCGCAGAATGGACTGAAGCCGAACTCCCTAAAGAGTACGGCTCATATTCCCACTGGACAATGTACTTCGGCGGTTCCAAAATGCTAGCCTGATTGGGGGCCGGCGTAATATTAATATCTCCAACTGGGAATACAGTCCGGTACGTTCTACAGATTATGTACACGGACTCGAACAATGCGGCAGAATATGAGGCCCTATTGCATGGTCTCCGCCTAGCTGTATCCATGGGCATACAATGCCTTGAGGTACATGGAGACTCAAACCTCACTATCTCCCAAATTAATGGAGATTTCAATGTGAAGGATTCAGAAATGGCAGCTTATCGCAATGCTATATTAAAAATGTCGGCCAGATTTTAGGGGTTGGAATTCCGCCACGTAGCTCGGGATAATAACCAGGCCGCTAACATACTCGCTCGCATGGGCGCTAAACGCCAACCCGTCCTATCTAACACCTTTGTGGAAAGGCTATTCAAGCCATCAGTAAGATGGCAGGACACGGGCGGTGATACGAACTCGGATCCGAATATACACCTGGCCGAACTTAACCAAGATGTCATCAGAGACCCAGACATGGAGATAACTCCTTCAGCTCACGAAATCATGGCTGTCATAGCCTCTTGGACAGAGCCCTTCCTAGCTTACCTTAAAAGGCAGGAACTCCCCGATGACCAAAATGAGGCCCGCCACATAGTCCGGCGCTCTAAAGCCTACAAAGTCCATGAAGGTGAACTATATAAGAAAAGCACTACTGGTGTTCTACAAAGATGCATCTCTGAAGAGTAGGGAAGGCAAATTCTCACTAAAATACACGCTAGAATGGGCAGCCACCATGTCGCAGCCCGGGCGCTCGTAGGCAAAGCTTTTCGAGCTGGCTTTTTCTGGCCCACTGGCCGAGCAAATGCCCAAACCTTAGTCAAACACTACATTGGCTGCCAGTTTTTGCAAATCAAAGTCACATGCCTCCCACCGCTCTGAGAACAATCCCCATTACTTTGCCTTTTGTGGTCTGGGGGCTTGATATGGTCGGACCCCTTAAAGGGCAAGCCATAAAAAGAAATACTTACTAGTAATGGTAGATAAATTCACTCAATGGATAGAAGCCAAGCCAGTAAAAACAGCTGAGGCGGGGCCTGTGATATATTTTATATCTGGCATAGTACACTGCTACCTCTTGAGCTTGCGTTGTATTCCCTCGAAGAGGAAAGGGAGATGCGGCACAGTAGCGTAAGTATTTCCCTCAGTTTTTGAGAACCAAGGTATCAATCCAGTAGGAGACCACGCGCGAGTCCCTCGCACCTGCACAGACAAATAAGAACTTCGCAGCCAACGTGATAAGGGGTTGTCAATCTCTTTAAAGTCACTTACGAGAGTGAGATCTGATAGAGATGATAGTTTATATTTTTGGTATTTTTGGTTTAATAAACAGCAAATAAAAGCGGTAAAAGTAAAGTAGATGTAGATTGATATGTTGAGAATAGACCCGGGGGCCATAGTTTTCTCTAGTGGCTTCTCTCATTATAGTGATATTCTACGGTGGGTAAACAAATTACTGTCGAGCAATTGATAGAAAACCGAATAATTATGAGACTAGCTAGGCATGATCATTGTATATAGGCATCACGTGACAAGTAGATTGACTCCTGCCTGCATCTACTACTATTACTCCACACATCGACCGCTATCCAGCATGCATCTAGTGTATTGAGTTCATACAAACAGAGTAACGCCTTAAGAAAGATGACATGATGTAGAGGGATAAACTCAAGCAATATGATGTAAACCCCTGCTACCTCTTGAGCTTGCGTTGTATTCCCTCGAAGAGGAAAGGGAGATGCAGCACAGTAGCGTAAGTATTTCCCTCAGTTTTTGAGAACCAAGGTATCAATCCAGTAGGAGACCGCGCGCGAGTCCCTCGCACCTGCACAAACAAATAAGAACTTCGCAGCCAACGCGATAAGGGGTTGTCAATCCCTTTACGACCACTTACTAGAGTGAGATCTGATAGAGATGCTAGTTTATCTTTTTGGTATTTTTGGTTTAATAAAACAGCAAATAAAAGCAGTAAAATTAAAGTAGATGTAGATTGATATGTTGAGAATAGACCCCGGGGCCATAGTTTTCTCTAGTGGCTTCTCTCATGATAGCGATATTCTACGGCGGGTAAACAAATTACTGTCGAGCAATTGATAGAAAAGCGAATAATTATGAGACTAGGCATGATCATTGTATATAGGCATCACGTCCGAGACAAGTAGACCGAAACGATTCTGCATCTACTACTATTACTCCACACATCGACCGCTATCCAGCATGCATGTAGTGTATTGAGTACATACGAACAGAGTAATGCCTTAAGCAAGATGACATGATGTAGAGGGATAAACTCAAGCAATATGATGTAAACCCCATCTTTTTATCCACGATGGCAACAATACAATACGTGCCTTCTGCCCCTACTGCACTGGGAAAGGACACCGCAAGATTGAACCCAAAGCCAAGCACTTCTCCCATTGCAAGAACTACAGATCTAGTAGGCCAACCAAACCAATAATTCGAAGAGACTTGCAAGGATATTATGAGCACACATAAAAAGTTCAGAGAAGAACCAAATATCTTTCATAGATAATCTTGATCATAAACTCACAATTCATCGGATCTCGACAAACACACCGCAAAAAGAGATTACATCGAATAGATCTCCTCGAAGACCGAGGAGAACTTTGTATTGAGATCCAGAGAGAGAGAAGAAGCCATCTAGATACTAGCTATGGTCCCGAAGGTTTGTGGTAAACTACTCACAACTCATGGTGAGGGCGATGATGATGATGATGAAGGCCTCCGTGATGGATCCCCCTCCGGTGGAGCTCCAGAACAAGCTCCAAGACGGGATCTCCACGGGAACAGAAGCTATGGCGGTGGAATTAGGGTTTTCTCTCTGCGTATGGAGTTTCTAGGGTACGTGGATATATATTGGAAGAAGGAGGGCACCGGGAGCCACACGAGGCAGCCTCGAGGCAGGGGGCGCGCCCTGCGAAGGGGGGCGCTCCCCCACCCTCGAGGGCAGCCCCTCTGTCCCCTGACTTGGTCCTGAAGTTTCCCATGCGTGATTTTCTCCAAAAATATCTCTCGCGAATGTTTCATTCCGTTTGGACTCCGTTTGATATTCTTTTTCTGTAAAACCTTGAAATAGGCAAAAAAAAAACAGAAATCTGGACTGGGCCTTTGGGTTACTAGGTTAGTCCCAAAAATGATATAAAAGTGAATGATAAAGCTCATTAAACATCCAAGACTTCATAAATAATAGCATGGAACAATAAAAAATTATAGATACATTGGAGACGTATCAAGCATCCCCAAGCTTAATTCCTGCTCGTCCTCGAGTAGGTAAATGATAAAGAAAGAATTTTTGATGTGGAATGATAACCTATATAGTTTTTCAATGGAATTCTCTTAATTGTGGCATGAATGTTCAAATCTGAAAGATTCAAGATAAAAGTCTATATTGACATAAAAAATAACAATACTTCAAGCAATACTAACAAAGCAATCATTTCTTCTCAAAATACTATGGCTAAAGAAAGTTATCCCTACAAAATCATATAGTCTGGCTATGCTCCCTCTTCATCACACAAAATATTCATATCATGCACAACCCCAATTTCAGCCAAGCATTTGTTTTCATACTCTATCTTTTCAAACCTTTCAACTTTCACGGAATACATGAGCGTGAGCCATGGATATAGCACTATGGGTGGAATAGAGGTGGTTGTGGAGAAGACAAAAAGGAGGGGGATAGTCTCACATCGACTAGGCGTATCAACGAGCTATGGTGATGCTCATCAATAGATATCAAGGTGAGTGAGTAGGGATTGCCATGCAACAGATGCACTAGAGCTAAATATGAATGAAAGCTCAACAAAAGAAACTAGTGGGTGTGCATCCAACTTGCTTGCTCACAAAGACCTAGGGAATTTGAGGAAGCCCATCGTTGGAATATACAAGCCAAGTTCTATAATGAAAAATTCCCACTAGCATATGAAAGTGACTAAACATGAGACTCTCTACAATGAAGAACATGGTGCTACTTTGAAGCACAAGTGTGGAAAAAACATAGTAGCAATTGTCCCACTTTTTTTGGGCCTTCCTTTTTTGGCCTTTTTTTGCGGAGGGGCTTTATAGATTCAGCCTTTCCTCCCATGGGACAATGCTCTAATAATGATGATCATCACACTTTCATTACAACATGAAATTACAACTCGATACTACAACAACAAAGTATGACTCTATATGAATGCCTCCGGCGTTGTACCGGTATATGCAATGAAACAAGAGTGACATGTATGAAAAGTTATGCATGGTGGCTTTGACACAAATACGATGTCAACTACATGATCATGCATGACAATATGACAATATGATGCGTGTCATATGAACGAAACGGTGGAAAGTTGCATGGCAATATATCTCGGAATGGCTATGGAAATGCCATGATAGGTAGGTATGGTGGCTGTTTTGAGGAACAATATGGTGGCTGTTTTGAGGAAGGATATATATTGGGTTGATGGTACCGGCGAAAGTTGCACGGTATAAGAGAGGCTAGCAATGGTGGAAGGGTGAGAGTGCATATAATCCATGGACTCAACATTAGCTATAAGAATTCATATACTTATTGCAAAAATCTATGAGTCAACAAAACAAAGCAATCAACGCATGCTCCTAGGGGGGAGGTTGGTAGGAGTTAACCATCGCGTGCCCCCGACCTCCACACAAACGTTGACGCTCTACAAATACCTCATGCTCTAACTTCGTCACATAGCGGTTCACCATACGTGCATGATACGGGAATCACTAACCTTAACACAAGTATTTCTCAATTTCATAATAACTCCACTAGCATGACTCTTATATCACTATCCTCATGTCTCAAAACAATTATCAAGCATCCAACATCTCTTTCTATTGAATGCACTTGATGTGAATTTTTTTACTTCATTGACATTGGATGTTTTATCATGTGAAGACTAGTTTCTTTAGCCTAAGCACATTACCATGCTGTTCTAATAGACTCTCAAATAGATATAAGTGAAGCATGAGAGTTCAAAAATTTCTACAAAATATTACCACCACCATGCTCTAAAAGATATAAGTGAAGCACTAGAGCAAATACTATTCAACTCAAAAGATATAAGTGAAGCACATAGATTGTTCTAATAATTTCTAGGCCATATTTAACTCTCCCAAATAGGTGTGTCCAGCAAGGATGATTGTGGCAAAGTAACAAGCAAAGACTCAAATTTTACAAGACGCTCCAAGCAAAACACATATCATGGTGCGAATAAAAATATAGCTCCAAGTATAGTTACCGATGGATGAAGACGAAAGAGGGGATGCCTTGCTGGGGCATCCCCAAGCTTAGGCTTTTCATTATCTTGAATTTACTTTGGGTTCCATGGGAATCCCCATGCTTAGGACTTTTCTACTCCTTGTTCCATAGTCCATCAAAACAATACTCAAAACTTGAAAACTTCACAACACAAAACTTAGACAAAAATTCTCGTGAGCTCCGTTAGTATGAGAAAGCAAACCACTACTCAAAGGAACAGAAATGAATTCATTCTTTGTTTATATTGGTGTTAAACCTACTGTACTCCAAGTTCTATATGGTTCATATCCTCCAATATTACTCATAGATGCATCGGAATAAGCAAACAACACACGAAAAACAGAATCTGTCAAAAACAGAACAGTCCGTAGTAATCTGCAGGGTTCGCCTACTTCTGGAACTCCAAAAAATTAAAAATAAATTGTTAAATTTTCGCAATTTTTCTACCAATAATAATAAAAAAGAATCAACTAAAAATCACGCTCCAGTAAAATCCCACGACTACTTTAGCGAGCGCTAAGATTCTGTTTTTCACAGCAAGATCATATAAACTTCACACCAGTCTTACCAAAGGTTCTACTTGGCACAAACACTAAACAAAACATGAAACCACATCTAATCAGAGGCTAGATGCAATATTTATTCCCTAACAGCAACAAAAACATAAAACATAAAATTGGATTGCCTCCCAACAAGCGCTATCGTTTTACACCCCTAGCTAGGCACGATACAAGATAGATCTAGGTATTGCCATCTTTAGAAGGCAATCCATAAGTGGCTCTCATGATAGATTCATATGGTAATTTCATTTTATTTCTAGGAAAGTGTTCCATGCCTTTCCTTAACGGAAATTGGAATGTAATATTTCCTTCCTTCATATCAATAATTGCACCAATCGTTCTAAGGAAAGGTCTACCAAGAATAATAGGACATGAAGGATTGCAATCTATATCAAGAACAATGAAATCTATGGGCACATAATTCCTATTGGCAACAATAAGAACATCATTAGTTCTTCCCATAGGTTTCTTAATAGTGGAATCCGCAAGATGCAAATTTAAAGAACAATCATCAAGCTCATGGAACCCTAACAAATCACACAAAGTTTTTGGGATAGTGGAGACACTAGCCCCCAAATCACACAAAGCGTAGCATCCATGTTCTTTTATTTTTATTTTTATAGTAGGTTCCCACTCATCATAAAGCTTTATAGGTATGGAAAGTTCCAATTCAAGTTTTTCTTCATAAGATTGCATCAAAGCATCAACTATATGTTTAGTGAAAGCTTTATTTTGACTATAAGCATGCGGAGAATTTAGCACGGATTGCAACAAGGAAATACAATCAATCAATGAGAAATTATCATAATTTAATCCCTTGAAATCCAAGGTAGTGGGTTCATCACTATGCAAAGTTTTAATCACTTCGTTCCCACTTTTAGCAATTTTAGCATCAAGATCTAGAAACTCCGAATCATTGGGACACCTTAAAGCAGAATCAATCCTATCCTCATCAAGATTAATACTAGAAAACAAGGATCTAATAGGAGACACATCAATAACTTTCATATCTTCATCTTTATTTTCATGATAACTAGAAGAACATGATTTAATATAATCTTCTCTTTTAGCATGCATTCTAGCGGTTCTTTCTTTGCATTCATCAATGGAAATTCTCATTGCTTTGAGAGACTCATTGATATCATGCTTAGGTGGGATAGATCTAAGTTTCAAAGAATCAGCATCAAGAGTAATTCTATCCACACTTATAGCCAATTCATCAACCTTAAGCAATTTCTCTTCAAGCATAGCATTGAAATTCTTTTGCGAGATCATAAACTCGTTAACACTAGTTTCGAATTCAGAAGGCATCTTTCCATAAGAGTTGCTGTAGGAATTACCATAATTATTAGAGGAATTACTAGGAAAAGGCCTAGGATTAAAATTACCTCTATAAGCATTGTTACCAAAATTATTACTACCAACAAAATTCACATCCAAAGATTCATTGTTATTCTCAATCAAAGTGGACAAAGGCATATCATTAGGATCAGAAGAAGCACTCTTAGCAGCAAACAATTTCATAAGTTCATCCATCTTTCCACTTAAAACACTAATTTCTTCGATAGCATGCACTTTTTTACTAGTAGATCTTTCGGTGTGCCACTGAGAATAATTAACCATAATATTATCTAGGGGTTTAGTAGCTTCTCCTAAGGTGGTTTCCATGAAAGTGCCTCCGGCGGCCGAATCTAAAAGATTTCTAGAAGCAAAATTCAAGCCAGCATAAAAGTTCTGAATAATCATCAATAGATTCGAACCATGTGTAGGTCAATTACGTATCATCAATTTCATTCTCTCCCAAGCTTGTGCAACATGCTCATGATCTAGTTGCTTAAAATTCATAATATCGTTTCTAAGAGAGATGGTCTTAGGAGGAGGGAAATACTTAGAGATAAAAGCATCTTTGCACTTATTCCATGAATCAATACTATTTCTAGGCAAAGAGGAAAACCAAGTTTTAGCACGATCTCTAAGTGAAAATGGAAATAACTTCAATTTAACAATATCGTTATTCGTATCCCTTTTCTTTTGCATATCACACAAATCAACAAAGTTGTTTAGATGGGTAGCGACATCTTCACTAGGAAAGCCGGAGAATTGATCTTTCATGACAAGATTCAACAAAGCAGCATTGATCTCACAAGATTCAACATCGGTAATAGGAGCAACCGGAGTGCTAATAAAGTCATTGTTGTTGGTCTTGGAGAAGTCACACAATTTGGTCTTGTTCTGAGCCATAGTGACAAGCAAGCAATCCAACACACACAAGCAAACAAGAAGCAAGCGAACGATAAACACACGGCCGAAGAAGGGTGAATAAAACGGCAAGGGTGAAGTGAGGGAGAGGAAAACAAGAGTCAAATAAATGTAATGCGAAGGATAAGGTTTGTGATAGGTACTTGGTATATGAATTTTGCGTAAGCCTCCCCGGCAACGGCGCTAGAAATTCTTCTTCCTACCTCTTGAGCTTGCGTTATATTCCCTCGAAGAGGAAAGGGAGATGCAGCACAGTAGCGTAAGTATTTCCCTCAGTTTTTGAGAACCAAGGTATCAATCCAGTAGGAGACCACCCGCGAGTCCCTCGCACCTGCACAGACAAATAAGAACTTCGCAGCCAACGCGATAAGGGGTTGTCAATCCCTTTACGGTCACTTATGAGAGTGAGATCTGATAGAGATCATAGTTTATATTTTTGGTATTTTTGGTTTAATAGAACAGCAAATAAAAGCGGTAAAAGTAAAGTAGATGTAGATTGATATGTTGAGAATAGACCCGGGGGCCATAGTTTTCTCTAGTGGCTTCTCTCATGATAGCGATATTCTACGGTGGGTAAACAAATTACTGTCGAGCAATTGATAGAAAAGCAAATAGTTATGAGACTATCTAGGCATGATCATTGTATATAGGCATCACCTCCGAGACAAGTAGACCAAAACGATTCTGCTGTACTACTATTACTCCACACATCGACCACTATCCAGCATGCATCTAGTGTATTGCGTTCATACGAACAGAGTAACGCCTTAAGCAAGATGACATGATGTAGAGGGATAAACTCAAGCAATATGATGTAAACCCCATCTTTTTATCCTCGATGGCAACAATACAATACGTGCCTTGCTGCCCCTATTGTCACTGGGAAATGACACCGCAAGATTGAACCCAAAGCCAAGAACTTCTCCCATTGCATGAACTATAGATCTAGTAGGCCAAACCAAACCAATAATTCGAAGAGACTTGCAAGGATATTATGAGCACAGGTAAAAAGTTCAGAGAAGAACCAAATATCTTTCATAGATAACCTTGATCATAAAATCACAATTCATCGGATCTCGACAAACACACCACAAAAATAGATTACATCGAATAGATCTCCTTGAAGACTGAGGAGAACTTTGTATTGAGATCCAGAGAGAGAGAGAAGAAGCCATCTAGATACTAGCTATGGACTCGAAGGTCTGTAGTATACTACTCACAACTCATGGTGAGGGTGATGATGATGATGAAGGCCTCCGTGATGGATCCCCCTCCGGTGGAGCTCCGGAATGGGCTCCAAGATGGGATCTCCACGGGAACAGAAGCTACGGTGGTGGAATTAGGGTTTTCTATCCGCGTATGGAGTTTCTGGGGTACGTGGATATATATAGGAAGAAGGAGGGCACCGGGGGCCACACGAGGCAGCCTCGAGGTAGGGGGGCGCGCCCTGGGAAGGGGGGCGCGCCCCCCAACCTCGAGGGCAGCCCCTTTGTCCCCTGACTTGGTCCTGAAGTTTCCCGTGCGTGATTTTCTCCAAAAATATCTATCGCGAAGGTTTCATACCGTTTGGACTCCGGTTGATATTCTTTTTCTGCAAAACCCTGAAATAGGCAAAAAATAGCAATCTGGACTGGGCCTTTGGGTTAGTAGGTTAGTCCCAAAAATGATATAAAAGTGAATGATAAAGCCCATTAAATATCCAAGACTTCACAAATAATAGCATGGAACAATCAAAAAATTTAGATACATTGGAGACGTATCAACCCCATCTTTTTATCCTCCATAGCAACAATACAATACGTGACTTGCTGCCCCTACTGTCACTGGGAAAGGACACCGCAAGATTGAACCCAAAGCCGAGCACTTCTCCCTTGCAAGAACTATAGATCTAGTACGCCAAAGCAAACCAATAATTTGAAGTGACTTGCAAGGATATTATGAGCACACATAAAAAGTTCAGAGAAGAGCCAAATATCTTTCATAGATAACCTTGATCATAAACTCACAATTCATCAGATCTCGATAAACACACCGCAAAAAGAGATTACATTGAATAGATCTCCTCGAAGACCGAGGAGAACTTTGTATTGAGATACAGAGAGAGAGAAGAAGCCATCTAGATACTAGCTATGGACCCGAAGGTCTGTGGTAAACTACTCACAACTCATGGTGACGACGATGATGATGATGATGAAGGCCTTCGTGATGGATCCCCCTCCGGTGGAGCTCCGGAACAGGCTCCAAGATGGGATCTCCACGGGAACAGAAGCTACGGCGGTGGAATTAGGGTTTTCTCTCTGCGTATGGAGTTTCTGGGGTACGTGGATATATATAGGAAGAAGGAGGGCACCGGGGGCCACACGAGGCAGCGTCGAGGCAGGGGGCATGCCCTGGGAAGGGGGGCGCTCCCCCCACCCTCGAGGGCAGTCCCTTTGTCCCCTGACTTGGTCCTGAAGTTTCCTGTGCGTGATTTTCTCCAAAAATATCTCTCGCGAAGGTTTCATTCCGTTTGGACTCCGTTTGATATTCTTTTTCTGCAAAACCCTAAATAGGCAAAAACCAGCAATCTGGACTGGGCCTTTGGGTTAGTAGGTTAGTCCCAAAAATGATATAAAAGTGAATGATAAAGCCCATTAAACATCCAAGACTTCATAAATAATAGCATGGAACAATCAAAAATTATAGATATGTTGGAGACGTATCATACACCGTTACGGTTTGCCGCGCAGTATTATCACAGATAATGGCACCAACTTCACAGCTGATGAGGTAATAAGTTGGTGCACAAAGCTAGGTATTAAACTTGACTACACTTCTGTATACCATCCTCAAACAAATGGTCAAGTCGAAAGAGCCAATGGTCTGATAATGAGCGGCATGAAAACCCGACTACTGCGGTCCCTACGGGAGTCTGATAAGCACTGGGTCGAAGAGCTTGACTCCGTACTCTGGGGGCTGCGGACCACACCTAATCGAACAACCAGATACACACCTTTTTTATGGTGTACGACACAGATGTTTGATACGTCCAAAACGTATCTATAATTTTTGATTGCTCCATGCCACTTTTGGGTGACATTGCTATGATATTCATACACTTCCATACACTTTTGATCATATTTGGACTAACCTACTAATCCAGTGCACCCCGGTGCCAGTTTCTGTTTTCGGCTGTTTTTGTATTTCAGGTTTTCACGTTACGAGAACTGTCAGGAAAAATCCGGAAAAATCATATAAAAAATCAGTGTTCCAGAACCTACCTTGCGCCCGAAGGGCAGCCGGGGGGGGGGGCACCAGGGCTCCAGGCGCCCTGGCGGCGCGCCCCCCTAGGCCGCGCCGGGGGGGCGCCTGGGCCCCCCGAGCCCCGTCTGGTGCCCCCCTTCGACATATATTTAGAGCGTCCTTCGAAACCCTCGGGAAGGGAACTCTTTTTCGCAATCTCA
>LR738713.1:63639702-63662826 GCA_902687465.1 Secale cereale | reverse complement strand
CTAGAACCTACCTTGCGCCCGGAGGGCAGCCGAGGGGGGGGGGGCACCAGGGCTCCAGGCGCCCTGGCGGCGCCCCCCCTGGGCCGCGCCGGGGGGGCGCCTGGGCCCCCCGAGCCCCGTCTGGTGCCCCCCTTCGGCATATATTTAGAGCGTCCTTAGAAACCCTCAGGACGGGAAATCTTTTTCGCGATCTCATCTCTGTTCCGCCGCCGCCGCCGCTTCCAAGATCGGGAGCACCAGGAGAACTCTTCCCGGCACCCTGCCGGAGGGGAGGATCACCATCGGGAGCTTCTCCACCACCATGGACGCCTCCCGGATGAGTTGTGACTAGTCTCCCTTGGACCATGAGTCCATGAACAATAGCTATGTGATGTTCTCCTCCCGTTCTTGTGCTTCACTAATTAGTCCTCGTGAGCTGCCCTACATGATCGAGGCACATATGTAATCCTTATGTTGTTGCTATGATGAGTTTGCTGGGATCCGATGGATTATGAGATTATGTTCAGATTGATCTTGAGTAATATATTTGATCTACCTCTTTTATATTTATGTTCATAAGTAATTCTTGCATGTTCTCCGTTGTTATTTATTGCTTTGGCCAAGTAATACATAGTGACTCCAAGAGGGAACGTTATGCTCGATTGTGGGTTCATGCCCCTCGATGACTAGCTTGAGTGATAGAAACATGAGTCTAGGGGATGTGCTATTGCCACAAGGGGGAAAACAATGGTGCTTGTGCCCGCGGGTGCAAGGATTGTTTACTTTACGCAAAGTTCTTTTAATGCAGTTGTCTGTTGCATTGAGTTTACACTATGGGTGGGACTCGCAACTTAATACCAGCGAGATGTTCTGGATAGATATCTCAAGGTGGATGATTAGTAGTAGATATTGATGGATTTCGGTCTACTTACTTTGGCGTACCGCCCATGCTTTGAACCTCAACCTTTCTTGCAATGTAATCAGCATTGGTTTGCGTTCGTGGTCCTGTCAATTGCCCAGCTGTAATTTGTTTACCTCACATAGCTGTTTTATCGTCTTTTGGGAGAGAGACATCACTAGTGAACATCATGAGACTCCGGTCCATATTACCATCATTGATCACATCCGCTATTTACTTTTCGCTATTATTTACTATTGCAAACACTATCTATCACTACTATCATTTGCGTTTAATCCTTTGTGAACTACAAGGCCGGAGGGATTGACAACCTCTCTGTACTCGTTGGGAGCAAAGTTATTTGTATCTGTGTGCAGGTCCACGTTGATTGCTAATCCGCGCCGTTAGCAGTTGACACCTACTTGTTGAACCTAGGAGTCTCTGGGGATTCGATCCTTGGCATCTTTGCTAAGGGAAAACACTTCCACAACACTGCATCTTTCACCTTCCACTTGGGGTAACCAACGAGGGGTTAGAGGCCCATCAAGGTTGTTCTACCCTGCAACATTATCCATGACTCACCTCGAGTGCGCATGTACAAGGAGAGAGAAGCCGAGCAAGATCGGCAGGACGGCCTAGATGGACTTGAAGAGGAGCACGATACAGCGCAAGCCCGTTCCGCATTTCATCAACAACAGGCCAGGCGATACTAGAGCAGAGAAGTGCGGGCCAAGACATACAACACCGGTGAACTTTTTTTACACCTCCCAGAGAAGAAAAAGGACAAGCTCATACCAAAATGGGAGGGCCCCTTCATTATCGACAAAGTACTCACCGGTGAGGCCTATCGCCTTCGGAATGCACAGGACAACCGCCTTGAGGCAAACCCGTGGAACGCTACCAGGCTCCGATGAATTTATGGATAGTTCGGTAGCAATATTTTCCTCCTTTCAAGTTAGGTTTTGTCTTCTATCTTTTTTTTTCTCCTTTTCTTTTTTACATTTTTTCTCATTGGCAAGTATTCGGCTCGCCCGAACTGCCTTAGGATAAGTACATCTTCGAATGTATCTACCTCAAATATACTTGGGGCTTCTTTAGCGAAGCCCATTACCAATAAAGCTTATTGCTTAAAATGTCGTCTGTTTTTACAGTCCTTCCTTGCCATTATATGCACCAATATGACTTAAGTTCTGGCCAAGCTGGATTACCTGGCTCCTATGCTTACCCCTACGTTTCCGATTGTTCGGCTAGGGTGTAAAGGGAGCACCTCTACTACTGTTACAACCGGGTAATCCAGACATGTACCTCAGACTGGATGAAGCCGAAAGCTAGCACTCTTAAGGGGATGATCGGTCGGCGGATACATGATATATCGCATTTTAATGCATATTTTAAACTACCGTGGGATATGGCATCCTACAATCCTTTTCACAGGATCAAAAGCCTAGGCCCGCATCTGTATGCACGCCGACCCAGGGAAAGGAACCCCTAATGGAACTATTCTGTCTGGAAGATGCTTCTTACGTTAAACACTAATATAACATAACTGCCCGAACATAGTTTGTTTGCTCAAGCATCAAGCAACTATGACCGGATTGCCTGGCCTCCGAACATATCACGTGTTTACCACAGATATAGTATTCGGAAGCACTCCAGCCTTTGGGTTTATGGAGGTTAAAGCTGATGGTCGGCCATGACAACCTTTTTATAAATTCGATCGGAGATAAGTTTGATGGTAAAAGTACATCCATACATAGAATCAAATGACTACTCCTTTACTATTCCCTCTATAAGGTTGTCTAGTTTACCCTCCTGTTGGGAAAACTTGGCAGCTTTCTCTACTTGGTCATATACCAAATGCAGAGGAATTTCTTGTCCATCGGACCCTCGAGGTCCCACGCGGGCCATATGATTTGTATCAAGATGAGTGTAGCCCGTCTTCACCATGGCCCAGGCTTCTCGAGCACCCATGCAACATGCTGATGCTTTCCATAGTTCGAAGCGGCGTCGAGACCCTTTGAACAAGTCCGCTAAGTCCTCCACAGTTTCTGGAGGCGAATCGCCCGGCCATAAAGCCCTGGCCATACTCTTCATGGCCTTCTGAGCTCGCTCGTGGACCCTAGAAAGCTCTTGCAGCACGTCACCCTCAAAACCGGACACTCCTTCTTCGGGCTGCCCAGTTAACAAACCTGCAGGAAAAGTTTTTATGAGAAACTTCCAAAATAAGAGACGATAAGGAGAGCTCGGTATAAGGGACGTACTGAACATGCCGCCTTTTAGCCTCTAGTTCTCTTCCAAGGCACTTGAGAGTTGGGCCCTTACGTCCTTTAGCTCCTGTTCTAGCCTAATGTTTTTATCCTGTGGTTGGTTTCTTTTATCTATGGCTTGCGTCAATACGCAGTTGCCAGTAGCTGTTTCCCCTTCGGCAATTTTTTTGTCCGCCAAAGCAACCCTTAGCTCCCTCTCCAGTTGGTCGATCGACCCTGTTGCTGTATTACAATTAGTATGTACATAAGGACTCAGCGATCAACACAAATATCATATCCGGACACCATTGTTCTTACCACCAACATCCTTTCCGGATTTCTTCGAATCTCCCAACTCGGCAGTGGCATTCGTGAGCTGGGTCAGGCACTCTTCAAGCTCCTTGGATAAAGAGTTATTCTTTTCTTGAAGCACCTACAAAAATACAACAATCCTCAAATCAGTTGTACCAACTAGTTTAAGTCTCGGGGGCTACTGGCATGGGAACATCAAAATGAACAATTACCCGCATATCTTTCGAAAGCCGGTGAGGGCTCCAGCGAGTCCGTCTTGAGCGGCTCGGATATAGGCATCTGCAGAGCTGAGGGCGTTAAACGCCTCCTCAGAAAAGACTGGGTCAAGCATGGATGCTTTCCGCCGCCGGTGAACCATTGCAACCTCCACTTCAGAATTAGTGACTGACATTTCGTTCGAATCCTCCTGGAGAGGAAAATCCGGCACTGAATCAGCGTTAACTCCTGACGGGCTGGATGCCGGATTGGCTAGAGTTTGGTCTACATGATCTCCAGAGACAGTCCCGTGTGTATTCCTCCTAAAAGGAAAGAGAAAGCGAAAAGTTTTAATACCAAATTCATCGCCCAACGTCTGTCAAAAAAATACCTCTTTGAAGGTCCGCTGTTGTTCACGGTCCTCTTTTGCTTCGAGGCCTCACCCGATGCTGGTGTCACTCTCTGGGATGACGGTCTTCCCACAGTTTGGCGTGAGGAGCGCCGTCCCTGTTTATGTATGATAGAATACGATGGGTAAGGCGAGTTGGGAATTTTCTCTTTGATGAGATATGTCCTAAGTACTTACGTGGGAAGAAGGAATGAGGCCTGGGTAATCGGCTACGATAGCCACCAGGGTGCCCTCACGGCAGGCTTGATAGAAGACTCAGTCTTCTAGCTCTATGCCTATGTCCGGATCCTCATCGTATCCGGTGCCCACATTTTGGAATCGTTCCTCTGGCTGTGGGGCAGGACTATTAATCCCCTCAATCACCTTCCTCCACTCCTATTGGGAGAAACCGAATTTAGTTCGGTCAATACATCATAACGAAGGAAAAATCCGCAAATATAGCGGTCAAGAGAGAGACTTACCCAGTTAGGAGGATTGTACATAGAGAAACCCTCCCGGCACGTTAAACAGATGAGGTCTTGCTTCTCTCCTTTATAAAGATCTTCCAGGATGACGGCTAGAGTGGCAGGGTCATCCGGGCCGGGGCGTAAGCAGCGTGAGGCATCATTCAGGCCATTATAATGCCACATTGGAAATCCTCTTGCTTGGAGCGGCTGCACGCATCACTTTATTGAAATAGCCATCACTCCGATTATAGATAACCCTTAACTGGCGAGCAATCTGATCTTGCCGGCCAGTCTGCTAACCTCCACTCTCTCTCTTCTCTCGAGGGACTGTGGGGGCACCAGTTGAAAAGCTTCTTTGGCGGAGCGCTGCAATATTTGGGGAGGCCTTGTCGAACTGGATCCGGCAGGGCAACATCCTCAATATAAAACCACTCCGAAGGCCACTCTTCGGATGCCTTCTTTGGAGTACCGGGCAGATAGCCTGTCCTGGCTATGCGCCATACTTCAGCGCCCCCAACTTCAAATATGGATCCCTTTTCCGAGCGAGGGACAAGGCAGGAGAACTTTCGTCACAGCTCAAAGTGAGGCTCGCAGCCCAAGAACAGTTCGCATAAAGCAACAAAACCCGCGATATGCAGGATAGACTCCGGCGTAAGATCGTGCAGTTGGATACCATAGAACTCCAGGAGTCCCCTGAGGAAGGGGTGGACAGGGAAACCTATGCCTCTTAAAAGGAAAGGGACAAAACACACCCACTCTCCATCAGAGGGGTTGGGAAAGCTCTCTGCTAGGGCTTGATTGTCAATAGAAGTTGGTCCGGCCCGGACGGGGACTAGATCGTCTGGAGGGAGATATCCCTACGCTTGAAGTGTCCTCAGACACGCATGGGATACAGAGCAACTTTTCCAATATCCTGCACGAGGGCCATGAGGGCGCGAGGAAGAGCTTGGGGCGCTAGCCATGTTTGAAGATTTTTTGCAGGCACTAGGGTTTCTTCCGCGTGGAATAGGATGGAGAGGCAACTAGGATCTATTCTCTTATATAGGCGCCTTCCCTACACAGTCAAGGGGTATTTGTAAAATTGCCCGGATGGTTTGCATTCGTTGAACACGTGGAAGCCAAGGTGACAGCGGCGAGGAATCAACGGGATACAATATTAAAAGAAGCCAAACTATCATCCAGCAGGACTCACCTTGCAAGACTGAAGACATGAAGCCGGACACGATCTCGTCCTTGAAGGCAAGTACGAGGGCTACTGAGGGAGTCCTTTATTCAGGGGTCCTTGGGCGTCCAAGTCGATGAAGCTGGGCCGTATTGATGGGCCACAAAAGAAGAAGCAGAAGACTCTCCTCCGCATTCGGACAGGACTACTATGTAGATAGAAAGGCAAGCGAAGAGTCCGGATGTATCAGTTACTTCCTCCCCAAGTCACCCTTGTAACCCTAGGTTCTCTTTGGCGTGTATATAAGCCGGGGAGATTAGTCTGTAGAGGGGATCATCGACATCACAATATCCACATAAGCTAGACTTTAGGGTTTAGCCCATTATGATCTCGAGGTAGATCAACTATTGTATTCATATTCATCCATATTAATATAGTAGGAAGTAGGGTATTACCTCGATCGAGAGGACCCAAACCTAGGTAAACATCGTTTCCCCAGCCTCCTATTACCATCGATCCTTTAAATGCATAGCTTGGCCCCCCCTACCCGAGATCTGCCGGTTTTGACACCGACAGGTAGCATAAACGAGAGAGAACTAAGTAATTGAAGTTGGTGTTCCGTCAATATGCAACTTGTTGCATATTGAGCTCCACTTAATTTGTAGTAATTTTTTATGCACTTTTCCATGCCATGCCTCATTACAATGGACATGCATCATAATTGTTAGTCAATCATGACATGATTATGCTTGTTGGTTTACCGTGTTGTTTCCTTCTTTCCGGATGTGCTTCTTCTCATTAGTTTCAGTAATGTTGCGTTTGTGAGGATTCGTTCGACTACGCCCGTTCATCTACTTCATGGATTCAGTCTTCTTGCTAGAAGGATTTCACGCAAGATGACCATTACCTTGGATGTCACTACTATCTTTGCTTTTCTAGTTGTCTCGTTGCTAACGCTATATGTCGTGCTACCTACCACTTGTTTGTCAAGCCTGCCATTAGCCATGATAAGCCTGTGACCTTTTCCATCGTCCTAGCAAACCGTTGTTTGGATATGTTACCACTTTGCTCAGCCCCTCTTATAGTGTTGCTAGTTACAGGTTGTTCCATGTTGGGACATGGATATCATGGGATATCACAATATCTCTTATTTAATTAACACACATATATACTTGGTAAAGGGTGGAAGGCTCGGCCTTTTGCTTGGTGTTTTGTTCCACTATTGCCGCCCTAGTTTTCGTCATACCCGTGTTATGTTCCTTGATTTGTGTTCCTTACACGGTCGGGGTTTATGGGCCCCCCTTGACAGTTCACTTTGAATAGAACTCCTCTAGCAAGGCCCGACTTTGGTTTTACCATTTTCCTAATAATAACTAAAACCTGCATAGGGACCGACTAGCATCCGAGGATAATTAGTCAACAACCTGGGCCAGTGCTCCTCATGCATGTTGGTCCAAACTAGAGCAACTTGCGGCGCCCCCTTGGCAACTTGGGTCTCAACGACTGTAATCTTAGCTCATCCGATCGTGTCCTGAGACAAGATATGCACGGCTCCTATCGGGGTGTCGGCACGTCAAGAGGTTTTGCTAGTTTTGCTTTACCATTGTTGAAATGTCTTGTGCATCGGGATTCCGAGCTTGATCAGGTTGTCTCGAGATTGAGGTTTTCCTCAGAGGATCGTGGGAGTTTGTGATGGACTAAGTTGGGACACCCCTACAGGGTTTAATCTTTTCGAGAGCCGTGCCTGTGGTTATGTCAGGACTTGGAAATTTATGATATCCGATCGTAGAGAACTTGACACTAAACCCGAATTAAAATACACCACCCGCGTGCGTAACTGTGACCATCTCTTTTTGAGGGAGTTTGGGAAGAGAACACGGTAGGGTTATGTTTGACTCGTAAGTAGTTCAGGATCACTTCGTGATCATTACTAGTTGCGACCGTCATGCGTAGTTACTCTCCTTACTCTTGTACTCGTAAGTTAGCCACCATACAATGCTTAGTGCTTGCTGCAACCCCACCACTTATCCATTCCATACCCATTAAGCTTTGCTAGTCTTGATACCCATAGTAATGGGATTATTGAGTCCTTGTGGCTCACAGATTACTACAATAACAATTGCAGGTATAGGTAATGCGATGGTCTGACATGAGAGTGATGCATGTTTGCTTTGGAGTTCTTCTATTTCTTCTTCTTCGATCAATGGATAGGTTTCAGGTCGGGAGCCTGGGATTAGCAGGGTGGATGTCATTCTTATTTTTCATTTGATTTCATCCGTAGTCGAATCCTGCTCTTCTATATGATGATTGACATGTATTGATGTATTCATGTATTCATGTTGTAGCTTGTGGCGAGTGTAAGCCTTTATCTAGTATTCTAAACTATTCAGTACATGGTTTATTGTAATGATATCCACCTTGCTATGTGCTCGAAATACGGTTGTGCCCCACTCATGAATTCATCACATGATCTGGATAGAACCGCATCTTGGGTGCTACAATCAGAAAGTTTGTTAAGGGGCTAGATAGCTCAAGAGTGGGATTTGCTCCCCCGATGATGGAGAGATATTCTTATGGCCCTCTTGGTGTGACGTAATCTATCATCGTCTGGCTAGACACATGTGACTAGGTCACGAGGATGCCAGAACATGTCAACGAGAAACAAGAAAAAAACGACAATGAGGAGACCGATATAGTGAGCATGAGAATAACTCAAGAGGATACCGATATATCACACCTCATTTTTCTAAGTATTGGGAAGCAAAGGGAATAGCACATGATAAATAAAGGTTCACTTGAATGTCATTCGTGTATTCATAGGGATCAGTATGGATGTCCATAGTTCCATTATTTGTCATTGAACGAAAGGGGTTTTGTTCATGTCTATGTTTTACCAAACCTACAGGGTCACAAGCTTAAGGGAATCACGATATGATGAGTGTTAGTGGAGCAAGAGTTATGGGAAAATATTCCTGGAATAATTCTGGGAAAATAAGAAATAGTTTTGAGAGAGTTCCGAAACAGCTTCAGATGTTTCCATAAATGTTCTAGGAGGTTCTGGGAAGGTCCTAGGAACTTTTGGTGATGTCTAGAAGGTTACGGAATCATCCGGATAAATCCAGTGGGCCCCTGGTGCGAGGACACCTTGGCTGGGCAAAGGGGTAAGGCCCACAAGGCTTTAGGTCAATGCAAAAGGGGTTTTACGGAGGACAAGGGCCTGGCATTGAAGTCCATGGCGTTTCTGAAAATGCCAGGAACCTTGGTTTTTTGTGATGGAATTCGAGGAGGACTCTTGCAATCCAAACTGACTTTGGGGAGGCCCCCTCCCCAAGTAGCAACCCCAGGAATCAACATATAAATAGTGGGCCGAGGGGCAACCCCTTGAGCATAAGTTTCGGAGCCTCCTCTAGTTCTAGTTCTCGTCTAGTTTGATCTAGACTAGCTCTAGGTCTAGTGCTCTACATCATCATTATTATAGGCCATGTGTGGATCTAATCTTATCCCTCTAATTTTCCAGTGGTGATTAGTTCTGGACGTGAACGGTTGTCGAATCGTGAAGCATGTACGCTTGCAAACTGTAGAGAGGTCGCACTTTAGGTCTTTTGTTCGAGGGGTCTTTATGAACAGTTGGACAGATCATCGTGGATGGTTTGAGGGACTTCAAGTATGATCTACACCGACTCTTATTCCGTTGCAACTCGGAGTTGGTAACGATCTGATCTAAACCGTTATGCATCTTCATAGTGTTCCTGGTTTGATCCTAGGATGAAATTTTTATTTCCTACTTTGTTTCCCAACAAGTAGGACATGGGACATGGACCAGCTCATGTGACTCAAGCCACCACCATCTCACATGCCCTACTCTTCCTCATCGGAGCTTGGAACCCTAACGATGCTGGTGGACGTGAGATCGATGATGGATCTATCCTGGCAGGAGCTTGCGACATCCACCATGACGCATTTGCGGCGGTCGGACTGGTGCACCATACGGGGCGTCTGAAAGTGTGACCCCGCCTCACCAACATCCACTCTCGCGAGGGTTGCTTCTGTCTCCCACGCTTGTCGCCTCGCACGATGGGCACCACGTGCCATGTTTGTGTCAAATGATGCCCACGCGTTCACCTCCGCCTCAACATGCCCACAAAGGGGTGGCATGTCCGCCGCTGTGTTTGGATGCTAGACGGACTGCATCGCCTCCGGTGAGGTAGCAGAGACACACCTCGCGGCGGATCCTTGCGGCGTTTGGGCAGACACGATGGATTCCCAATGGAAGGAGTCTGAGCATTGCCATCGAGTGGCCACCTCCTGGGAGCGGCAAAGTGCAAGCCGTATGGTCATCTCCTCCTTGGGGCCGCGTGGGATGTGCTCAGGGTTGAGAGATCGAGAGGTGTAGGACTCGTATCCGCTTCCTGCATGCCGGAGATCACCGGATGGGACCTTGGATGGCGGACTGGAGTGAAAGGGAGTGGAGTGGAGTGACGAGGGTTTTGTCCGGGGAGCGGATGGGAATGAATATATGTGGGCTCGGGTGGGCCAGCGTGCGCCGGATCAGGCATGGCAGAAGCGGCCGGTCACGCTCGGTCCACCCCATACCTGCCCCATATTTGGGCTGCATATGAGGGGTGCCAGACAACCCAGGCATTTGAAGACGGTTTGAGGCGCTCGTCTGGGTTGGTTTTTTGACTGGTGAGTGACTGGGTCATTGGCCCAGGTGTATAAGGGGGTTTAAGGTGCCTGGCTATAGCGACGGGGAGGAGGTGGTGGACTTGAATTGTTTTAGTGGCGGCAATCCCGGGCAGTATGCAGTGGTGTTGCAGAGGAAGTTGTATCTGCACGGCGGTCGCAAGATCAAATTATTTTTCTTTTGGTCGAGTTCTATGTTGCTTTTGAGTCTTTCGTATAGATTTATTAGAGCATCTACAACCAGACCCATACCGTGCCAAACACCCCGGCGTGGATGCCGGACAGTACCCGAACACGAAATTTCCACCTGACCATGGTTGACAAATACAACCGAAACGCCCGGGCTGTTCGACAACCCCCATATCCAGCTCATATGTGGGGCAGATATGGGAGGCCCAGATGCACCCGGGCACTACTGCCATGTCGGACCGACCAATTACGGCCCATGCCGCCCCCACCACTGCCCCCACAAAAACCCCACCTGCATTCAATGGACCCTAGTCAAATCCTCAGTCCTCTCGCCCTCTTCACTTCCCTCTCTTCTCCTTCACTTCATTTCCAAAGTCTTCGGCCCCTCCACCATGGCTACACTGGTACAGTGAGGTGCTATACAAATGGTTTTAAACCCCTTTCTGCGACGGTGTCCTGAACCGTCACCTAGTGAGTGACTGTGATAGGGGGGTCCTTCCCACATGACCCAGAAACCTTCGGGGATATGCCCTCCTGGCACACATGCTCAGCAAAATGACGTTGTGCGACCGGCAAGCGCTCAAATATGGTAATACGTAAAGTAGAGCTAAAAAATACAATTATACAAGCAAAATTGTTTTCGGTCGCAAGTACACCCCACACAGTCAGCCCCCACTAAACGTTTCCCGTTCATATGTACATCCCATACAGTTGCTCCAAGGAAAACGTTTCCGTTCACATGTACATCACACACAATTTTCCCCGTTAAATCATTTGTGATCGCGTCGCCATTGCACACGATATTAACAATTTTATCATTTTCGTTATTGAATGCATCACACACGGTGCATAGAAGAAACTATGTGGCAAAGGTTGTCCCATAGTTTTTTTGTGGTAAACGTTTGTGCAAGGTGGCCTAACGCAAACAATTTTTAAGAGGATGTGTGTGATTGTTCATTGACCCAACACGGTTTATTCCTAGAAACTATGTGTATTGCTCGAGGTCATCGCCCATGGTATTTTCTCAATAACCATTTGCAATAGAAATTAGCATGCTAATTGCCTATTATTAATAATTCATTTATTAATCTAATTAACATTCATATTAAGCACATAATATATTTCATTTCCATATTAAGGAAGCATGATTTCATAATTGAAATACATCAGAGTACAACATGATATAGTTTCAACACTCAGCTACCCCATTACACAACTTCACCAGCACCAAGTTTCACATGCAACATCTAGAACCTTTCGAAATTAGCATCATAGAAGGTACATGGACAGATGCATATCATCTGGAAAACTACTTAAGAGGAAGGCGAATATTGAGCCTTCATTCATGTTGAAGGTCTTTGCAAATTTAGGCCAGTGCATGTGGGTGTTGTATGAAAACCTTCCTCGCCTCCTGACCATAGAGGTGGTTTGAGAGGTAATCATCCGTGAACTGCTTTGGAAAGGCCCGAAAACAAGGATGTGCGTAAATATCTTCTCTATATTGGAAATGGGGCAAAGGAATAAAAAAGGCAAGAGGTATAATAGTTAGTACCATCTTGTAGTGAACTGATGCCTTCTTCATTGTGTAGACAAAGATCTTGTTGTTTGTTGTCGCTAATTTCTTTATCCTAACAATCTTGCCAAGTTTCTTGACTTGATTGATATTCATGGACAACTCATTTCCCTATATGCAAAAAGGGTCGAACAGTGGGTCAAATTGACATCAGGACCTACATGTGCAAGACCAAATTATTAAAAAACTAAATATTAGAATGGTTCCTGCAATTGCACAATAATGTGTTATTAGACAACGGACCATGCATGTGCTAACCTCGATTGTAAACCTCGGTGCTTCCCATTGTTTCCGTGCAACACATATAAGGTAGTTAGTCATCGGGTTAAGTAAGGGTTCGCATGCTATCAGTAAAATATGTTGATTAAAAATAAGCACATTGCAGATTTATCACATTAATTCAAGCCGCATGGAAACCCCATTTATCCAAACCAAGTATGATTAAGAACTAGGAAATATAGCACTTGCAACATATAAGGTAGTTAGTCATCGGGTTAAGTAAGGGTTCGCATGCTATCAGTAAAATATGTTGATTAAAAATAAGCACATTGCAAATTTATCACATTAATTCAAGCCGCATGGAAACCCCATTTATCCAAACCAAGTATGATTAAGAACTAGGAAATATAGCACTTGCATATGTTTCTCATGTATTAAGTGCAGCCAAATTCGATTTATTCCTCGCATGCACAACAATATAAAATTCTACCGACGACAATTGGACATCGCATTGCAGAATTGAACCAAGCAGTTAAGTAAACACCACAACAGATGAACCAAAAATTAGCCGAGCACCACATTGCACAATATAACATACTCCTAATAGAAGATCGAACAGTTAACCAAACCAAGCATCACTACTGCAGGATGCTGCTAACGCGACACTACGATCAGAGACCCGTCGGGAAATTGTGTGTGATGCAATCATCACAAACGGTGTTGTATGAAAACCATCAGAAATGTGTAAAACATTTGCGATGACGGATGCATCAAACACGGTTCAGGTTACAGTTGCGTGTGCGATGAGGGGCATACGGTTGATCTATACAAACTATTTGCGATGAGACAGAATAATAGAAACGGGCAGCCAGATCAAGGTGTGTGCGATATACGGCATACAGTTCACTCTGATGAACCGTTTGCGATGAGTGAGGTGAACTCAAACGATTCGGTGTAACAAGATGTGTGTGATACCCGACAAATAGGTCGGTAATCAGAATTGTGTGCGATCATTATAGACAGCTCATACGGTCTTTTTTGTGAATTGTGTGCTCATCAAGGCACACAGCTCAACAAACCAACCTGTTGGCGATAATGTAGAAGATCTATGTCGAATACATATTACTAACTGTGTGCGATGATATTGACAGGACAAACAGAGATATATATATATATATATACAGTCTGCTTAATTTAGTCCTTCTTGTTGTTGTTCTTGTTGGATGGCCCTGCGACATCGTCTTGGCGAGGATGCTTCTTGCCGCTGATCGTTGGCTTTTCATCGCCGCCATCGCCGTCATCGTCGTCGTCCTCCTCCTCATCATCATCGTCCTCTTCTTCGTCCTCCGACGGCTCCTTGTCCATCTGGTTGTCGTCTCACGACTCCGGAGGCGGCATCCCTTCCATGAACCGGATATAATCGAGGTCTGGGCTCGACGCCGGACTCATGGAAGACGAGCACATGATTCCGATGTTGACCTATCATCGGGCGCCAGACTGCTGACCGAACTGTCATCCTTGCTATCGCTCGACATGGCTGCAGAGTGTGTGCCAGTGTGTAGCGCGGCCTGCCGGGGACGATGAAGATGGTGGATACTTAAGCGGGGTATGCAGAGAAGAGGAGCTGCCAATTGAAGCGGGGATTGAAGCGGGGGTTGACGTATTATCTAACCGTTGATATAATCCATCGCTATTATTTGTACCTGGTCGCTCCAAATTCCCGGAGTTGCGCAAGACTCCTATTGGCTATTTGGTTGGTTTCATTTTTCAAGACAAAAACAAGGAACGAGTTTTGGGATTATGCACTGGTACCGGTACGAACGGAGTAGGACCATTGGCAAGCAATACATTGAGCTCTTCTTATTGATAAAGCTAGTAATAATCAAACTAGAAAGGAAAAGAAAAAAGACAAAGAAAAATATCTGCACGAATCTTTGCGTAACATCAATGGCATAGGACCTAGATGTCCATTACTTAGAGCACATCTAGATGTGCTTTAGCAATACTATCAAACAATACCCCTAATCATCATTGCAAATAGCTCATAGAACATGGCTAATGCGACAACCACAACTACACATGCTAGTTCCTTCTTGTATCTTTCTTTCATCTGTTGCCTGTGATTGATTCTTTCTTGCTTCATCGTACTGATTGTACATTCCAGATCACCCAGTTTCTTCTTTAGCTTTACGTTATCTTCTGCGAGCTTGGTGATAACACTCCGAGCCCTGCCATGCCATTCTTCATCCAGCCAGTTAACAAAGGCACAAGCCTCATATCCCTACTAATGTTAAATAGTATTCTGGGTGAGCGATGGCATTAACTGAAGTAAAATGATGAACTTAATTAGCACTAACCTCTAAGGGGTAACTGAGAAACCGCCTGCCAATGTCGAACCCCTCAGTGCATACACGTCGAGCGGGAGTGTGCCCGTGCACACAACTCAGCTTTCGGTACTTCTCGGTGGTGCAAAACTCGGAGTCGAACTCGTGTTGCGGGAGTCTGGAGTCAAGCTCCGAATCCGGTGGCAGATCGCTTTCCGGGGGGGGGGGTCATTCGGGATGGATTTAGCAAGGATCTATAATTTGGACATGCTAAAAAAGATCAGGATGGATTGGAACCTGACAGGACGATTCTGATCCGTAGTACACCTACCTTCTGATGACCTTAGGCCAGTGCTCGGCGGCGATGCGAGCAGGAGCAGCCGCACTGAAACCATCAGCACCACTCGTCCGCATTCCCCCAATGTCAGCGCCACACGACAGAATTTGGAGGCTATGTAGGGATTTGGGGAAATGGGGAAGCTGCGGAGATAAGCTAACGGTCGGGAACTACTAATGGCACTATATATATGTTGTATACAACACACTGTTTGTACATGTCGTTTTTGTTGGGTATTACAACGTCACACACGATTTCCGCACCAAACCGTGTGAGAATACAACGTAGGTTAGACATGGTTGTCATTACATAACCGTATCTGATGTACTACCATGTCCATATAAATGAGTTACAGTGAGATACCGTGTAAACAACCGCTCTGCGGATATCCATAAAAAAACAACCGCTCTACATATAGAGATGGCGGCGGCGGCCTAGGTAGAGGCTACCGGAGAAGAGGTCAATCCTCCGTCGATGGGCGGTGGTGGTGTCATAGGAGGTCAATCCTCGGTTTGTGGTGGGAGATAGGAGGAGCTCAACCATTGAGGTCGGCTGCAGCGTCATTCGAGCACATCCATCGCGGTTGATGGCGGGATAGTGGAGGTCGAACTTTAGGAGGCAGCCGCACTAAGCTTTGCTCCTCGACCCTGCTATCTCGGCGTGCCGCCGCATCGCGCTTGTCTGTCTGCTGGGTGGAGGTCGCCACGCGGCTAATTAATTAAGGTATTCTTTTCATGAGTGGCTTAATTAAGGTATTCAATTCCTAAGTGTAGTGTTGTACTAGTACTCTGCGTGTAAATTGACTGGCCATTAATTTTTGTCATTGCACGTCTGGATAACAACATGGAGCGCCCTCAGTAATTATTAAAATAAAATTTTGTGATTTATGCACGCATCTCTGGACAACAGTTATCCGTGTATTAATGTTGTTGCTTTGTTTTTAATTACCATTCGTCTGCTGCAAATGGAACGATCTTGATGGATGAAGAATCGGAAAATCGCATATTTTATCTGTGGCGTGAGAGAGTTCATGAATTTGGCTAACAGTACAAAGAGGAGAATTGGTGATGCGGATTACATCATGTGTCCATGTACTGATTGTGACAATACAGAGTCACATGAAGTTGCAGATGTCCAGATGCACTTAGTCTCTAGGGGATTCATGGATGGATATACATGTTGGACCAGACACAGTGAAGAGGAGGTCATGGATGAAGATACCCAAGGCAGCGAGATGCCAAACCCCGATCAGTGTCACATGGATGTTGAATATAACATCGGGGCAGAGGCGTCAAGCTACCAATGGAACACCGGAAAGCCGAAACGCCCACTGGAAAACCAAGACGTCCATGTAGATGACGACGATCTTGATATGCCAGATTTTGCTACTATGATTGCAGATTTCGAGGGCCCAGAAAAGGATATGATTGGGTACAAGGATCTGCCAACCATTGATGCTGAGTGCAAGAAAGAATTGTATCCAGGTTGCAAAAAGAAAATATTCCAGGTTGAGTGCCACCCTGGCGCTTCTAGATTTAAAGCAGCAAATGGTCTATCAAACAAGGGCTTCACAGAGATCTTAGGTATTTTCAAAGATATTCTTCCGGAAGATAATGTGCTCCCCAGAAGAAGGAATGAAGCGAAGAATTTTTTTTGCCCATTGGAACTTGAAGTACAGAAGATACACGCTTGTGTGAATGATTGTATATTGTACCGTGGTGAGTACAAAGATTATTGTGCATGTCCCACATGCAAGCATGCACGATACAAGCGCAGGAAAGCAAAGGACAAGTACAAATTGGACAACGAGATCAAGACATGAATCCCATTCAAGGTTGTTTGGTACTTGCCTTTAATTCCAAGGTTGAGGCGTTTGTTTGCAAACCCTAGAGAGGCACAGAGGTTGCAGTGGCATCATGATGAGCGAATTGCGGATAGGTTTATGAGGCACCCGAAAGAAGAGGCTCAGTGGGAATTAATGAACAACAAGTTTGAAAAATATGCCAAGGATCCCAGAAGTATAAGGCTCGGGGAGTGTACTGACGGAGTGAATCCTTTTGGCGATATGAGCACCAATCACAGCACATGGCTGGTGCTTATGTGCATATATAACTGTAATGCCCCAAATGTAACATTTTCCCAATTTGGCAATATATAAACTTTGGCTTCATCAATTCCTTTCCGGGCTCTTCTTTCATTTCGGCTTTCTCGTTTTGTCGTGTGCGTGTGTGCATTTCATCCATGTCATGTTGTCATGTGCATTGCATTGCATTTGTGTTGTCACTTGCATCCGGTCTCACTCGTCTCTTCCCGTTGTCCGTTTCGAGTTCCGACGCTCTCACATGTGCCCGTGGCATCCCCGAGTCCTTCTTTCGTGTGTGGCCGTGTAACGTCTTCGGAATGGCGTGAGACTTGTCGTGCGATGTTGTTTTGGTACGTGTAGGCCGCCTGTCAAGTTTCGTCGCGTTTGGAGTTCGTTTGGTACTCCAACGGTTAACCTAGTGGGCTAAAAGAACATATTCTTTGAGGCCCAAGACCCCCTCCACAACAGCCCACCAACCCAGCTCAACCCTTCCCATCATCTCGGTCGTCAAATTGTGATCGCTTGGCCGAAAACCGCTCCCCATTTGGACTCTCCTAGCTCCTTGTGCCTATAAAAACGCCCCCCATGTCTTTTTCTCGTCCAAAACCCTAGTTCGACTCCTCCCCGCCGCGCCGGACACGTCCGACCGCCGCCGGACGCGTCCAGCCAACGGCCGCACCTATCACAGGCCGCCATGTGTCCAGCTTCCTCTCTCCTCAGCGCCAGGCCCGGGGAGCCCATCAGGGGCCCGCCCGGCCCGGACGCCGCCGCCGCCCCAGGACGCGACCCGCTGGTCGCCCCGATCCCCTCCGTCGCCGGTGCGCCACCCCGCCGCCGCGCCGGACTGCAGCTCCGCCGCCCCGCCGCCGTTACCTCTCCACCGGCCGGCGCCGCCCCGCCACCGGCTGCCGCCGCCTCCGACTGCATCGCCGCAGCCGCTGCCGCTCCGGGCATCGATGCCGGCGCCCCGCTGCGCCTCCCCGCCGGCCACCTCCACCGCCGAGCCCCGCCGCTCTTGCCGGCGCGAGGCCGCCGTCGGCCGTCGTCAGTTCCAGATCGGGAGCGCCCGTCGCCAGAAACACCGCGGGCGAAACCCTAGCGGGTCCAACCCGCTCCGCAACCCACAACCCGATCCGCCTCCGGCCCGATCTGCTAAGCCCGATCCATATCTGAGGTTGACTTTTATCTCTAAGTCTTTTATTGATTTTGTTGTCTGATGGCATTTTGTGATGGCGATAACTTTTGGTGTGTATGTCCGAATTGTGCTTATAATATGTCAAAATGACTGTGGTGATGTGTACTACGTTTTGTTCCATTGTGTCATGCTTGTTTGAGTCCATCTAGATGTCTTAATCTTTGTGACAAGAGTGCTACTTGTTATAAACTGTTGCTTCCTGTTATTATCATGCCATGTTTGAGATGTGATAACTTGGTGCATGTTTATCCAAATGAAGCAAATGATATGTCAAAATGTTCATCATGATATGCTCTACATGTTGGTTGCTGTAGCATGCATGTTAGAGTTCATATTGCCACGTTTATCTCTGTTGCAAAAGTGCATGTGGTTGTTAGGTTTTGTAACTTGTTACGAGATGCCTAGTTGAGGAGCTTGTTGCTATTGATGTGTTTGTCCCCATGTCACATGCCCATATGTTTTAGTTTCTCCATCACGTGATCTTTGCTGTGGTGCAAACCATTTTCCATGATATGCCTTGATGTGACTTAAACATGCTTGCAAACATGCCATGCCAATGTTACTATTTTAACACAGTGAAATTTCACAAAGTCTGGAATCTGTCATATCCTGATGCTATGTTTGCTTGATGCCCTAGGCAAATCCATGTTAGTTCTGGGGTGGCCATTGATCATTCCTTGTTGTATATGTTGTTGTCTATCCATCCATGCCCTCACTTGATCTTTTGGGTTACTGTAGCTTATTTAATTCTTGCTCCCAAGTTGCTATAAAATATTGATGTCAGGTTTTATTGTCATGATCAAAATGTTGTAGCTTGTTGCTATTGATCCATGCCTCCTATGGAGTTGCTCCAATGGAGTTGTTTGCTGTAGGATATGTCTACTTCGTGTCCATGCTTCTTGTCACCATGTTTGAGTGATGTAGAGTATATTTTTCTTGCCCCAAAGTTGCTATGTGGCTGTTATTTTCAGCTTTGCATTGTTTCTTGTTTCGAGTGTATGTGTTGAACCGTTGCTCCGTTTTGAGCGTGCCCTACATGAAACTTGTGTGATTTTGCATGTAGAATCATAATATCATCTTGTTAACATGTTTGGAGTATGTTTGCTTGATGTTTGAGTGCATCTTTCACCGTTGCCATGCTTAACTTGTTTCGCTCATATCTTCTAGACCGTAGCTCCGTTTTAAACAAACTTTATATGAAACTTGACTAGAATTTCATGTAGATCATCATGGTGCATGTTAACTTGCTGTTTAACAACTTTAACTTAAGGTTTGTTAAGATCTGGACTAATTTCAAACTATGCATATGGGGACTTACCGGATTCGCTATATGTGGATTCCGGCCTCATTTAAACTTGTTGTTCTTATGTTGTTTCTCTGTGCTTCCTACCTTGCCATGTTTTGCATCCTGTATAGATCTGTCTTGCATCCTACTTGCTTGAGCATATTGTCATGTTCTTGTGTTGTTCTGGTGTGCTTCCTACCTTGACATGTAATGCATCCTAAGTGCATCTGAAGTGCATCCTAAGTGCATCATACATGCATCATGTAGATTGTGCATTGCACCTTGTTTGATTTCGTGCCTCGTGTGTTCTTGTGTTGAGTAGAGCCGGAAGCCGAGACTGTCGGGGATATACCCCGCGGTACGAACCGGCCGGAATTATGACCCGGCCGGGCTTGGCATTTTACTTAAGACGGTTTACATTTGGCAAGTTACTGGTAACCCGACAGGCGGATCATGGATGACAAGACCCAAGGCCCAGAAGGCCGGTTCATATTAATAGTGGGCCGGTTTATAAATAAAGCGCAAGGAATATTCTCATACAAAGGAAACAAGACTAGGACTCCTTGTAATAGATCAATCCTAGTCCTACTAGGACTAGTCATGTAACCCGCCCCTTCAACATATATAAGGAGGGGCAGGGCTCCCCAAAGAGACAAGGTTTTAGAGGAGAAGTTTAGACAAGTTTCTAGGGTTAGACACAAAGAGCCGGTTTACCGGCGACACCACGAGGATCATAATGAGACCTAGCCTCAAACATCACGTAGGGTTATTACCGGATGATGTTTCCCGCGGCCCGAAGCTGTCTAAATCCGTGTCTTGCATCGCGTCTCTCGATTCCGCTCAACCCCTCTCAAGCTACTACACAGATGCGCGGCCTCACCACTAAGTCCACTAAACCGGACATCTGACGTGTTAATTCCATGACAGTTGGCGCCCACCGTGGGGCATGCGCATGGTGGTGATTGAGTTCTTGGAGGGATCTTTCAGGGATCGAGAAGTTCATGATTTTCCGGATGAAGAAATTCAGTTTCAGAAGGATCTACGTTATCAACCGACGGTCGGAACAGTGCGTATGAAATTAAGATTCAGAAGATTCCAGGGTTGCGTGCTAAGCGGCCGCTGCGAACGCCATGGAGATCTGCGAGTCCAAGGTTTACTGACTGCACAAAAAAGGAACATCGAAGACCTACTGTTGGCAAATCCTCGTATGAGATCTATTAAATTTGATAACGAAGCGGAATCTGCAAAAGTTCGTCACGCCACCTAAACACAACACGGATTCACTGCCCCAAGTGGACCGTCCCCTTTGACCCGCCAACATCATCACAGCTCCTCCATGATACAGCCATCGAGCTTCTGCGGTCGCTGGGACATACGCCGAGTCGCTGCGCTCACCTCGAGTCGCCGGGACCCGCCTTTCTCTGCCTCAACCATGAGCCGCCTGCGCCTCGCCGATTTGGTTTCCGTATCGACTCAGCTCTGAGCTGCCCACTTTGGGTCGATCTCCCCTCGCGGGCGCCCCGTCTCTACGGCCGGCCTGAGCCGCCGCCGTTCCCAGCCTGGACTACGCTTCGCCTCTCGTCCGGATTGCACTTCGCCTCTCGTCCGTATCGCCATCGCGCCTCATCTCCTATCCAGGTCACGGTGTGCTGGCCCCCAAATTGAAACCGTCGCGGATTAATGAAGCCCGCCCGGGCACGACACGGATTGACCACAACCAACGGGGCCCTAGGCCGCTCCGTTGTGCCACCGCCTCACCTCTGCTGGGGGTCGACCCCGACCCGTTTCCACTGCGGTTGAGCCGCCTCCGCCATTGCCTCGTCAAAGCCAGACCTGCCGCGAAGGACGGACCCGCCTCGAGCTGCGGCTGACGCTCGCCTCAGTAGCCTGCAGTAATCCGACTCAAACTTCGACCCGGCGCCCTCGCCGGCCTCCACGCCAAAGCTGCCACGGCACCTGCCTCGGGCTGGTCTTGCCTCAAGTCGTCGCCTTCCGCGGCAAAGCCGCCTCCCTCCGCCGTGGAAGCTGAGCCGCCTGGGCCTCTGCTCTAAACCACCGTTACCTTACAACACATTGAACGTCGTTTAACTGCGCCTTCGCATTGTGCTAAGCCATTGTGCTGCTTCAAGCCACCGCTCGCCTCTATGGCTCCTTCCTTGAGTTGCCCCGATGGTGTGATTCATCGCCTCCGTTTTAAGCCCCCGCCGGCTTATGCTTCTGCGGTCTGAAACCGCTGTTTCCGCAGCCTACCTGGCCGGTCTTGCCAGTTCTTACGCAGGGCCTCAAGTCGCCGCCGCATCCAAATCGCCTTCCCTTTAAGCCTTATACCGGGTCACCATGACCGTAGCCTCGCCGTTGCTGTAAGTCAAAGGACAAACTGGTTGGGCAGAGGCCTTAGGGGATAAACCGTAGCCGCATTGAAAAGTTATCTACGGATGGTAGTTATGGCTCATTGATCGTCCGAACAAATCCAGGTGATATCTACCCTATTTTATTTTTGAAGCACATATTAATTCGTCCGAGCAAAACTGCTTCTCCCCCGCAATATTTTTTTTGCAGGACAATGATTCATTGCAAAGTGGCATTATACCGCGGAGATGGAGGCACGCCAGTGACATTCGGCATAGGTGGTTGTCCTTACTAAACGGACTCCCGCGCCGGCTTACGATGCCTTGGCCGAATCGCCCGTCCGCGCCGCCTTACAACGCTACGGACGACTCGCTCATCTGCCCTCGTGGAGGTGCACGTTTCCGCACCGATTTACAACGCCGTGGCCGTCTCTCACATCCGCGTCGGCTCACAGTGAGGAAGGCAACTAGCCCGTCGGCGTCGGCTGACCCATATATTCTTCGAGCAAATCAAGTGTTATCTTTCCTATATACTTTGTCAGGATCTTTAAATTCCTCTGAGCACCATCACGCTGCCCAATTGGTATTTTCATATACAGGTAAAATCATTGTTATACTGTGGATATCAACGCGCATTGGCCATATTCTACAACGGAATTTTCATCAGTGTCACATTACTTAATGAACGGACAGCCGGTTCACGCGTCCGCACCGGTTTACAACACGGAAGACAAATTTACTCATCTTCGCTGGGTTACAATACCGCGGCCGATTCATGTGTTTGAGCTGCCTCTGACGCTGCGGGCGTTTTACTGTCTACCCTGTGATCCGGTCTATTCAACATACCGGTTTAAATTCACTCAGGTGATATCCATCTACAGTATTATTTCTCTTGTTATATATCATTTTTCATTAAGAAAATAAGATGCTTTGATCAGTCTATCTGGTTGTGCAGAAAATATGTACTTAGAAGCAATAATACTCCCTGAAGAGCATGAGATCACATCCGGTTCAAAGGAGGACGCTTCAAGGAAACCCTCTGGATGGTAATCCATCCAGTGATTGGTTCAAGATCTACCCATGACTTCATGGAGCCATGGAAGACTATATGGAAAGACGGGATTCCCGCATCCATCGACCAGCCCTCTGGAAAGATGGGTTTACCCGGATCCAGTGATTGGCTAAAATTCTTATGGACAGACGGGTTTACCCGCATCCATCGACCAACCCTCTGGACAGAC
>LR738713.1:63610095-63639692 GCA_902687465.1 Secale cereale | reverse complement strand
CGCATTCAGTGATTGGCTAAAATTCTTATGGACAGACGGGATTCCTGCATCCATCAACCGGCCCTCTAGACAGACGGGTTTACCCGCATCCAGTGATGGCTAATTTTTTTCTTATGGTTCCTATGGACAGACGGATAATCCGCATCCACCGGCCCTCTGGACAGACGGGATTCCCGCATTCAGTGATTAGCTGAACCTTGCTTTGAGCCTGGCAGCTCTTAAAAAGCCTTGACTACATGGTTTTATTTGCAAATTCGCATTTTTTTTGGTGTTTATGTTTTATGACTCTTTAAGCCGAAGTGGAACAGCTACAGAAGTTGACCACATATCTATAAAGTTAAAAGACTGGGTCATGAATACCAGCATGAATAAACCGGTGTTCATTATAACCCGGATCATCCATCAGGCAAAAGCCAAGTATAAGCTACAAATTTCTGGACGAAGTTTCAGCTTGATATAAACCGATGTCTTTTATCAAACCCGGAATTGTTATTGGGTCTATCAAAGGCTCCCTCAGAAAACTGCAAATTTCGCCGGATTAAGAATATCAAGCATACTTGATCGCAGGTATGAAGTATTTTGTTTTTAAATACATATTGGCAGTACATGATCAGTTATAATGACCGGTGTTCATTAAACCGGCCTGGCTTTCGACTATAAGTCGCCAGTATGAGATAAAATAATGACCGGTGTTTATTAACCCGGCCTAGTTGTGATCAAATATCATTGGAACCGGTTTTCAAACCGGATTATATTATTCAAATTTTTAATAGCCAACATGGCTGGATTTTTATATTATGATTGAGGTTATCAAAGTCGCTTTAAGCGCAATGGATATTGTTTCATCGATGGAAGTGATTTATTCTACAAAGGAATAGTCCCGAGTTGCTACAGGCTTACAACCCGGCACTTGGGGGCTACATTATTCAAATTGAGTTTACATCAAATACACAAGTCTCATGTCGCTGCAAGCATGCACCATGACACTTGGGGGCTAATGCAAAGTCATTTTTTTGCTCACTTTATTGAAGACCCGACTCATCACATTATAATGAGCCGGCCCTTGGGGGCTACATGCTGCTGTTCAAGTTTACATGATCATACTTTCAAAGTCCCAGCTCATTATTGCATAATGACCCGACACTTGGGGGCTACATGCTGCTGTTCAAGTTTACATGATCATACTTTCAAAGTCCCAGCTCATTATTGCATAATGACCCGGCACTTGGGGGCTACATGATATGGAATATTCAGTTTCATAGTGATTGGGATGAATGATCCGGATTTCTTCAAGATTATACAATGCTATTTTCAATGGAGCATATACAAAGTCCCTGCTCATTATTACATAATGACCCGGCACTAGGGGGCTATAGGTAATATGCATATAAAGGAGAAACATCTTCAAATTTTCAGTTCTGACAAATCAGATTAATTGTGTAACCCGGCATTTGCAACAATCATAACCCGGCAGTTATAAACAATCATGACCGGGAATTATCATTTTTTATAACCCAACAATGGTGGTAGTCATAAACCGGCAAGTTCTACATTTTCAAACTGGTTGGATATCAATTGAATATTTGAAGATCAATATTTTTTGTCAAGTCAGAGCATTGAAGGCCGAGTCAAATGGATTCTTTGTTTGCAATATTTTTTCTACAAACAAGTTGATTATGAAGCTGGTCTGTTGACCCGGATTTTCTAGAAGAAGGAAAGACAAGGACTTAAAGATGATCAAGTGCCAGTTTACAAGAAATTCTTAACACGGAGCACAATCTCTCAAATTTGTTCTTATGTTATTTTGCAGCATAAGTTTACCATGGATAAATCCAAGCTAAACTTGGGGGCTAATGTCGGGGATATACCCCGCGGTATGAACCGGCCGGAATTATGACCCGGCCGGGCTTGGCATTTTACTGAAGACGGTTTACATTTGGCAAGTTATTGGTAACCCGGCAGGCGGATCATGGATGACAAGACCCAAGGCCCAAAAGGCCGGTTCATATTAATAGTGGGCCGGTTTATAAATAAAGCGCAAGGAATATTCTCATACAAAGGAAACAAGACTAGGACTCCTTGTAATAGATCAATCCTAGTCCTACTAAGACTAGTCATGTAACCCGCCCCTTCAACGTATATAAGGAGGGGCAGGGCTCCCCAAAGAGACAAGGTTTTAGAGGAGAAGTTTAGACAAGTTTCTAGGGTTAGACACAAAGATCCGGTTTACCGGCGACACCACGAGGATCATAATGAGACCTAGCCTCAAACAACACGTAGGGTTATTACCGGATGATGTTTCCCGGGGCTCGAAGCTGTCTAAATCCCTGTCTTGCATCGCGTCTCTCGATTCCGCTCAACCCCTCTCAAGCTACTACATAGATGTGCGGCCTCACCACTAAGTCCACTAAACCGTACATCTGACCTGTTAATTCCACGACAAAGACCGAGAACGAGAACGAGGTTACTATCGAGGTTGATTACGAGGAGCCGTCTTACGATCCCATCGACGACTCGACAGGCAAGATGACCTGACCCAGATATCATTACTATCTTTGCCTATTGCTAGATGTCTCGCTCTTTAGCTTATTGCCTCGATGCCCATGTTTGGTCTGCCAGCCTCCTATTGTAACCATGAATCTGTCTAACTGCCCAACCTATGCAAACCTTTGATTGGCTACGTAGGCCTCGCTCGCCCCTCTTATAGCATTGCTAGTTGCAGGAGAAGATTTGAAGATTCTTGCTTCATGTTGAAGTTATGTTGGGATATCACACTTTATATCTATTAAATGAAATCATCTATATATTGGTAATAGGTGGAAGGCTAAGCCTCTTGCTTGGTGATTTGTTCCACTCATGCCGCCCTAGGAACCGTATAAACCGGTGTTATGTTCCTTGATTTTGCGTTCCTCACACGGTTGGGGTTATGGGACCCCCTCGAGGCCCTACATTAGTATTCCATTCGCCTAACAACTAAAACTTGCCGAGGGAGTAATTAACCTGAGGATTAATTTAACCAACCCCCCTGGGACAGTGCTCGATTTGAGCGTTGGTCCAAACTAGAGTCGTGTGCGGTACCCCCCTTGGCAACTTGGGTTTTGGTCACTGTACGCTGTGCTCATCCGGTCGTGGCCTGAGTCTTGATACGCGCGGCTACTGTCAGGGTGTCGGCACGTCGGGAGGTCTTGCTGGATTAGTTTTACCTTAGTCGGAATATCTTGAGCACGGGATTTCGAGAACACTCGGGCCTTCCCACCTTGGAGTTGCAACTCCGCGGATCGTGAGCTTGTAATGTGCTAAGTTGGAACACCCCTGCAGGGTTTTGAACTTTCGAAAGCCGTGCTCGCGGTTATGTGGCAGATGGGAATTTGTTAATATCCGGTTGTAGAAAACTTGACACCATGTTCAGAACACACTACCAGCGTGAGTAACCGTGACGGCCGTTTTCCGAAAGGGGTTCGGGAAGTGAACACGGTGGGGTTATGTTTGACGTGCTTAGATAGGATCACTTAGTGATCACTTTGTCGCTCGTGGAACTTCTCTTCTCCATCTTAACACGTAAGCTAGTGCTAGTGCAGCTGCAACCTTTTATCTTTCTTCAGCCTTGTTCCACACCCAAGGCTTAGATAGTTTTGCTACACAGGAACGGGATTGCTGAGTCCTCCGTGGCTCACAGATTCTACACCACACCAGGTGCAGGTACCATGGTGAACTACTCAGGTGACGGCACAGAGCTGTACTGGGAGTACGATGAAGAACGTAGTCGATACTATGTGCACTATTCGATGATCAGTAGTGGTTTCTACTAGGGGCGATTCGAACCTTGTGGCTTTATGTATTTGGTATCTTTCATTTGGATCTTCACCCGTAGTCGGGTTGTGAAGTTATTTGGATGATGTTTTGCTTATGTAATGAACTGTGTGACGTGGCGAGTGTAAGCCAACTATCCTTTTGCAATTTCATCCCTATTTTTACATGAGTCGTGCAAAGATACCGAACTTGAGATCATTCCAGAATGGGCTTATACCTTTAAGTCGTGCCTCGACACGTAGGAGGTATAGTCCCAACCTGGGCATTACAAGTTGGTATTCAGAGCCTTCTCCGACCTAGAAGCCCCCACTGATTGATCGAATCGTTGACGGTTGAGTCTAGGCACACACTTAAAATGTTTTGAGTCCTATATATATATCGGAGAGTAGGATTTCTTTTGCTCCTCATCTCTTTTCACTCTGGTGAGGACTCCTGACGATTACTCTTGTCTCTTCTACTCTAAAAATTCACCAATTTTTTTTTAGGATCACGCGGGTATTGTTTGGATTGTTTTGATGTCTTTGTGACGAGAACATTGTTCTCGATGCCTCCTGTCATTTAGGGGTTGTGGCAGTGTCCCGGGGAGTTGAGCTCCGAGGTGTTGTCGTCATAAATATATCGTATCAGTTCTGGAATACTTAAGACGGCCGACATCGAAAACTCTCCTATGCGGTTAGTGGCAAGATAACCCCGACGTCACCCAGTACTGGGGAGGTAGTTCGGGTGTATTGCCATAGCTTGTATAGTAGATGCGTGTCGAAGGTCCGAGGTAAACGATTTCCGGAAATAACTGGTTATGTGTTGAAGGATGGATACAGCTAGATGTAGGATTAGAGTTGAGTGCGCGATGCTTCCCCTGTATCCCCAACACCTTATTGCATAACTCGAAACTTTCGGAAATTAATAGGTGGGTTCATCTTGTAGTTCGTAGGCATTCTTCCAACGAATGCATGATATGGAGTTCGGGGTTCTACATTGAGTGAAGTGGTTTTATGGCCGTTGTTCCGATTGGGAGTTGCATCTTAAAGGGCCCTTGGCTATGCTGATCCGAGGATTGCAAAACCCTTTTGTAACACGTTCCATAAGCTTTCAGCACGAACATGTCGAACGAAACTTCTATCTTGTATTTGTTCTATCTGCTCCTTGTTGTTTTAACTACCTTTTTGTTCTCCCAAGTGGCTTCTCGTGAAGATTGTTGTTACTATTAAACTATGGTTACATTCGTTCATCTTGTTCGAATGTTCTTGTGAAGACTTATGTTGCAATTTCTAGCCGTTGATTCAGCTTATATATTCTTTCAATCAATGGCTAATAGTTTTCATCTCATTCAGGATGGCTCCTAAAAGGGTTCCCAACGCTAACCCAGAGGGTGAAGAGGTTCCTGATCGTCCTCCTTCCCCTCCTCCTCCGTCTGAGGCCTCGAGAGCAATTATGCAAGCGACAAACCAGAACACCCAGATGCTTATGCAAATGATGCAGAACATTCAAGCAAATCAAGCAAATCAGGGTGCTCATGGGAACCAAGGCCAAGGCAATTTGTTCAACCAACCTCACTTTGCTACGCTCAACCAGTTCCTGGCAAACCAACCAAAGGCATTCAGTTACTGTGTGGACCCTCTAGATGCTGAAGACTGGATAACTGATATCAAGAAGCATTTCGAGTGCAGTAACGTAAGGCCTGAGGACTATGTGAAGTTTGCAGCCTTCCAACTCAAGGACCAAGCCGCTGATTGGTGGCAGCAGTACAAAGATTCCAGAGAAGGGCGTGTAATCTCCTGGGATGACTTCTGCAAGGATTTTCGCTCCCACCACATTCCAACAAGTGTCATCGAGGGTATGCGTGAGCAATTCCGCAACCTGAAGCAAGGCTCTATGACTGTCTACCAATATAATGTCAAGTTCCAGAACCTTGCCCGCTATGCCATGCAAGACATCCCAGATGCCAAGAGCAAGATCTATCAGTTCCGTGGTGGTCTGAAGGATGAACTCCAACTACCTCTCACCCTATTCGAGCCTGATGAGTTTGATCAATCCTATAACATGGCACTTAAGCAAGTGGCAGCCCAGCTAAAGATGGAAGCTTCCAAAAAGAGGATCAAAGATGATGTTCACTCCTCCTCTTCTTCTCAAGTGGTCGCAAAGCAATAGAAGTTTTGGCTTCCACCTCCTACAGTGATCCGAGCTCCCAACAACAACAACAACAATTCCGGTGGCCGTGGTTTCTCCCACCCACCCAACCCAAGCAATCAGTCAAAGAATCATTTTCAAGCTTCCAAGTCAAGTGCTCCTTATCACCGTCCTCTCTCAGAAGTGGTTTGCAACAAGTTCTCTCAGAAGGGTCATTATGCTAACAAGTGCCCCAACCCAAGGCGCCTTCCGCCTCCTCCACCTGTCAGCACTGCTATTGTCAAGCACAACCCCAAGTCAGCAAGCGTGAATCTGATGAATGCAGCTCAAGGCGAGAATTCTTCAGATGTGATACTTGGTAATCTTCCAGTTAACTCTATTCCTGCAAAAGTCTTGTTTGATTCAGGTGCATCACATTCTTTCATGTCAAGACCTTTTGCATTGTCACATGATATGCCATTGCAAGCCTTGCCTAGTCCGATGTCTGTGCTTTCTCCGGGTTTGCTAATGAACTCCAACAACTTTGCTCCGGATGTATCTATATATAAGGGTGATTACCGTTTTCTGGTTTCTCCGGTTATTCTCGGCAATTCCGACATTGATCTTATTCTTGGGATGGATTGGCTCTCCAAGCATGATGCTCACATTGATTGTGCAAATAAGGAAGTCAAGCTTACTCATCCCGATGAAGACGTGATTATCTTCGCCTCTCAAGATAACACAATCAAGTTATTCTCTCTCAATGACAAGGGCGAGATTAATGCCATCTCTCAAATTCCGGTGGTCAATGAATATGAAGATGTTTCCCCTGAAGAGCTTCCAGGCATGCCTCCGCATCGTCAAGTTGAATTCGTCATTGAACTCGAGCCTGGTACTGAGCCAGCATGCCGGCGTCCGTACAAGCTCTCCCCTGATGAGTTGAAGGAGTTGAAGAAACAACTCGATGAGCAAGAGCGTATGGGTCTAATCAGGCCTAGCACTTCTCCTTGGGGTTGTGGTGTCTTATTTGTCAAGAAGAAGGATGGCACGGAGCGCCTTTGCGTTGATTACTGGCCGTTGAACAAGAAGACAATAAAGAACAAGTATCCGCTCCCCAACATCAATGAATTGTTTGAGCAACTAAAAGGAGCTAAAGTGTTCTCAAAGCTCGATCTCTGGATGGGTTATCACCAGATCCGTATCCGTGAAGAAGATATTCACAAGACTGCATTCAGAACAAGCTACGGCTCCTATGAATATACAGTCATGTCTTTTGGCCTCGCTAATGCTCCACCCACCTTCTCGAGGATGGTGCACGACATATTCAACCCCTACACCAACGAATTTGTGCTTGTTTATCTGGATGCCATCTTGGTATTCTCCAAGAATGAAGAGGATCATGAAAAGCACCTCCGTTTGGTTCTCGATAGACTCCGTGAACATAAGTTCTATGCCAAGTTCTCCAAGTGCGAATTCTGGCTCGATAAGGTCTAGTATTTGGGCCATATCATTTCTGCTGAGGGTATTTCTGTCAACCCCGAGAAAGTTGAAGCGATTGTCAACTGGGAACCTCATCAGAACGTCAAGCAACTCCGAAGCTTTCTTGGTCTTGCTAGATATTGCAGAAGGTTCATTGAGAACTTCTCCAAGATTGCCAAGCCTCTCTCCAACTTGCTGCAGAAGAATGTCAAGTACAACTGGTCTCCGGATTGTGATGTGGCATTCAGAACTCTCAAAGAAAAGCTCATCTCTGCTCCGGTTCTTACTCCTCCGGATGAGTCCAAGCCCTACGAAGTATTCTGTGATGCTTCTCTTCAAGGGCTTGGTGGTGTTCTAATGTAGGACAAGAAAATTGTGGCATACACCTCTCGTCAATTGAAGCCAAGTGAAAAGAACTACCTCACACATGATCTCAAGCTAGCAGCTGTGGTACATGCCTTGATCACGTGGAGACACCTTCTGTTGGGTAGAAAAGTCGACATCTTCACCGATCACAAGAGCTTGAAGTACATCTTCACACAGCCGAACCTGAACCTTCACCAGACTCGTTGGGTTGAAATGATCCAAGAGTATGATCCAAGCATCGAATACACACCTGGCAAGGCAAATGTCATTGCAGATGCCTTGAGCAGAAAGGCATATTGCAACAGTCTCCTTATCAAGCCGTTTTAGCCTGAGCTTTGTGAAGCATTCAAGAAGCTCAACCTCCAAGTTGTTTCGCAAGGCTTTCTTGCAAATCTTCAAGTTGCTCCTACCTTGGAAGATCAGATCCGTGAGGCCCAACTCAGTGATGCTATGGTGCAGAAAGTGAAACATGGTATTGCAAAGGGTACTCCCAAATACAAGTGATATCGCGTTGATGAGAGAGATACCTTGTTCTTTGAGGACAGACTTGTGGTTCCCAAGGGTGATCTCAGGAAGCTCATAATGAACGATGCACATGACTCCCTCCTCTCGATTCATCCTGGAAGTTCCAAGAAGTACCTAGACCTCAAGCAATCTTACTGGTGGACTCGCATGAAAAGGGAGATTGCCCAATTCGTGAATGAATGTGATGTCTGCAGAAGAGTGAAGGCAGAGCATCAACGTCCAGCCGGTCTCCTCCAACCTCTTCCTATTCCCGAGTGGAAATTCGACCACATTGAAATGGATTTCGTCACTGGGTTTCCCAAGTCCAAGAAGGGGAATGATTCTATCTTTGTGGTGATTGACAAGCTTACCAAGGTAGCTCACTTCCTTCCAGTCAAAGAATCCATCAATGCATCTCAACTGGCAGAGCTGTACACTTCCAGAATTGTGTCCTTACATGATATTCCTCAAGTTATCTCCTCAGACCATGGAAGTTTGTCCACATCCAAGTTCTGGGACTCCTTCCAGTCTGCCATGGGCACTAAGATTCGTTTCAGCACTGCGTTTCACCCTCAGACTAGTGGTCAATTCGAAAGAGTGAACCAGATCCTCGAAGACATGCTCAGAGCTTGTGCCATCTCTTTTGGCATGAAGTGGGAAGACTGTCTTCCGTTTGCCGAGTTCTCTTACAACAACAGTTTCCAAGAAAGTGCCGGCAAAGCTCCGTTTGAAATCCTCTATGGCAGAAAGTGTCGTACTCCTCTCAACTAGTCCGAGACTGGTAAACGTCAACTTCTTGACAATGACTTGATCTCAGAAGCCGAAGAAATGTGCAAAGTCATACGTGAGAATCTCAAGGCCGCTCAGTCACATCAGAAGAGCTACTATGACGGCAAGCGTCGTGATTTGGCTTTCGACATTGGGGATCATGTATATCTCCGTGTTTCTCCTATGAAAGGCACCCAAAGATTTGGTATCAAAGGCAAGCTGGCCCTTTCAAGATCCTTGGCAAAAGAGGCGATCTAGCCTATCAACTTGAGCTCCCTTCCAACTTCGCTAATGTTCATGATGTGTTTCACGTGTCTCAACTCCGCAGGTGCTTCAAGACACCTAAATGCACTATTCCGTTTGATGAGACTGATCTTTAACAAGACTTGTCTTACCGTGAGCACCCGGTTGCTATTCTTTAAGAAATTGAGTGCAAGACCCGCAACAAGTCAATCAAGTTCTTCAAAGTCAAGTGGTCACACCATACCGGCCGAGAAGCTACGTGGGAACGAGAAGATCACCTTCGTTCCGAGTACCCTTCCTTCTTCCATTCCTAGATCTCGGGACGAGATCTTTTCGTAGTAGAGGAGAGTTTGTAATGCCCCAGATGTAACATTTTCCTAATTTGGCAATATATAAACTTTGGCTTCATCAATTCCTTTCCGGGCTCTTCTTTCATTTCGGGTTTCTCATTTTGTCATCTGCGTGTGTGCATTTTATCCATGTCATGTTGTCATGTGCATTGCATTGTATTTGTGTTGTCACTAGCATCCGGTCCCACTCGTTATCCGTTTCGAGTACCGACGCTCTCACACGTGCCCGTGGCATCCCCGAGTCCTTCTTTCATGTGTGGCCGTGTAACGTTTCCGGAATGGCATGAGACTTGTCGTGCGATGTTGTTTTGGTACGTGTAGGCCGCCTGTCAAGTTTCCTCGCGTTTGGAGTTCATTTGGTACTCCAACGGTTAACCTAGTGGGCTAAAAGAACCTCTTCTTTGAGGCCCAAGACCCCCTCCACAACAGCACACCAACCCAGCTCAACCCTTCCCATTCTCTCGGTCGTCGAATTGTGATCGCGTGGCCGAAAACCGCTCCCCATTTGGACTCTCCTAGCTCCTTGTGCCTATAAAAATGTCCTCCCGTGTCTTTTTCTCGTCCAAAACCCTAGTTCTACTCCTCCCCGCCGCGCCGGACATGTCCGACCGCCGCCGGACGCGTCCAGCCAACGTCCGCACCTATCACAGGCCGCCACGTGTCCAGCTTCCTCTCTCCTCAGCGCCAGGCCCGGGGAGCCCATCCGGGGCCCGCCCGCCCTGGACGCCGCCGCCGCCGCAGGACGCGACCCGCTGGTAGCCCCGATCCCCTCCGTCGCCGGCGCGCCGGACTGCAGCTCCGCTGCCCCGCCGCCGTTACCTCTCCACCGGCCGGCGCCGCCCCGCCACCGGCCGCCGCCGCCTGCACTGCATCGCCGCAGCCGGCGCCGCTCCGGGCATAGCCGCCGGCGCCCCGCCGCGCCTCCCCACCGGCGCCCCCGCCGGCCGCCTCCACCACCGAGCCCCGCCGCTCTCGCCGGAGCGAGGCCACCGCCGGCCGTCGTCAGCTCTAGATCGGGAGCACCCGTCGCCAGATCCACCACGGGCGAAACCCTAGCAGGTCCAACCCGCTCCGCAACCCACAACCCGATCCGCCCCCGGCCCGATCCGCTAAGCCCGATCCAGATCTGATGTTGACTTTTGCCTCCAAGTCTTTTGTTGATTTTGTTGTCTGATGGCATTTTGTGATGGCGATAACTTTTGGTGTGTATGTCCAAATTGTGCTTATAATACGTCAAAATGACCGTGGTGATGTGTACTACGTTTTGTTCCATTGTGTCATGCTTGTTTGAGTCCATCCAGATGTCTTAATATTTGTGACAAGAGTGCTACTTGTTATAAACTGCTGCTTCCTGTTATTATCATGCCATGTTTGAGATGTGATAACTTGGTGCATGTTTATCCAAATGAAGCAAATGATATGTCAAAATGTTCATCATGAGATGCTCTACATGTTGGTTGCTGTAGCATGCATGTTAGAGTTCATATTGCCATGTTTATCTCTGTTGCAAAAGTGCATGTGGCTGTTAGGTTTTGTAACTTGTTACGAGATGCCTAATTGAGGAGCTCGTTGCTATTGATGTGTTTGTCCCCATGTCACATGCCCATATGTTTTAGTTTCTCCATCACGTGATCTTTGCTGTGGTGCAAACCATTTTCCAAGATATGCCTTGATGTGACTTAAACATGCTTGCAAACATGTCATGCCAATGTTACTATTTTAACACTTAGTGAAATTTCACTAAGTCTGGAATTTGTCATATCCTGATGCTATGTTTGCTTGATGCCCTAGGCAAATCCATGTTAGTTTTCGGGTGGCCATTGATCATTCCTTGTTGTATATATTGTTGTCTATCCATCCATGCCCTGACTTGCTCTTTTGGGTTGCTGTAGCTTATTTAATTCTAGCTCCCAAGTTGCTATAAAATATTGCTGTCAGGTTTTATTGTCATGATCAAAATGTTGTAGCTTGTTGCTATTGATCCATGCCTCTTATGGAGTTGCTCCAATGGAGTTGTTTGCTGTAGGATATTTCTACTTCATGTCATGCTTCTTGTCACCATGTTTGAGTGTTGTAGAGTATATTTTTCTTGCCCCAAAGTTGCTATGTGGCTGTTATTTTCAGCTTTGCATTGTTTGTTGTTTCGAGTGTATGTGTTGAACCGTTGCTCCGTTTTGAGCGTGCCCTACATGAAACTTGTGTGATTTTGCATGTAGAATCATAATATCATCTTGTTAACATGTTTGGAGTATGTTTGCTTGATGTTTGGGTGCATCTTGCACCGTTGCCATGCTTAACTTGTTTTGCTCATATCTTCTAGACCGTAGCTCCGTTTTAAACAAACTTTATATGAAACTTGACTAGAATTTAGTGTAGATCATCATGGTGCATTTTAACTTGCTGTTTAACAACTTTAACTTAAGGTTTGTTCAGATCTGGACTAATTTCAAACTATGCATATGAGGACTTACCGGATTCGGTATATGTGGATTCCGGCCTCATTTAAACTTGTTGTTCTTATGTTGTTTCTCTGTGCTTCCTACCTTGCCATGTTTTTCATCCTATATAGATCTGTCTTGCATCCTACTCGCTTGAGCATATTGTCATGTTCTTGTGTTGTTCTGGTGTGCTTCCTACCTTGACATGTAATGCATCCTAAGTGCATCTAAAGTGCATCCTAAGTGCATCATACGTGCATCATGTAGATTGTGCATTGCACCTTGTTTGATTTCGTGCCTCGTGTGTTCTTGTGTTGAGTAGATCCGGAAGCCGAGACAGAGAACGAGAGCGAGGTTACTACCGAGGTTGAGTACAAGGAGCAGTCTTACGATCCCATCAACGACTCGACATGCAAGATGACCTGACCCAGATATCATTACTATCTTTGCCTATTGCTAGATGTCTCGCTCTTTAGCTTATTGCCTCGACGCCCATGTTTTGTCTGCCAGCCTTCTATTGTAACCATGAATCTGTCTAACTACCCAACCTATGCAAACCTTTGATTGGCTACGTGGGCTTCGCTCAGCCCTTCTTATAGCATTGCTAGTTGCAGGAGAAGATTTGAAGATTCTTGCGTCATGTTGAAGTTATGTTGGGATATCACACTTTATATCTATTAAATGAAATCATCTATATATTGGTAATGGGTGGAAGGCTAAGCCTCTTGCTTGGTGATTTGTTCCACTCATCCCGCCCTAGGAACCGTATAAACCGGTGTTATGTTCCTTGATTTTGCATTCCTCACACAGTTGGGGTTATGGGACCCCCTCGATAACCCGCTTAGCGCTAAAACTCTTCCAGCGAGGCCCGACATTGGTACTCCATTCGCCTAACAACTAAAACTTGCCGAGGGAGTAATTAACCCGAGGATTAATTTAACCAACCCCCTGGGCCAGTGCTCGATTTGAGCGTTGGTCCAAACTAGAGTCGTGTGCGGTACCCCCCTTGGCAACTTGGGTTTTGGTCACTGTACAATGTGCTCATCCGGTCGTGGCATGAGACTAGATACGCGCGGCTATTGTCAGGGTGTCGGCACGCCGGGAGGTCTTGCTGGATTAGTTTTACCTTAGTCGGAATATCTTGAGCATGGGATTCCGAGAATACTCGGGCCTTCCCACCTTGGAGTTGCGACTCCACGGATCGTGAGCTTGTAATGGGCTAAGTTGGAACACCCCTGCAGCGTTTTGAACTTTCGAAAGCCGTGCCCGCGGTTATGTGGCAGATGGGAATTTGTTAATATCCGGTTGTAGAAAACTTGACACCATGTTCAGAACACACTACCAGCGTGAGTAACCGTGACGGTCATTTTCCGAAAGGGGTTCGGGAAGTGAACATGGTGGGGTTATGTTTGACGTGCTTAGATAGGATCACTTAGTGATCACTTTGTCGCTCGTGGCACTTCTCTTCTCCCTCTTAACACGTAAGCTAGTGCTAGTGCAGCTGCAACCTTTTATCTTTCTTCAGCCTTGTTCCACACCCAAGGCCTAGATAGTTTTGCTACACGGGAACGGGATTGCTGAGTCCTCCGTGGCTCACATATTCTACACCACACCAGATGCAGGTACCATGGTGAACTACTCAGGTGACGGCACAGAGCTGTACTGGGAGTACGATGAAGAACGTAGTCGATACTATGTGCACTATCCCGATGATCAGTAGTGGTTTCTACTAGGGGCGATTCGAACCTTGTGGCTTTATATATTTGGTATCTTTCATTTGGATCTTCACCCGTAGTCGGGTTGTGATGTTATTTGGATGATGTTTTGCTTATGTAATGAATTGTGTGACATGGCGAGTGTAAGCCAACTATCCTTTTGCAATTTCATCCCTATTTTTACATGAGTCGTGCAAAGATACCGAACTTGAGATCATTCCAGAATGGGCTTATACCTTTAAGTCGTGCCTCGACACGTAGGAGGTATAGTCCCATCTTGGGCATTACAATAACCTAGCTCCTTGGTTGTGTATGAAGAAAAAATACATTATGATGTCTACAATTATCCAAGGTCCGAAGCAACCTGGAAATGAAATCGACATTTACTTTCAGCTACTCGTAGAAGAACTGCTGACAGTGTGGATAGATGCGCCTGCTGTAAAATGTTATGATTCTTATAGAAAGGAGATTTTTTATCTACATGCGATGCTAGTGCACACCATTCAAGATATGCCGCATTAGGTAACACATCAGGGCAGAAAACAAGGGGAGATGTAGGGTGTGTCACATGCATGGATAGGACAACTAGCAGAAGACTTCCCAAGTCGCGCAAAATAGTGTATTTGCGTCATCGTAGGTTCTTGCAGATGAATCACCCATACCGAAAGATGAAAGCTTAATTTGATGGTACGGCAGAGGCAGGTGTGGCCCCAAGACCCTATGACGGGGAGGTGGTCCACAACATGGCTAAAAAAATTAATGTTGTGCTTGGAAAGAACCACCCTTTTACGGTGAAACTACCACTGAAGGATCAAGTGTTTAAGAAGAAATCGGTGTTCTGGAAATTACCTTACTGGGAGATTCTACGTGTACGTCACTGCATTGATGTCATGCACGTAGAGAAGAACGTATGTGAAAGCATCATTGGTACTTTGCTCAAGATTAAAGGTAAAAGAAAGGATGGTGACGGTTCACGGCTCGATATGCTTACTGATCAATCACAATGCAAGAGTGAAGAAGAAGATGATGAAAAATTCATCAAAACTCGCCATAGTTACAATTTCAGTACTAAAGAAGCAACACAGTTCTTCACCTATTTGTTGTCATTTAAGACACACTCTTCCTACTGCGCAAACATCAGAAGTCTCGTGGATGTGAGCTCAGGTAAAATGAAGTTGGGACACATGAATTCACATGATTGCCTTGTAATGTTGACACAAATCCTCCCAGTGGCCATCATGAATCTAATGGACAAAAATATAAGAAACACACTCATTGACCTCTGTGATTTCTTCAGCAAACTATGGCAGAAAGTTGTAGATCATGAAGAGTTGGATAATATGCAAGATGATATTGCAAGAATATTGTCCAACCTAGAGATGTTTTTCCCACCGTCATTCTTTGATGTCATGGTCCATATCACTGTGCACCTTGTCGACGAGATAAAGTATTGTGGTCCTGTCTTTCTTCGCAACATGTATCCCTTCGAGCGGTTCATGGGAATACTGAAGCGCTTTTGTCGGAACCGAAACCATCCAGAGGAAAGCATCCTACAAGGTTATACCACGGAGGAGGTGATTGAGTTTTGCACCGAATACATGAAACAAATACCTATAGGTTTGCCCCTCTCTCACCACGAGGGAAGGCTGAAAGGTAAGCCGGTCCTTGCTGGCATGCAAATGGCTGCACCCGGAGAATTGGCAGAGAAAGCCCATCTGACGGTACTGCTTAGCAACCCAGTTCTCATCGCTTATGCCGAAGAACACTTGGCGGAGATACGACAAAGCTTCTTACCAATGGTGCCTTCATCAGAAGTGGAGATGAAGGAGCACACCAAGAAGTACACTGAATGGCTGAAGAATCGTTCGGCACAAGAATCCATCGATGACATTGCTACGTGGTTGGCAGAAAAGCCATCACCTACGGTGTTGACGTACCAAGCATATGACATAAATGGATACACGTTCTACACTGAGGAACGTGATAAGAATACCTCGTATCAGAACAGCTCTGTTAGAATAGAACGCATGACTGTAAATGAAGCTGATAAAAGGGTATACTATGGAACCATCAAAGAGATTTGGGAGCTTGACTATGTGGAAGTTAAGGTGGCATTATTCACGAGCGCATGGATCCCACTTGGTCAGGTAAGGATTGATGGGTACAGGAAGACCTGTGTTAACAGGACAACGATGGCATATCACGCTGACCCATTCATTCTTGCCAGTGATGCTACCCAAATTTTCTTTGTGGAAGACCCCTTGCATAAGAACGGCCATTTAGCGATGCATGGGAAGAGGAGGGTACTGGGTGTCAAAGATGTTGCCGATCAGGACGAGTACAATGAATTTGATGAGTTGTCAGCCAAGGGATCGCGCACCAGTGCAACAGAGAAGCATAAAATCATCAAAAACCCCAAGTTCATTCGGGGTCAACTTAATGATCCCAGTTCCCCCATGTACATGGGAATTAAGCCGTAAGACTAGTCTCTATGCATACCCTGCAACTTAATTCGTTCAATCTAGAACTGTCGCGTGTACTGAATTTGTGAGTTATGCCCGGTTTTCTGTTGATGTAAGAACCGTTAATATGTTGACGTTGATATGCTGTCAGCTCAGGCAATGAATATGAACTGTTTTTTGTTATTATTATTATTATTATATCATAGAGGTAGCACACTCGATCGATCTCACTACAGTATGTGTGAACACAAATATGCAATCTGGTTTGCGAATAGCACATGGTTCGTTGATGAAAGCCGTGTGCGGACCAAACCCCGCCACCCCGCCCACGATCTGGGTCGTGTTTTCTGATTGGCCATAACCCAAACCCCACAGATTGTACGTCTGCACCGTTGGATGCTCCCAGATCGTACGACAATCCTCATCCCTTTCGACAGCACATGCAGTTCCGGTTGTAATTTTATTTTTATGCACAAAATGCATGTTAATCTCAAAAAATGTCTTAAATATAGCTAACGATACCTGAAATGCGCCAGAAAATCAAACCCGTGGTATAATGGTGATTGCGTACCGTGGAAATTTTTATGAGGCCAAACGATGAAGTAACCGATCATGGGAGTTTTAATTGACACGTCTCCTTTTGGAAAACCATGATCCTTCATGTGAGATGCTCCGGTTTGGAAGGAGAGGTCATCAAAACTTGTGCCAAACTTTATGAATTTTTTCCATGGGGTCGTGAGAGCACGCCACAGGCACACATCGATTTTGATGATGTCCAAACTCCATCTGAATTTTCTATAATTAAAATACCAACTAGGCCTATGCCAGTGGCCGCACCTCGCGGCCGAAATGTTTGAAACTTCTCCCCGCTTCTCGAACAAACGGATGAAAACTCACAAAGCGACACACAAATGATCTGTACACCTTTGCTAGGCTAATAGTAAGGGGGTATCATAGCTAGTATCATGCATGCCAACTGGGAAATCTTGATCAGTCGTCATAGAATTAATTAAATGAAGAAAGAGAGGGTTAAGTATCATATCACGAAACCGTATCATAATAAATGTTATGCTACTATGTGTCATGCTTGACAATATAAATAAAGTAATACATATGATACTAGCTACTCTATGATACTAGGCATTAGAGCAAGTAAGTACACAATAGAGTGACATAATACTAGCGACAACGGGTAGTAACATAGAATGTTACTAGTCTATGTTACTACCTCTATAGTGGGGAGTAACATATGTGTAGTAACATGCAACACTTCATTTATTAGGCTATAGACTCATCTTGCTTTGAGATGTGTGATGTTACTCAGACAAGCCATAATGGTAAATTGTATAGGTGCACTAGTTCCGCGAAGAGATGGTGATACAAGTGCAATATGGATGGTAGATATAGGTTTTTGTAATCTGAAAATATAAAAACAGCAAGGTAACTAATGATAAAAGTGATCATAAACGGTATTGCAATGCTTTGAAACAAGGCCTAGGGTTCTTACTTTCACTAGTGCAAGTTCTCTCAACAATAATAACATAGCTGGATCATATAACTATCCCTCAACATGTAACAAAGAGTCACTCCAAAGTCACTATGCGACAGAATCGAAAGCTTGTGGCTATGTGAGCATCGAAGGTGGTTGGTATGGAAGCTTCTGGAGCACTAGCAAGTAGTTAGCCCTGGGTTGATTTGTCAATGGCAATGGGAAAGGTGGTGTCCTCATGTCATCCTTGCTCGATTAGGAAGTTGGTGGTGTTCATAGCTTTGCATCAAAGTCCTCGGGTGCTGGGGGTGGGGGCCAGCCAACGAACTCAACCAATGCATTTTCTCTTCAGAAATGAATTTGACACCTCTTGTCCATTAGAAATGAGAATCCAAAATTAATGTTATTCTGTCAAACTAATTTATTCGGAATCATGCTCCTGTCTCAAGCTCACGCCACGATCCTGAAATGATCCATCCATCCTTTTTTGTCAATAGCGACCATTCTTCCACGACATAGTGCCTTAACCCGGTCAACTTTGATTGATAAAAATCATTGTCTTTTCCCGTTGCAACGCACGGGCATTTGTGCAAGTATACTAATAAGGAGGCACTTGCGTACGTGCGGCTATGGCCCTGGTGGGTCCCCACTGTCATCCTCTCCAAGTAAAGTCATCTCCTCATCCTCATGTCCGTTGACCATGTTGAGAACGCGAGACAGCGACGCCACGGCGAGCGCAACAACTCGAAGGACGACGGAGAGGGCCTCGAGGGATACATCGCTCGCTGCTCATTCGGGAAGCCAGTATCATAGGGCCACATGTTCGCGACAGCATTGTCGTTCTCTTGTTGTTCACCGGTGCTCCTTGAGGAGACGGAGGTTGTAGCACAGGTCCTCCTGCGCTGGTAGCTCTTCTGCCATTAGGGCGTTGAAGTGCGGCCGCACCTGCTCTATGGTGAACACGGCATGAACCGGCTTGGATAGTGGTGCCGGCTCCTGGTCGGAAGCTACGTCCATCGTCTGATTGTCGTCGCTCAACTCGGTGAGGTAGCTGGCAAGCCAGCATGTCCGACTGCTAGACCGACCCGCTGCCAATCACGAGTCTAACTGCCCTGGCCCACCCAGACCGCCTCCCTCGCCCGCGCGCGCTTTCTGCCCGAAACGGTCAGCGCCGCCCGCCCCGCTTCCCGGTGCATGCGATTGCTCCGCCTTCAAACGACACAAGTGCCCTCCATCCGTCCTTCTGCCGCCCAAATTAATGATACGCGGTTGCAGAGGCGGCTACTCCGGCGACACATGTCTGTCCCTCCGCTGCCCACCATTGCTATATAAACCGCTACGCCGGCCATAGCCGCAGTCATCTGCATCCGTTCCTATTCTCATGTCCACAACACTACTGCCCACCATGGCTTCATCGCGCTCTAGCGCTGTTCTGGACAGGCGGACGATGGACCACAAGGAGATGGCAGCCATTGCTGCCAACTGGCTGGCCGGCAATCAGCCGGAGGACGATGACGTCCCAACGGAGAACATGGTAGTCGACGATCCGACGCCAATCCCCTCCTCCGCGCCATCCTCGCCGGTGCATTGCACCATGACCATCGGCGAGGCCCGTGCCCAATATATGGACACGGTGAGGCAGAAGCGTGAGGAGCAGTTCCGGCAGGCGCAGGCCGACGCTGCCTACAACCACCATCTCCTCCAGGAGCACCTGCAGGCGGAGGAGCAGATCGCCGCGGAGCGGGCAGAGCAGGAGTCGCTACTTGACTCATACATCTCCGCCCGCGAGGGCCACCTCGAGCACTGGCAGTACCGCATGCGAGTGGCGGAGGCTGTGGCCGCCTACAAAGAGGGCGATGAAGTGGGTGAGGCGCTGTTTGGCGAGAACGAGGATGAGGCAGAGGACAATGCCGGCTCCGACGAGTCCCCGCTTCGCTAGCGTCGACGAGGCCCTACTCCGCCGAGGCCCCGCGGAGCCAACAATGAGGTAGAGGACACCGCCGGCTCCGCCGAGGCCCCACCCTTCCGGCAACGAGGGGGAGGATTTCCCCCGCTCCGCCGAGGCGCCGCCAGCCGGCAACTAGATAGAGGACATCGCCAGCTCCGCCGAGGCCCCACCCCGCTGCCAACGAGACCGCGCCACACAGAAAACGAGGAAGAGTAGAACACGGTATGTTGTCGCCGCTCAGGTCCAAGTAAGGCCACCGCTACCCTAATCGCTATGACAAGCTAGGCGGGTTGACCACTAACGGCTGGTTAGCTTCCTGGCAGTGACGTGGAGTCGGAGAGCTATGTTGGAGAAGGACGCTGCTTCTACTTAACTGGTGGTGCGGTTGGCTGACTGACACGTGGGCCCAACAGGCATCTGGGCCACATGTCAGTTACGCAACTGCACCTGCAGTTAAGTCACTGAAGCTTCTGTTCACCTCAGCCGGACACAGGTGGGTAGCTTCGGTTAATTAATTATACCTCCAGCGCACCCCTTTTTAGTTGAAGAATGTATGAAATGTAATGAAATTCGGCATGTTTATATGAAATCCGACCGTGTATGAATGAATTTATTTCGATTAGTTCGAATTCTTGTATCACTGGCATTGGATGAACATGCAAAACAATACGTACAAGTTTCACATGTACTCCCAGGGTGATCACCTCATTTGCAGCAGTTTCACATGTACTCCCTCCGGTCCTTTCTAGTCTGCATACAAGTTTTGTTTGTAGTCAAAGTATCTCTACTTTGACCAATCTTATGGAAAAAAGTATGCACATTCACAATGTGCGAAGTAAAAAGGAACAGAAGGAGTACAAAGAGTTTGAATAGCTTTTTAGCATTCCTGTACATTGCAATCAAACACACAGGCCTGGCAATTCATAGAGAACATTCAAAACAATCGAGGATTATGCATCTCAGTGATTCACATGTCAGAGCCAATATTTACTTCACAACTAAAGAATAAAGAAAAAATGGATCGACGCTGCTGACAGCAAAGGGCGTCCCATGCGAAAATATCAAATGCATGTCCTCTTGCTAAAATCAATGAGCAAAATTTGACATGGTTTTCCCATTCCAAAATATCAAATGCCTACGATTGTGGAATGGGCAGGGTTTGCCATCAGTTCGGAAATTGACATGGCACCTCGTGCTAAATAAACCAGCTGACCAGCAGTTCTTTTTGTGCAGTTCCACCAAAATCAACCAAATTCGCGCATAGCTTGTATGATTTCGCCCTTATATGTTGCAACGCCTTGAACTTATCGGCACCTCCCTTCTAGTGGTGGAATCAAGCTGAGCACCACTGTTTGCACAAATACAAAAAAAGTGATTAGTATAAAAGAAAATTATACTATGAATTGACAGTTTAAACAGGCACCTACATGGTCGATGTATAGCACACTTTTAGAAAAATGGAACTCACCGGAAAGAATCCTAGAACAACATTGTACTCGCGCATCACATCAAGAAAATGGTGATTTGTCAGTCCTTCTGAGCTGAAGTTAGTTTGGTCTTGTGGGGGGTAATGTAACCATCCTTCAACTGCTCCTTCTGATGAGAAGATAGATAGGGCTTTTTCATCCTGGCATAATCGGAACTAGTCACTTCACGTACTCCATATTCTTCTTCAGTCCTTGTTCGTTTAATCCTCCTCCCAAGGGGATTGGAGTGGATTGGAGAGGATTTTGGCTTGTAGGGAATCTAATCCCCCTTCAAAAACCACCTCAACCGAACAAGGCCTCAGAGGAGGATGATCCTGTTGTGCAAAGACAAGAGGATAATTAAATGCTAGCATCCCTATTTGCTCGAAAAAAGGAAAGGAAATATTTAAAACAACACATATGAAGCACTTCTCAAGGACAATACCACTTTTCGATGACAGTAGCTAAACAGTAGCACAACACCAATAGAGATGACAAAGCTCAAGCATATGAATGAAATTAGTGGGTGAGTACCAACCTTTGTCAGGAGGCTTATTGTGTAGAGCATATAGATGAAGCACTTCTCCGGAACCATCTGTTACTATCTACTGTGGTGGTCATGCTTACTATATACTCCTCGATTAGATTAATGTTTCCAACATCTTCTTGTGCAGTTCCCCTAAAATATATGGTATCTTCAAAGAAGATCCCTGTTTGCACAAGTAGAGATAATTACGTATTACATTAAGAGTGGCATCAAATCAGTGGCAAAACAATTGCTCGTTCCAGCCATAGAAATAAATAAGATGCAAAACTATATCATTACTTGTGTCATCACAGTTCCAGTGCTTCTTTACAGCACCAGGAGTTGATTTTTATTTTTCTTCCGCTCATTCTTCCCCTTCATCACTTGGTTCAGTAACAGACAAGCTTCGCCTTCAATGTTAAAGAAGGCTAGTACTGACTTCTCATGACGCGGAATTCAAACAACTCACAAGAAGAAGATCTGAACCAAATTTGCCAACACGGATAGGAAGTAAGATCTCCACTTGTGTAGTTCCACTAAGATCAAGCAATCAAGCAACGTTGTCGGTGTGAAATTTTGGTTGAACTGCACAAAACACTCTTAAAACAAAAGTGTTTTGTGCAGTGCAACAAACGGTCACAATGGCAACGAGGTGAAGTAGATAACCCTGTTTACACAGAGGTGCAAAGGAAACAACTAGTGGTCAATAACGGTGGATGACATAGAAGCCAACAAAAAGAAGCATCTACCTCATCTAAATGGGAAAGAAAGCAAGACAGTAGCATTTCTCAAACGGTGGCATTGATTAATATTTACAGAGATTATATTAACAATAAAATTCATTAAACATGTAATTTGCTTTTAACTGTGGCATTGCATCAATTTTCCAGCGGCATTATTAGAGGGTGCTTGTTTACATGGATATTTTGGTGGAGGGACTAAAAAAATTCCGTGTCAGTCTCATCTAAACCAAACAGGAGGGACTTTTAGGGACTAAAAGTGGGCATTTGGGACTAAAGAAAGAAGACCCCGAGGGAGAGTCTTTTTGGGACTTTTTCCAATAGTTGCCCCTGCCACGCATGGCACCTTGTCTCTATTAGTTCATTACTAGGGGTAACATGGTCTTTTAGCATGTCATTTAGTAACCTATAGTCCATGTTTAGCCCCTGGAACTAAGAAAGTAGGGACTAGGGAGTTTTTAACCAAATAGGGCCTTAGATTAACAACAGCTAAAGAGTTGCACGGGAAAGTGGACGCACCAGCACCATGTGCATCTACCGATGTACTGGGGTGATGCACAGTCTGTTGCAAAAAAGAACAAACAACCAAGGAGCATTTTTGTGTTGGTCCCAGTTTTGTTATCTTTAGACACCTTTCCCTATGTGAGCGCAGCAAATCTACTCCTGCTCAAACTCTACAGCCTTGTCCCCCAAAACAAAAGATCAGTTTGTTACAGATATGCGTACTGCATTTGTCATTGTTTTCCCTTTTCGACCAGCGTAGGTGTTGGATAGCCAGTATGTACTAGTACTTTCCCCACTTCGTTTCCTTTGTGAACCATGTCCTAGATTTATGATATACAACTTTCCCCACTACTTTCCCCCATCCTGTCCTATTTGAACCACGTCTTAGATTCATGCGATACAACTTTCCCCACTACTTTCCCCCTTCCTTTCCTTTTTGAACCACGTCCTAGATTCATGCTATACAACTTTTCCCACTACTTTCCCCCAGTCCTTTCCTCTTTGAACCACGTCCTAGATTCATGGTATACAACTTTCCCCACTACTTTCATGTTTGATCCAACACCTAGATTCGAGTGCAGAAGCGGAAAAAGCCCACATGCAGCTAGAGCAATGCATGTGGAATAAGTAAATTATACCTTAAGGTTCTTGGGGTGTGGTTCGGTGGGCGACCGGAGGCCGTTCGACCCACACTATGTACGACGGAGAATAAGAAGGGGTCGAAGGCCCTCCCGCACCACCGTTGGGTGAAAGTGAACAACTGCGCCGGTAGTGGATTCCCTCCCTCGCCGACGGCGACAACGTTAAGCCTCCTTCCCTTTCCGGCGGACGAATCTAGCCGGATGAGAGAGTGTGAAGAGAGCAACTACAAGTAGACCAGAAGTGAGGGGAGAGAGAGAGGCCAAGAAGTCTTGTTTAGATCTGGAGAGGGTGAGAGAGTGTGAAGAGAACAACTGCAAGCGCTGAGGCTGCAGCGTGTATATATATACTGGAGAGAGTGTGAAGAGTGCAAACCCTAGAAAACAAGCGCCGAGGCTGCAGCTTATACATGATGAGGTGATTATACGGTCACTATGAGATCGTATAGCTCTGTATCCATCCATTTTGACCAGTCAAAGAATCCTCCTGGCACGAATTATGCTCAAGTGTAGTTATCGAACCCGAGACCTCAAGTTTGATGAGCGAACAAGCTAACCCGCTACACAACCCTCCCGTTATGTTCAACAAGAGGAAAATAACCTTTTATACATTATTTTCTTTGTGTGTGGGAGTCATTCGGATTTAAATCATAATCGTGTCATGTGGCTTTGGTGGTAAGACTATCCACAGCGGTGCAAAAATAATGGAGCCTTAGTCACCTTACCTCTCTCTTTCGTGGTTCTAAGTCTGACAGTGAGGGTAGGGGGTACGAATGGAGAGGCAAGGTCCTAGCTATGGCGAAGTTGTACACAGGGTGTTTATCGAGTTCAGGCCCTTCTCGGAGGAAGTAAAAGCCCTACGTCTCGTTGCCCGGAGGCTTGGTCGACTGATGTGTGTATGTATGTGTTACAGAGGTGCGAACCCTTGTTCTGGAGGAGGGGGTGGCTTATATAGTACGCCAAGACCCCAGCCATGCTCCACGTTACCAAGGGCTTAAAGGTACATTAAGGCAGGCGTTACTGATAACGCCTGCAGTAAAGGGTAATTACGGGGTTTACTACAGTGAGTAAATATATGACTGTTGCTGTTCTGAGAAACGTTTAGTCTTCCGGGGTCAAGTGCTTGATCCAGTCGAGTGGAGTTGAGTCGTCCTGGGTACGTGAGTCAGTCGAGTGAAGTGTCACCTTGGACCGTCTCAGTCGACTGTCTCCACCGTCGTAGGTCTTGTCTTTTGATCTCCTCAGATAGTGACCTTGGGAGGGGCCTTTAGGCCAGGCCTATGACCCTACCCTAGGTCTGTAACCTCGTCAATAGCCCCCGAATGGATCGAGGCTTGAGCAAGGGGATGCTGAGGGAAGCTCTGGTCCTGACTTAACGTCCTCGGGGCATGTTGTTTTTGGAGCTTGTGGTTCGGGCAGGCCTCCTCAGTTGTGTCTTGGTTGCCTCGACCGATTCTGAAGCCATTGGTGAATTAGTTGCCTTTGCGTCGACTGGATGTCTGGCGTCGACTGGGTGTCTTGCGTCGACTGAGTTTTGCGCCAGGCGTCGGGCGCCATGAGCGTGTGCTGTTTTGACGGAATTGGTTGCCTTCTGTCCGCCGGATTCGGCGGGGCTTTCGAAATTTGGGGAAGCGCGCTGGACGGGGCGTGCCGCATCAATCGGAGGGGTGCGGTTCGAACGCCTCGATTCCTGCACCCCCTTTTTTGCCACGTATCGCGTCAGCGCCTGTTACGGGATCGGATAAGATCGCCCGGGGCCACCGGTCAGTCACTCGACCGGGTCGTTATAAAAACGCGTCGAGTCTGCTGCGGGGGGTACTGTGCGCCTAGCTTTTCCCCCGTTCTCCTTGTCTTCTCCGCAGCGTCTTCGCTTCTCTGCCGCGCCCCCAATCCTCCATGCTTCTTTCCGCTACACCGCCATCTCGCGAGCCATGGTTAAGGACAAGACTGCGGCCATGGAGCGCTCCAAGAAGGCGGCGTCGGGGAAGGGGCGGCGAGCCTGCCGGGTCGGATCGTCGTCGAGGTCCGGGCTCCCCGCTGGATTGATCCAGGGGGATTGGATCAGGTCCACCGTCGTGGTGGAGGATCTGGAGGAGCTGGAGGAGGAGTGGATGATCGCCGGTGGCTCCTGGCGGGCGCCGGGAGGAGAGCTCGAGCCCCAGCCGCGGGAGGGTGAGTGTGTACTCCACGCCACCCAAGTCGACCGAGGTTTTTCGACTCCCCCGCACCCTTTCTTCCACGCATTTCTAATCTTCTTCGGTGCCCAGCTGCACTATTTCACGCCCAACTCCATCGCCTTTCTCTCCACTTTTGTCTCCATGTGCGAGAACTTCCTCGGTTGCCGACCGCACTGGGGATTGTTCAAGCATATCTTCACCTTCCGCTCCTAGACCGTTAAGAGAGTGAACCTGAGTGACGGCAAGACGCACGTCCTTCAGGCGTGCGGCGGGCTCGGGATCCAGCTTAGGAATAGGAGTGCCTTCCCCCCCATGAACCTTCCAGAGTCGATCCGGGGCTGGCAGTCGACCTGGTTTTACTACAGGGACAGTCCGACTCCGGGTCAGTCGACTGGTCTTCCCCCATTTACCCTAGGTCGAGCCAGTCCACCTCCTTCGATGGTAGTGAGCAAGGCCGAGAGGGCCGAGGTTGACATGCTGATGGAGAGGGTCGTCCAGCTAGTCCGCGAGGGGGTCACGGGGATGGACTTGCTCGAGGTGTATATCTCGCGGAGGATCCAACTGCTCCAAGCCCGGGACCACCCGATGTGGCTGTACTCCGCCACTGACGACTCGTCGCGAGTCCACCCGGAGGCGGCCGACCCGAAGTATGTGGTGCAGCGCTTGAAGAGCGTCACTGGGAACAAAGACAACCCCAGGGGGTCGGGGAGGATCATCCCATTCGACGCTGACCACCTGCCAGACAAGGTTAGCCTCCCGCTTCCGAGTGACGTATCTGTCGATTGATTTGTGATCTTATTGATGGTCTCGACTGGAATTCGGTGAACTTCCTTTCTTTGTAGATATATACGGAGATGTACTCGCTGCCCAACGGAGACTCGGGCCAGGGAGTCGAGGAGGGTACGGGCGACACCGCCGAGTGGAAGTCGGAGGAGGAGACCGAGGAGTACAGCAGCGTTGAGGAGGTCGTGTCACCTCCCCGTGCCGAGTGCCGCTCCAAGGAGAAGAACGACCCAGGGGCCGCTCGACCTCATGTGGGTCCCTCGGGGTCCCGGACACCAAAGCGCACCCGCACGACCACCCCCGAGCCGGCTGAGAAGACGCCCAAGCAGCCCAAAGTCACCACCACCAAGCCCCGGAAGGCTCTGCCAAGGATCAAGGTGGACGTACCCATCGCCTCCACGTAAGTGTCTCTCGGGCTTGCTTTTCTTTGTTTCTTGGGGGTCGACTGCAGTTTTGGTCGACTCATTTCTTGACCGAATTTTCCAGAGCTGCCGCTTCCACGACCTCGATGGACATTGACCGGGGTCGAGATGATGAGGAGATCGCGGATGCCGTGACATCTCGACAGGTATGGGCTCTATGAGACTCGTTTTTGTCCTTCTTTTCTTTCGTGGGCGATAGTCGATTGACTTGGTTCCCTGTTTGATCCGAAGCAGTGCGCCTTGTCATAGAGCTGTCGGACGACGACGAGGACGAGGAGCGGCTGGGGGAGGACTACCGGCGCGTAAGGAGGAAGGGCCGGAAGGCGCCTTCTGGCTCGGGAGCCCAGCGACCCGAGGATGCGGCCCGAACCGCGGTCTCATTCGCTGTCCCTGTGTCAACCGTGCCCGTCGTCGACCCACCGTCTGTGCCGAGCGTCGACCCAGTGCCTACCTCGGTTGTCAACCCAGCGTCCACTCCGGTTGTCGACTCAGCGCCGATTCGAGCCGTCGATCCAGCGCCTGCTCCTGCAGCCGGCTCGACGCCTGCTGCTTCGTCTGTCCTTTTCTCCACCTACCGCCTCCCGGAGGACCCTGTGGGGGCGGCACAAGAGGCCGTTCGCCAAGTGGAGGTGATGATGGGGCGGACGAAGGCGGCGTATGAGGCCAGCATGGCGGCTTACGACGCCAGCTCTGCTCTTCGGGCCAACGTCCAGGTATGTTATCGGAGTGCTTTCTGATTTCGGGAGAAATCTGCTTGTTTTGTTTTGTGAGGTCTCACACCCACTAGGTGTTCTTCTTTTCCTGTCTTCCTTGAGCTCGCGCCGGACTGATCTCGGCTGAGTGAAACCAGTGGGGGCACGCTCAGTGCACCCACTGGGTGTAGCCCCCGAGACCGTGGTCGACTGATTTCAGTCGGCCATGGTCTTACTATAGAACTTCCATGTGTTTTTTTTGAGCTCGCGCTGGACTGATCTTGGCCGAGTGAAACCAGTGGGGGCACGCTTAGTGCACCCACTGGGTGTAGTCCCCGAGGCTGCGGTTGAGTGATCTGACTCGACTGTAGTCTTATAACCTTTGCTTTGTCTTGTTGATGCAGAAATCTTGCGAGTTCAGGGCCAAGTTTGCAGATCTTGAACAGAAGCAAATCCAGCTCAATCTTGACTTGCAGTTGGCCCGGGACCATCTAAAGAAGACGCAACACGACGCAGCTGGTAACTTACTTCTGTCCCCTGTCGACTGACTTTTTGCTTAGAGTGTTCCTTCATGTTCATCTGTCCAGTGGCGGCCTTGGTAGGTTAACTGAGAGCAGCTTTGGAGCAAAAGGACCTTGACTTGGCAGCGACACAGCAAGCGGCCCAGGAGAAGTTGGAGCTGGCTGAGAAGAAGCTGGCTTCTGTGGGTGCACTCGAGGCGGAGATTATACGGCTGAGAGGCTCACTCTACGCGGCCAACAAAGAGGTGGATCAGCTGAAGAAGTCCAGGGCCGACTTGAACGTCAAGTACGAGGCTCTATTTCGGAAGAGGCTTGACCTTGAGGTGTATCTGGGCGATATCACCAAAAAATGGTACCTCGTGCTCGAAGGTATGTCCTCTTTGGATTGGTTGAAATTGGGCTGGTCGACCCGCGTTCCATCTGCTAACTCGACTGCTGTTCTTGGTGTAGAGTTCTGTCGTAACTTCGGAGAGGAGACTAGCCGGGTCGAGCCTGGCTTGGACCCCACTAACTCCATTGTGAAGGACGAGGTTTCCATGAACATACTGAGGCTGGAGTCCCGCCTTACCGCGGCCACTGATTATCTGGGACGAATGAAGGAGGCGATGGCCCGAATCGACGCCGCGCTCTGGAGGGAGATCATGCAGGAGAACGACCTCGAGTCCTTGATGACTTGACTCAATGAGGTCCCCGACCGAGTGCAAGAATGGAAGAAGTCGGCCGCCCAGGGAGGAGCAGACGTGGCGCTGGCTTTGGTCCGTGTGCACTGCAGGGAGGTGAAGGAGAAGAAGCTTGCTGCGCTGAAGGTCGCAAACACGAAGGAGCTTCAATTCCAGTCCTTCATGGAGACTTTCTTGGAAGCTACCACTCGTATCGCCGATGCGATCGATTGGGACGAATTCGTCGCGCCCACATGCCCGCCTCCCCCCGAGCCGTGACTTTGATACATTATCCTTTATTTGCCGCGGGATGCCGCGTGGATTTGTACTCGTTAAACTCTGGTGGGTCTGTGGCCCAAGTACTCTTACCCGAACCTTGCGGGGTTTTCATTTGATTTTGATCTTTTGGTTCGTTGCTCTTCTTCTGCTGTCTGAATCTTTGAGTCGACGTCTTCGATTAAATTCGCCTCCGAGTGGGAGGGTTGCTCTTCACTCGGAGTGGATAGTTGTAACTTAGGCGAGTCACGGGGTCGCAGCTAAGCTCCCGAGTGAGAGGGTCGCTGTTCACTCGGAGTAGAATGTTTATAACTTAGGCGATTCCAAGCTACGTTGTACTTGTGGCGGAGTTCGGAGGACCGAACCTCCTTGTACTTGTGGCGTAGCTCGGAGGACCGCAGCTAACCCCCGAGTGAGAGGGTTGCTCTTCACTCGGAGTAGATAGTTGTAACTTAGGCGAGTCACGGAGTCGCGGCTAAGCCACCGAGTGAGAGGGTCGATCTTCACTCGGAGTA
>LR738713.1:63572547-63609253 GCA_902687465.1 Secale cereale | reverse complement strand
TGAGAGGGTCGCTCTTCACTCGAAGTAGAATGTTTATAACTTAGGCGATTCCAAGCTACGTTGTACTTGTGGCGGAGTTCGGAGGACCGAACCGCCTTGTATTTGTGGCGTAGCTCGGAGGACCGCAGATAAGCCCCCGGGTGAGAGGGTTGCTCTTCACTCGGAGTAGATAGTTGTAACTTAGGCGAGTCACGGGGTCGCGGCTAAGCCCCCGAGTGAGAGAGTCACTCTTCACTCGGAGTAGAATGTTTATAACTTAGGCGATTCCAAGCTACGTTGTACTTGTGGCGGAGTTCGGAGGACCGAACCGCCTTGTACTTGTGGCGTAGCTCGGAGGACCGCAGCTGTAATGCCCCGGATGTAATACTTTCCCTTTTGGGTATATAATATATCTCTGGCTTCATCTATTTCCATTCCGGGTTCTTTGTCTTTCGGGGTTCGTCATTTTGTTGTGTGCGTGTGTGGCATTCATTCATATCTTGTAGACATGTGCATCGCATTGCATTTGTGTTGTCGGTTGCATCCGGTTCCGCGTGTTTCTTTCCGTTGTCCGTTTCGCGTTCCGGAGCTCCCTCACGTGTCCGTGACGTCCCGTAGGCCTACTTTGTTGTTTGGGCGTGTAACATTACCGGTGTGCCGCGAGGTTGTTGTGTGTGTTGTTGTTTTGTTGTGTGCAACCCGCCTCTCAAATCTCGTCGCGTTTGGACTCCGTTTGCTATCCCATCAGTTATTCGTGTGGGTCCAAAGTGCCTTCACTTTGTGTCCCAGAAACACCCCTACAGCAGTCCACTACCTTCTCCTAGGCCCTTCTAAACTACCCCCGCGATCGGATCCGTCGGATCGCGATCGGAGGGCTCCAAACACCCCCAAATCCCCTAACCCTAGCTACCTGCTATATATATAGACCCCCTAGTCTATTTTTGGGCATCTAGCTTCTTCCTCCTCTCTCCCCCTAAATTTCTGGATCTGACCACTCCCTCTCAGCCACTTGGAAGTTTCCCTCCCGCAATAATCGCGCCTGGAAATCCTTCCTCGAGCCGCCGCAGTATCCTCGTCGATCGACCGACCAGGCCGCTTTTCCCTTCGCTCGGTCAACGAGCCACCGCACCATATCGAGGCAAAGGCCCGATCGTTTCCTCCATCGGCGCCGATCGAACGTCAGGCTCGGTCGCCTGGGCCACCTCGCCTCGGTCGCGCAGGACCACATCCCCGCTCGCCAAGCCTCCCCGCCGCGCGGCCCGCAGTCAGCCGCCTCCGCGGGCTCCCTCCGCCGAGCGCCTGGGCCGATCCTCCCGGCCCAGTCCCGCCTGGCTCCGCGCCTCCCCATCACCGCGGGCGCGCGCTCCTCCCTTCGCCACCGAGCGCCCGGGCCGGCCCACTTCCCTCCACGCGCCTGGGCGCCTCACCGCCGCGCCCCGCCTCCACCAGGCCGCCGCCGGGCCAGCAACCCTGCCGCGCCGCTCCAGGCCGCCGGGCCCCCTTCGCTTCTCCACCGCAAGCCGTCGCTGGGCCGCCTCCCGCGGGCCGCTCCGCACCGGCTGGGCCTCCTCCACCGAGCCGGACCGCAATCGCCAGCCGGACCGGATCCGCCGGGCCCATCGTTTTTTTTTCAGATCTGGATCTGAGGTTGTCTCCCTAATCCTCTAAGTCCCTGTTGTTATTGTTTGCTGATGCTATATTCTAACTGTTGTAACTTTTAGTGTGGTGCTCCGTTTCGCGCATATAGCATGTCCAGACATTCGTGGGATCGTGCACTACGTTTTATCTTTTATTGTCATGCATGTTAGAGATCATCTAGGTGCTTGTTTTGCTGTTGCAAGAGTGCATCGTGATATAAACTGCTGTTATGTGATGTTTTTATGTCATCTTTGCCATGTGATATCTTTTAGCTCGTTTGTCCGAATGATGCAAATGACATGTCCACGTGTTCGTCTTGCCATGCTCTACATGTTGTATGTGCTAGGTAGCATGATAGATTTATTCTTGCCATGTTTATCATCGTTGCAAAGTGCCATGTGGCTGTGATGTTGTTTCACTTGTTACGAAATGCCATCTTGTTGAGCTCGTTGCTATCGTTGTGTTTATCTCCATGAAGCATGCTTGTGTGTTTCGGAATACCCTCATGTGTACTTTGATGAGGTTCTTACCACTTGCCATGTTTAGTTTCGAGGTGACTTAAACATGCTCTTTTATATGCCATGATGAAATTGCTGTTTTAGGACTTAGTGGATTTTCACTAAGTCTGAAATCTGTAACGTTCCGATGCCATGTTAGTGTGATGTTCTAGGACAAACCATGTTAGTTTTGGAGTGGATCTTGATTGTTCCTTGTAGTATATATTGTTGGCTTTCCATTCATGTTCTCACATGCCTATTTGAGTGGCTGTAGCATGTTTATCTTTTGCTCCAAAGTTTCAATAAAATTCTGCTGCCAGAATTTTATTGTCAAGTTCAATATGTCCAAGCTCATTGCTATTGATCTCTGGCTCCTTTGGGGGTGCACCTTTGGACTTAGTTGCTGTAGTATATGTCTAGTTTGTGTTTATGTCCTTTGCCATGATATTTGAATGCTGTAGCTCAATTATTTTGTGCTCCGAAGTTGCTATATTGCTGTAATTTTCAGCTTTCGCTCATTTCTTGTTTCGGGCATAACTTTTAGCCCGTAACTCCGATTTCAGCGAGTCTTACATGAAACTTGATTGATTTTATGTGTAGATTAATAATATCAGATTGTTATCATATTTTGAGGTGTTTTGCTTGAGTGCTATTTTACGTGCTCCGTGTGCATCCTTAGTGCATCCATCATGCATCCATCTTTTTCGAGTGCGCATTGCATCTTGTTGATTTGTGCTTGGTGTGATTGTTTTGTTTAGAGCCGGAAGCTAAGACCGAGTACGAGTACGAGCACGAGGTTACCAACGAGGTTGAGCACGATGACCCTTCTTACGATCCGAACGACTTCACTTCAGGCAAGATGACCGAACCCCGATAACATTACTATCTTTGCCTATTGCTAGTAGTTCCGATCTATAGTTTTGCCTCTATGACCATGTTCTTCCTGTCAGCCTCCTACTTGTAACCATTGCCATGTTTAACCACCCTACCTATGCAAACCGTTGCTTGGCTAAGTACGCTTCGCTCAGCCCTTCTTATAGCATTGCTAGTTGCAGGTGAAGATCGAAGATGCTTGCTTCATGTTGGAGTTTGGTTGGGTTATATAACACTATATAAATGCTTAAAATGAAATCATCTATATATTGGCAAGGGTGGAAGGCTAAGCCTTTTGCTTGGTGATTTGTTCCACTCATGCCGTTAGGAACCGTATAAACCGGTGTTATGTTCCTTGATTATGCGTTCCTAACACGGTTGGGGTGTATGGGACCCCCTCGATAAACCGCTAAGTGCTAAGTCTTTTCCAGCAAGTCCCAACATTGGTACTATTTGCCTAATAACTAAATAACTTGCATAGGGAGTAATTAACCTGAGTTCTTAATCAACAACCCCGGGCCAGTGCTCCTCATGAGTGTTGGTCCGAAACGGGGAGCCTGCGGGGTCACCACGAGGGAACTCGAGGATTGATATAAACCCGTAGCTTCGCCCATCCGGTCGTGTCCTGAGACTTAGATACGCGCGGCTACTATCAGGGTGTCGACACACCGGGAGGATTTGCTGGATTAGCCTTACCTTAGTTCGGTATATCTTGAGCACGGGATTCCGAGAATACTCGGGTCTTCCCACTTTGGAGTTGCGACTCCGCGGATCGTGGGCTTGTAATGGGTCAAGTTGGAACACCCCTGCAGGGTTATGAACTTTCGAAAGCCGTGCCCGCGGTTATGTGACAGATGGGAGCTTGTTAATATCTGGTTGTAGATAACTTGACACACTGATTCTAATACACTACCAGCGTGTGTTCCGTGACCGTCAATTTCCGAATAGGGATTCGGGAGTTGAACACGGAGGGGTTATGTTTGTTGAGCTTGTAGCTAGGATCACTTCGTGATCACTTCTCGTCCGAGGCTTTCTCTTCTCGCTCTCACTCACGTAAGCTAGTTGCTAGTTGCTGCTGCAGACACTTACTCTTTTCTTCAGCCTTATCCTCTCCCAAGGCTTAAATAGTCTTGTTACCCGGGAACGGGATTGCTGAGTCCTCTGTGGCTCACAGTTACTTCACCACACCAGATGCAGGTCCAGCTGTGAGCTATCCAGGTGATGGCACCGAGCTGGATTGGGAGTACGACGAGGAGCGTAGTCGGTACTATGTGCGATATCCGGATGATCAGTAGTGGAGACTTCTACTAGGATTCGATCCGCCTGTGGTTTATTTATCTAAGTTTGGTATATTGACATTTGGATTTTGCCCTTAGAGGATTGTGATATTCTTAATGTATGATGTTTGAGACTTGTATTGTATTTGTGTGACGTGGCGAGTGTAAGCCAACTATTTTGTTTACAATCCCCTCTTTTACATGAGATGTGCAAAGATTACCAGACTTGAGATCATTCTAGGATGGACTTATGCCTTTAAGTCGTGCCTCGACACGTAGGAGGTATAACTCCATCCTGGGCATTACAAGTTGGTATTCAGAGCCTTCTCCGACCTAGGAGCCCCCACTGTTTGATCGAATCGTTGACGGTCGAGTCTAGGCACACACTGAAAAACTTTTTGAGTCCTATATTATATCGGAGAGTAGGATTTCTTTGCTTCTCTTCCCCTTTCTCTCTGGTGAGGACTCCTGACGACTACTCTTGTCTCTCCTATCTTCAAAAATTGCACCAAATTTTTTTTAGGAATCCCGCGAGTATTCTGGGATTGTTTCGATGTTCTTGTGACGAGAATATTGTTCTCGATGCCTCCTGACATTAGGGGTTTTGGCAGTGTCCCGGGGAGTTGAGCTTCGGGGTATTGTCGTCACAAGCATATCGCGGCAGTACTAAATACTTAAGATGGCCGACATCGAAAATCTCTCCTATACGGCTAGTGGGAAGATAACCCCGACATCACCCAGTACTGGGGAGGTAGTTCGGGAGTATTGCCATAGCTTGTTATAGTGGATGCTTTTCGAAGGTCCGAGGTACACAGTTTCCGAGAAAGATTGGTTATGTGTTGAAGGATGGATACACCTGGATGTAGGTTTAGAGTTGATTGCGCGGTGCTTCCCGTGTATCCCCAACACCTGATTGCATAACTGGAATCTTTCGGAAATCTATAGGTGGGTTTATCCAGTAGATCATAGGCATTCTTCCAACGAATGCAGGTTAGTGAGTTCGGGGTTCTACATTGAGTGAAGTGGTTTATGACCGATGTTACTATCAGGAGTTGCATCTTAAAGGATCCTTGGCTATGCTGATCCGGGGATTGCAAAACCTTTTCGTAACGCGTTCATATGCTTTCAGCACAAAGATGTTAGAACGAAACTCCTCTCTTGTGTTTGTTCCCATCCGTACCTTGTTGTTTTCTTATTTTCATTTTGTCCCCTATGTGGCTTCTCGTGAAGATTGATGTTATCATTTAACTGAGAATTTCATTCGTTCCTCTTGTTCGAATGATTTCATTCGTTCTTATTGTTCGAATGATTATTATGAAGACTTGTTGCAATTCATTCCATTGATTCAGCTTATACCATTTGTCAATCAATTGCTGATTCGTGGTCATCTCTTTCAGGATGGTTCCAAAAAGGGTTCCCAACGCTAACCAAGAGGCGGAAGAGGTTCCAGAACATCCTCCTTCCCCTCCTCCTCCGTCTGAGGCTTGGAGAGCGATTATGCAGACTACAGCTTAGAACACTCAGATGTTGATGCAGATGATGCAACAGATGCAAGCTAATAAAGCTAATCAGGGTGTTCCAGGGAATCAAGGCAACTTCTTCAACCAGCAGCACCATGCTACCCTCAACCAGTTCCTGGCCAACAATCCTAAAGCTTTCAGTTACTGTGTCGACCCTCTTGATGCTGAAGATTGGTTAACCGACATAAAGAAGCATTTTGAGTGCAGTAACGTGAAGGAAGATGATTATGTGAAGTTTGCAGCCTTCCAACTGAAAGATCAAGCAGCTGACTGGTGGCAACAGTACAAAGACTCCAGGCCAGGTCAAGTGATCTCTTGGGAGAATTTCTGCAAGGATTTTCGCTCGCACCACATTCCTACAAGTGTCATCGAGGGTATGCGTGAGCAATTCCGCAACCTGAAGCAGGGCTCCATGACAGTCTATCAGTATAATGTCAAGTTCCAAAACCTCGCTCGCTATGCTAAGCAAGACATTCCTGATGCCAAGAGTAAAATCTACCAGTTCCGTGGAGGTCTCAAAGATGAACTTCAGCTTGCTCTCACTTTGTTCGAGCCCGATGAATTCGACAAGTTCTATAACATGGCTTTGAAACAAGAAGCAGCTCAGCTCAAGATGGAGGCTTCTAAGAAGAGAATTCGAGATGCCGTTCACTCTTCCTCATCGTCTCAGATGGTCTCGAAGCATCGGAAATTCTGGCTTCCTCCTCCTCCAGTGATTTGAGCTCCTTACAACAACTCCAACAACTCCAATAACTCCAACAGCTACAAGAACTCTGGTGGACGTGGTTTCTCCCACCCACCCAACTCCAACAAGCAGTCCAAGCAACAGTTCCAAGCTCCAAGACCGAGTGTTCCTCCTGCCCGTCAGCTCTCTGAGGTTACTTGCTACAAGTGTGGCCAGAAGGGGCATTATTCCAACAAGTGCAACAACCCAAGGCGCCTTCCGCCTCCTCCTCCTGTCGGTACCGCTATGGTGAAGCATGATCCAAAGGCAGCAAGGGTCAATCTGATGAATGCAGCACAAGCGGAGAATTCTTCTGATGTCATTTTGGGTAACCTTCCAGTGAACTCTATCCCTGCTAAAGTTTTGTTTGATTCGGGTGCTTCATGTTCTTTCGTGTCTCAACCATTTGCATCCAAGCACAATATTGCCACTACAAATTTGCCTCAGAGGTTGCAAGTCATTTCTCCGGGGAGACGTATGTCTTCTACTGTCTATGCTCCGGATGTTTCTATTCGCATGGGAGATTATCACTTTCTGGCTAAACCGGTGGTTCTTGGTAATTCTGACATCGACCTCATCCTCGGAATGGATTGGCTTTCTCAGCATGATGCTCACATTGATTGTGCACAAAAGGAAGTCAAGATGACTCATTCTGATGAAGATGTGATTATCTTCGCCTCCAGGGATAACACAATCAAGCTTTTCTCTCTCAATGATAAGGGTGAAATTAATGCCATATCTCAAATTCCGGTGGTGAACGAATATCAAGACGTCTTTCCTGAAGAACTTCCAGGCATGCCTCCACACCGTCAGGTGGAATTCGTTATTGAACTCGAGCCGGGTACTGAGCCAGCATGCCGGCGTCCGTACAAGCTCTCTCCGGATGAATTGAAGGAATTGAAGAAGCAGCTTGATAAGCATGAGAGTATGGGTCTCATCAGGCCTAGTACGTCTCCGTGGGGCTGTGGTGTCTTGTTTGTCAAGAAGAAAGATGGCACGGAGCGTCTCTGCGTTGATTACCGGCCATTGAACAAGAAGACGATTAAGAACAAATACCCGCTCCCCAACATCAACGAACTCTTCAAGCAGCTCAAAGGAGCTAAAGTGTTCTCTAAGCTTGACCTCCGAATGGGCTATCATCAAATTCGCATTCGCGAGGAACACATCCCCAAGACGGCCTTCAGAACGAGCTACGGTTCATACGAGTATACCGTCATGTCTTTTGGTCTCGCCAATGCTCCTCCTACCTTTTCGAGGATGATGCATTACATCTTCAACCCCTATACTGGCGAGTTTGTGCTTGTGTATCTGGATGATATTCTGGTGTTTTCCAAGAATGAAGAAGATCACGAAAAGCACTTATGTCTGGTTCTTGATCGACTCCGAGAGCATAAATTCTATGCCAAGTTCTCCAAGTGCGAGTTTTGGCTCGATAAGGTTTTGTACCTGGGCCATATCATCTCAGCTGACGGCATTGCGGTAAATCCCGAGAAAGTTGAAGCAATTGTCAACTGGGAAGCTCCTCAGAACGTCAAGCAGCTCCGCAGTTTTCTGGGTCTTGCCAGCTATTGCAGAAGGTTCGTTGAGAACTTCTCCAAGATTGCCAAGCCTCTTTCCAACTTGCTTCAGAAGAATGTCAAATACTTTTGGTCTCCAGAGTGTGAAGTGACATTCAAAACTCTCAAAGAAAAGCTTGTCTCTGCTCCAGTTCTGACTCCTCCAGATGAATCCAAGCCCTATGAAGTATTCTGTGATGCTTCTCTTCAAGGTCTTGGTGGTGTGCTTATGCAAGATAAGAGAATTGTGGCATACACTTCTCGTCAGCTCAAGCCAAGTGAGAAGAACTATCCCACACATGATCTCGAGCTAGCAGCTGTGGTACATGCTTTGATTACGTGGAGACATCTGTTGTTGGGCAGAAAGGTCGACATCTTCACTGATCACAAGAGCTTGAAGTACATCTTCACACAGCCGCATCTGAACCTCCGCCAGACTCGTTGGGTTGAAATGATCCAAGAGTATAATCCCAGCATTGAATACACTCCTGGCAAGGCGAATGTGATTGCAGATGCTTTGAGCAGAAAGGCATATTGCAACAGCCTTCTTATCAAGCCGTATCAGCCTGAGCTTTGTGAAGCTTTCAAGAAACTCAACCTTCAAGTTGTTCCACAGGGTTTTCTTGCAAATCTTCAAATTGCTCCTACATTGGAAGATCAGGTCCGTGAGGCCCAACTCAGGGATACCATGGTGAAGAAGGTGAAACATGGTATTGCTAAGGGCATTCCGAAATACAAGTGCTTTCGTGTTGATGAGAGAGATACCTTGTTCTTCGAGGACAGACTCGTTGTTCCCAAAGGTGATCTCAGGAAGCTCATAATGGAAGAAGCTCATGATTCTCTCCTTTCCATTCATCCTGGAAGTTCCAAGATGTATCAAGACCTCAAGCAGTCGTACTGGTGGACACGCATGAAAAGGGAGATTGCCCAATTCGTGAATGAATGTGATGTGTGCAGAAGAGTGAAAGCAGAACATCAACGTCCAGCCGGTCTTCTCCAACCTCTTCCTATCCCCGAGTGGAAGTTCGACCACATTGAAATGGACTTCGTCACTGGCTTTCCTAAATCCAAGCGAGGGAATGATGATATCTTCGTGGTGATTGACAAGCTTACCAAAGTCGCTCACTTTCTTCCAGTCAAAGAATCAATCAATGCAGCTCAACTTGCAGAGCTGTACACTTCCAGAATTGTGTCCCTACATGGCATTCCTCAAGTTATATCCTCAGACCGTGGAAGCTTGTTCACATCAAGGTTCTGGGACTCCTTTCAGTCCGCCATGGGCACTAAGATCAGGTTCAGCACTGCATTTCACCCTCAGACTAGTGGTCAAGTCGAGCGTGTGAATCAGATTCTAGAAGACATGCTCAGAGCCTGTGTCATATCCTTTGGCATGAAATGGGAAGACTTCCTTCCATTTGCCGAGTTCTCTTACAATAACAGCTTTCAAGCAAGTGCAGGCAAAGCACCGTTTGAAATCCTCTATGGCAGAAAGTGCCGTACCCCTCTCAACTGGTCTGAAACAGGCGAACGTCAACTTCTTGGCAATGACTTGATCTTAGAAGCCGAAGAAATGTGCAAAGTCATACGTGAGAATCTCAAGGCCGCTCAGTCGCGTCAGAAGAGCTACTATGACGGCAAGCATCGTGATTTGGCATTCAACATTGATGATCATGTCTATCTCCGTGTGTCTCCGATGAAAGGCACCCAAAGATTCGGTATCAAAGGAAAGCTTGCTCCTAGATACGTCGGGCCTTTCAAGATTCTTGGCAAAAGAGGCGATCTAGCCTATCAACTTGAGCTCCCTCCCAACTTCGCCAATGTTCATGATGTGTTCCATGTGTCTCCACTTCGCAAATGCTTCAAGGCACCTGAGCGCATGATTCCGTTTGAAGAGATTGATCTTCAACAAGACCTGTCCTACCGAGAGCATCCAGTTGCTATTCTCGAAGAAACCGAACACAAGACCCGCAACAAGTCCATCAAATTTCTGAAAGTCAAGTGGTCACATCACACCGACCGAGAAGCTACCTGGGAACGAGAAGATCATCTTCGTTCCGAGTACCCTTCCTTTTTCCATCCTAGATCTCGGGACGAGATCTTTTTGTAGTAGAGGAGAGTTTGTAATGGCCCGGATGTAATACTTTCCCTTTTGGGTATATAATATATCTCCGGCTTCATCTATTTCCATTCCGGGTTCTTTGTCTTTCAGGGTTCGTCGTTTTGTTGTGTGCGTGTGTGGAATTCATTCATATCTTGTAGACATGTGCATCGCATTTCATTTGTGTTGTCGGTTGCATCCGGTTCCGCGTGTTTCTTTCCGTTGTCCGTTTCGCGTTCCGGAGCTCCCTCACGTGTCCGTGACGTCCCGTAGGCCTACTTTGTTGTTTGGGCGTGTAATGTTACCGGTGTGCCGCGAGGTTGTTGTGTGTGTTGTTGTTTTGTTGTGTGCAACCCGCCTCTCAAATCTCGTCGCGTTTGGAATCCGTTTGCTATCCCATCAGTTATTCATGTGGGTCCAAAGTGCCTTCACTTTGTATCCCAGAAACACCCCTACAGCAGTCCACTACCTTCTCCTAGGCCCTTCTAAACTACCCCCGCGATCGGATCCGTCGGATCGCGATCGGAGGGCTCCAAACACCCCCAAATCCCCTAACCCTAGCTACCTGCTATATATATAGACCCCCTAGTCTATTTTTGGGCATCTAGCTTCTTCCTCCTCTCTCCCCCTAAATTTCTGGATCTGACCACTCCCTCTCAGCCACTTGGAAGTTTCCCTCCCGCAATAATCGCGCCTGGGAATCCTTCCTCGAGCCGCCGCAGTATCCTCGTCGATCGACCGACCAGGCCGCTTTTCCCTTCGCTCGGTCAATGAGCCACCGCACCAGATCGAGGCAAAGGCCCGATCGTTTCGTCCATCGGCGCCGATCGAACGTCAGGCTCGGTCGCCTGGGCCACCTCGCCTCGGTCGCGCAGGACCACATCCCCGCTCGCCAAGCCTCCCCGACGCGCGGCCCGTAGTCAGCCGCCTCCGCGGGCTCCCTCCGCCGAGCGCCTAGGCCGATCCTCCCGGCCCAGTCCCGCCTGGCTCCGCGCCTCCCCATCACCGCGGGCGTGCGCTCCTCCCTTCGCCACCGAGCGCCCGGGCCGGCCCACTTCCCTCCACGCGCCTGGGCGCCTCACCGCCGCGCCCCGCCTCCACCAGGCCGCCGCTGGGCCAGCAACCCTGCCGCGCCGCTCCAGGCCGCCGGGCCCCCTTCGCTTCTCCACCGCAAGCCGTCGCTGGGCCGCCTCCCGCGGGCCGCTCCGCACCGGCTGGGCCTCCTCCACCGAGCCGGACCGCAATCGCCAGCCGGACCGGATCAGCCGGGCCCATCGTTTTTTTTTCAGATCTGGATCTGAGGTTGTCTCCCCAATCCTCTAAGTCCTTGTTGTTATTGTTTGCTGATGCTATATTCTAACTGTTGTAACTTTTAGTGTGGTGCTCCGTTTCGCGCATATAGCATGTCCAGACGTTCGTGGGATCGTGCACTACGTTTTATCTTTTATTGTCATGCATGTTAGAGATCATCTAGGTGCTTGTTTTGCTGTTGCAAGAGTGCATCGTGATATAAACTGCTGTTATGTGATGTTTTTATGTCATCTTTGCCATGTGATATCTTTTAGCTCGTTTGTCCGAATGATGCAAATGACATGTCCACGTGTTCGTCTTGCCATGCTCTACATGTTGTATGTGCTAGGTAGCATGATAGATTTATTCTTGCCATGTTTATCATCGTTGCAAAGTGCCATGTGGCTGTGATGTTGTTTCACTTGTTACGAAATGCCATCTTGTTGAGCTCGTTGCTATCGTTGTGTTTATCTCCATGAAGCATGCTTGTGTGTTTCGGAATACCCTCATGTGTACTTTGATGAGGTGCTTACCACTTGCCATGTTTAGTTTCGAGGTGACTTAAACATTCTCTTTTATATGCCATGATGAAATTGCTGTTTTAGGACTTGGTGGATTTTCACTAAGTCTGAAATATGTAACGTTCCGATGCCATGTTAGTGTGATGTTCTAGGACAAACCATGTTAGTTTTGGAGTGGATCTTGATTGTTCCTTGTAGTATATATTGTTGGATTTCCATTCATGTTCTCACATGCCTATTTGAGTGGCTGTAGCATGTTTATCTTTTGCTCCAAAGTTTCAATAAAATTCTGCTGCCAGAATTTTATTGTCAAGTTCAATATGTCCAAGCTCATTGCTATTGATCTGTGGCTCCTTTGGGGGTGCACCTTTGGACTTAGTTGCTGTAGTATATGTCTAGTTTGTGTTTATGTCCTTTGCCATGACATTTGAATGTTGTAGCTCAATTATTTTGTGCTCCGAAGTTGCTATGTTGCTGTAATTTTCAGCTTTCGCTCATTTCTTGTTTCGGGCATAACTTTTAGCCCGTAACTCCGATTTCAGCGAGTCTTACATGAAACTTGATTGATTTTCTGTGTAGATTAATAATATCAGATTGTTATCATATTTTGAGGTGTTTTGCTTGAGTGCTATTTTACGTGCTCCGTGTGCATCCTTAGTGCATCCATCATGCATCCATCTTTTTCGAGTGCGCATTGCATCTTGTTGATTTGTGCTTGGTGTGATTGTTTTGTTTAGAGCCGGAAGCTGAGACCGAGTACGAGTACGAGCACGAGGTTACCAATGAGGTTGAGCACGAGGACCCTTCTTACGATCTGAACGACTTCACTTCAGGCAAGATGACCGAACCCCGATAACATTACTATCTTTGCCTATTGCTAGTAGTTCCGATCTATAGTTTTGCCTCGATGCCCATGTTCTTCCTGTCAGCCTCCTACTTGTAACCATTGCCATGTTTAACCACCCTACCTATGCAAACCGTTGCTTGGCTAAGTACGCTTCGCTCAGCCCTTCTTATAGCATTGCTAGTTGCAGGTGAAGATCGAAGATGCTTGCTTCATGTTGAAGTTTGGTTGGGTTATATAACACTATATAAATGCTTAAAATGAAATCATCTATATATTGGCAAGGGTGGAAGGCTAAGCCTTTTGCTTGGTGATTTGTTCCACTCATGCCGTTAGGAACCGTATAAACCGGTGTTATGTTCCTTGATTATGCGTTCCTAACACGGTTGGGGTGTATGGGACCCCCTCGATAAACCGCTAAGTGCTAAGTCTTTTCCAGCAAGTCCCAACATTGGTACTATTTGCCTAATAACTAAATAACTTGCATAGGGAGTAATTAACCCGAGTTCTTAATCAACAACCCCGGGCCTGTGCTCCTCATGAGTGTTGGTCCGAAACGGGGAGCCTGCGGGGTCACCACGAGGGAACTCGAGGATTGATATAAACCCGTAGCTTCGCCCATCCGGTCGTGTCCTGAGACTTAGATACGCGCGGCTACTATCAGGGTGTCGACACGCCGGGAGGATTTGCTGGATTAGCCTTACCTTAGTTCGGTATATCTTGAGCACGGGATTCCGAGAATACTCGGGTCTTCCCACTTTGGAGTTGCGACTCCGCGGATCGTGGGCTTGTAATGGGTCAAGTTGGAACACCCCTACAGGGTTATGAACTTTCGAAAGCCGTGCCCGCGGTTATGTGGCAGATGGGAGCTTGTTAATATCCGGTTGTAGATAACTTGACACACTGATTCTAATACACTACCAGCGTGTGTTCCGTGACCGTCAATTTCCGAATAGGGATTCGGGAGTTGAACACGGAGGGGTTATGTTTGTTGAGCTTGTAGCTAGGATCACTTCGTGATCACTTCTCGTCCGAGGCTTTCTCTTCTCGCTCTCACTCACGTAAGCTAGTTGCTAGTTGCTGCTGCAGACACTTACTCTTTTCTTCAGCCTTATCCTCTCCCAAGGCTTAAATAGTCTTGTTACCCGGGAACGGGATTGCTGAGTCCTCTATGGCTCACAGTTACTTCACCACACCAGATGCAGGTCCAGCTGTGAGCTATCCAGGTGATGGCACCGAGCTGGATTGGGAGTACGACGAGGAGCGTAGTCGGTACTATGTGCGATATCCAGATGATCAGTAGTGGAGACTTCTACTAGGATTCGATCCGCCTGTGGTTTATTTATCTAAGTTTGGTATCTTGACATTTGGATTTTGTCCTTAGAGGGTTGTGATATTCTTAATGTATGATGTTTGAGACTTGTATTGTATTTGTGTGACGTGGCGAGTGTAAGCCAACTATTCTGTTTACAATCCCCTCTTTTACATGAGATGTGCAAAGATTACCAGACTTGAGATCATCCTAGGATGGACTTATGCCTTTAAATCGTGCCTCGACACGTAGGAGGTATAACTCCATCCTGGGCATTACAGCAGCTAAGCCCCCGAGTGAGAGGGTTGCTCTTCACTCGGAGTAGATAGTTGTAACTTAGGCGAGTCACGGGGTCGCGGCTAAGCCCCCGAGTGAGAGGGTCGCTCTTCACTCGGAGTAGAATGTTTATAACTTAGGCGATTCCAAGCTACGTTGTACTTGTGGCGGAGTTCGGAGGACCGAACCGCCTTGTACTTGTGGCATAGCTCGGAGGACCGTAGCTAAGCCCCCGAGTGAGAGGGTTGCTCTTCACTCGGAGTGTATAGTTGTAACTTAGGCGAGTCACGTGGTCGCGGCTAAGCCCCCGAGTAAGAGGGTCGCTCTTCACTCGGAGTAGAATGTTTATAACTTAGGCGATTCCAAGCTACGTTGTACTTGTGGCGGAGTTCGGAGGACCGAACCGCCTTGTACTTGTAACGTAGCTCGGAGGATCGCAGCTAAGAACCACTGGGGGATTTGGAGGACACCAATTGTTAGGGAATAATTGCTATCTTGCTTTTGAAACAAATTGGGGAATCCTTATTACAACTCGACCGTCGGGTGTATCAAGTGAAAAAACGGCGGAGTAGGTTCGCATTCCACGAATGAGGTTCGTCTTTCTTCTGGGCTACATTGTAGAGGTGGTAAGCTCCGTTGCGCAGCACCTTCGTGATGATGAACGGGCCTTCCCATGCTGGGGCGAGCTTGTGCGGACGTTTCTGATGCACTCGGAGGACCAGGTCTCCTTCCTGGAACGCTCGACTTCTCACGTTGCGAGCGTGGAATCGACGCAGGTCCTATTGATAGATGGTCGACCGGATCAGGGCCATCTCTCTTTCCTCTTCTAAAAGGTCGACTGCATCCTGACGAGCTTGCTCTGCCTCAGCTTCGGAGAAGAGTTCTACTCTGGGGGCATTGTGTAATAAGTCACTCGGCAATACAGCTTCGGCCCCAGAGACCAGGAAGAAAGGGGTACGGCCAGTCGACCGATTCGGAGTTGTCCTCAGACCCCACAGGACGGAGGGCAGCTCGGTTACCTAAGCCCCAGCGGCATTCTTGAGGTCGCGCATGAGCCGTGGCTTTAAGCCTTGGAGAATCAGCCCATTCGCTCTTTCCGTTTGTCCATTCGACTGAGGGTGTGCTACGGAGGCATAGTCGACTCGCGTCCCTTGGGAAGTACAGAAAGCTCTGAATTCATCCGAGTCAAAGTTGGAGCCGTTGTCTGTGATGATGCTGTGAGGGACCCCATATCTGAATATCAGTTCCTTAATGAAGCTGATGGCGGTGCTCGACTCGAGGTTCTTGATGGGTTTGGCCTCAATCCACTTCGTGAACTTGTCGACTGCCACCAGAAGGTGAGTGAATCCGCTCCTGCCTGTCCTGAAGGGGCCGACCATATCTAAGCCCCAAACAGCGAAGGGCCAAACTAGTGGGATGGTTTTGAGGGCGGATGCTGGCTTGTGTGACATGTTGGAGTAGAACTGGCACCCTGCGCATTTATCCACAATATCCTTGGCCATCTCGTTGGCGCAGGGCCAGTAAAATCCGGCTCGGTATGCTTTGGCCACGATAGTCCGAGAGGAAGCGTGGTGGCCGCAAGTTCCCGAGTGGATTTCATCCAAGATCAGTCGACCTTCCTCTGGATCGATGCAGCGCTGGGCGACTCCAGTGACGCTTTCTCTGTAGAGCTGACCTTGAATGACCGTGAACACTTTGGATCGGCGGACAATTTGGCGCGCTTCTTCTTCATCTTCTGGGAGTTCTTTTCTGAGCAGATATGATATATATGGCACAGTCCAATCAGGCGTGATTACTAGGACCTCCATGATCAAGTCGACCACGGCAGGCACTTCGACCTCAGTCGGATCGGTTGCACTAACTGGCTGCGGGGGCTCTTCCGTGAAGGGGTCTTCCTTGACAGAGGGAGTGTGCAGATGCTCTAGGAACACATTCTTGGGTATGGACCTCCGAGTCGACCCAATTTTTGCGAGATCGTCGGCTAGCTGATTCTTTACTCTGGGCACATGATGGAGCTCTAAGCCTTCGAACTTCTTCTCAAGCTTTCGCACTGCACTGCAATAACTGGTCATTGCCGGGCTCCTGACGTCCCATTCTTTCATTACTTGGTTCACCACTAGGTCGGAATCGCCGTAGACCATCAAGCGACGGACGTCGAGTGAGATGGCCATACGCAACCCATACAAAAGTGCTTCGTATTCAGCCTCGTTGTTTGATGAATCAAAATGGATCTGAAGGACGTAGCTGAGCTTGTCGCCCCTAGGAGAGATCAGGACCACGCCTGCACCGGATCCGTTCAGCATTTTGGACCCATCGAAGAACATAGTCCAATGGTCCGACTGGACTTGAGTCGGAAGCTCTTGTTCTATCCACTCAGCCACAAAATCCGTTATGGCCTGAGACTTGATGGCTTTCTTCGCTTCGAACTTGATATCTAACGGAAGAAGTTCAATCGCCCATTTTGCCACTCGACCGGTTGCATCTCAGTTGTTTAGTATCTCTGATAATGGGGCGTCGCTGACGACTGAGACTGAGTGATCCGAGAAATAATGGGCAACCTTTTTTGCAGTCAAGTAAATCCCGTACACAAGCTTTTGGTAATGTGGATACCTTTACTTGGAGGGAGTCAAAACTTCGGATATGTAATAGACCGGGCGTTGGACCTTGTATGCCTTGCCCTCTTCTTCCCGCTCGACCGTGAGTACAGTACTGACGACTTGTTCGGTGGCAGCAATGTACAGCAGAAGAGGCTCTCCGCTGACTGGGGCAGCGAGCACCGGCTGGGTGGACAGCAGGGCTTTGAGTTCCTCAAACGCTGCTTCGGCTTTGGGATTCCACTCGAACTTGTCGGATTTCTTCATGAGTCGGTAGAGAGGCAGTGCCTTCTCCCCGAGCAGAGAAATGAATCGACTCAATGCGGCCAAGCAACCAGTAAGCTTCTGGACATCGTGTATACGCTCGGGGCGTTTCATTCGGAGGATGGCGCCGACTTTCTCTGGGTTGGCACCGATTCCCCGTTCGGAAACGAGAAAACCGAGCAACTTGCCACCAGGAACTCCGAATGTACACTTTGACGGGTTGAGATTAATATCGTAACTTCTGAGGTTCGCGGATGTCTCAGCAAGGTCAGTCAGTAGGTCGGAACCTTTCCGTGACATGACCATGATGTCGTCCATGTACGCCTCAACGTTCCGACTGATTTGCTTTATTAAGCATTTCTGGATCATGCGCATGAAGGTGGCGCCGGCATTTTTGAGGCCAAAAGACATGGTGACATAGCAAAAACACCCGAAAGGGGTGATGATGGCTATCTTTATTTCATCGGGTCCATACAGACGGATCTGATGGTATCCGGAATATGCATTCAGAAAGGACAAACGCTCACATCCCGCAGTCGAGTCGACTAATTGATTGATGCGGGGGAGAGGAAAATGATCTTTCGGGCAGGCCCGATTGATGTGCTTGAAATCGATGCACATGCGGAGAGACTTGTCCTTCTTGGGGACCATGACGACGTTGGCGAGCCACTCGGAGTGGTATATCTCGCGGATGAACTCTGCTGCTAGGAGTCGAGCTACTTCTTCGCCAATCGCCTTTCGCTTCTCCGCAGCGGATCGACGGAGATGTTCCTTCACAGGTTTCACCTTCGGGTCGACTCGCAAATGGTGCTCAGCCAGCCCCCTGGGCACACCCGGCATGTCCGATGGTTTCCATGCGAAGATGTCCCAGTTCTCACGGAGGAACTGGATGAGCGCTTCTTCCTATTTGTTGTCGAGGGTGGTGGAGATGTGGGTCGGCGCTGCATTGGGGTCGGTGGGGTGGATGTGCACGAGTTTTGTGTCCCCGGCCGACTGAAAGGCTGACTCGGAAGCCGGCTTCTTTGCCCTTAGCAGGTCGCCTGGATCCACTTGCTTCTGGTACATCTCCATCTCTACTGCTGCCATCTGCTCGTCGGCGATCTTCGATCCTTTCTGGAAGCATTCTTCCGCTTTCTGCCGGTTCCCAGTGATGGTTATGACACCGTTGGGTCCTGGCATCTCCAGCTTTAGGTAGACGTAACACGGTCGAGCCATGAACCTGGCGTAGGCTGGCCTACCCAGGATGGCATGATAGGCGCTGTTAAAGTCCACAACTTCGAACGTCAGCTTCTCCTTTCGGTAGTTCTTGGACTCACCAAAGACGACGTCGAGTGAGATCTGACCAAGTGAGTCGGCCTTCTTCCCGGGGATTACCCCATGGAACCTCATGTTACTTTCCCTTAGCTTGGACATCGGAATGCCGATATCCCGGAGGGTTGCTGCATACAGGATATTCAAGCCACTGCCTCCATCCATAAGAACCCTAGTCAGTCGAGTGCCTTCGACCACTGGGTCGACCACCAACGCCTGCCGCCCAGGGGTGGCGATGTGCGCTGGATGATCGGACTGGTCAAATGTGATGGGGGTCTTCGACCATTTCAGGAACGTGGGAGTCGCTGGAGCAACCATGTTCACTTCTCTGTTGATGATCTTCAGTCGACTCTTGCTCTCGACGTCTGCGAAAATCACCAAGGTGGAGTTGATGCGGGGGTATCCTCCGTCCCCTTCCTTGTCTTCGGACTCTTCTGACTCTTTCTCTTTCTCAGTAGACTGGTCCTTTTGGAAACTCTGGATCAGGAGTCGACGCTGTCGAGTGGTGTGCTTGGGATATACCAAGTTTCCCTCTTCGTCCTTCTTTGTGTGTATGGGACACGGCTGGTCGAGCATATCATCTCCAGCCTGACACTTTCCTTTCTTGGGAGCCCAAGATCCTTTGGGCTTTCCTTTGCCCTTCCCTTGGTTGACCACCGCGGCCTCTCCCTGAGCAGCTGGGTCGGCCTTACGCGTGTTCTTTCGATTGTGATTCTGGTCATCCTGCCCGACTGGCTTCTTGCCGCTACGGAGCCGATTGGCCTCTTCACCATTGGCGTACCGACTGGCAATTTCCATCATTTGCGACAGGGACATGTCGCATGTTCGCCCAAACTTCAGGTTCAACTCCCGATTGCGCACGCCTTCCTTGAAAGCGCACACCGCCTGGTGCTCGGAGACGTTTTGCACCGTGTGATGCAAAGTGGTCCACGCTGGATGTAGTCCCTCAAAGTTTCACTCGGCTCCTACGTGCAGTGCTGAAGCTCCGCGAGCCCGGCAGGCCGCTTGCAGGTGCCTTCGAAGGTCCGAACGAACACCCGAGCGAGCTCTTCCCAACTGTATATGCTCCTGGGGGCTAGCTGGTTGAGCCACGCCCGAGCGGAGCCTCCCAGCATCAAGGGGAAGTGTTTCATAGCCACGTCATCGTTGCCTCCTCCGATCTGCACGGCCACTCGGTAATCTTCCAGCCACGTGTCCGGCTTCGACTCACCGGTGAATTTGCTTACTCCGGCCGCCAGTCTGAAGTTCGGGGGAATCTCTGCGGCCCTGATTACGCTGCAGAAGCACTCGGGCCCGGAGGCCGGCGCTCGGCTGCCGGAGGGCTGGTCTCCGCCTCGCTCGTCCCTGGATGCCCGGTTACGGTCGACCCGGCCCTGCACAAGGATGGACCTCGCGTCAAAGCCCGGCCACCGGGGATCCGGGGGAATCCTACGCTCGTCGTCTCGCAGACGCCTGCCCACGTGCCGTGGAGGCGAGTGTGACCCACTCCCCAGAGAAGGGGTAGGCACTCGGCGGCGGTCGTTGCGTCCGTGTCGACAGTCAAGTGGGTCGTCGTTCCAGCCTAGGTGCCGGTCATGCCACGGAACACGTTCCTCACGCCTCAGGGGTGATCTCGGACTGTGGGCCGACCATACAGTGTCTGCAGCTACCGATCTGCTGTGAATCCTGTTGCGCGACTGAGAGACAGCCGCGTTTTGCTCTTCAGCCATTCGGAGCAAAGCTCCGATCTGCTGAAGGCCCCTTCCAGCTTCCGACTGGGAGAGTTGAATCGACTCCGCGATACGGTCCGCGGCTTCGAGGTTTTGGACCGGTGTGCGGAACACCTGAGTCTCACGCTGACGTGATTGCCGCAGCCGTCGACTGGACTCAGGGGCCAGTCGGCGGGCCTGTTCGTCGAGTGAATGTTGGATGTTTTCCAGGCGCACGCGCTCGGCCAAGGTGGACATGCGCGTGGCTTCGAGGGCCAAAGCTTCTGGGGAATCCCCCACGATGGGGGTGAAGAGCGCATCTCCGTTGCGGCGACAGAGCTCAGCTCTCTGCTCGGAGGTGAGGGGCTGAGGGATGTAGTCGTCGTTGTCGTGCGCCCGATCGCCGCCGCTGTCGCCGTTCTCCCCGCGAGGAAAACCTGGCGGGCTACAGCGCGGATTGACCATGATGATTTCGGCCGTGGGGTCGCTGCTTCCGCACTTGGAAATGGAATCTTCGAGCCCGGCCGACTAATCGGTCGGCCCGTAAAGGTAACCGTCGGGCTCGATGGCCGCGACTTGCGGTGTGGGGACCCCGACTTAGAAGTCGAGATCACCGAACGCACGTGTACAGTGATCCCAGAGATCAATGCTCACTGAACACACAGAAGCTGAATAATAAGAGTCTTACATCCATACATACCGTCTTACACAAATTATGGCCATTATGGCCAAGTCTTACATAGATAAAGCCTCACGGGCTGAATAGCAAATAACTCAAATAGCGGAAGTCTTCGATGATAAGTAGAACACATGCCATCTGCCTTAACCCTACAGGCATTCTGACTGGGATAGCTTCCTAGTTCGCATGTTCGTCTCCATAAAACTCTTCTTCATATTCGTGTTCCTCCATGCCTGGCCAATTAAATAACCAGTGGCAAGCCAATGAGTACTTTGAATGTACTCGCAAGCAACCCATGATTTGGTTCAAAGTAACAATGCAATTGAACATCAATGAACAATCTAGCTATGGGCTAGAATAAATATTCTACCATCAAGTGTATCCATCAAAAAATTCGCGTAACCTCGAGGACAGGTTACCGATATCAACATGAATATGATTCAACTCAACGAGTCAAGTCACCACCTTGACTCATCACACACACATACTTTCACCGATGTAGTAAAATTCTGGACATAGTTTAAGTAGCACCACCCAACTGTCCATGACCGTGGACACGGCTATTCGAATAGTTTTACACTCTGCAGAGGTTGCGCACTTTACCCACAAGATCCGGGAAGCTTTCATGTCACCCACGATCCCGCAGTACCTCAAGTACTCGGGGGAAGCGGTCATTATCTTTCCTTAGACGACACTAACATAGAGTCCACTCGTTGGTACACGGCCCTCGAGTACAAACAATAGATCATGGGACTTGCCCTAATTTCAATGTCACGCGTACCCGAAGGGACCAACGGTGTGTCCGGTGCCCTGCAAAAACAGTCATGGTCGTCTATCCAAGCACGACCCCGTCCCGGGAAAGACCTCAAGTCTTCCCATCACTAGTAATGTGGGAACCATGCTAGTATCGGCCTAAGTAATCAATAAAGCCCCGTCCCATAAGGGGTAGAGTGGTTGCACATATATGGTTGGGACGGTAGTCACACATAAATCTAATCCATCATTTCACCCATGCACAATATTTTTACCGGCACATCACTTCTTCCTCAAGTGATGACCTAACTCAACATCACCCTCAGGCATTAGGGGCACCCGATGGGGTTTATGAAAAGATTTCAACCACGAAGGTTTCATGACACACATGCATCACTAAGCATCACTACTAACCATTTGCATGACATCTAGCACATAGCAAGATCATGAGTAAACATGCATCATGTGGTGGTTCTTAACTAGGTCACCACCGTAACTCTATCATCATGCATTCGGAAACAAACGGGTTCCGAAGAACACAAGTGTATCATGGTCAAAGGGCTGCTTGCCTGGATTGGCTTGGTCTTCAAAGTCTTCAAATCCTTCCCCTTCTCCTTCTTCAGCAACCTCGTCAAATATGGTATCTAATCGTCGCAAAATAACAATGGGAAAATAAGACCACAATAAAAACAGAAAAATCAAAGTACTCAGAAAAATGTCAACTTATTTTTGTTAAATACTAGAGGGAAAACTAAGATGGCAAAAATTCTTAGTTGGAGTTTTGGAGTTGCAGAATGGGATCTAAGGATTTTTGAACAGGAGTTTTAATGATCAAATTTGAATTTAATTTTGAACAGAACAGAAAAGGTTCATGGATATGAGTGAAAGTGACACCATTAAATATGTTGGAATATTACAAGATTTTAGGAGTTGGAATTAGTTAATTTGGTCATATATTTATTTCTGTGAAATTATTTGAAATATCACAGAAAAGAATAAAAGGAAATGGCCCTGTGCCACTTGGCCAGAACGGCCACGGTGCACGGCCCAGGGCAATTAGCCCAACCGCACGGGAGCCAGCGCGCGCCAGGTTTTCAAACTTGACGGGCGGGGCTCGGCGGTCAGTGACAGAGAGGGGAGAGAGAGAGCGGTGCGGATGACAGGCGGGGCCCGCCTGTCATCTTCAACCTTGCGGCCAAAGCGACGGCGAGCTCACCGGCGACGATTCCGGGCACGGCGGGGCAAGCGGAGGGTAGGAACGGGCTCAACAGTGAGTCGCCGTTCCAGTGGTGGTGGTGCGACCCACCGGAGAGGCCTGGTTCGCCGGCGGCGAGGACTTGCAGCGGAGGATCGTCGGGAGGTCGCTGCTCCGGTCGATTCCGGCAGCTGCAGAGGGGGGAAAGAGAGGGGAATGCATTAGTGAGGTACGGCGGTGCTAGATCGAGGAAAAGTTGGGGCTGAGAGGGGCTGTACTGCGAGAACCCGGTTGCCCGACATGGCGGATCTCCGGTCGATCCCGAGCACTGAGGCTCTCTGGGGATGAGTGGGTGGTGCCGGAGTGCTACTGGGGGTGCGAGGAGGAGCTGAGCGCTGCTGGAGGGGCTCGAGGCATGCTATTTATAGGGGAGCGGCGAGGTCTCGTGGACCTGTGCGCCGGCGAGCTCACGGGCGTGGCCAGAGTCCATGCAGGCGCTCGCATTCGAGTCGGGGAGGATCATGGACGAGGTCCACGCTTAGTAGAGGGGAGAAGAGGAGCGGGGAAGGCTCCAGAGGACGCGCGCGTGTGAGGCCGACGAGTGGAGCTCGGGGGCGGCCGGCACGCGTGCGAGGGCGGTCACTGGAGGGAGGAGGAGGAGGGGGACAGCGCCGGGGAAGGTCGCAGACGTCGAGGCGCATCCTTTGGCGCGAGGGGAGAGCACGAGGTGGTCGGCGGCGCTGGATTGGGCGAAGCTACAGTGCGGGTGCGCACTATAGCATGCTCTGGAGCGAGCTTATCACATGCCATGGCATGCCATTGGCTCTCTGAGCCTGTCTGCCGTGTCTAGGGGGTCCAGCACGAAGCAGACGTCTCAGCTGAGGCCTTGGATGCTCTGGAGGTGCAGTGAGAGAGGAATGAAGCTGGTAACTAGGTAGAACTTGGCTGTCCAGCAAGGTGAATTGGGGTTTTCACCCCTCAATCATGGAGCTGTGGACATGGGGGAGTTACTGGAGGTAGAATGTAACTAGATGAAGCTGTGGTAGAAAGTTGAGGCAAAAGTAAATAGTAAAAGAGGTCAAGAAGATAGTTTTGGTAAAAAGGCAGAAGGTGTATCAAGTTTTGTACTAGCAAATGATCTCCACTAGCCATGACACTTAACAGGATTGAATGTCATATGGAAATAGGGTGTTTCACCAAATTTGGGCTCATTTGAAGAAACTAGCCAATGTAAATTTGGTGAATCCTAGAAAACAACAGAAATAGCTTCATCTTGCTTAAGTCAAGCTAATCATCTCCCCTTGATGCACCACTTGGTGTAGTTTCATCATTTGGGGTATTGATCATGTCCACAAAGTTTGAAGCTCCAGATAAAAAGTTGGTAATGTAAAGTTATTCAAATTTGCATTTGAACAAAAAGGGTTTTGGGGTATTCTGATCAAGTTTCTCTACTCCAAATCTTGTGCCATTTGGTCTAGATGCCTTATTAGGCCATTCTAGCATGTGCACCAAGTTTGAGAGCATTTGGATAAGTTTGGCAATGTAAAGTTGCTCAAACTTCAAATATGGACAAAATGGTTTTGAAGGGTTTTGAGGATGATATCTTGCTTCCCAGGGCATGGGGCTTGGCAAGATCATCAAATATGTCATATATGACATGATAGAATTTCCCTGGAATTTTTGGAGAATATTTCCTTTGTAAATATTTTAAAAGCTTGAAATATCCAGAAAGGGTTTTAGAGGGATTAGCCCATTATTTTGAACATGACCAAGTGTTGAAACTCTTATATATGGACAATATATGTCCTATGAGTCTCCCTGCATTTTGGCAAATATTTTTGAAATACTTAAATAATTTTTCCCTATTAAAGACCATTTCTGGCCTTAAGAAAAAGCTTTTAAATAAAATAGGAAAATAACTTTTAAAATTATACTTTTGTGGTTTCTGGTAGTCCTATGACTACTAGGTCTCAAAAACACTTTTTGAAATAATTTTCTCATCCTAAATCAAGCACTTGCAGTGCAAACCTCAATTCAGGGGTTTTTGGAATACTAAATTTTAAAAATACATTTTGGCCAAATTAATTTTATAAGAAAATACTATACTGTTATATAACACTTGGCATGATCCTTGGGCAGAAGTTTTGGGTATGGAGATGAATTCTACAAGAGGTAATAGTTGACTTTAATGAGCACATGAAAAGCACATGAAGAAAAACTCAATTCCAAATAAAAGCCAAATGATGCCAAAAAACAATTGCTGGTCCAAATTTTCATGCTTCATTGATGCAAATAACATGTTACAAAATGCAGGGTGTGACAGACCTACCCCCCTTACAAGAATCTCGTCCCCGAGATTCCTAAACTAGGTCTTAAAAGAGATCGGGACACTTGGATCTTAGATAGTCTTCACGTTCCCAGGTTACTTCTGCTTCCGTGTGGTTGCTCCACTGGACCTTGAAGTACTTGATGGTGCGGCTTCGCGTCCGTCATTCTGCTTCATCCAGAATGTGAATGGGCTTCTCGCGGTAGGTCAAATCAGGCTGAAGATCAATGGCTTGGTGATCCATATCCTTGTAGAGATCAGGTTTGTTCGGAACTTGGTGACATTTCCGGAGTTGTGACACGTGGAATACGTTGTGCACATCGGATAGCTCAGGTGGTAGTTCCAACTGGTAAGCCACTTCTCCTCATCGTGCAGTGATCTCAAAGGGTCCAATGAACCTTGGTGCGAGCTTCCCCTTGACGTGGAAACGCTTGGTTCCCTTTAGAGGAGTTACCCGCAGGTACACATGGTCCCCGACATGAAAACTCATGTCCCGACGGTGAGTGTCAGCATAGCTCTTCTGCCTTGACTTGGCCGCCTTCAAACGCTCTCTGACTAGTTGGACTTTCTCTTCTGCTTCGTGGAGAATATCCGGTCCAAAGACTAGCCCTTCTCCTGTCTCTGACCAGTTGAGGGGTGTGCGACATCTACGTCCGTACAACACCTCAAATGGTGCCATCTGAAGGCTTGACTGATAACTGTTGTTATAGGAGAACTCGGGAAAAGGGAGACAATCTTCCCACTTGGCTCCATATGCCAAGACACAGGTTCGGAGCATGTCTTCGAGAATTTGATTTACTCGTTCTGTCTGACCTCCGGTCTGTGGGTGGAAAGTCGTGCTGAAAGATAACTTGGTTCCCAAGGCTTCTTGGGACTTCTTACAGAACCTTGAGGTGAACTGGGTTCCTCGATCTGACACAATCTCCTTGGGAACGCCGTGAAGGCTTACGATTATGTCGATGTAGAGAGCTGCCAGCCGGTTGCCATCATAAGTAGTCTTGACAGGAATGAAATGGGCCACCTTGGTCTAATGGTCGACTATGACCCAGATGGAGTCATGTCCTCTATTTGACCTTGGTAATCCAGTGATGAAGTCCATTCCGACTTTATCCCACTTCCACTCAGGAACCTTGAGTGGTTGAAGCAATCCAGTGGGTCGCTGATATTCAGCCTTGACCCTTTGGCACACATCACACTTTGCAACATAGGTTGCAATCTCTCTTTTCATCCCGTGCCACCAGAATCTTTCCTTCAAGTCTTGGTACATCTTGGTTCCTCCAGGGTGGATGGAATACGGAGTGTCGTGGGCTTCTTGCAGGATCAGGTTCTTCAGTTCCATCTTGTTTGGTACGCAGATGCGACCTTTGTACCAAACAATCCCGTGCTCGTCTTCAGAGAATCCTAGGGCCTTGCCTAGCTTCATCTTCTTCTTGATGCCTTCAATGCTTGCGTGTCCATCTTGTGCCTTCTTGACTTCGTCCATCAGGGTTGGTCTGACTTCCAAATGATCCAGAAATCCAGGGGTGACCAATTCCAAACTGAACTGCTCGAGTTCCTTAAACAAGGCTGGCTGCCTCTCTCGAATAATGTCATTCAAGGAGCAAGCCTTCCTGCTTAAGGCATCGGCCACCACATTAGCCTTCCCGGGGTGATATTGAACACTGAGGTCATAGTCTTTGATGAGTTCCAACCATCTTCTCTGCCTCATGTTCAATTCCTTTTGGGTGAAAATGTACTTCAGACTTTTGTGGTCCGTGTATATCTCACATCATTTCCCTAAGAGGTAATGACGCCATGTCTTCAAGGCATGAACCACTGCCGCTAACTCAAGATCGTGAGTAGCGTAGTTCTCCTCATGAGGTCGTAGCTGCCTGGAGAGGTAGGCTATGACTCGGCCTTCTTGCATCAGAACGCTTCCCAATCTGGTTCGAGAGGCATCACAATATATCACGAACTCCTTGTGAATATCGGGTGTTGCCAGAACTGGGGCGGTGGTCAATCTCTTCTTGAGATCTTGGAAGCTCTCTTCGAAATTTGGCGTCCACTCGAACTTCTTGTCCTTCTTGAGGAGCTGAGTCATCAGACGGGCAATGCTAGAGAATCCTTCCACGAATTTGCGGTAATAGCCCGCAAGTCCGAGGAAGCTTCTGAGTTCCTTGACGGTCATTGGAGATTGCCATTGGGTCACAGCTTCGATCTTCGCGGGATCAACTGATAATCCTTCTTCGGTCAAGACATGACCTAAGAATCCAAGTTTATGCAGCCAAAACTCACACTTGCTGAATTTGGCATATAATTGGTGCTCCCGAAGCTTGTTTAGGACCATCCTCAAATGTTGCTCGTGTTCTTCCTTCGTCTTCGAGAAGACAAGAATGTCATCGATGAAGACAACAACAAACTTGTCCAAATATTCCATGAAAACTTTATTCATGAGATACATGAAGTAAGCTGGGGCATTGGTTAACCCAAAGGACATGACCGTGCACTCGTACAGGCCATATCGGGTCACGAATGCCGTCTTCGGAATATCTTGGGGTCTGATCTTCAGCTGGTAGTACCCAGATCTGAGGTCGATCTTAGAAAACACCTTGCCTCCGCTGAGCTGATCAAACAGATCTTCAATCTTGGGAAGTGGATATTTGTTCTTGATGGTAACTTCATTGAGGGAGCGATAGTCAATGCATAAGCGTATGGTACCGTCCCTCTTTGCCACAAACAGAACGGGTGATCCCCAAGGGGAGGCACTTGGGCGGATAAATCCCTTCCTCAGCTGCTCTTCCAGCTGCTTCTTCAACTCAGCTAATTCTTCCGTCCCCATTCTATAAGGCTTCTTATAGATGGGTCCTGCCCCGGGCACGAGCTCGATGATGAACTCAATGTCACGATCAGGGGGCATTCCCGGTAGTTCATCCGGAAAGACATCAGGATACTCGCATACCACCGGTACTTGCTCTATCCCAACTTCAGATAGACAGTTGACTTGAACGTCTTGAGCGGAAGAGGAGTTGGGAGCAAACTTGACTTCAACTCCTTGGTCATTGGTCACAATGATTGTCCGATTGGCACAGTCTAACAAGCCTTGGTGCTTGTTGAGCCAATTCATGCCTAGGATCACATCCAAGCCTTGTGATCTCAGGACGATAAGGTCTGCTAGGAAATCTACACCGTTAATGGTAATACTGACTCCCTTACAGCCTATCTTGGCTCTCATCTCTGCTCCGGGGGTTTGTACCACCATGGGGTTATTCAGGGGTGTAGGGGTCATGCCACTTTTAATGCAAATCTTTGAGTGACAAAAGAATGCGTTGCTCCAGAATCAAACAAGACAGTTGCAGGTGCTGAGTTGACAAGGAACGTACCCAGCACGACGTCCGGGTCTTCCTGGGCTTCTTCAGCAGTGACGTGATTCACACGCCCCTTCCCATGGTTAGGCGGGTTGCGAGGAGCTGGGTTCCTTGGTGGCATGCCGCGGCCTTGTCCTGGGTTCTGCGGATTGGGGAGCGAGGCATCAGGCTTCTTGTTGGGGCACACCCTTGAGATGTGTCCTGACTGACCACATCCAAAGCAAGTGACTTGGTTTGGATTGTTGATCTTGTTGCCACCACTGTTATTGGGGTTGAAGGCTGGCCTTGGGTTGGCATACCGCTGAGGCTGATAGTTGGTGCGAGGTGCAGGAGCTCATGGTTGCTGATAGGTTGGCTTGGCCGGGGCTGACTGCCACGGGCGAGGCTTCTAGTTGCTGGAACTTCCCTTGCTGACCATCTTGCGCTTGCGAGTGTCTTCCAAAGCACGCCGCTTGTCTTCAAGCATGAGTGCTTTGTTCACCAGGTCAGGGAAGGTTGGGCAGTCGCACACGACGAGCGAGTATTGCAGAGTCTGATTGAGGCCTTCCATGAAGCGCTCCCTTTTTGCAGCATCAATGCTGACATCTTCAGGGGCATACCTTGACAGAACACTGAACTTCTGCATGTACTCCTTGACAGTGCCACTTCCTTGCTTCAGGGCTCGGAATTCACGCTTTTTGATAGCCATGATCCCGGAAGGAATGTGGGCTTTGCAGAATTCTGCCTTGAAGTTGCCCCAAGTGATGTCTTGTCCAGCATGCATGACCTTGAATCCATCCCACCAAGCTCTAGCAGTCCCCCCGAGGCAGTGGGCTGCGTAAGCCACCTTCTCGCGGTCTCCGGTGCATCCGACTAGTTCCAGCAAGTCCTCAATGGTGCGGACCCAGTCGTCTGCATCCAGGGGTTCAGCAGTCTCGATGAAAGTTGGCGGTGCATGCTTCTTGAACTCTGCCAACGTGGAACGTCCATTGCCATTCCTCGTCGGCTGGCGGTTGTTGGTGACAGCTTGAGCAATCAACTGAAGGGCTGCGGTGTTGGCTTGGCGCTCCTCTCGGAAAGCTTGGAGAAGCTGAGCCATGTCCATGTTCGGAGGAGGTGGTGGTGGTGGAGCTTGGTCGTTGGTTTGGTCGTGGCCTGCCTCTGACTGAGCAGATGCTCCGGCTTCGGGCTGCTGGGTAGAGGTACCAGTACGAGTTACAACAGGCATCCTGTTGGAGCGGTAAAAGGTCTCATGACTTGGAGGAGGGAAAGCAATATAGATGGGTGCCTAGTAAGGGGGTGGGTGTGACACTAATCAAATCATGCAAGGGCCGAAAGGGCCAAACACATTCATTAAAATCCAAACGGCTGATGCAGTCGTTTACATATTCCCGAAGGAAGAATACGACATACATCCAAACACAACAAAAGCAAACACTAGATGGTTTCATATGAACCATACAAGGACTCAACTGCGCATAGGGGTTACACGACCTATCCTACCGTAGAGGTCTCGAACTGGCATATCCGAGTAGCGAATAATGCCTAAGCGGCGGAATGCTCGGTCGCGTATTCTGGCTCTTCGTGGTCTTCCTCCTTGTCTTCATCTGTCTGGGCCCCTTTGTCACTTGAGGGTGTGGGGGAGTGGAGGAGTTGGATACGATGGTGCTTTGTCGGCGGTGCAGGGAAAAGCTTGCGATATTCCCTTGCCGTCATCCGGCGTCGCCGAGGTGGTTCTTCATTCTTGGAAGATACATCTTCGGAGGGCCTTCCGCCTCGGTATGCGATCGCGGACTGTCCGGAAGGCGCCCCTTCTTTCTTGATCCTATTTGTCTTCTCTTGAGCTCGACGAAGAAGTGCCTTGGTCTTGTGAAGTTCTTCTCGAAGCTTCATCGATTCCGAGGCCAAGTCTTGTGCCAAGCTGTCGGCACATAGACTGAAGTAGGTCTGGAATCGAAGCGAGAGTCCTTCCTTCAGTGGAGGGGCTAGTGCGTTGCTTTCGTCTTCACCTTCCTTCCGGTAAGGTAAGAAGCGGGTTGTCATCTTGGCTGCCATCTTCGGAAGAAGCTCGCGGAGACGGGTTAGTGCCTTGAGTGCAGCAGCCTCGACAGCGAGAGGTAGTGTTGCCATCTGGGGTCCCTCGAAGAACCAGCTTGTGGGAGGATCGTTTGCCTTCACGATCACTTCTACATGGTACTCCACCTGAGTGTCGCTAACCCAATGCTCAAGGTAGGTGAGGATGGGTGCTCGGTGGAACTGGCACTCCTGGAGGCTATCCTCGAGAAGCAAGGGAAACCCAGTGGTCAGGTGCTCTTCAGGTACAGCGGCCATCTACAAAGGTGGAATAGGAGAGATTAATAAGCTGATGAAATCTCAGGTTGGTAAGGTTTAGAAAAGTAGAGAGGTTCAGATGGTTTGTGAAAAGGGGTCTCATCTAACTAACGCCCATGCTAACTAAGGCTTCCTACAGTCAGGATGGCTCTGATACCAGCTCTGTGGGGACCCCGACTTAGAAGTCGAGATCACCGAATGCACGTGTACAGTGATCCCAGAGATCAATGGTCACTGAACATACAGAAGCTGAATAATAAGAGTCTTACATCCATACATACCGTCTTACACAAATTATGGCCATTATGGCCAAGTCTTACATAGATAAAGCCTCACCGGCTGAATAGCAAATAACTCAAATAGCGGAAGTCTTCGATGATAAGTAGAACCAGTGCCATCTGCCTTAACCCTACATGCATTCTGACTGGGATAGCTTCCTAGTTCGCATGTTCGTCTCCATAAAACTCTTCTTCATATTCCTGTTCCTCCATGCCTGGCCAATTAAATAACCAGTGGCAAGCCAATGAGTACTTTGAATGTACTCGCAAGCAACCCATGATTTGGTTCAAAGTAACAATGCAATTGAACATCAATGAACAATCTAGCTATGGGCTAGAATAAATATTCTACGATCAAGTGTATGCATCAACAATTTCACGTAACCTCGAGGACAGGTTACCGATATCAACATGAATATGATTCAACTCAACGAGTCAAGTCACCACCTTGACTCATCACACACACATACTTTCACCGATGTAGTAAAATTCTGGACATAGTTTAAGTAGCACCACCCAACTGTCCATGACCGTGGACACGGCTATTCGAATAGTTTTACACTCTGCAGAGGTTGCGCACTTTACCCACAAGATCCGGGAAGCTTTCATGTCACCCACGATCCCGCAGTACCTCAAGTACTCGGGGGAAGCACCCGGTCATTATCTTTCCTTAGACGACACTAACATAGAGTCCACTCGTTGGTACACGGCCCTCGAGTACAAACAATAGATCATGGGACTTGCCCTAATTTCAATGTCACGCGTACCCGAAGGGACCAACGGTGTGTCCGGTGCCCTGTAAAAACAGTCATGGTCGTCTATCCAAGCACGACCGCGTCCCGGGAAAGACCTCAAGTCTTCCCGTCACTAGTAATGCGGGCACCATGCTAGTATCGGCCTAAGTAATCAATAAAGCCCCGTCCCATAAGGGGTAGAGTGGTTGCACATATATTGTTGGGACGGTAGTCACACATAAATCTAATCCATCATTTCACCCATGCACAAGATTTTTACCGGCACATCACTTCTTCCTCAAGTGATGACCTAACTCAACATCACCCTCGGGCATTAGGGGCACCCGATGGGGTTTATGAAAAGATTTCAACCATGAAGGTTTCATGACACACATGCATCACTAAGCATCACTACTAACCATTTGCATGACATCTAGCACATAGCAAGATCATGAGTAAACATGCATCATGTGGTGGTTCTTAACTACGTCACCACCGTAACTCTATCATCATGCATTCGAAAACAAACGGGTTCCGAAGAACACAAGTGTATCATGGTCAAAGGGTTGCTTACATGGATTGGCTTGGTCTTCAAACTCTTCAAATCCTTCCCCTTCTCCTTCTTCAGCAACCTCATCAAATACGGTATCTAATCGTCACCATTAAATAGGTTCATGGATATGGGTGAAAGTGACACCATTAAATAGGTTGGAATATTACAAGATTTTAGGAGTTGGAATTAATTCATTTGGACATATATTTATTTCTGTGAAATTATTTGAAATATCATAGAAAAGAATAAAAGGAAATGGCCCTGTGCCACTGGGCCAGAACGGCCACAGTGCACGGCCCAGGGCAATTAGCCCAACCGCACGGGAGCCAGCGCGCGCGCCAGGTTTTCAAACCTGACGGGCGGGGCCCGGCGGTCAGTGACAGAGAGGGGAGAGAGAAAGCGGTGAGGATGATAGGCGGGGCCCGCCTGTCATCTTCAACCTTGCGGCCAAAGCGACGGCGAGCTCACCGGCGACGATTCCGGGCACGGCGGGGCAAGCGGAGGGTAGGAACGGGCTCAGCAGTGAGTCACCGTTCCAGTGGTGGTGGTGCGACCCGCCGGAGAGGCCTGGTTCGCCGACGGCGAGGACTTGCGGCGGAGGATCGTCGGGAGGTCGCTGCTCCTGTCGATTCCGGTAGCTGCAGAGGGGGAAAAGAGAGGGGAATGCATCAGTGAGGTACGGCGGTGCTAGATCGAGCCAAAGATGGGGCTGAGAGGGGCTGTACTGCGAGATCCCCGGTTGCCCGACGCGGCGGAGCTCCGGTCGATCCCGAGCACTGAGGCTCTCTGGGGATGAGTGGTTGGTGCTGGAGTGCTACTGGGGGTGCGAGGAGGAGCTGAGTGCTGCTGGAGGGGCCCGGGCGTGCTATTTATAGGGGAGCGGCGAGGTCCCGTGGACCTGTGCGCCGGCGAGCTCACGGGCGAGGCCAGAGTCCGTGGAGGCGCTCGCATTCGAGTCGGGGAGGATCATGGACTAGCTCCACGCCTAGTAGAGGGGAGAGGAGGAGCGGGGAAGGCTCCAGAGGACGCGCGCGTGTGAGGCCGATGAGTGGAGCTCGGGGGCGGCCGGCGCTCGTGCGAGGGCGGTCACTGGAGGGAGGAGGAGGGGGACAGCGCTGGGGAAGGTCGCAGACGTCGAGGCGCATCGTTTGGCGCGATGGAGGAGCACGAGGTGGTCGGCGGCGCTGGATTGGGCGAAGCTACAGTGCGGGTGCGCACCGTAGCATGCTCTGGAGCGAGCTTATCGCATGCCATGGCATGCCATTGGCTCTCTGGGCGTGTCCGCCGTGTCTAGGGGGTCCAGCACGAAGTAGACGTCTCAGCTGAGGCCTTGGATGCTCTGGAGGTGCAGTGAGAGAGGAATGAAGCTGGTAACTAGGTAGAACTTGGCTGTCCAGCAAGGTGAATTGGGGTTTTCACCCCTCAATCATGGAGCTGTGGACATGGGGGAGTTACTGGAGGTAGAATGTAACTAGATGAAGTTGTGGTAGAAAGTTGAGGCAAAAGTAAATAGTAAAAGAGGTCAAGAAGATAGTTTTGGTAAAAAGGCAGAAGGTGTTTGATCAAGTTTTGGACTAGCAAATGATCTCCACTAGCCATGACACTTAACAGGATTTGAAGAAACTAGCCAATGTAACTTTGGTGAATCCTAGAAAACAACAGAAATAGCTTCATCTTGCTTAAGTCAAGCTAATCATCTCCCCTTGATGCACCACTTGGTGTAGTTTCATCATTTGGGGTATTGATCATGTCCACAAAGTGTGAAGCTCCAGATAAAAAGTTTGTAATGTAAAGTTGTTCAAATTTGCATTTGAACAGAAAGGGTTTTGGGGTATTCTGATCAAGTTGCTCTACTCAAAATCTTGTGTCATTTGGTCTAGATGCCTTATTAGGCCATTCTAGCATGTGCACCAAGTTTGAGAGCATTTGGATAAGTTTGGCAATGTAAAGTTGCTCAAACTTCAAATATGGACATAATGGTTTTGAAGGGTTTTGAGGATGATATCTTGCTTCCCAGGGCATGGGGCTTGGCAAGATCATCAAATATGTCATATATGACATGATAGAATTTCCCTGGAATTTTTGGAGAATATTTCCTTTGTAAATATTTCAAAAGCTTGAAATATCCTGAAAGGGTTTTAGAGGGATTAGCCCATTATTTTGAACATGACCAAGTGTTGAAACTCTTATATATGGACAATATATGTCCTATGAGTCTCCCTGAATTTTGGCAAATATTTTTGAAATACTTAAATAATTTTTCCCTATTAAAGACCATTTCTGGCCTTAAGAAAAAGCTTTTAAATAAAATAGGAAAATAACTTTTAAAATTATACTTTTGTGGTTTCTGGGAGACCTATGACTACTAGGTCTCAAAAACACTTTTTGAAATAATTTTCTCAGCCTAAATCAAGCACTTGCAGTGCAAACCTCAATTCAGGGGTTTTGGAATACTAAATTTTAAAAATACATTTTGGCCAAATTAATTTTATAAGAAAATACTATACTGTTATATAACACTTGGCATGATCCTTGGGCAGAAGTTTTGGTATGGAGATGAATTCTACAAGAGGTAATAGTTGACTTTAATGAGCACATGAAAAGCACATGAAGAAAAACTCAATTCCAAATAAAAGCCAAATGATGCCAAAAAAAATTGCTGGTCCAAATTTTCATGCTTCATTGATGCAAATAACATGTTGCAAAATGCAGGGTGTGACATGCGGGGTGGCCGTTTGACGAGCCACTGCATGTTTTACCCACCGCTGGAGCCGTGAACGACCGGATCGCTTACGGCGGCGTCCAGCGGGGATGGCGGACGATGAGTACTGGGTCGACGGCTGGAGAAGGAGGACGCCGCCGGCTCTGGCGCGAAAGTGAGTGGCTCCGCGGGCACGCAAGGCCTCAACGTCGAGCGGGGCTCCCTGAAGCCACGCGGAGTTTTCGGCGAAGAAGACCAGCGCGCCGAGCCGGATCTCATGGCCCGAAGCCAAAACGCCGCCTGAAACCATGATGAAAGAGGTCGGGGAATGGATTGCAACTTCACCAAATGTCGCTAAAACGCCTTGCCCCATGGTGGGCGCCAACTGTCGTGGTTCTAAGTCTGACAGTGAGGGTAGGGGGTACAAATGGAGAGGCAAGGTCCTAGCTATGGCGAAGTTGTACACAGGGTGTTTATCGAGTTCAGGCCCTTCTCGGAGGAAGTAAAAGCCCTACGTCTCGTTGCCCGGAGGCTTGGTCGACTGATGTGTGTATGTATGTGTTACAGAGGTGCGAACCCTTGTTCTGGAGGAGGGGGTGGCTTATATAGTACGCCAAGACCCCAGCCATGCTACACGTTACCAAGGGCTTAAAGGTACATTAAGGCAGGCATTACTAATAACGCCTGCAGTAAAGGGTAATTATGGGGTTTACTACAATGAGTAAATATATGACCGTTGCTGTTCTGAGAAACGTTTAGTCTTCGGGGGTCGAGTGCTTGATCCAGTCGAGTGGAGTTGAGTCGTCCTAGGTACGTGAGTCAGTCGAGTGAAGTGTCACCTTGGACCATCTCAGTCGACTTTCTCCACCGTCGTAGGTCTTGTCTTTTGATCTCCTCGGATAGTGACCTTGGGAGGGGCCTTTAGGCCAGGCCTATGACCCTACCCTAGGTCTGTAACCTCGTCACTCTCAACGTAGTACGTTGGGTCCCACCAGTCAGAGGGTGAAACAAACATTTAATAAGAATAATTAAAAGCGCGAGTAGTGTATCTTACCTCACACATCTCGCTACTGCTCGGGAACACTGTCCAATTGATCCCTCTGTTCGCTCACGTACTATTTTAAGTGAATCCTTATTTTAACATGCACACAATTTTGGGCACTTGTATTCGACCTAAGTCATTGTGCCACCGTATCTCGTACGACTCCCTCCGTCTAGGTGTAAATAAGTCATGTTAGAAGGTGCACCGGGACCAAGGTGCAAGCAAATTGGAGGAGAAAGAGAAACTTGACCGGTCATTCCTCCAATCAAAGCCCTGATTTCTGTCTCTAAACGCAACAATTGATCCAAACAACTAAGAGATGTCGTTTTAGCTACCATGCAGGGCCACGTATTAACTCACATGCAAGCCGACTTTGATTTCTTGACTGATCAACGCGTAGTTGCGCTCCATGCATCGGGTTTCCGGGGGAGATAACAAGGCAGAGTAAGGAGCGTTTGGTTACATTGCTTAGGCTTGTCATAGTTTCTACGTACTCCATTTGTATCTCACTTCATGTGGCTTCGCACTC
>LR738713.1:63536236-63547746 GCA_902687465.1 Secale cereale | reverse complement strand
CCCCCGATCCCGATCTCGATCGGGGCCAATGGCGCCTGCCGCTAGACGCCGTCACCGGAGCCACGTCGCCGGTCTACCTCCCCTTCGCCGTCGCCTCGTCCCCAAAGGCTCCACCGAGCCTCGCCGCCCGTACCCCTGCAACGCTAGTGAGACCCCCTCCTCCTCTGCCTCGCTCCTGCCGCGAACCAGACGCGCTCACGGCTCCGCCTCGCTCGTCCCCTCCCCTTTGTCCCGCGCTCGTCGCCGCGACCACCGCACGCATGTGTCCCGTGCACGCCCGCCGACCCGCGCCCCACCTAGCCCCGCCGTGGTCCCCGCTCCCTCGCTGACTCCCTACCGCCGTGCAGGACATCCTTCCCCCTGTCCCCGTCACAGTCGCCCACGGTGCGTCCCGCTTTGACCCCAGACACCCCGCGCCATTCGCGCGCTGGACGCGCCAGCACACCGCACGCCCGCGGCCAGCACGCGCGCCAACCGCTCCCTGCGTCCGCACTCGCGCCCGCACACCTGTTGCCTTGCTGCTGCTCCACTGCCGCGCTGACCCTGCTTGCTACTTGTCGGCTGCCACACCATGGCTCGCCCGCCTCGCCACATCCCTCAGCACATGCCACTGCCTGCCGGCACGGCCACCACTAGACGTGGCCGCGCCCCTGCCTTCTGCCGCGGCGCATCCCCTGGTCGACGCCCGACCTCCCTCCGCTCACCATGCCTCACTCGGCCGCCCCATCGCTATGCGCTCGTCGCCGCCGCTCCGGTGGCTCCCCAGAGCCCCGCCCGCCGGTGGTGCCCGGCGGCCTTGCCCCGCTCCCCCCACTCGGGTTCGCCCGCCCAGCGCGTCCCCTGGGCATGCGCCTGTTCGGGCAGACGACAGCGCCCGCAACCGGTAGCCCGACCCACTAAGGGCCCCTAGAGCCAATGACAAGGGGGCCCTAGCCCCCATAATGTTTTTTTAAAAAGAAAAAAATAATATATATAAAAATAATAATTAAAATAATTAAAATATAATTAATTAATTAATAAGTTAATTGATCATGTTTAATTAATCTAATTAACTAGTTAGTTTAATTAAACAATAATTAGATTAGCTAAATCCTAATTAAACTAAACAGGGTATGACATGCCAGACCCACACGTCAGTTTGACCCAGTCAACCCCTGTTGACTGCTGACAGCATACACTATTCTGGATAATGTTGATTTAAAATAATTAACTAAATTCTAAAAATGATTAAATCTTGTAAAATTAATATAAAATAAATCGTAACTCGGATGAAAATACTTTATATATGAAAGATGCTCAGAATTTCGAGACGCATCCGAATATGCAGACCGTTCGTCAACCACACGTCCCTAGAATACTGAACTTGCAACTTTCCCCCTCCATTTCATCTGCCCGAAAACGCAAAACACTCGGAATACATTCCCGGATGTTTCCCCCCTTCGCCAGTATCACCCGGTACTGCGTTAGGCACACCTAGCACCGTTACATGTCATGTCATGCATCGTCATGCATCTGTTTGCATTGTATTCATTGTTTCTTCCCCCTCTTCTCTCCGGTAGACTACGAGACCGACGCTGCTGCTGCCCCGATCGACTACGATGTTGACGACCCCACCTTCGCTGCCGAGCTTCCAGGCAATCCCCCCCCCCATTGATCAACCTGATATCGCCTATTCTTCTCTCTACTGTTTGCATTAGAGTAGTGTAGCATGTTACTGCTTTCGATAATCCTATTCTGCTGCATAGCCTGTCATTGTTGCTACAACTATTGATACCTTTACCTGCAATCCTAAATGCTTAGTATAGGATGCTAGTATTCCATCAGTGGCCCTACACTCTTGTCCGTCTGCCCTGCTACTCTATCAGACCGTGATCACTTGGGTGTGATCACGGGTATATACTACATACACTTATACATGATACATGTGGTGACTAAAGTGGGGTCGACTCGTTGAGTACCCGCGGTTGATTCACGGATTGGGGGCTGAAAGGACATACTTTCCCGACGGCCCTCTGTGTGGATCTTTGTGGTGGAGCGACAGGGCAGGTTGAGACACCCAGTCGAGAGGTGGCCTGGCCCTGGTCGTTGTCCGCGGTTATTTCATAATAACACGCTTAACGAGTTTGGATATTTGATTTGAGTCTGGCCGTTGGCCTATACGGACTAACCAGCTGCGTGGGAATAGTTATGGGCTCTCGACATCGTTGTATCAGCCGAAGCCTTCTTGATGTCAGCGACTGAGCGGCGCGCGCCGGGTTGGACCACGTAACGTAACTTCCTTAGTAATGGAGGTTGCTAGGTCTGCTCACCGGCCGCCCTCGCAACACGCAGGTGTGCATTGGGTGATGGGCCCAGACCCCTGTGTGCTTAGGACTTAGACCGGTGTGCTGACCTCTTTGTTGTGCTTAGGTAGGGCTGCGACATGTTGATCTTTCGAGGCTGGGCATGACCCTGGAAAGTGTGTCCAGCCAAATGGGGTCGAGCGTGCTGGGTTATGTGGTGCACCCCTGCAGGGAAGTTAATCTATTCGAATAGCCGTGTCCCTTGGTAAAAGGATGACCCGGAGTTGTATTCCGACCTCATGACAACTAGTACCGGATACTTGATAAAACACACCCATATGAGTTCCAGATATAACTCGATGGTTTCTCTCTCACAGGGTGATGTGCGGGAGGATCACCGGGTAGGATTATGCTACTCGTTGTTACTTGGTGAACTTACCATCTATTCTCTTCTACTGCTGCAAGAAGGAGGCTGCCAGAAGCGTAGTCTTCGATAAGATTAGCTATCCCGCTCTTATTCTGGCTTTCTGCAGTTCAGTCCACAGATACTACCCATATCATTGATACCATTGCATATGTAGTATAGATCCTTGCTTGCGAGTACTTTGGATGAGTACTCACGGTTGCTTTGCTCTCCCTTTTCCCCTTTTGTTCCTTCTTCTCGGATGATGCAACCAGATGGTGGAGCGCAGGAGCCAGACGCCACCTACGACGACTCCTACTACACCGGAGGCGCCTACTACTACGTGCAGTCTGTCGACGACGACCAGGAGTAGTTTAGGAGGATCCCAGGCCGGAGGCCTGCTCCTCTTTTGATCTAAATCCCAGTTTGTGCTAGCCATCTTATGGCAACTTGTTTAACTTTATGTCTGTACTCAGATATTTGTTGCTTCCACTGACTCGTCTATGATCGAGCACTTGTATTCGAGCCCTCGAGGCCCCTGGCTTGTAATATGAAGCTTGTATGACTTATTTTACTTTTAGAGTTGTGTTGTGATATCTTCCAGTGAGTCCCTGATCTTGGTCCTACACATTTGCGTGCATGATTAGTGTACGGACAAATCGGGGCGTCACAGAGCCCTTTGACTTCCATGGCCGCCGGCCTTCCTCTCCATTAGTGGCACCCAAGCCGCTGTTTAATACAGGCGGCGTTATTGTTCGCCTCCTGTAGGATCGAAAGTATGTCTAGAGGGGGGTGATTAGACTACTTGTAAATATAAAAATTCTGCCTTTTGATCAAGAACAGTTTTTGGTAGTTTCACAATTATGATCAAGTCAAGCATCACCCTACACATGCAATTCTAGAGTATAAGCAGCGGAAAGTAAATTGCACATGTAGTAAAGGGAGGTGGAGAAGATCAAACGCAATTTGGAGACGCAATGATTTTTCCCGTGGTTCCGATAGGTAGTGCTATCGTACATCCACGTTGATGGAGACTTCAACCCACGGTGGGTAATGGTTGCGCGAGTCCACGGAGGGCTCCACCCACGAAGGGTCCACGAAGAAGCAACCTTGTCTATTCCATCATGGCCTACGCCCACGGAGGACTAGCCTTACTCGGGGTAGATCTTCACGAAGTAGGCGATCTCCTTGCCCTTACAAACTTCTTGGTTCAACTCCACATCTCGATGACGGAGGCTCCCAAGCGACACCTAACCAATCTAGGAGGCACCACCCTCCAAAAGGTAATAGATGTTGTAGATGATGATGAACTCCTTGCTCTTGTGCTTCAAATGATAATCTCCCCAACACTCAACTCTCCTCACTGATATGGCTGTGGTGGAAGAAAGGATTGAGTGGAAAGCAACTTGGGAAGGTTAGAAATCAAGTTTCATATGGTAGGAATGGAGCAACTTGATCTCAACACAAGGGTAGGTAGTTCTGTTCTCAGAAAGTGTAAGGTAGGAGTGGTAGTTCTTTCTGATGGCTCTCTCCACGAATGAAGAGGGGGTGGAGGGGTATATATAGCCTCCACACAAAATCCAACCGTTACACACATAATTGAGCAATCTCGGTGAGACCGAAGTGGAAACTCGGTCAGATCGAAAGTTCAAATATAGTGAACGTTGGGGTTTTCGGTGGGACCGAAAATACCATCTCAGTTAGTCCGATTTGAGTCAAGACAGGAACTTGCCAGTTTCGGTGGGACCGAAATCATCAACTCGGTTATTCCGATTTGATGACAAACGGTTACAGAAGCTTGGCAGCCCATGTTTCGGTGAGACCGATCTCAAACTCGGAATGACCGATTTTTCTAGGGTTTGGCTTATGGCTGAGGTGGTTCATCTCGGTGGGACTGAGTTTGGAAAATCGGTTTGTCCGAGATTACTTATGAGTGTGTATTGTAGTGAAAGTTGATGATAGTTGAAGGAGATATATCACTAAGCACTTGAGCAACCAGATCATCAACACAACCTCATCCCCTTTTAATAGTATTGGCTTTTCCTATGGACTCAATGTGATCTTGGATCACTAAACCAAAAATGGAGTCTTGAGCTTTTGCCAATGCTTGCCTTAGCATTTTGAGGGTTCCACTTCTTCAGTCATTTCCATACCCATATCACTGAACTTCTCTGAAATGATTCTCAAGTAACTATTAGTTCAATGATATATATGTTGTTATTAATTGCCAAAACCACCCGGGGATTAGTTGCACTTTCAATCTCCCCCTTTTTGGTAATTGATGACAACATATAGATCAAAGCTTCGACAAAAGATATAATCACTGAATAATATCGTCGCTTTGAGAAGTATGTGATAAGCAAGAGCTCCCCCTAAATTTGTGCATTACTTAAAATTTGCGTTTGAATGCAAATGCACAATCAATTAGGATCATGGGTCACTCTCCCATGTCACATACATCTTGGTGGAGCGCACAAAATGATAAGAATGAATAACATGCACCCAATCACCAAGACATGAGTAAATAGCCATACAAGATAGGAATAGCATATGATAAGCATTAAGCACACATTAAACCATAGTATGACCAAGCACTCATTAAGGTAGCATCAAACGTAGTATCAAGCACACTGAAAGTTTCGAAAACCAGAAGTACCAAAAGTATCGCAAAGAAACCGCAAAAGAACGAAAGAGCACTCTCTCTCTCGAAGCCCTATGATCTATACAATTTCTCCCCCTTTGGCAACAAGTTACCAAAAAGTTCGAAAAAGCATAGAGCTAAACATCACTGTGGGCTCTGCTGGCAGCTCCCGTCTGGGTAGATGTCGGAGTAGATATGACGGCATCGGCGAAGACTTCAGCTGATGTCTGCGCTGGAGGAGTGGATACTGGAGCTGTGGCTGGAGTGACTGCTGGAGCTGTAGGAGGTGCTGAAGTGGTAGTCCTGGAGTCAGTCATTGGAATAGCAGCTGATCGGGATCCTCTGGGAACCGGAACAGTCTGGCGATGAGAGTCCTGGACTAGGTCATCCTGCATGAGCTCTGTCCTGTCCTGCCTTGCTTCCTCCATGTCTGCCTCAAGCTTGTTGACGGTCACCTGAAGTTCAGTCAGCTTCACGTCCAGAGCATGGACCTTCTCGTCAACAATCCTCTCTAGGCTCTCCTGAGATTGTTCAATGCTGGCCAGGCGTTGTTCAATCCTCTGGGTAGCTTCAAGAATCTGCTCTCTGAAGCTCTTTGGTTTAGCTGCTGCTGCTGCTGCCTCTTTATCAGCTTTGGCTTTCCTAGCAGCTTCAATCTTGGCTTGACCTTCAACAGAAGTTGGATCCTCCTCATCCATCACAACAACATTGTCTTCATGCTCTGGCTGCAGTGGTAAGTGTTTCCTATCCAACAGGAATTTGCCCGTGCCAAACTTGGCATTGATAAGCATCTGAATCTGCGGGGCAAATCTACATGACCTCTTCTGGTCAGTTGCAGTCCTCTTAATGGTCTCAACCATTAAGTCCATCACCTTGAAAGGTGCCTTCTCATCAAGTATGTGCAGCATGTTGATAGAATACCCTCTGATCATGCGATGATCTCCAGACTTGGGCATCAGGGTATGCCTCAGAATAGTGTTAGTGGTAGGTAGACCTGCCTGGAGATAGTAGACTGAGCCAAGCTTCCACACTTCCAAGTCTGCTGCGGGGATCTCCTTGTACATGTTCTTCATGGAATCATGGTTCTTCTTGGGAATCCCATAGACATCAATGTCGTCCTCTCTTTGCACTGGAGCATTCAGAAGTTCTGCCCATTCTTCAACAGACGAAGAAAACCTTTGACCTTCAGTCATCCAGGTGATTTTCCCATCAGGATAGAAGTGGGCTGTGGCATAGAACTGCATAATCATCTCATCGTTCCAATCTGTCAGTTTCTGACCCACAAACTCATCAACTCCACATGCAGTGAAGCTTTCATGCACATGGGGAAAGAAGTCTCTGTGCTCTTCACTATCAATGTACTTCCAGTCAACGTATCTGGTATCTGCAACTATAGGCTTCTTGTCCATCAGCACAGTCTCATAGAAGTCCTGCTGCTCTCTGGTGTGGAATCTGGGGTCCACAGCAGTCCTTCTCCTCACGGCATATGGATCAGCTTGTCTCCATAGCCTGAGACCTCTATCTTTCCTTGCCTTCATATCCTCGGCTTGAGGATGAGCATCGTTGTGAAGTGGCAGTTTTGGACGGAGTTTCAGCAACACATGTTCTTCTTCATCAGACTCAGACGGTGGCACATCACCCTTGTTCTTCTCAGAGGCTGGAATGTTCCTGGTTGTCCTCTTGGGCTTGGCAGAAGGCTTTGCTGGAGCTGCCTTAGCTTGAGCAGGCTTCTTGGGCTTTGAAGTGGCTCCAGCCCTAATTGCATCACCCATGAGTTTCTGCTTCTGAGGAGCAGGCTGGGGTGCTTCTTCTCCTTCATCTTCCTCGGCTGCTGCATGAGAATCAGTATACACTACCCTCTTCCTCTTGGAAGTTTTCTTCACTTTGCTTGGGGCTGGCTCTCCCAAGTTCAGCTTCTTGGCAACAGCTGATTGCTTGACCTTGCTGGTGCCTTTCTTTGATTGCTGCCCTTGTTGCTCTTTGGCAACAACCTTTCTCTTAGGCTTGGCGGACACTTCTTCCTCAGCAATGAAATCAGAGTCCTCATCATCAGAATTTCTCTCCTTTCTGGCTCTTGTGGCTGCAGGAGGCAAACCACTAGGTGTACTCCTCTCACCATCATCAACTGGACTACTAGCCTCAGGACTAGTGTGTGCTTCCGGAATGTCCGCAAAAGGTGATTCTGACCTGTTCTGGCTGTCACTGGCATCTGACATGGCTGACAACCCTAACTTGGTGGAGTCCCTCTACGGCGGCAACGGCGCGGAGGAGAAGTCTGTTGACGGTGGCGGAGACCTGCGGCGAGGGCGCACAGGCGACGACGGCGACGATCCAGAGATCAGGGCGACGGCAGCAGGGGACGTGGGAGCGAAACGTTTGAAGGAATAATCAACGCGCGCTGCCCTCAGTATTTATATCCCCTTGCTGTCGGTGGGACCGAGTTGAAAAACTCGGTGACACCGAGATGGATAACTGCTATGCAGTTACGCATTTCGGTCACGCCGAGATTTAGAACTCGGTTTCACCGAGATGAAACCTAGATCAGTCTAAGTGCTTTCGGTTTGACCGAGTGGGAGAAAGTTGGTTTGACCGAAAATCACTTAGAAGGTTTTGGAAGTCAGCCTTAGACGGATCGGTGGCTCCGAGTGCTCCTCACTCGGAGGGTCCGAAAATGACTTGTTCAAAGTTTGTGATATAAGCATGAATAGAATTTGAGACAAGAAAGCATAGATAGCTAGGGGAGGTACTTAGGCATTCTTGTCCATCCATTTGGCCAGAAAAATCAAAACAACCAAAACAACAAATGGATGTCCTCGAATGGATAAAATCATGCATTCAACATGCTCACACAATAAGATAGCAAATGAAATATGTGTCAAACATGCACAACAAAAACTCTAGCTACTAGCACACAATTTGTCGATGACTAGGTCATCTTTATATGAGTATTTTGACTTAGGAGCCAAATGAGAACATTTGATCATAGGTCATACTCATCGTTTAAGCACAAGTGGGGTTACCACTTTTACATAAAGCATTGATGTGTTCACATCATTTGGAGATGCTTTAGCTCAATTTTTAGAGCAAAGCTCCCCCTAGATGTGAGAACCCCTTTTAAAGGGTGAAACTAACCTTGGGTTGTCGTAGAAGACTTCATGTAGATGTTGAAGATGTGGATGCTCAATGTTGATGTAGATCATCAAGAGTTGGGAGCTATCCTTTGGATTAGGGCACTTTCAATACCTACATGGGTTAGTCCCACAAGGAACAAACAAGGATATCCATAGACATAGATTGAAGTTCACAATTGATGATGTCCATGGAAGCAATGATTACCTTGTCCCTTGACTTACCAACAAGAGGGTTTGTGACTCCATGAACTAGTGCATGATGTGGAAGTTGATTGCACAAGTTGCCAAAATGAATGTGAGTGAAGTATGTTGGCGGAGTCACCCTCAAGAACCTTCTAGTTCTTCTTCTTCGGGATCCACATCATCTTGATGGGAATCCTTGGGGTTGTAGTTGAGCTTGAAGAAGTAGAACTTGACGTGTCCTTGGGAACCCACTTGACCATGGCTTGAGGTGCTTCAATGAATGCATCAATCTCCTCTTGAAGCTTGTCCTTGGCTTTTAGCTTGTGGTCTTGTGGTGGAAGGTCATCTTGAGCTTGTTCCACATTGGAAGAAGTAGGACCATACTTCTCCTTTTGAGAAACAAACTGTGGAGTAGGATATTGACCTTCTTACCACTCAACACCTTCGGCGTTGAACTTTCGCTCAAAACCAATCCCTTGATTCTTCCGGTGCCTTCCTTGTTTGCGAGCGATTTCCTCAAAGTTCTTGCTTCCGGCAAGACTCTTGTAGACACCTTTCTCTATGATTTCCTTCAATAAGCTATTCTCTTGCTCAAGTGTAACTTGGCTTGAAACATTGTTAGTGGAATCAAGAGAACTACTAGAAGCAACAATATTAGATTTAACATGGTTATTGTTACTACTAGAGGAAGAATTTTTCTTATGCTTGTCATGCTTAGTCTTAATGGTTGGCAAGAAATTAGACAAGAGAAGTCGTTTGGCAAGATATGAAGAACTCTTCTTTCGAAGATCGTCATTGATCGCTTTTAGAAACTCATGTTCTTGCTCTAGAGTGAGCTTCTCGAAGCGTAGCTTCTCATGAGATCTTAAGAGCTCTCTATGATCTTCTTGAGTTGTTTCATGAGCTAACTTAAGAGTGTTTAGTTCTTTAGTTAGACGCTCAATCTCCTTCATAGCATTGTCATTCGACTCTTCTTGACTATAAAGACTACTAGCATTTTCATCGTTACTAAGCTCACTAGATTTATCATGCAAGAGCTCATCTTCACCAAGCAAGTCATCCTCATCACTATTGAAGTCAATGAATTCAGGGTGTGATACCTTGGGGCCTTTAGCCATGAAGCATCTTCCAATTCCCTCATTTGGTGAATCAAATAAGTCGTAGGAGTTGGAGTTGGAGGATACGAGAGCAAGACCGGCAACACCTTCATCTTGACTGTAGTCGGAGTCGGAGTGATAGCTTCCATCGGATTGATTGTCGGAGTCGGAGCCGGAGACCCATTCACCTACATGAGCTTGATGTCTTCTTCTTGTATAGCTCCTTGATTACTTGTCTTTCCTCTCCGAATCCTTGCTTCTCCGAGAGGGTCTTCGTTCATAACGATCATCTCTACTCCTTCTCTCTTTCCGAGGTGACTCATCTCTTGATCTTCTTCTTGGAGATTCTTCTCTTCTCTTGTGGGGAGCCGTACACTCATTTGAGTAGTGTCCGGGTCTTCCACAATTGTAGCAGTTTCGATCACGACTAGAAGATCTCTTTTCATCATATGATCTAGACTTTGAGCTTCTCTCTTTGCCTCTATTCTTATAGAATTTGTTGAAGTTTTTAACCATTAGGCTTATCTCTTCATTGGAAATTAACTTGTCACTTGAGGTTGTGGGAGCATCACTTGTAGCTTTGTAAGCACCACTTGACTTGTTGTGAAGCTCTTCCTTATCCTTAAGTGTCATCTCATGAGCAACAATTCTTCCAATGACTTCAGTTGGCTTGAGAGTCTTGTAGTTTGGCATCATTTGGATCAAAGTGCACACGGTGTCATACTTTCCATCCAAAGCTCTGAGAATCTTCTTAATGATGAATCGGTCGGTCATTTCTTCGCTTCCTAAGCCGGCAATCTCATTTGTGATGAGAGCAAGCCTAGAGTACATTTAAGCGACTCCTTCGCCATCCTTCATCTTGAACTTGTCAAGTTGACCTTGAAGAATATCTAGCTTTGATTCCTTCACAGACTCGGTACCTTCGTGCATTTCAACCAAAGTATCCCAAATCTCTTTAGCATTCTCAAGACGACTGATTTTGTTGAACTCCTCGGGACACAAAGCATTGAAGAGAATGTCACAAGCTTGAGCATTGTTTTGCAACATCCGCAACTCTTCCGGTGTAGCTTCGCTGTCCGGAACTTTTCCTTCCTCGAAGAATTCACCTTGCATACCAACACAAATAATGCCCCATGCGGCTGGGTTATGACCAAGAATATGCATTTTCATTTTATGCTTCCAGCTAGCAAAATTTGTACCATCAAAGTAAGGACCTCTACGATAATTACCCTCGCTAGACGCCATACTCTCCTAGGTTGTGAAACCAAGCTTATGGAGTCCAATGCAATGGAAACCAAAACAATGGAGACCAAAGCTCTGATACCACTTGTAGGATCGAAAGTATGTCTAGAGGGGGGTGATTAGACTACTTGTAAATATAAAAATTCTGCCTTTTGATCAAGAACAGTTTTTGGTAGTTTCACAATTATGATCAAGTCAAGCATCACCCTACACATGCAATTCTAGAGTATAAGCAGCGGAAAGTAAATTGCACATGTAGTAAAGGGAGGTGGAGAAGATCAAACGCAATTTGGAGACGCAATGATTTTTCCCGTGGTTCCGATAGGTAGTGCTATCGTACATCCACGTTGATGGAGACTTCAACCCACGGTGGGTAATGGTTGCGCGAGTCCACGGAGGGCTCCACCCACGAAGGGTCCACGAAGAAGCAACCTTGTCTATTCCATCATGGCCTACGCCCACGGAGGACTAGCCTTACTCGGGGTAGATCTTCACGAAGTAGGCGATCTCCTTGCCCTTACAAACTTCTTG
>LR738713.1:63467980-63527721 GCA_902687465.1 Secale cereale | reverse complement strand
GGGGGGGGCGCCTGGGCCCCCCGAGCCCCGTCTGGTGCCCCCCTTCAGCATATATTTAGAGCGTCCTTCGAAACCCTCGGGACGGGAACTCTTTTTCGCGATCTCATCTCTGTTCCGCCGCCGCCGCCGCTTCCAAGATCGGGAGCACCAGGAGAACTCTTCCCGGCACCCTGCCGGAGGGGAGAATCACCATCGGGAGCCTCTCCACCACCATGGATGCCTCCCGGATGAGTTGTGAGTAGTCTCCCTTGGACCATGAGTCCATGACCAGTAGCTATGTGATGTTCTCCTCCCGTTCTTGTGCTTCACTAATTAGTCCTCGTGAGCTGCCCTACATGATCGAGGCACATATGTAATCCTTATGCTGTTGTTATGATGAGTTTGCTGGGATCCGATGGATTATGAGATTATGTTCAGATTGTTCTTGAGTAATATATTTGATCTACCTCTTTTATATTTATGTTCATAAGTAATTCTTGCATGTTCTCCGTTGTTATTTATTGCTTTGGCCAAGTAATACGTAGTGACTCCAAGAGGGAACGTTATGCTCGATTGTGGGTTCATGCCCCTCGATGACTAGCTTGAGTGACAGAAACATGAGTCTAGGGGATGTGCTGTTGCCACAAGGGGGAAAACAACGGTGCTTGTGCCCGCGGGTGCAAGGATTGTTTACTTTACACAAAGTTCTTTTAATGCAGTTGTCTGTTGCATTGAGCTTACACTATGGGTGGGACTCGCAACTTAATACCAGCGAGATGTTCTGGATAGATATCTCAAGGTGGATGATTAGTAGTAGATATTGATGGATTTCGGTCTACTTACTTTGGCGTACCGCCCATGCTTTGAACCTCAACCTTTCTTGCAATGTAGTCAGCATTGGTTTGCGTTCGTGGTCCTGTCAATTGCCCAGCTATAATTCGTTTACCTCACATAGCTGTTTTATCGTCTTTTGGGAGAGAGACATCACTAGTGAACATCATGAGACTCCGGTCCATATTACCATCATTTATCACATCAGCTATTTACTTTTCGCTATTATTTACTATTGCAAACATTATCTATCACTACTATCATTTGCGTTTAATCCTTTGTGAACTACAAGGCCGGAGGGATTGACAACCTCTCTGTACTCGTTGGGAGCAAAGTTATTTGTATCTGTGTGCAGGTCCACCTTGATTGCTAATATCTGGCGCCGTTAGCAGTTGACACCTACTTGTTGAACCTAGGAGTCTCTGGGGATTCGATCCTTGGCATCTTTGCTAAGGGAAAAACTTCCACAACACTGCATCTTACACCTTCCACTTGGGGTAACCAACGAGGGGTTAGAGGCCCATCATATATTATCATTCTTGGATGTTTCACAATCATTTTATAGTCATTTTTTGGTACTAACCTATTGACATAGTGCAAGTGCCAGTTGCTGTTTTCTGCATGTTTTTTACATCGCAGGAAATCAACAAACGGAGCCCAAACACCGTGAAACTTTTTGGAGACTTTTTTGGCCAGAATACACCTAATGGGCCAGAGCAGCACGTGGGTGGTGCCTCGAGAGGGGCACGACCCACGAGGGTGCGCCAGGCCCCCTGGCACACCCAGGTGGGTTGTGCTCACCTCGGTGGCCTCTGGCACCGCCTCTTCGCTCTATAAATACTCAGATATTCCAGAAACCTTAGAACAGAAGAAGGAAATCGATTCCAGCCGCCGCAGACTCCAGAACCACCAGATCAATTCTAGACACCATCACGGAGGGGTTCACCATCTCCATTCGTGCCTCTCCGATGATGTGTAAGTAGTTCCTTGTAGACCTTCAGGTCCATAGTAAGTAGCTAGATGGCTTCATCTCTCTCTCTTTTGATCTTCAATACAATGGTCTCTTGGAGACCCATATGATGTAACTCTTTTGCGGTGTGTTTGTTGGGATCCGATGAACTTTGAGTTTATGATCAGATCAATCTTTTTATATCCATGTAAGTTATTTGAGACTTCTGTGATCTCTTATATGCATGATTTCATATATCCTCATATTTCTTCTCCGATATTTGGGTTTTGTTTGGCCAACTTGATCTATTTGTCTTGCAATGGTAAGAGGTTCTTTGTAGTGGGTTCGATCTTACATTACTTGATCCCAGTGACAGAAAGGGAACCGACACATATGTATCGTTGCTACTAAGGAATAAGGTAAAAACAGAAACTGGCACTCGGCTCTAGGTTAATAGGTTAGTCCCTCACATAAAATAGCATATTAATGCATATAAAACATCCAAAACAGATATTATAATAGCATGGGACAATAAAACATTATAGGTATGTTGGAGACGTATCAAGCGTCCCCAAGCTTAATTACTGATCGTCCTCGAGTAGGTAAATGATAAAAACAGAATTTTTGATGTGGAATGCTACCTAACATATTTATCAATGCAATCTTATTTATTGTGGCATGAATATTTATATCCGTATGTTTCAAGCAAAAGTTTATGTTGACATGAGAACAATAATATTTCAAGCATACTAGATAGTAAATCATTAAGCTTAAAAAATAACATGGCTAAAGAAATTTATCCCTACAAAATCATATAGTCTTATTATGCTGCCTCTTTTCAACACCTGGTAATCATGCCCACCCCGGTGTCAGCCAAGCAATTGGTTCAGACTTTTTAACGCGCTTCATCCTTTTCAACTTTTCACGCAATATATGAGCGTGAGCCATGGATATAGCACTACCAGTGGAATAGAAGGTGGTAATCGACAAAAGTGGGGAGAAAGTCTCACATCAACTAGGCAAATCAATGGACTATGGAGACGTCCATCAGTTGATATCAATGTGAGCGAGTAGGGATTGCCATGTAACGGATGCACTAGAGCTATAAGTGTATGAAAGCTCAAAAGAAAACTAGTGGGTGTGCATCAACTTACTTGCTCATGAAGACCTAGGGAATTTGAGGAAGCCCATCGTTGGAATATACAAGCCAAGTTCTATAACGAAAATTCCCACTAGTATATTAAAGTGACAAAATAGGAGACTCTCTATCATGAAGAACATGGTGCTACTCTGAAGCACAAGTGTGGAAAAAAGATAGTAACATTGTCCCTTCTCTCTTTTTCTCTCATTTTTTGGGGTCTTTGGCCTCCCTTTTTTGGCGGGCTTATTTGGCCTCTTTTATTTATTTGGGCTTCATTTGCCTCTTTTATTTTTGATAATCTCACATTGGACAATGTTCTCACAATGATGATCATCACACTTTTATTTACTTACAACTCGATACTAGAACAAAGATATGACTATATATGAATGCCTCCAGTGGTGTACCGGGATGTGCAATGATCAAGAGTGACATGTATAAAAAATATGAACGGTGGCCTCGCCACAAATACTATGTCAACTACATGATCATGCAAAGCAATAAGACAATGAAAATGCGTGTCGTAATAAACGGAACGGTGGAGTTACATGGCAATATATCTCGGAATGGCTATGGAAATGCCATAATAGGTAGGTATGGTGGCTGTTTTGAGGAAGGGTATAAGGTGATTTGATGCATCAGCGAAAGTTGCGCGGCACTAGAGTGGCTAGCAAGGTGGAAGGGTGAGAGTGCGTATAATCCATGGAATCTACATTAGACATAAAGAACTCACATACTTATTGCAAATAGGTTTATTAGCCCTCGAAGCAAAGTACTACTACGCATGCTCCTAGGGGGGAGGTTGGTAGGAGTTAACCATCGCGTGACCCCAACCTTCACGCAAAGGTAAACAATCAAGACACAAGCACTTCAGTTCGGTTACACAGTTAGGAGACCATACATGCATGCTACGGGAATCACGAACCTTAACACAATTATTTCCTCAATCCCACAATTTACTACTAGCATGATTCTAATATTACCATCCTCATATCTCAAAACAATCACAAGGAATCAATACTTCTCGTACTATTAAATGCTCTATATGAAAGTTTTTATTACATGTCCCTTGGATGCCCATCATATTAGGACTAAATTCATAACCCAGGCAAATTACCAAGCTGTTTAGAGACTCTCAAAATAATATAAGTGAAGCATGAGAGTTCATCAATTTCTATAAAATAAAACCACCACCGTTCTCTAAAAAGATATAAGTGAAGCACTAGAGCAACTGGCAAACTACTCCAAAAGGATATAAGTGAAGATCAATGAGTAGTCAAATAATTAACTAGCTATGAGAAGACCCTCACTCATTTAATAATTTTAGATCTTAAGTACTTTATTCAAACATCAAGCAAAACAAAATAAAATGGCATTGCAAGGATAGCACATATCATGTGAAGAGGCAAAAACTTAGGCTAAACCAATACTAGCCGATAATTGTTCATGAAGAAAGGTGGGATGCCTACCGGGGCATCCCCAAGATTAGATGCTTGAGACTTCTTGAAATATTATCTTGTGATGCCTTAGGCATCCCCAAGCTTGAGCTTTTGTGTCTCCTTAATTTCTCTCATGTCACGGTTTCCCTAAATCTCAAAAACTTCATCCACACAAAACTCAACAAGAACTCGTGAGATATGTTAGTATAAATCAACTCAAAACCTTAACATTTCCTACTGTAGAAAATCACTAAAATTATAATTTGACATTGCATACTAATTTCCTCTGCATATTTAATACTCTTATCCTCAAATAGAATCATTAAACATGCAAACATATGCAAACAATGCAAACATAAGAGCAATCTGTCTAAACAGGACAACGTGTAAGAGTGGAATTGTTCTCATACTTCCCTAGCTCTAAAAATTATGAAAAATTACCATGTTATAGAGAACTTATTCATGCTAACTTCGTAAATATTTCAAGATTTTATCACGTTCTCACAATCCATAAGAATTCATACAATGATAGAAAACTTTCTATTTTCAAACAACAACATATATTCTTGCAAAATAAGCATGGTAAAGACCATACTTGTGTTTTTATTGAAACAAAAGATACTAAAACGTATTCTAAATAACATCAAGAAAATCTAAGCAAAATAAAATGACGCTCCAAGCAAAACACATATCATGTGGTGAATAAAAATATAGCCTCAAGTAAATTTACCGATAGACGAAGACGAAAGAGGGGATGTCATCTGGGGCATCCCCAAGCTTAAATGCTTGGTTGACCTTGAATATTACCTTGTGGTGCCTTGGGAATCCCCAAGATTAGGCTCTTGCTGCTCCCTATTCCATAGTCCATTAAATCTTTACCCAAAACTTGAAAACTTCACAACACAAAACTCAATAGAAAATCTTATGAGCTCCGTTAGTATAAGAAAGCAAATCACCACTTAGGTACTGTTGTGAACTCATTCTAAATTCATATTGGTGTTATATATACTGTATTCCGACTTCTCCATGGTTCATAGACTCCGATACTACTCATGGATTCATCAAAATAGCCAAACAACACATGAAAAACAGAATCTGTTAAAAACAGAACAATCTGTAGTAATCGGAAAACTTCGCAAACATCTGGAACTCTTAAAATTCTGAAAAATTAGGACAACGTAGGAAATTTGTATATAAATCATGTGTAAAAATTTCAGCTAATTATCACGTTCCAGTGATTTATTGAATTTTCTGCACTAGACACAAAACATTCTGTTTTTGCACAGAATCAAGTCAACTATCAACCACACTATCCCAAAGGCTTTACTTGGCACTTTATTGAAACAAAAGCTATAAAAAATGATTACTATAGTAGCTTCATCATGTGAACACATGAAAACTGTAGGTAAAATTATTAGGTTGTCTCCCAACAAGCGCTTTTCTTTAACGCCTTTTTAGCTAGGCATGATGATTTCAATGATGCTCACATAGAAGTAAAGAATTAAAACGCAAACGGAGCATCATGAATCGCATGAAAATCACATTTAAGTCTAACCCACTTCCTATGAATAGGGATTTTGTGAGCAAACAATTTATGGGAACAAGAATCGACTAGCATAGGAAGGCAAAACATGCAATACTTCAAAACTTTCAACACATAGAGAGGAAACTTGATATTATTGCAATAGGTAGAAGCATATGTTCCTATCTCATAATAATTTTCAGGGGCATCATGAATGAATTCAACAATATAGCTGTCACATAAATTATCCTTTTCATGATCCACAAGCATAGAAGTTTTACTACCCCCAACATAAGCAAATTTATTCTCATGAATAGTAGTGGGATCATCATATGAAACTTGAATACTATAAATTGTTTCCACATTAAAAGAGTAATGTTCAGTAAAAGGATATTCAAAATAATGACAATAATTATCACTACTTCTTATAACATAAGTATCATCACAATAATCATCATAAGTAGCAACTTTGTTCTCATCATAGTCAATTGAAACCTCTTCTGAAATAGTGGAATCATTACTAAATAAAGTCATGACCTCTTCAAATCCACTTTCATAAATATTGCAATCATCATAAATAGGAGGCATGTTGTCATCATAATATATTTGCACATCAAAACTTGGGGGACTAAAAATATTATCTTCATTAAACATAGCATCCCCAAGCTTGTGGCTTTGTATATCATAAGCATAATCACTCTCATCATTAATAGTATGAATAACACCAATGGTATAGAAATTATTATCATCACAATTTTCTAAGTTGGTGCCAGAAATATTCTCAAGATTATAACAAGTATCATAGTCTTCAAAATCATAATCATCATAGGAAGTAGGAGGCATAACAAAATCATCATCAAGTGCATCATCTCCCACTTTTATTTTTTATTCACTCTCATGAGGCAAAACAATAATAGGAGCAACATTATTTGGGAGAGATACCTCTTTACCTTCACTTTTCCTTCTCTTCTTCTTCTTCACCACATTAAGTGTGGGTTTATTTAATTCTTCCAAGCTTCTTATTGAACAGGTTGGTTTAATAAAAAGCTCCACCTCGTTACCTAATTCATCATAAGAAAAAATAGAAGGATATCAGGAAACCTCTTCCCCTTCATTAGTATTCTCTTCATATTCTATTTTTTTTCTTGTCTTTAAGTAATTGGCAATATAAGGATTCTCAATGCAATTCACCGCACAATACATATAAATTTCCTCTAGATCAAAATCAAGAAATCTCTCAAGGTTATATGCCGGAATATCCTTAGTTATACATTTCATTTATTCGTATCCCACAAGCAAACTAAGTTCGTTATGGTGCGCAAGGGAAATCAAGTCATCACAATTTTTGGACACAATTTTATCATGAAACAATTTGCATTGGAGATTTAAATGAACATGTTAATTGCAAAGTTCACAAGGATGGCTAGAAAAATTAAATCTTTCAGCACAAACAGCTAGCCTCTCTTGCAACCATTTAGTTTCTAAATACTTATGCCTCTTGCAAAATATATCTTCCCTTTTTGGTATGTATTTGCAAACTCTATGCACGCCACAAAATTGACATGCTTATAAGAAACATTTTTATCATGACTAGTGCAATCATCATTAGTACTATGGGTATTCACAGAATTCATACTAACAACATTGCAATCATGCTCATCATTCAAATATTTAGTGCCAAACATTTTATTGCATTCTTCTTCTAGCACTTTGGCACAGTTTTACTTTCCATCATTTTCACGAAAGGCATTCAAAAGGCGAAGCCTATGAGGCAACCTCAATTCCATTTTTTGTATTTTTCTTTTTATATAAAAAACTAGTGATAAAACAAGAAACTAAAAGATTCAGTTGCAAGATCTAAAGATATACCTTCAAGCACTCACCTCCCCGGTAGCAGCGCCGGAAAAGAGCTTGATGTCTACTACACAACCTTTTTCTTGTAGAATCGTGTTGGGCCTTGATGACTTCTAGAACTACGTCGGTATTTCCCCAAAGAGGAAGGGATGATGCAGTATAGAAGTGGTAGGTATTTCCCTCAGCGATGAGACCAAGGTTATCAAACCAGTAGGAGAACCAAGCAACACAACGTAAAGAACACCTGCACAAAAATAACAAATACTCGCAACCTGACGTGTAAAAGGGGTTGTCAATCCCTTTCGATTAACAGACGTGATAGAGTTGTAAATATTGATAGATTGATTGATAAATAATATAAATTGCAGCAAAGTATTTTTTGGTTTTTGGTTTACTAGATCTGGAAATAAAATCAAAGGAAAATAGATCGCAAAGGCAAATAATATGAGAAAGAGACCCGGGGGCTGTAGATTTTACTAGTGGCTTCTCTCAAGAAAATAGCAAACGGTGGGAAAACAATTACTGTTGGCCAATTCATAGAACTTCAAATAATCATGATGATATCCAGGAAATGATCATTATATAGGCATCACGTCCAACATTAGTACACTGACTCCTGCCTGCATCTACTACTATTACTCCACACATCGACCGCTATCCAGCATGCATCTAGTGTATTAAGTTCATGGAAAAACGTAGTAATACAATAAGAACGATGACATGATGTAGACAAGATCTATTTATGTAGAAATAGACCCCATCGTTTTATCCTTAGTAGCAATGATACTTACGTGTTGGTTCCCCTTCTATCACTGGGATCAAGCACCGTAAGATCGAACCCACTACAAAGCACCTCTTCCCATGGCAAGATAAAGAGATCAAGTTGGCCAAACAAAACCCAATATCAGAGAAGAAATACGAGGCTATAAGCAATCATGAATATAAGAGATCAAAAGAAGAACCAAATAACTTTCATGGATATAAAAAGATAGATCTGATCATAAACTCAAAGTTCATCGGATCCCAACAAACACACCGCAAAAGAGTTACATCATATGGATCTCCAAGAGACCATTGTATTGATAATCAAAAGAGAGAGATGAGGCCATCTAGCTACTGACTACGGACCCCGAAGGTCTACAAGGAACTACTCACGCATCATCGGAGACACACCAATGGAAGTGGTAAACCCCTTCGTGATGGTGTCTAGATTGGATCTAGTGGTTCTGGACTCTGTGGCGGCTGGATCGAAATTCCGTTGACTCCCATAGGGTTTCTTGAATATTGGGGTATTTATAGAGCAAAGAGGTGGTCCGGGGGGCACCCGAGGTGGGCACAACCCACCAGGGCGCGCCTGGGCCCCCAGTCGTGCCCTGGTGGGCTGTGCTCCCCTAAGAGCTCCCCCCAGGTGCTGCCCTGGCCCATTGGATTTCTTCTGGTCCAAAAAATCCACAAAAAATTTCGCTGCGTTTGGACTCCGTTTGATATTGATTTCCTGCGATGTAAAAAACATGCAGAAAACAGCAACTGTCACTTGGCACTATGTCAATAGGTTAGTACCAAAAAAATGTTATAAAATGACTATAAGATGATTTCAAAACATCCAATAATGATAATATAACAGCATGGAACAATCAAAAATAATAGATACGTTGGAGACGTATCAGCATCCCCAAGCTTAACTCCTGCTCGTCCTCGAGTAGGTAAGTGATAAAAACAGAATTTTTGATGTGGAATGCTGCCTACCATGTCATATCATATTCTTTTCTTTATATCATGGACATTTGGACTTTTATATGGTTCAAAGCAATAGTCTAATGTTGACATGAGATTTAAATACTCAAACATATCAATAAGCAACCATGTCTTTCAAAATATCAATGCTAAAATAAGGTATCCCTAGCCCATCATGCTCAACCATTGATCCATTCATGAAACACACTCACATATTACTTACACCCAATGCTCAAGTACGATCATAGTGTTTCATAGTTGGTGCTTGTAAGATAAGATGGTGACTCAAATTCAAAAATAAAAATTGCATAAATAAAAGAAAGGCCCTCCGCAGAGGGAAGTAGGGATTTGTAGAGGTGCTAGAGCTTAGAGCTTAAATTGAGAAATAAAATGGGAGGTATACTTTTCCCACCAACAAAAACGGCTTGAGGTTCCCAACACTTTTCATGCTAGATATATCATAGGCGGTTCCCAAACTTAAAATAAAGTTTATTACTTTTCCACAAAACCTTCACAAGCCATGGCTAGCCAAATCCACGGTTGCCTTCCATACCAACACTTTCCAAGGAATTTATTATTTGACAACATAAAGTAAATTTGTTTTTCATTTCGGGACTAGGCATCCCTAATACCTTTGCCTTACTCTGGTGTAATGCAAGTGAATAAACACTCATTGTGAGAATAACACATCCAGCATGGAAAATATTGGCCACCCCTCACCACCTCGCGAGCGGTACGGGCACACAAAAGGGAAATTTATTTTGAAAATTAGAGATGGCACATAAAAATTTGCTTAGAACAGCAAGGAAATACCGCATATAGGTAGGTATAGTGGACTCATGTGGCAAACCGGGGTAAAGGATTTTGGATGCACAAGTAGTGATCATACTTAGTGCAAAATGAAGCCTAGCAAAAGACTGGGAAGCGACTAACCATGAAACGAATAATCTCATAAGCGAACATTGATCATAAATAACACCGAATAATGCACCATAAGTAGGATATAATTGCATTGCATAACTATTGACTTCCGTTCTTGCATAGGGAATCACAAACCTTAACACCAATATTCTTACTAAAGCATAATTACTCATTGACATGACTCACATATCACATCTTGATGTCTCAAAACTATTGCAAGGAATCATGTTTATTTTGTCCAATAATCTTCATGAAAGTTTTTATTATATCCTTCTTGGATATCTATCACTTTGGGACTAATTTTCATGTGTTGCTTTTGATAAGCTCAAACAAATATAAGTGAAGATCATGAGCATAACATTTTTATTTATCTCAAAATAATTTAAGTGAAGCAAGAGAGATTTTATTAAAAGTTTACTAAGTCTCAAATAAATCTAAGTGAAGCAAGAGAGTGTTTCTTCAAAAATATTAAAGCACACTGTTTTCAAAAAGATATAAGTGAAGCACTAGAGCAAATCCATAGCTCATAAAAATTTAAGTGAAGCATAGAGAGCTATTCTAACAAGTCATGGCATAATTTTGGCTCTCTCAAATAGATGTTACAACAAGGATCGATGAATTAAAAAGCAAAACAAAATAATCAAAGACTCATATCATACAAGACGCTCCAAGCAAAACACATATCATGTGACGAATAAAAATATAGTTTTGAGTGAAATACTGATGGTCGTTAGAAGAAAGAGGGGATGCCTTTCGGGGGCATCCCCTAGCTTAGTTGCTTGATTCTCTTTAGATAATAGCTTGGGATGTCGGGGCATCCCCAAGATTAGGCTTTTTTCTTACTCCTTATTCCTTCATCCATCATAAGATAACCCAAAACTTGAAAACTTCAGTCACATAAAACTCAACAAAACTTTCGTGAGATCCGTTAGTATAAGAAAGCAAATCACTACTATAAGTGTTGCAGTAAACCCATTCATATTTTGTATTTGTATTATATCTACTGTATTCCCACTTTTCTATGGCAAAAACTCATCAAAGAAAACCATAGAAGCATCAAAACAAGCACATAACACAATAAAAACAGAATCTGTCAAAAACAGAATAGTCTGTAGTAATCTAGAAGTTTCGAATACTTCTACAACTCTAAAAATCTTGAAAAAAATAGGGCCACGTGAGAAATTTGAATATTAATCTTCTGCAAAAAAAACAACCAAAAATCACTCTTCTGCTAAAAATGAGAATTTTTCTCGTGAGAGGAAAAGTTTCTGTTTTTCAGCAAGATCAAATCTACTAACACCCAACGTGTTCCTAAGGCTTTGCTTGGCACAAACCTTTATTAAAACCTCAAAAACACATCTCAGCAGAGGTATTAAAGGGTTTTACACACAAGAACAGAAAATAAAAAGCAAAAAAATATTTTATTCATTGGGTTGTCTCCCAACAAGCTCTTTCTTTATAGCGATTAGGATAGGCTTGAGATTTCAATGATGCTCACATGAAAGACAAGGGTCGAAGCACAAAAAGAGCATCATGAAACACGTGACAACACATTTAAGTCTAACATACTTACTATGCATATGCATTTTGTAGGAAACCAAATTATCAAGACAAGAAAGATCTAGCATATGCAAGGAAGAAGGATGAAACAATAGCAATCTCAACATGACCAGAGGTAAATTAGTAACATGAAAATTTCTACAACCATGTTTACCACTCTCATAATAATTTCATGTAGGATCATACTCAAATTCAACAATATAGCTATCATATAAAATTTACTCTTCATGATCCACATACATAAAAAGTTGACACTCTTCCAAAATAGTGGGATTATCTTCAAATAAAGTCATGACCTCTGCAAACCCACTTTCAATATTATCGCAAACATATGCATCATGAGGCTTAAATAATTTTTCAAGATTGTAAGAAGAATCACCCCAATCATGATCATTGCAACAAGTAGTAGACATAGCAAAATTAGCATCCCCAAGCTTGGGGTTTTGCATATCATTAGCACAATTGATATTAATAGAATTTACAATAAAATCATTGCAATCATGATTTTCATACAAGGAACTATCATGAATCACTTCACAAATTTCTTATTTTATCACTTCATCACAATTTTCATATTCATGAATCTCGAGCAAAACTTCATAAAGATAATCTAGTGCACTCAACTCACTAGCAATTGGTTCATCATAAGTGGATCTTTTAAAAAGATTAGCAAGTGGATGATGATCCATAAACGCTTTCCTTATGATTTCCAATAAAACACCCAATTATACCAGACAACCAAGCAAAGTAACCAAGTAAGAAATAAGGGCAAACAAAAACAGATCTGACGAGAAAACTGCGAACGAAAAAGAGAGCGGATAAAAATGGCAAATTTTCGTGAAGTGGGGGAGACGAGGCAAATGGAAAATAATGTAAATTGCGAGGAGATGAGATTTGTGATTAGGAACCTGGTATATGTTGAAGGTGCTCACCGACAACGGCGCCAGAAATTCCTTTTGATGACTGCTAGAACTACGTTGGTATTTCCCCAAAGAGGAAGGGATGATGCAGTATAGCAGCGGTGGGTATTTCCCTCAGTGATGAGACCAAGGTTATCGAACCAGTAGGAGAACCAAGCAACACAGGGTAAACAACACCTGCACACAAATAACAAATGCACACAACCCGACGTGTAAAAGGGGTTGTCAATCCCTTTTAGGTAACGGACGTGATAGAGTTGTAAATATTGATAGATTGATTGATAAATAAGATAAATTGCAGCAAAGTATTTTTGGGTTTTTGGACTACTAGATCTGAAAATAAAAGCAAAGGAAAATAGATCGCAAAGGCAAATAATATGAGAAAGAGACCTAGGGGCCCTAGATTTCACTAGTGGCTTCTCTCGAGAAAATAGCAAACGATGGGAAAACAATTACTATTGGGCAATTGATAGAACTTTAAATAATCATGACGATATCCAGGCAATGATAATTATATAGGCATCACGTCCAAGATTAGTAGACCGATTCCTGCCTGCATCTACTACTATTACTCCACACATTGACCGCTATCCAGCATGCATCTAGTATATTAAGTTCATGGAAAAATGGAGTAATGCAATAAGAACGATGACATGATGTAGACAAGATCTATTTTTGTAGAAATAGACTCCATCGTTTTATCCTTAGTAGCAACAATACTTACGTGTCGGTTCCCCTTCTTTCACTGGGATCAAGCACCGTAAGATCGAACCCACTACAAAGCACCTCTTTCCATGGCAAGATAAAGAGATCAAATTGGCCAAACAAAACCCAATATCGAAGAAGAAATACGAGGCTATAAGCAATCATGCATATAAGAGATCAAAAGAAGACTCAAATAACTTTCATGGATATAAAAAGATAGATTTGATCATAAACTCAAAGTTCATCGGATCCCAACAAACACACCGCAAAAGAGTTACATCATAAGGATCTCCAAGAGACCATTGTATTGATAATCAAAAGAGATAGATGAAGCCATCTAGATACTGACTACGGACCCGAAGGTCTACAAGGAAGTACTCACGCATCATCGGAGAGGCACCAATGGAAGTGGTGAACCCCTCAGTGATGGTGTCTAGATTGGATCTGGTGGTTCTGGACTATGCGGCAGCTGGATCGAAATTCTGTCGACTCCCCTAGGTTTTCTAGAATATTGACGTATTTATAGAGCAAAGAGGCGGTCCGGGGGGCACCCGAGGTGGGCAGAATCCACCAGGGCGTGCCTGGGCCCCCAAGCTCGCCCTGGTAGGTTGTGCTCCCCTCGGAGCTCCCCCCCCCCCCAGGTGCTACCTTGGCCCATTGGATGCCTTTTGGTCCAAAAAATCCACAAAAAGTTTCGCTGCATTTGGACTCTGTTCGATATTGATTTCCTGCGATGTAAAAAACATGCAGAAAACATCAACTGGCACATGGCACTATGTCAATAGGTTAGTACCAAAAAATGATATAAAATGACTATAAAATTATTATAAAACATCCAAGAATGGTAATATAACAGCATGGAACAATCAAAAATTATAGATACATTGGAGACGTATCAGGCCTCCAAGCATAGAGTTTTGTAGGACAGTAGCAACTTTCCCTCAAGTGGATGACCTAAGGTTTATCAATCAGTGGGAGGTGTAGGATGAAGATGGTCTCTCTCAAACAACCCTGCAACCAAATAACAAAGAGTCTCTTGTGTCCCCAACACACCCAATACAATGGTAAATTGTATAGGTGCACTAGTTCAGCGAAGAGATGGTGATATAGGTGTAATATGGATGGTCGATATAGGTTTTCGTAATCTGAAAATATAAAAACAGCAAGGTAACTAATGATAAAAGTGAGCACAAACGGTATTCTAATGCTTGGAAACAAGGCCTATGGTTCATACTTTCACTAGTGCAAGTTCTCTCAACAATGATAACATAAATGGATCATATAACAATCCCTCAACATGCAACAAAGAGTCACTCCAAATTCACTAATAGCGGAGAACAAACAAAGAGATTATTGTAGGGTATGAAACCACCTCAAAGGTATTCTTTCTGATCGATCTATTGGGCTATTCCTGTAAGTGTCACAAACAGCCCTAGAGTTCGTACTAAAATAACCTTAAGACACACATCAACCAAAACCCTAATGCCACCTAGATACTCCAATGTCACCACAACTATCCTCGGGTTTGATTATACGATATGCATCACACAATCTCAGATTCATCTATTCAAACCAACACAAAGAACTTCAAAGAGTGCCCCAAATTTTCTACCGGATAGTCAAGACGAAAACGTGTGCCAACCCCTATGCATAAGTTCACAAGGTCACTGAACCCGCAAGTTGATCACCAAAACATACATCAAGTGGATCATGTGAATATCCCATTGTCACCACAGATAAGCACATGCAAGACATACATCAAGTGTTTGCAAATCCTTAAAAAACTCAATCTGATAAGATAACTTCAGAGGGAAAACTCAATCCATTACAAGAAGGTAGAGGGGGAGAAACATCATAAGATCCAACTATAATAGCAAAGTTCGTGGTACATCAAGATCGTGCCAAATCAAGAACACAAGAGAGAGAGAGAGAGAGAGAGAGGGGGGGGGTTTTGGTATTCATAAGAATTTTTGGCGTCCAGGACAAGTCAGGGGGACCCACGAGGCGACGACAAGGTAGGGGGTGCACCCTAGGGGGTGGGTGCGCCCCTGCCTCGTGGCTCTTCTGGTCCATCTCCGGCACTCCGTGGGCTTCTTTTGGTCCATAAAAATCATTGTAAAGTTTCAGCTCGATTGGACTCCGTTTGGCATTCCTTTTCTGCGAAACTCAAAAAACAAGGAAAAAACAGAAACTGGCACTTGGCTCTAGGTTAATAGGTTAGTCCCCAATATCATGTAAAATAGCATATTAATGCATAAAAACATCCAAAACAGATAATATAATAGCATGGAACAATCAAAAATTATAGATACGTTGGAGACGTATCAAGCATCCCCAAGCTTAATTCATGTTCGTCCTCGAGTAGGTAAATGATAAAAATAGAATTTTTAATGTGGAATGCTATCTAACATATTTATTAATGCAATCTTCTTTATTGTGGCATGAATATTTAGATTTGTATGTTTCAAGCAAAAGTTTATGTTGACATGAGAACAATAATATTTCAAGCATACTACATAGTAAATCATTAAGCTTCAAAAATAACATGGCTAAAGAAAGTTATCCCTACAAAAACATATAGTCTTATTATGCTCCCTCTTTTCAACACCAGGTAATCATGCCCACCCCGGTGTCATCCAAGCAACTGGTTCGTACTTTTTAACGCACTTCAGCCTTTTCAACTTTTCATGCAATATATAGCGTGAGCCATGGATATAGCACTATGGGTGGAATAGAAGGTGGTAATAGACAAAAGTGCGGATAAAGTCTCACATCAACTAGGCAAATCAATGGACTATGGAGATGTCCATCAATTGATATCAATGTGAGCGAGTAGGGATTGCCATGTAACGGATGCACTAGAGCTATAAGTGTATGAAAGCTCAAAAGAAAACTAGTGGGTGTGCATCAACTTGCTTGCTCATGAAGACCTAGGGCATTTGAGGAAGCCCATCGTTGGAATATACAAGCCAAGTTCTATAACAAAAATTCCCACTAGTATATGAAAGTGACAACATAGGAGACTGTCTATCATGAAGAACATGGTGCTACTCTCAAGCACAAGTGTGGAAAAGAGATAGTAATTACCCCATCTCTCTTTTTCTCTCAATTTTTGGGCTCTTTGGCCTCCCTTTTTTTAGTGGGCTTCTTTGGCCTCTTTTATTTATTTGGGCTTCATTGGCCTCTTTTATTTTTGATAACCTCACATGGGACAATGTTCTAATAATGATGATCATCACACTTTTATATACTTACAACTCGATACTAGAACAAAGATATGGCTCTATATGAATGCCTCCAGCGGTTTACCGGGATGTGCAATGATCAAGAGTGACATGTATAAAAAATATGAACAGTAGCCTCACCACAAATACTATGTCACCTACATGATCATGCAAAGCAATGTGACAATGAAGATCACGTGAATACCCCATTGTCGCCACAGATAAGCACATTTTTCTATCGAAAAGGGGCGCTTTATTACTTAAAAGATTTAAGCATTACACCCGGCGTCTGCATAACTAATATGCACACAGAAAAATAAGATCTTCTCATACAAAATAAACAAAGGTGAATTAGAACGAAACATGTAGAGTCCGTATAACGCCTAAAGCGGAGGGGGGTCAATCCTTAGATATGCTGCCACCCATGTTGGGTAAAAGTATCCCTCACCGTAGCCTCCAATCATGTACACACTTCCGTAAACAGGCATCGATTCTCCACGCGTTGTAGAGAGGACAATAAATAAAGAGTCCCGGTACATTTGTAGATAACCTGCAACAGAGAAGTACTTTTATCATTAGAAACCTTATCATTTCTACATAGGCAAAGCAACCAAATAATGGCGAGCACTCCCACCTTGAGAAGAACCTGTGATCAATCCCATGTAACCAGTTGCCAAATACATTAGCAACACTACAGGGAGGATATAAGCCAGAAGCTATTTGGATGACTGACCATATAGAACGGGCCAATTTGCATTGGAAGAATAAATGTTTTATTGTCTCCTCATGGTGACAAAATACACATTGCGGGCTTCCATGCCAATTCCTCTTAGTAAGGTTATCTTTAGTAAGAATAACTCTGTGACAAAGATACCATGCAAAGATTTTATTCTTAAGAGGTATCTTCATCTTCCAAATCTTCTTGTTATTAACAACTCACACATCATACTGGATTAATGCTCTATACATAGAATCCACTAAGAATTGTCCATTCCCATGGAGGTTCCATCGGAATACATCAGACCCATGTGGCAATTGCACCGTGGACAACCGTTGGAGCAGGGTGTTCCACGATTGGAGTCTCAGTCCAATTAAGTCTCTTCTGAACGTCACATTTGGCAGAAATTATTCCATTACCATGGTGATAGTATCACCTTTGTGGCGCACAATGTTCTATAGAGCCGGATATTGTTCCCGGAGTGTGGCATTTCCTAGCCAATTTTCCTCCCAGAATCTAATTTCTGAGCCGTCCTTAATCGAGAAGGATCCATAGCAGAAGAAATATTTTTGTAGCCATTAGACCCGCCCAAAAGTGGGAATCCCCAGGCTTCCAATATACTTGGGATGCCGCCTTGAAACCCAAATATTTCCTCCTGGGGAGGGTTTGCCATACACCATCTTCCCTTAGTAATTTAAACAACCATTTGCCAAGGAGGGTTGTCGGTGTCAAAATCAGCGGATCTCGGGTAGGGGGTCCCGAACTATGCGTATGAGGATCGAACAGGAGGTTGGGGACACGATGTTTACCCAGGTTCAGGCCCTCTCGATCGAGGTAATACCCTACTTCCTGCTATATTAATATGGTTGAATATGATTACAAGAGTTGATCTGCCTCGAGATCGTAGTGGCTAAACCTTAAAGTCTAGCCTATGAGGATGTTATGATTCTCTAGCCTCTATGGACTAAACCCTCCGGTTTATATATGCACCGGAGGGATAGGGTTTGTACATAACCATCTTGCAGAGGAAGGAAATATTACACCCGAACCTAAAACCTGCCATTATACGAATACAGGAGTCCTATCCGGATACGAGAGACGATCTTCAATAATGATCTTCACGACCCACCATGAGTTATCCGGCCACCCGAGGACCCCTCGATCCAGGACTCCCTAAGTAGCCCCTGAACCTGTCTTCGATGATGATGAGTCCGGCTTCTGTATTGTCTTCGGCATTGCAAGGCGGGTTCCTTCTTCCGAATATATCGTCTGCAAAAAGGTGTATTGTGTTCGGCTCTGCATGGTTAGTACAACCCTTAGCCTCGAAGGCAAGGCACTTGAAAGAAAACGAATATGGTGTCTTTACTGACAACTTTTTGGCGAAGCGTCGCGTCCATCCCATTAACATACCAAACCGTTTTACTTGGTCCTAGTTTCGTGTTTCGAGGTACAACCCCATTGACATGTCTTATCATAATAGAGATCGTGCCCACTTATTGTGGGATCCTTATCAATATGACGTGAGCATCCAAACCGCGCATTATGCACGACCACTTTGGGAACCGGCGAGGCTTATGGATAACGTGGGGTGACGTTATGTATTCACAGCGTTATAAAAGGATACCAACCCCTTTCATCAGCTCCACGCTTTCCTCAAGCTCGAGTCCTCCAATCTCTCTAGCCCCAGCATCCTCATATCTTGCGCCCGCTGTTCTTCGTTCCTCAACCACTACTTCCTTCCCCAGCAATGGTTGGATCCGGCGCCAGGGGCAAGTGGGAGGCTTCCACGGTCACTGAGAAAACTGTGGGGGATCTTCGAAGCGCGGGCTATCTCGCTGCCGACGTTGCGCACCGAGTCCCCGCCAAGGGTCAGGTGATTCACGTCCCACAGGCGGGTGAGAGAGTCGTGTTCCTTTCGTACTTTGTTAGGGGGCTAGGATTCCCGCTCCACCCCTTTGTTCGGAGTTTGCTGTTTTTCTACAGGCTAGATTTCCATGATCTAGCCCCGAACTCAATTCTCCACATCTCCGCTTTTATAGTGTTGTGTGAAGCTTTCCTTCGTGTCCCCCCACACTTCGGCCTATGGCTCAAAACCTTTAACGTGAAGCCAAAGGTGGTGGACGGGCAACACGTGGAGTGCGGGGGTGCTATGATCAGCAAGCTCCCGAATGCGATTTGGCCAAAAGGGTCGTTCGTGGAGACGAACATGGTCTGGCAGCAGTAGTGGTTCTATATCACTAAACCACGCAACGCTAAATGGGCGACGGAACCTGCTTTCAGATCTGGACCCCCGGAGAGGTTGACATCCTGGACTGATAAGAGTCTGAACTAGGGGTCTCAAGTTGAGGTGACAGCACTCCAGAACCGTGTGTCCGGCGTGATTTCCAAGGGCTATCAGCTCTCGACCATGGTCCAGGTAATGCTGGCCCAGCTTGTCCTTCCTTGCCAAAGCCGGGACTCCTCCCTATGGGAGTTCGATTCGGCAGGAGATAGGCCTCTGAAGCATCTCTTTGGCTTCACGCACAAAGAGATCTGGAAGCATCTCTTCAAGAGCCAGAAGGAGTGGCCGAAAGAAACCGAGGACGCGGGCTATAGTATCGTGTTCTCCGCCCCAGAGGTAATAGAAAATTCCGCCGAACATATATCTCCTTTCTTATTTAATGATAATTGGAATTGGAGTTTTTGCATGATATACAGGGATGGACGAAGAAGGCAATCCGGCTTAAGTGTCCGACGCCTTTGCCGAAGACCTAGAAATGCCTCGACCGACGGCGATGTTTGTCCCGGTGCCGTACAAGACGCCGGTCAAGAAGCCCAAGAAGAAGAACAAGGAGGCCGAAGATGGCCCCCGCCCTGCGGACGAGAAGTCTGAGAAGATCAAGATCCTCTCCTCCGTAGAGGAGGAGGATGACGAAGAAGAAGAGGAGTCCCCTGCACAAGGTAGGGGGCAAAGAGGGCGGCTGCCGCTGACGCTGGCACGGCCGCACCCTAGAGGAGGCTGAACCTCTCTGGTCGTTCGGACTCATCGTCCAAATAGAGCTTTGTGGTGAAGCCAAGGGAGAAACCCCCGACCAAAACGTAAGTTTGTCCGGATATATTGATTGGTGCACCTTGTTTGTTTAGCATTTTAATGCTTACTTGGTATTTCTCACCTTCTGACCTACAGCCCTCCTGGAGCACACCTCGATGCCTCCTTATCGGAGGGGAACTCTTTGCCATACGAAGGGACGGAGAGTGACCCGCTGGTCTGAGCTCGATCGCCCATGATCGGCGGGGACACCGAAGTGTCCTCCCAGCAGGTGTTTTCTGCTCAAGGAGATGGGGGTGGGGCAAGTGACAGGGCGACCGAGGGCAACACCTTGGTGGCCGCTGACCATGGGGAAACAATCCCCATGGAGACCGAGGACGGGGGGCCCAAACAATAAGGGGACCCGCTGAATACCGACCCGGAGCCTAGCGCGGCTCTGGGGTCCGAAGACCGGACCCCCAAGGCGGGAGAGGATACTACGGCGCCCGAGGTTAATCCGGAGGAGTCGGATCCTCTGGAGGGAACACTTCAGAGTGCTTCCATTGTGCAGGAGCACCGCACCGTGATGGGTGCGGTGATGAAGAAGATTCAGTCCGTCAAAGGCGGACTGAATGAAGCCTTCGACAGCCTGTTAACAGGCTTTGAGGTAAGCAATGTAATGTTCTTTATGGAACTTTATTTGTTTTTAAATACACATATATATCCAGTAGCCGCTGATGCTTTGTGTGATTCTGAAAAGAATCGGACGAAGTATCCATAGTATAGCATGTTTATAGAGCTGAACTGTTATGCTTATGTTATTTGAACAAGCTTCACTAGTTACGGCAACTTCACGAGATGCAGAGGTTGTCGAACTAAATCAGAAGCTCTTGTTGGCCAACGCAGACCTCGACCACGTCCACCAGCGTTTAGATGAAACGCAAGGTATGCAGATTTAAAAAATTAAGATGTCAAGAAGACTAATAACATAAATTGAGTATGGGTATAAACTCTTTTATTATATTTTGTATTACACAGTTGGCACCACTGAGCTCGAGGCCCTCAAGGGCGAGCGCGCGAAGGCCAAGGAGGAGGCCGAAGCGATCAAGGCGATCGCTGATAAAGCAGTTGTCGAACTAGAGGCCAAAAAGGCCGCGTGCAAACAACACGTGGCTTGGGTGTCCGAACTCGAGGATGAACTCAAAGATGTTATTCGCAAATGCGAATCATTGGAGTGGAACAAGCGTCCAAGCTAAATGCGGCAGTTAAGGCTGCCCAGGATGCGCGAAGCGAGTCGTGCAGCGCCTGTGAAGAAATCAAGTAGGCGCGGCAGATAGCATCTGGTAAGACCTTTCTCTTAGAGAGCATCTTCAGAGGGCGGAAGTATCTTGGGCTGACATGGTTATGGAGTTCTCCAGGCGTGTTTGCTGATCTTCCGAGGAGCAGTGCTGACGCCGCCCAATACTTCCGAGCTCAGGAGGGGAACGACATGGAAAAGTTGTTTTGGTCGCAGTTCTATGTGCCAAAACATCTGGTGCCCCTCAACGACCAGATGAACCAGTTGGTCGAGCTGCACAATATGGTGGGTTCAGCCATGAAGGACTTGATAGTCCGGCTATGGCCCGCTGATCCAATCCCAAGCAGCTACTTCGGATTGGTGAAGCGGCTCGTCAAGGCGAGTCCGCGGGTCGATGCATTGAAGTGTTCGGCATGCATAGAAGGTGCTCGGATGGCCTTCGCTCGTGTAAAAGTGCACTAGACGAAGATGAGGGCGCAGGATATAGCTACTGCTGGCCCACCCGCAGGCAAGGAGCACCGCAAGCCGGAGAAATACTTCGAGGACATCATAGAAGGCGCCTGCCTTGTAGAAGGCCAGTGCTCAAAAGATTTTATCTTTGAGTAATTGTATCCGCCTGTAAAGACTTAAGCTTATGAAGTGATGTATGTAAGTTTTGCACTATTAATTGTGAGCGAATTTTACCTCCTGTGTGGCTGTTTATATAAATCTGAAAGTTTCCAGTCGTTGGCTTCAGCCCCCACGTACATAGTACTGGGGTGTTCGGTCATATGCGTATACACTCTTTATCCAACGTCTTGGTCCATGTAGGAGGTGTATGCGGAGCGAACCAGGCAATCAAACTATGCGGTGTTATTACTTTCACTTGGCCATAGGAGTTTGACGAGTCGGGCTAGGTACTAGCCCTGGTGTGGATATGATATTTTCCGAATTAAGGCATCCAATTGCACCTGGCTGGGCAAAAAAAACCTTCGTATAACACGAGGTAGATCTCTATTGATCATAGTATAAAACTAAGTCACCGGATTGCGGACCAGGTTCTCACATATCATGACAGTCAGTTTTCGGCTTTCTCTACTGAGGTACTTGACCGGACGAGCCAGAAGTACAACCGCAGTAGTTCTCCCTTTACACCCTAGTCGAACAATCGGGAACGTAGGGGTAAGCACAGGAGCCGGTCAACCCAACTATTTATCTAAGATATGATTCGGAACTGATGCATATAGGGCAAACATCCAGGACGCCGAACACCCCTTATAGGTGTTCGGACTTTTCAACATATACCAGGCTGAATACAGCCCCTGGTAATGGACCTTGTTGATAAGGCACATGTGGCAGTCTGACGTGGGGAAAGAACATAGATGGTGAGTGAATAAAACTCCAAACATAATATGAACCAAGCTGTTCTTATAATATCCCGTTATAGTATGGCGAGCCGTAAGCTTACAGATAATGACAATAACTTCCTTGGACATTTTACATGCCAGAGAAGTATAAAATAAAAATGAGAAAAAAGGTTTACATAGGGTCTTAATCTAAAAAGAAACCTTAGCGCGGGTCCCTGCTGCACGTCTGCGTCGTTTTCTCCTTTGTGATGTGTCCTTGAAGGGGGGAGTGCGATGGCCATCTGTAAAAAAAGAAAAAACCTAGAAAAGAAAAGAAATCCAGTGTGGTCATAAACAGAACCGGTTCATTTAATGAACCTTGAAAGATAATTTTAGAGTCCGAATAGGGTCGAGCCGAACTATGGACTATGTGTATGCAGTGTGCCCCCAGCACCGCCCAAGGGATTTTGAGGGCATAATTGTGTACACGAGGTACGTATGCTATCGCCTTATGGGGCAGTTGATGGGGGCGTAACTACTAATCTAGCTCAGGTTCATCTGAGCTGCCGCACAGAGGCATGTGCCAGAAACATTTAGCTATGTCTGCGGTTTTAACGACTGATAGGTTGTCCAGCTTGAATAGGCCGTTTTGGACTTCGGCTGCTGAGGCCGCAATGTCCTCCTCTATACGGAGAGAGCGCTCCATATTTCCATTGACCATGATGACGCCACGTGGTCTAGGCATTTTAAGCTTTAGATAAGCGTAATGTGGGACTGCATTAAAGCGGGCGAAGGCCGTTTTTCCGAGTAGTGCATGGTAGCCACTTAAGAACGGAGCTATGTCGAAGATTAACTCTTCGCTTCGAAAGTTATCAGGAGAGCCGAATACGACCTCCAATGTTGAAGAGCCCGTGCCGCGGGCTTCTACGCCCGGTATCACCACTTTAAAGGTTGTGTTGCTTGGCTTGATTCTTGACGGGTCGATCCCCATCTTGCGGACAATGTCCTAATATATCAGATTGAGACTACTGCCACCATCCATAAGGACTCGGATGAGATGGTATCCATCGATTATTGGGTCGAGCACTAGGGCACCCGAACCCCCACGACGGATACTAGTCGGATGATCCCTGCGATCAAAAGTGATCGGACATGCCGACCATGGGTTGAATTTGGGGGTAACAGGCTCAACGGCATAGACATCTCGGAGTGCCTGCTTGCGCTCCCTCTTTGGGATATGAGTGGCATATATCATGTTCACTGTTTTGATCTTCGGTGGAAATTTCTTCTATCCCCCTGTGTTCGGCTGACGAGGTTCATCCTCGTCCTCGCTCTGAGGTCCCTTTCCCTTGTGTTCGGCGTTGAGCTTGCCAGCCTGCTTAAAGACCCAACAATTATGGTTGGTATGGTTTGCAGGTTTTTCTGGGGTGCCATGGATCTGGCAGGGCCTATCTAATACTTTGTCTAGGCTAGATGGACCATCTTTGTTGCCTTTAAATGGCTTCTTCTGTTGACCGGGTCTAGAGTCGCTGAATTCGATGTTTACCATTGTATCATATGGGCTTCCATCGTTGTTTTGACGTTGTTTTTGTTACATCATGGCTTTCCATTGCCGTCCCTGACTTCAGATGTTCCCGGGTCGCTGGTGATACTACGAGCTAACCAGTTGTCCTTGCCCGCGCAAAAGCGGGTCATGAGTGTAGTTAGGGCTGCCATTGTCCTCGGCTTTTCTAGTCCGAGGTGTCTGGCTAGCCATTCGCCCCGGACACTGTGCTTGAAGGCCACGAAGGCTTCTGCATCCGGACAGTCGATGATTTGGTTCTTCTTAGTGCGGAACATATTACAAAGCTTGCGGGCTGACTCCCCGGGTTGTTGGATGATGTGACTTAGATCGTCGGCATCTGGGGGCCGGACATAGGTCCCTTGAAAATTGGCCTGAAAAGCATCCTCAAGTTCTTCCCTACTCCCAATGGAGTTCTCTAGGAGGTTGTTTAGCCAGTTCTGAGCTGGCCCTTTCAGCTTGAGGGGTAAGTATTTAATGGCGTGGAGATCATCTCCACGAGCCATGTGGATGTGAAGAATGAAGTCTTATATCCAGACGGCAGGATCCGTCGTTCCATCATACGCCTCGATGTTTACGGGTTTAAATCCTTCTGGAAAGTCGTGATCCAGCACCTCATCGGTGAAGCACAGAGAGTGTGTGGCGCCCCTGTATTTTGCTATGTCATGGCGTATGTCAGATGGTTGTGATGTTCGGTATTGACCCCGAACTGGTATATGACCGGCATGATTGGCTTCATAGCCGTCGTACCGTGCTGGAGCACGGTCCCTTGATCCGTAGATGGATCTGGTATTGCCATCCTTTTTGTTCAGGTCCTCACGCAGATCATGTTTCCAGGCCTGAGCCGCATCCTCCTTTCCTTTTGGGAGTGCGGGCTTGTGCATGCCATTGCTAGCCACTCTGTCCCGTCCATGAGGTGGTCGGTCCGGCTTGTCGGCGGTGTTGTTCTTCGGCGGTATAGGGGCAGCGACCTCGTTGTCGAATTCAGGCAGCAGTTTACGCTTAGGATAGCCTTTGGTTTGGCGACTGCCATATTTTTGCTTAGCGTCCAGCACTTCGTTCCATCTTTCGTTGAGAGTATCATGTTCGGCTCAAAGCCGTCTCTGTTGCTTTTTCAGGCTCCTTGCGATGGCGAATGGCTAGCCAGACACCTCAGACGGGAAAAACCTGAGTGCCGGAAAATATCTACAGCGCTGAATTCGGCGACAGTCGCCTGATCGAGCTTGAAGGGCGTAGATACGCGTGGTTCGGAACCTGCAGCCGGAGACGAGTCCGGAGTTCCGGTAACACAGATCCCGCTCAGAGTTGGGTCCATGTGCGGCTCCAACGCGGTTGAGTATGCGGCTTCCGCGGTGGGGTTGAGCTTCCCGTCCTTGGGTGACGCGATCTGTTCCGGATCTAGGGCCAGAACGGTTACAGATATTATTTCCTGGTCTGATGACAGAGTTAGGTCATGTTCATCGTGGTGGCAGGGAGAGGTTGCCGTGGGCTCGAATCCGTCGAAGATCAAGTCTCCACGGATATCGGCAACGTAGTTCAAGCTTTCAAACCTGACCGGATGGCCAGGGGCGTAGCTCTCAACCTGCTCAAGGTGGCCTTCTGTGTTTGGCATGAAGCATGAAGCCGTCGAACACAAAAAGCTGACCGGGAGGGAAAATTCCCTCGGTGGCGTCGTCGTTATTGATGAAGCGATCCATCAGTACTTCGTTCGACGACATAGTGTAACTCTCAATGAAAGCACCAATGTCGGTGTCAAAACCAGTGGATCTCGGGGTAGGGGGTCCCGAACTATGCGTCCGAGGATCGATGGTAACAGGAGGCTGGGGACACGATGTTTACCCAGGTTCAGGCCCTTTTGATCGAGGTAATACCCAACTTCCTGCTATATTAATATGGATGAATATGATTACAAGAGTTGATCTACCTCGAGATCGTAGTGGCTAAACCCTAAAGTCTAGCCTATGAGGATGTTATGATTCTCTAGCCTCTACGGACTAAACCCTCCAGTTTATATATGCACCGGAGGGGCCTAGGGTTTGTACATAACCATCTTGCAGAGGAAGGAGATATTGCACCCGAACCTAAAACCTGCCATTATACGAATACAGGAGTCCTATCCGGATACGAGAGACGATCTTCAATAATTATCTTCACGGCCCACCAGTCCAGCCCACCACGAGTTATCCGGCCACCCGAGGGCCCCTCGATCCAGGACTCCCTCAAGGGCCCTATATTAACCTCAAGGTCATGAATGCCCAACCCGCCTTGGTCTTTGGGACGGCAAACCACACTCCATTTAGCCAGTCGATATTTCTTTCTCTCGCTATCTCCTTGCCAAAAGAATCTTGATCGGAAGTAATCCAATCTATGTAAAACTCCTTTCGGTAATTGGAAGAAGGAAATCATATATATTACCATATTACTAAGTACTTAATTTATGAGGACCAATCTTCCACCCAGAGACAACAGTTTACCTTTCCAACTGGTAAATCTTTTTGGTAGTCTCTCCTCGACGTGTTTCCACTCAGCATTTGTGAGTCTCCGATGATGTATCGGTATCCCCAAATATGTGATTGGAAATTGACCCAACCCGCATCCGAACAGTTCAGCGTACAGGTGGGCCTCGTCTTGAGCCTCGCCAAAGCAAAACAATTCACTTTTATGAAAATTGATCTTAAGACCCGGGAGTTGCTCGAATGCTGATAAAATTAGTTTCGGATTTCTCGCTTTCTCGAGGTCATGATCCATGAAGAGAATTGTATCATCGACATATTGAAGTATAGAGAGACCACCATCAAATAGATGATTTACTACCCCATCAATTTGGCCATCAACCTTGGCACGCCCAATCATGACCGCTAGCAAATCCGCCACTATATTGAATAGATGGGCGATACTCAGTCACCTTGTCGCAATCCCTTCTTTGTTTGGAAATAGTGTCCAACGTCATCATTGACCTTAATGGCAACACTATCTCCAGAAACGAAGCTATGGATCATGGCGCGCCACTCTGCAAAAAATACTTTTGTTCTGAGAGTCTGTTGAAGAAAAGGCCACTTGACTTTGTCCTAAGCCTTTTCAAAGTCTATTCTGAGTACCTTCGTGAATATTTTAAAACTAACATTAAGGAGGCAAATAGGTCTATATTGTTGCATCTGTTCATCCTCATTAACCTTAGGTAATAAAATAATCTCACCGAAGTTTAAGCAAAACAATTCTAGTTGGCTAACATGTAGGTCGGTAAACAAAAGTAGGAGATCCGGTTTGATGACTTCCCAGAATTTCTGATAGAACTCAGCGGGAAAACCATCCGGACTCGGGGCTTTGTTATGCTCCATTAGGAAAACCGCCTTTTTAACTTCCTCCTCGGAGTATGGGGCTGTTAGAAGGTTGTTTTCCTCATCAGAGACCTGAGGGATGTCATTTGTTCGGGTCTCAGCCATCAAGAAGTTTCCTTCCTCTAGGGCTCCGAACAGATTTTTGTAATAATTAGTGATATAAGATTTAAGTTGCTCATGCCCCTTAATCACTCCCTCATCCTGTGTAGGGAATAAATAATTTCCTTCCGGTGTCTGCCATTGGCGACTCCATGGAAATATCTAGTATTTGAATCACCTTTTAGGATAAATTGAGAGTTAGAATGTTGGTACCATTTGAGTTCATCTTCATGAAGCATGTTAGCTATATGTGCATTCGAATAATTCTAGATCTCAATTTCATGCTCAGATAGAGTTCTAACCTCTGCCAAAGCTTCTAATTCATCAATGATAGATGAAAGACGAAGCTTCTCCTTTTTGAGGATACCCACCATATGCCTGGCCCAACCACCAAGGAATTTATGTAATGCACGCATTTTGTTATTCCATCTGTGTATTGGAGTAGGCCCGGCGACCGGTTTCTCCCACACCTCATTGACCATGTCATGGAAGCCATCCCGAAGCAACCACCCAAGTTCGAACTTGAACTTGTGTCTATGTTGTGGTCGTGGCAACCCAATAGTTAGAAGAATGGGTGTGTGGTCTGATATAGCCTCGATATGAGGTAGAGCATGAATAGAAACCATTGGAAATTTTGTTTCCTAGTCGGTATCCATTAAAACACGATCTAGTTTCTAAAATGTCGGTTCCAGAAGATGGTTCGTTCATGTGAACTGTCTTCCAATCAAAGAAACCTCTCACAAATCTAGACTGTCGATGACAACATTGAAAAGGAAAGGCCAATGATTATCGAACCTACCGCGGCTTTTCTCATTTGGAAATCGTAGCAAGTTGAAATCCCCAAATATAACAATGGGATAGGGATTATCTTTTGCTAGATTAACCAATTCACGGAGAAAATCAGCCTTGAACTCATCCTGGGCTGCCCCATACACGGCGACGAGGGTCCATGTGAAGTTGTCGGCCTTATTGTGAATATGGAGTTTAACGTGAAACTCACCATTCGAACTAGCCAAAACATCCCTAGTCCTTGTATTTACGCCAAGTAAAATGCCCCCGGAACGACCTCTAGGCGGTCATGAAACCCAAGTAAAGTCTATCCCGCCAGAAAGACGGTTAAGCAGACTTACTGAGAAATCACGTCTCCCCATTTCAGAGATAGCCAAAAAATCTAAATTGTATTCCCTATTACATTCCGCGATGAATAAATGTTTAGCCACATCAAGAAGACCTCTGCTATTAAAAAACATTCCATTCATGAGGAAACAATAGGAGATTTAGAACACTTTGCCCTCTTATGGGATTTACTATCTTTTTTCGAACGTGCGGTCTTCGATTTATGTCCGGATGTTGTAAGCTCAATTAATGAACTAAGCTCAGGTTCATCTAGACCCACGTCCGAAACCGCCCCTACAAAATGAGAGAGTAGCTGACCATCTGATGTGGCATGCAGCCCATCCTCATCAGTATGGGAGACATAAGACTTGATAGAAACACGTGGAGTAACTTTTAATCGGTCATATTCCAAATGTTTCAAAGCATTAGTCGAAACAGAAATATCCTTCTGATTCTTTCCAATACTAACACCCACATTATTCAACTTAGAAACGATGGTGGTATTGGAAAAGGATAAAAAGGATTTGGATGACGACGTGATACCTTGATTGTCGAGGTTATGTGCTGCTTTACACCGCATACCCTTGGCCAAGGAGTCCTCATCAGTGTCCGTAGAACCATCTTCGGCAACCGTATGCCGACAACTTCAACGTGTAGGAGCCAACCCCAATTGTGGTCATGGTGCCGGCTCTGCTGCCGAAGGAGGGGATGATGGTGAAGTAGCAACCCTCTCCCCAACAGTCTCAACTGTCGGCTCTAGCGACGAGGCCACCATCAGAAGCGTGTTAGGGACTGGCATTACCTCGGACGATGGTTGTTGTGTGTGCGTGCCTGCCGACGGAGGGAATGACAGTGGTGTAGAAATCCCCTCTCCAACAACAACCATCGAAGACGCGAATGTTGGTGTCGTAGCGGTCGATGTAGAAGGGGTCATCGTCGTCGACGATGAAGCGGCTCTTCACGGCTCCACCAACTCCTGAACAGGAACGGTCGGGTGATACGTCTCCAACGTATCTATAATTTTTTATTGTTCCATGCTATTATATATGATGTTTTGGATGTTTAATGGGCTTTATTATACACTTCTATATTATTTTTTGGACTAACCTATTAAACCAAAGGCCCGGTCTAGATTGCTGTTTTTTTGTCTATTTCTGGGTTTTGCCAAAAACGAATATCAAACGGAGTCCAAACGGAATGAAACCTTCGGGGGAGTTATTTTTGGAACGATATCTTCACGAGAGACTTGAGCACCAAGGCAGAGGACATAAGGGGTGTCCACGAGGGTGGGGGGCGCGCCCCCTCCCCCTGGGCGCGCCCCCTACCTCGTGGGCCCCACGTTGCTCCACCGACGTACTCCTTCCTCCTATATATACCCATGTACCCTAAAAACAACGAAGAAACAGAGAAAACCCTAATTCCATCGCCGCAACCTTCTGTTCCCGTGAGATCCCATCTCGGGGCCTGTTCCGGAGCTCCGCCGGAGGGGGGGATCTTCCGCGAAGTGCTTCTACATCAACACCATCGCCTCACCATGAGTTGTGAGTAGTTTACCACGGACCTTCGGGTCCATAGTTAGTACCTAGATGGCTTCTTCTCTCTTTTTGGATCTCAATACCAAGTTCTCCTCGGTCTTCGAGGAGATATATTTGATGTAATCTTTTTGCGGTGTGTTTGTCGAGATCAGATGAATTGTGGGTTTATGATCAAGATTATCTATGAGAAATATTTGGTTCTTTTTCTGAATTCTTTTATGTATAATTATAATATCCTTGCAAGTCTCTTCGAATTATCGGTTTGGTTTGGCCTGCTAGATCTATAGTTCTTGAATGGGAGAAGTGCTTGGCTTTGGGTTCAATCTTGCGGTGTCCTTTCCCAGTGACAGCAGGGGCAGCAAGGCACGTATTGTATTGTTGCCATCGAGGATAAAAAGATGGGGTTTATATCGTATTGCTTGAGTTTATCCCTCTACATCATGTCATCTTGCTTAAAGCATTACTCTGTTATTATAAACTTAATACTCTAGATGCATGCTGGATAGCGGTCGATGTGTGGAGTAATAGTAGTAGATGCAGAATCGTTTCGGTCTACTTGTCACGGACGTGATGCCTATATATAATGATCATGCCTAGATATTCTCATAATTATTCGCTTTTCTATCAATTGCTCGAAAGTAATTTGTTCACCCATCGTAGAAATATGCTATCATGAGAGAAGCCACTAGTGAAACCTATGGCCCCCGGGTTTATTCTCAACATACCAATCTACAATCTACTTTACTTTGCTGTTTTTACTTTCTGTTCTTATATCCAAAAATACCAAAAATATCAAACTATCCTATCTATCAGATCTCACTTTCGTAAGTGACCGTAAAGGGATTGACAACCCCTTATCGTGTTGGCTGCGAAGTTTTTATTTGTTTGTGCAGGTGCGAGGGACTTGCGCGTGGTCTCCTACTGGATTGATACCTTGGTTCTCAAAAACTAAGGGAAATACTTATGCTACTGTGCTGCATCACCCTTTCCTCTTCGAGGGAATACAATGCAAGCTCGAGAAGTAGCATTGGGTCAGGGACGCGGCCTCCCAAGTCCGGACCTTCTAGACCACATGTCGTGTCCGCCACCTGGACATTTGTCGACTCGGTGGGTGCAACCTGTGTGCTTCCCAGCTGCTCGGTTGGCTGGAATGACATCGGCTCGAGCGCATGCATGTGGGACGGTTGGGTGTTGCCCAACTGCTCAATCTGCTGGAATGGCACAGGACGTAGTGCACGCATGTGAGATGGTGGCTAGACATGCACATCCTATGTATTACCCATCAGCTTGTACTGCATGGTTGGCATCCGTCTACTTGCATGTATGTGTGTCCGATCCTTTGTCTCCATTCGCGGCTGAGACGCCATTGGATAGCATGACCATGATAACCCACAAGTGTAGGGGATCGCAACAGTTTTCGAGGGTAAAGTATTAAACCCAAATTTGTTGATTCGACGCAAGGGGAGCCAAAGAATACTCTTAAGTATTAGCAGCTGAGTTGTCAATTCAACCACACCTGGAAACTTAGTATCTGCAGCAAGATAGTTTAGTAGCAAAGTAATATGATAGTGGCGGTAGCAGCAATAAAAGTAACGATAGTGTTTTGTAGTTTTTGTAATAATAGCAACGGAAAAGTAAATAAGCAGCAAGCAATATAGGTAAAGCTCGTAGACATTAGATCGATGATGGGAAATTACGTCGGATGCAATTCATCATGTAGAAGTTATAACCTAGGGTGACACAGAACTAGCTCCAGTTCATCAATGCAATGTAGGCATGTATTCCGAATATAGTCATACGTGCTTATGGAAAAGAACTTGCATGACATCTTTTGTCCTACCCTCCCGTGGCAGCGGGGTCCTATTAGAAACTAAGGGATCTTAAGGCCTCCTTTTAATAGAATACCGGACCAAAGCATTAACACATAGTGAATACATGAACTCCTCAAACTATGGTCATCACCGGGAGTGGTCCCGATTATTATCACTTCGGGGTTGCCGGATCATAACACATAGTAGGTGACTATAGACTTGCAAGATAGGATCAAGAACACACATATATTCATGGAAACATAATATATTCAGATCTGAAATCATGGCACTCGGGCCCTAGTGACAAGCATTAAGCATAGCAAAGTCATAGCAACATCAATCTCAGAACATAGTGGATACTAGGGATCAAACCCTAACAAAACTAACTCGATTACATGATAGATCCCATCCAACCCATCACCGTCCAGCAAGCCTACGATGGAATTACTCACACACGACGGTGAGCATCATGGAATTGGTGATGGAGGAAGGTTGATGATGACGATGGCGACGATCTCCACTCTCCTGAGCCCCGAACGGACTCCAGATCAGCCCTCCCAAGAGAGATTAGGGCTTGGCGGCGGCTCCGTCTCGTGAAACGCGATAATTCCTTCTCTCTTATTTTTTTTCTCCCCGAAACGGAAGATAAAGGACCTGTGGGTACGTCGGTGGAGCATCGGGGGGCCCTCGAGGCAGGGGGCGCGCCTTGGGAAGGGGCGCGCGCCCCCCACCCTCGAGGACAGGCCGTGGGCCCCCGGTGAGTATCTTTTTGCAGATATGTTTTATATTTTCTGAAATAATTCTCCGTTGATTTTCAGGCGATTCCGAAAACTTTTTATTCTGCACAAAAACAACACCATGGGAGTTCTGCTGAAAACAACATCAGTCCGGGTTAGTTCCATTAAAATCATGCAAGTTAGAGTCCAAAACAAGGGCAAAAGGGTTTGGAAAAGTAGATACGTTGGAGACGTATCAACTCCCCCAAGCTTAAACCTTTGCTTGTCCTCAAGCAATTCAGTTGATAAACTGAAAGTGATAAAGAGAAACTTTGACAAACTCTGTTTGCTCTTGTTGTTGTAAATATCTAAGCTAGCGTTCATGTTTTCAACAAGATCATGAACTAATCACATTCACAATAACTTTCAGGTCTCAAGACTACTCACATCAATGGCATAATCAACTAGCGAGCAATAATAATAAACCTCAGATGACAACACTTCTCAAAACAATCATGATATGATATAACAAGATGGTATCTCGCTAGCCCTTTCTGAGACCGCAAAACATAAATGCAGAGCACCTTTAAAGATCAAGGACTAACTAGACATTGTAATTCATGGTAAAAGAGATCCAGTCATGATCATACTCAATGCAAATTAATAGTAATACATGCAACGACAGAGGTGCTCTCCTACTGGTGCTTTTTGATAATAGGGTGATGACTCTGCATAAAAGTAAATAGATAGGCCCTTCGCAGAGGGAAGTAGGGATTTGTAGAGGTGCCACAGCTCGATTTTTATATAGAGATTGACTAACATTTTGAGCGGTATACCTTCATTGTCAACATAACAACCATGAATCTCGATATCTCCCATGCTACGCACATTATAGGCGGTTCCCAAATAGAATGGTAAAGTTTATACTCCCCCAACCACCAACAAGCACACTCCACGGCTAGCCCGAAACAACAGGTACCGTCCAAACCAGCAACAGCCCTGGGGGAGTTTTGTTTAATTATTATGATTTTGAGCACGGGACTGGGCATCCCGGTTACCAGCCATTTTCTCATGAATGATGAGCGGAGTCCACTCATCGTGAGAATAACCCACCTAGCATGGAAGATATAGACATCCCTAGTTGATACATGAGTTGTTCGAGCATACAAAACAGAATATCATTTGAAGGTTTAGAGTTTGGCACATGCAAATTTACTTGGAATGACAGGTAAATACCGCATATAGGAAGGTATGGTGGATTCATGTGGAATAACTTTGGGGTTTATGGAAGTGGATGCACAAGCAGTATTCCCGCTTAGTACAGGTGAAGGCTAGAAAGAGACTGGGAAGCAACCAGCTAGAGAGCAACAACGGTCATGAACATGTATTAAAATTAATCAACAATGAATGCAAGCATGAGTAGGATATAAATCACCATGAACATAAATATCGTGAAGGCTATGTTGATTTGTTTCAACTACATGCGTGAACATGTGCCAAGTCAAGTCACTTAAATCGTTCGGCGGAGGATACCACCCATCATACCACATCACAACCATTTTAATATCATGTTGGCACGCAAGATAGACCATTATAAACTCTCAGCTAATTAAGCATGGCATAAGCAGCTATGATCTCTAATTGTCATTGCAAACATGTTTCATTCATAACAAGCTGAATCAGGAACGATGAGCAATCATATTTACAAAAACAAGAGAGGTCGAGTTCATACCAGCTTTTCTCATCTCAATTAGTTCATCATATATCATCCTTATTGCCTTTCACTCGCACTACCAAACGGTGTGGATAATAATAATAGTGCACATGCATTGGACTAAGCTGGAATCTGCAGGCATTTAATACAAGAGAGAAGACAAGGTAATATGGCTCAAGGTTAAATCAACAACAAAGCATATGTGAGCCACTAAGCATTTTAATCATAGTCTTCTACTCTTAACCCCTAAAGAAAAGAAAAGAAACTATTTACACAGGAAAGCTCTCAACAAGCAAAAGAAGAATGGGAAATATTTTTTGGGTTTTCATTTTTAGTTACTACTACAAGCAAAGAAAGTAAACTAGCTAGAAGCTACATCTAATATTTTTTTGTTTTTCTGGGTTTTTCTAGCACACAAGAAAAAGACTAAGAAAAAAATGAAACTAAGCATGGATGGTACAGTGAAAGAGTGTGAGCACCGACAGCTAGAATAAGTGTGAACATGAATGTAAGTCGGTGAGAAACACGTACTCCCCCAAGCTTAGGCTTTTGTCCTAAGTTGGTCTATGTCCACGGATCGAAGCCACTCCCTCCAGTGTACTGAGATGTGTCCTCTAGATGCCAATGGTTGGCGAGCTCGTCCAGCTCCCACCCATAAACAGATTGTCGGGAAGGATCAAGTGGTGGTTCTGGCTCAGGATCTAAAGCTTGTGCCTGGCCTTGGTACTTGTAGAAGACATCTGAGCTGATGAGGAATACGCCTGTAGATAGATCAAACAAAGATGGTGCAGGGAAGGTAACAATTTCACAGTATATTTCATCAAACCTTAATTTATAATTGAGCTGCATATTCTTGTCTTTAACAATAAAGTCATGAGCTACCATGCTCTTGTAGTCTAGATAAACAGGGTCAAGCAATTTTTCTCCCTTCTCATGATGCCTAATAGGTATATTAAAATATTCAGCAAGGCGAGAAGCAAAGATGCCTCCAAAGACGGGCCCCTTTGAGCGGTTCAGACTCAATCGTTTGGCAACAACGACGCCCAAGCTAAAAGTTGTGTCGCGAAACAAAGCATGGCGTAAAATGATAATATCAGGGGCACTGAGATTCCCACTGTTCCCGCGACCAATTAAACATCTACTAGCAAATAAAGCAAAGTTGTGTAGAACAGGGAAGTGTATACTAGTGATTCTTGTCCCTGAACTTGTCTAGTTTCACGTACGGCAATCATATCAATAAACCCTTTGACGTCTTCATGACATGGTTCATCAAGTCTACCTCCAAAGGGTACTTTGCATATTTCACAAAAATCTAAAAGCGATATCTCCTTACTCACGTCATATAAGCGAAACTCCACCGTAGGTGGTGTTTTCCTAGAATGAAAATGAAAACTTTGCGTGAAAATATTGGTGAGTAAGAGATACTGTTCTTTTTTATCGTTGAGGAAGTCGGTGAGGCCTGCATTATTCGCCAACCAATAAAAGTCTTCGTAAATACTGGCGGACTCATGAAATTATTACACGGCCATTCGCACGGTCGAACTTCCGACATGCGAGGAAGATGGTACTTGGGCTTATTATTTCCTTCTTTCTTCTTCTCCTCTGAGCTCTTGCTGGAGGAGCCCCTCAATAATCTTTTTAACATTTTCCTTTTCTAAAAATTTCTAAAAAAATTAGTAACTCACAACAAAAGTTAACCAAACTCAACAAGATTGATAGCAACAACTCCTATAAGTGCCTAGAGGCTATATCATGCATTATAACTACTTGGGACCAAGAAAATTTGACATGCAAACTCAATAACAAGGTCACCACAGCAGCATAAATTTGCAACAAATAAAGCACTAGAACAAAAACTAATTGGACCAATGGAGGAGTCACATACCAAGAAAAAATCTCCCCAAATAGTTTGGTGAATGGTGCTTTGAGCAAGGAGATCGAGAATGGCAGCAAAATGAGCTAGAACTCGGGTTTGAGCTTGTTGGGGATTTTTTGGGAGGAAGAAGAAGAGCATGGGTGAAAGGATAAGTGGAGGGGGGGCCACGTGGGGCCCTCGAGGCAGGGGGCGCACCCTGGGTAGGGGGCGCTGATACGTCCAAAACGTATCTATAATTTATGCTTGCTCCATGACTCTTTTGGGTGATATTGCTATGATATTTATACACTTCCATACACTTTTGATCATATTTGTACTAACCTATTAACTCAGTGCACCCCAGTGCCAGTTTCTGTTTTCTGTTGTTTTTGTATTTCAGGTTTTCCCATTACGAGAACTGCCAAAAAAATCCCGGAAAAAATATATAAAAAATCAGCGTTCCAGAAGCTTCCCGGTAGCCAAAGTAGAGCCGTAGGGGGGCCACCAGGGCTCCAGGCACCCTGGTGGCGCGGCCCCCCTCTTGGCCGCGCCGGGGGGGCGCCTGGGCCCCCCAGGCCTCCGCTGATGCCCCCCTTTGGCATATATTTATATCGTGTCCCGAAACCCTCGAGACGGGAACCCTTTTTCGTTATCTCATCTCTGTTCCGCCGCCGCCGCGCTTCCAAGATCGGGAGCACCAGGAGAACTCTTCCCGGCACCCTGCCGGAGGGGAGGATCACCGCCGGGAGCCTCTCCACCACCATGGACGCCTCCCGGATGAGTTGTGAGTAGTCTCCCTTGGACCATGGGTCCATGACCAGTAGCTATGTGATGTTCTCCTCCCGTTCTTGTGCTTCACTAATTAGTCCTCGTGAGCTGCCCTACATGATCGAGGCACATATGTAATCCTTATGCTGTTGCTATGTTGAGTTTGCTGGGATCCGATGGATTGTGAGATTATGTTCAGATTATGTTTGAGTAATATATTTGATCTGCCTCATTTATATTTATGTTCGTAAGTAATTCTTGAATGTTCTCCGTTGTTATTTATTACTTTGGCCAAGTAGTAGGTAGTGACTCCAAGAGGGAACGTTATGCTTGATTGTGGGTTCATGCCCCTCGATGACTAGCTTGAGTGACAGAAACATGAGTCTAGGGGATGTGCTGTTGCCACAAGGGGGAAAACAACGGTGCTTGTGCCCGCGGGTGCAAGGATTGTTTACTTTACGCAAAGTTCGTTTAATGCAGTTGTCTGTTGCTTTGAGTTTACACTATGGGTGGGACTCGCAACTTAATACCAGCGAGATGTTCTGGATAGATATCTCAAGGTGGATGATTAGTAGTAGATGCAGATGGATTTCGGTCTACTTGCCTTGGCGTACCGCCCATGCTTTGAACCTCTACCTTTCTTGTAACATAGTTAGAATTGGTTTGCGCACATAATTCTGTCAATTGCCCAGCTGTAATTCGTTTACCTCACATAGTTGTTTTATCGTCTTTTGGGAGAGAGACATCACTAGTGAACATCATGGGACCCCGGTCCATATTACCATCATTGATCACATCCGCTATTTACTTTCCGCTTTTACTTACTATTTGCAGCAAAACCTATCACTATTATCACTTGCGTTTGATCCTTTGTAAACTACAAGGCCGGAGGGATTGACAACCTCTCTGTACTCGTTGGGAGCAAAGTTATTTGTATCTCTGTGCAGGTCCACGTTGATTGCTAATATCTGGCGCCGTTAGCAGTTGACACCTTCTTGTTGAAACTGGGAGTCTCAGGGAAATCGATCCTTGGTATCTTTGCCAAGGGAAAACTTCCGCTACACTGCATCTCAAACCTTCCACTTGGGGTAACCAACGAGGGGCGAGAAGCCATCAAGCAAAGTTTTCTGGCGCCGTTGCCGGGGACTCCACTCTTCAAGATAGGGGAGTTGCATGCTATCTTTTAATTTTGCTTTTTAGTCTTGTTAGTTTACCTTTCAGTTTTTGCTTTAGTATCTTTTATCGAAAATCACAAAAATAGTTATCTTGCTTGCTTGCTACTATGGGTTCCACCGAGAACACCAAGTTGTGTGACTTCACTAGTCACAACAACGGTGACTTTATCTGCACACCCATCACTACACCTGCCACTTCAGCACCTTCGTATGAAATTAAACCTGCTTTACTGAACCTAGTTATGAAAGATCAATTCTCCGGTGCTGAAGATGATGCTGCTTTACACTTGAACAACTTTGTTGAACTCTGTGATATGCAAAAGTACCAAGAAATAGATGGTGATATTGTTTAGATTAAGCTTTTTCCTTCCTCCTTGAGAGGAGGAGCTAAAATTTGGTTTCAGTCTTTGCCTAGAAATAGCATAGATTCATGGGACAAGTGCAAAGATGCTTTTATTGGAAAGTACTATCCACCTGCTAAAATTATCCAACTAAGAAGTAACATAATGAATTTTAAACAACTGGATAATGAACACGTTGCCCAAGCTTGGGAACGTATGAAATCTCTTATCAAGAACCGCCCTACTCATGGTTTGACTACTTGGATGGTTATCCAAACTTTTTATGCAGGCTTGAACTTTACCTCGCGGAAGTTGTTAGATTCGGCCGCGGGAGGAACTTTTATGTCAACTACACTTGGTGCTGCCACAAAGCTTCTCGATGAGATGATGACCAACTATTCCCAATGGCACACCGAACGCGCTCCAACAGGTAGGAAGGTAAACTCTGTCGAGGAGATTTCCTCCCTAAATGAAAAAGTTGACTTGATCATGTCTCTACTTTCGAAGCAATCTTCTGTTGATCCTCGTGATGTTCCTTTAAATTCTTTGATTGCTCAAGAACAAGTAGATGTGAATTTTATCTCTAGAAACAATTTTAATAACAATGCTTATAGGAGTAATTTTGGTAACAATCCTAGACCATTTCCCTCTAATTCCTATGGGAACAACAATGCTTATCCTAGCACCAAAAACTCCACTACTGAACTAGAGATTATGCTTAAAGATTTCATCACTACTCAAAAAGCCTTTAATAAGAGTGTAGGAGAAAAACTAAACAAACTAGATGATCTCTCTTCGAAGGTAGACAATTTAGCCAATGAGGTAGAATTGCTTAAAATTAGAACTTCTCCTCTTGAGGAGAGGAAGGTCACTCCTATGAATGCTATTCAAGTGCAAATTAATGAAAACATTAGGATGTTGGCTAAACCTAAAGAGAGATGGGCTAGAGAAAGGGAGGAAGAAGATAGAATTAAGAACCTTCCTACCCACCACACTGTTGCTACTATCCAAGTTGTTGAGGATATCCAAACTCTTAGCACCCAATGCACTCCTGGTCCCAATGGACCTATTAATGGTGATGCTATGACTATAGAAACTACCAAACAAGTGAACCTAAAGGACACCACTACCACCTTACTTGATAGTAGTGACCTTGATTTTGACAATTGCACTCTTACCGAAGTTATTGATTTCCTTCACAAGATGTCTAGAGATCCCCGCACTAGCACGCTTAACCTTGCCTTCACAGAGCATATCACTAATGCTCTCATCAAAGCTAGGGAGGAGAAACTTAGAGTAGAAGCCTCCATACCTAGAAAGCTAGAAGATGGTTGGGATCCTATGATAAAAATTAAGTTGAATAACTTCTCTTGTTATGCTTTATGTGATGTTGGTGCTAGTACCTCTGTTATGCCCAAAAGAATATATGATATGCTTAAATTGAAACCTTTTGATTCTTGTTCTTTTGGTGTTCATCTCGTTGATTCTTCCATAAAGAAACCCTTGGGGAGGATCGACGATGTTCTTATCATTGTCAATGACAATTATGTTCCCGTTGATTTTACTATTATGGATATTGAATGTGAACCTTCGTGTCCAATTATTTTGGGACGTCCGTTTCTACGCACTGTTGGTGCTATCATTGACATGAAAGAGGGGAATATAAAATTCCAATTTCCTCTCAAGAAAGGGATGGAACACTTCCCTCGAAAGAAGATTAAGTTACCTTTTGAGTCCGTTATACGGGCTAGCTATTCTTTTACTCTTGATAAAACTTGATCTCTTTGCATTATGCCTAGCTTAAAGGCATAAAAGAAAGCGCTTTTGGGAGGCAGCCCACATGAATAAATTTTATTTTGCTTTTATTGTGTCCTGATGTTGTTACTACAGTAGCATCATCATTGTATCTTTACTTTTCAATTTTGTGCCAAGTGTAGCCTCTGATTGCAAGAAAGTTCAAAAGTTGTGACGTGCTGTCCAGGAAACAGATTCTGTCCTTGGATAGAAAAATTCGTATAAAATCACCAGATCATCTTTTTGGTCTGAATTTTTTCGACAGCGTGCTCTATACAATTGTATTTTGTGCGTCTGTTTTGAGTTTTTTGATTAGAGTTGCAGAAGTGCCCCGGAAAAATCATTTACTACCTGCCGTTGTGCTTTTCACAGATTCTGTCCTGTTTTACCTTTCCTTCATTTTGCAAACCTATAGCTTGCTTTTTCTTTGCAAAAACCATTTGGCAATCTTGAGAAACAGTAGGCCTTCAAGAATATCATTATTTCCAGCAAGGAACAATTATTTTATTATGGGTACTAACCTCGCTAATCAGATTATGATGAGTTATGTATGAAGGGAGTTTTCAAGTGTGCGAGGGAAGATGATAAAAAGATTCAGGAGTGTCAAACGCTCAAGCTTGGGGATGCCCCCATGCACCCCCAAGAAATTTTCAAGGAGACTCAAGAGTCTAAGCTTGGGGATGCCCCCGTGCATCCCCTTCTCCATCAACATTATCAGTTCGTCTTTCGTTCCACTATATTTTTATCACTTCATGTGTTATGTGCTATGCTTGGAGCGTCTTGCTTTTAGTTTCCTTTTTAGTTTTCTTTAGCTTTTCATAACGAGTCGGAACTCAGCTTTCTTTGTTTGGGAGAGAAACACGCTCCACTTCTACCTAGAACATAACATACAATTTTCATGTCTATTCTTGCTGTGTGTGTTCTTTGTCTTTTAATAGCTACTATCATGCTTAGCTTTTAGTTTTCATGCCTATCTTTTTAAAAAGAGCTTTTGTTTAGTTGGTTGCTTGAACTCTCTTTAGTTATCATGCTTATCTTATCAAGAGAGTTTGCTTCTGTTGCATTGGTTGATATATCTATGATAAAAAAGCTACGTGCATAATGGTGCTTAGTAGTTCATGTTTTCTTATGGTTAGTCTCAAATAGCTGGGGGGTTTCCAATGTGTTATTGGAGTACCAACATGATTTGTTTGCCTATGATGTGGTATGGTTTAGTAATATCTTCCTTCAAGAATTTATTTTGATTGACTTGGCGTATGCTCACGCATATTTAAGACTGTAAAGAAAGTCTGTCAAGCCTTGATGATATTTTGTTTCTGAGTAGCGATATAACTTCCATGCCTGATTCAATGTTGCTTTGTCGCTCTGCATGATTATGACCATCATTGCTCTCTTAGTTGGTCGCTCCCAGTCTTTTGCTAACCTCCACCTCTACTAAGCGGACTAACTGCTTGTGCATCCAAAATCCTTTAAACCAGTTATGCCATATGAGTCCACTATACCTTCCTACATGGTATTTACCTGCCATTCCTAACGAAGACTTTCATGTACCATCTCGAAATTATTCAAAAAAATGCATTTCTATTTTGTGCCTCTGTTTTAAGTCCATGAGGAAGTAGTAGTTAATTCATGATCTTTTTAAGTTGCACAAGCTTCACCCCGGGATTGCATGTCTAATGTGCAAACCCATAACACGAGAAGGAACTGGCATTGAGTGCGCCCGGCTCAAAATTAATATAACGAACAAACCCTCCTTCACGCTTTGTTCATGAGAAATCAGAAAACTTTGGCAGTGATAAACAAAGGAGATTAAGAGGATGTGATCGTCCTCATTCGGGAGCCGTTCCTCGAAACTTGTCCATCTCAAGAAGTTATTGAGTTGTCTGCTAGCATTCGTTGACGGAACATGCATAATCTAAAAAAAATTATTACCTCTATTTTTAAAACCAAGAGCTCTGGTACATGATTTGTCTTTGTTTCCGACTACGGGTTTTCAACCTTGCCAACAAAAGCCACGGTTCGAGAGTCTCCACCTTCTTATAAAGCACCAACTACTGAGAGCATGATTGTCATTCTGAGTGTAATGTGCATTGTCCCAAAGTAGCATTGTCTTTTGCATGATTATGATATCGTTCATTCTGAAATCATTGTATCTAGTCATCACTTAAACCTTGGAGGTGCCCCTGCATTTATGTTTTGCTTCACTAAAGGGGGCAAGCGAGATATCACTTTATCATATTTGCACACCATGCTCATTACAAATCTATTTGATGTTTCAGTATCATGTTGTAAAACTTTTAGTTCTTTGTGATTTTCTCATGAGGCAACTTAATTACTACAGATTCATTGTCTCAGTAAGCTTTTGTCATATGACTATGAAAAATAAAAAGAGTCCTATATGGTTAATAGCATGTCACCACAGAAATTATTCTTGTTATCATTTACCTACTCGAGGACGAGCAGGAATTAAGCTTGGGGATGTTGATACGTCCAAAACGTATCTATAATTTCTGCTTGCTCCATGCCTCTTTTGGGTGATATTGCTATGATATTTATACACTTCCATACACTTTTGATCATATTTGGACTAACCTATTAACTCAGTGCACCCCAGTGCCAGTTTCTGTTTTCTGCTGTTTTTGTATTTCAGGTTTTCCCATTACAAGAACTGCCAGAAAAATCCCGGAAAAATTATATAAAAAATCAGCGTTCCAGAAGCTTCCCGGTAGCCAAAGTAGAGCCGGAGGGGGGCCACCAGGGCTCCAGGCGCCCTGGTGGCGCGGCCCCCATACTGGCCGTGCCGGGGGGGCGCCTGGGCCCCCCAGGCCTCCGCTGATGCCCCCCTTTGGCATATATTTATATCGTGTCCCGAAACCCTCGAGACGGGAACCCTTTTTCGCGATCTCATCTCTGTTCCGCCGCGGCCGTGCTTCCAAGATCGGGAGCACCAGGAGAACTCTTCCCGGCACCCTGCCGGAGGGGAGGATCACCACCGGGAGCCTCTCCACCACCATGGACGCCTCCCGGATGAGTTGTGAGTAGTCTCCCTTGGACCATGGGTCCATGACCAGTAGCTATGTGATGTTCTCCTCCCGTTCTTGTGCTTCACTAATTAGTCCTCGTGAGCTGCCCTACATGATCGAGGCACATATGTAATCCTTATGCTGTTGCTATATTGAGTTTGCTGGGATCCGATGGATTGTGAGATTATGTTCAGATTGTGTTTGAGTAATATATTTGATCTACCTCTTTTATATTTATGTTCGTAAGTAATTCTTGCATGTTCTCCGTTGTTATTTATTGCTTTGGCCAAGTAGTAGGTAGTGACTCCAAGAGGGAACGTTATGCTTGATTGTGGGTTCATGCCCCTCGATGACTAGCTTGAGTGACAGAAACATGAGTCTAGGGGATGTGATGTTGCCACAAGGGGGAAAACAATGGTGCTTGTGCCCGCGGGTGCAAGGATTGTTTACTTTACGCAAAGTTTTTTTAATGCAGTTGTCTGTTGCTTTGAGTTTACACTATGGGTGGGACTCGCAACTTAATACCAGCGAGATGTTCTGGATAGATATCTCAAGGTGGATGATTAGTAGTAGATGCAGATGGATTTCGGTCTACTTTCCTTGGCGTACCGCCCATGCTTTGAACCTCTACCTTTCTTGTAACATAGTTAGCATTGGTTTGCGCACATAATTCTGTCAATTGCCCAGCTGTAATTCGTTTACCTCACATAGCTGTTTTATCGTCTTTTGGGAGAGAGACATCACTAGTGAACATCATGGGACCCCGGTCCATATTACCATCATTGATCACATCCGCTATTTACTTTCCGCTTTTACTTACTATTTGCAGCAAAACCTATCACTATTATCACTTGTGTTTGATCCTTTGTAAACTACAAGGCCGGAGGGATTGACAACCTCTCTGTACTCGTTGGGAGCAAAGTTATTTGTATATGTGTGCAGGTCCACGTTGATTACTAATATCTGGCGCCGTTAGCAGTTGACACCTTCTTGTTGAAACTGCGAGTCTCAGGGAAATCGATCCTTGGTATCTTTGCCAAGGGAAAACTTCCGCTACACTGCATCTCAAATCTTCCACTTGGGGTAACCAACGAGGGGCGAGAAGCCATCAGGCGCCCTGTGCCCTCGAGGCCATGTGATGGCTCCCCTCATTGTGTGTTCGGTGCCATATTTTCTTAAATATTCTGGAAAAAATCATATTTCATTTTCATGGCATTTGGAGAACTTTTATTTTCGGTATATTTTTTATTGCACGGATAAGTCTGGAAACAGACAGATAATGTTATTTTTCTTTTATTTAACCTAATTAACAGAAAGTAAAAGGAGGGTACAAAAGGTTTGTGCCATCTGGATTCACCTATCCCATGTTCATCAAAAGGAATCCATTAACAAGGTTGATCAGGTCTTGTTAATAAACTCTTTCCGAGTAACATGAAACCGAAGAATTTTCGAATAACACTAGGTTACCTCAATGGGGATATGTATGTCCCCAACAATAAGTATGTCATATGCCTTCTTGATAGTAGGAATAGGAAACTCAAAATCTCCAATAGTGATAGTTGAAGTTTTTCCAATATAATTGATACTATGGACCTGAGGTTGTTTCCTCGGAAAATGTACCGTATGCTCATTACCATTGACATGAAAAGTGACATTACCTTTGTTGCAATCAATAACAGCCCCTGCAGTATTCAGAAAAGGTCTTCCAAGAATAATAGACATACTATCGTCCTCGGGAATATCAAGTATAACAAAGTCCATTAGAATAGTAACATTCGCAACTACAACAGGCACATCCTCACAAATTCCGATAGGTATAGCAGTTGATTTATCGGCCATTTGCAAAGATATTTCAGTAGGTGTCAACTTATTCAAGCCAAGTCTACGGTATAAAGAGAGAGGCATAACACTAACACCAGCTCCAAGATCACACAAAGCAGTTTTAACATAGTTTCTCTTAATGGAGCAAGGTATAGTACGTACTCCTGGATCTCCTAATTTCTTAGGCATTCCACCCTCAAAAGTGTAATTGGCAAGCATGGTGGAGATTTCTACTTCAGGTATCTTTCTTTTGTTGGTAATAATATCTTTCATATACTTGGCATAAGGATTTGTTTTAAGCACATCAGTCAAACGCATACGCAAAAAGATAGGTCTAATCATTTCAGCGAAGCGCTCAAAATCCTCATCATCCTTTTTCTTAGATGGTTTCGGAGGAAAAGGCATGGGTTTCTGAACCCATGGTTCTCTTTCCCTACCATGCTTCCTAGCAACAAAGTCTCTCTTATCATAACGTTGATTCTTTGATTGTGGGTTATCAAGATCAACATCAGGTTCAATCTCTACGTCATTATCATTGCTAGGTTGAGCATCATCATGAACATCATTATTAATATTATCACTAGGTTCATGTTCATTACCAGATTGTGTCTCAGCATCAGAAACAGATATATTATTGGGATATTCAGGTGTGTCAGCTACATGTTCACTAGGAGCTTGCAGAGTCCTATCATTTTTCTTTTTCTTCTTCTTAGAAGAACTAGGTGCATCTAAGTTAGCTCTCTGAGAATCTTGCTCAATTCTCTTAGGGTGGCCCTCAGGATACAGAGGTTCCTGAGTCATTCTACCACCTCTAGTCACAACTCTAATGGCATTATCACTATTCTTACTATTTAATTCATTGAGCACATCATTCTGAGCCTTAAGTACTTGTTCTACTTGAGTGGTGACCATAGAAGCATGTATACTAATAAGTTTCAGTTCACCTTTAGCTCTAGACAGATAATCACTCAAGCGTTCAATCATATAAGCATTGTGTTGTAACTGTCGACCAACATAAGCATTGAAGTTTTCTTATTTCACAATAAAATTGTCAAACTTAACTAAACATTGGCTAGAAGACTTATAACGAGGAATATCACCTTCATCAAATCTATAAAGAGAATTTACCTTTACTACCTGTGTCGGGTTATCAAGACCATGTATTTCTTCAATAGGAGGTAAATTCTTTACAACTTCAGCTTTAATACCTTTTTCCTTCATAGATTTCTTTGCCTCTTGCATATCTTCAGGACCGAGAAATAAAACACCTCTTTTCTTTGGAGTTGGCTTAGGGGCTGGTTCAGGAAGTGTCCAATTATTTTCACTAGTCGTGAACCCATGCACTTGCACGGGCTAGTGCTTTATTTAATTTTTATTATTTGTGTTAATTTTTTATGTTACAACTCGACGTATTAATCACTTTCATCCATATAAGGCCTCTGAATAGAATCATAATAATGGGGAAAAGAAAATAAAGATCATATTCCCAAGGATAATCTTAATACTTGAACATTATGTACGGGAAAGCAATTTAACGGCATTACACAATTACCATTCATATGCTATTGTGAAATATATTTTTCCTTCTGTAACCCATTAAGCACACATATAGTTTAACCCTTTCATTTAAATAACTATATATGAATTATTTTCTTGTTTCTAAAACACAAAAACGATCACCAAAAAAAGGTAGATGACAGCACCATTATAAATAGTGATAACATAATTAACTCTCCCCTAATGCTAATTTATGATAGCCCTTGTAATGTAGTAATGCAAGAAATAACTGGATCAGATGGCTGGACATATCTTTCATCTTTTTTCTTTTCCGCTGAACATGAATATTTAGGAAGTCTGTGATTGAGAAGAAATCATCCATTTAAATGACCCACCATAATAATATGGTTTTGTCCATCAATCAATGCAGGCGCCAGGGACCTCCTGTTTGTAGAAAACCATCCCATTGATCGTAACTTGTTGCATTTTTACCGTTTTGGCTTGGGTAAAGGAAGAGTGTGAAAATAACTCTAAAGTAGTGTTCCTAATGGCAAATGGAGTTGCTAGTTCTCCAAAAAAAGCAACGCCAATATTTGTAGTATACACAATTTCTTTGGATGTTTATCATTTTCTTTGGTGCCAACTGCATAATGAAAATTAAGCGAATAATTAAAAAATATTTGGAAGATATAGTCTAAATTGGCATGAGTCAGGAATCTTAGACTCTAGAGTATTGAGCTAGTGCAGATATATTTCAGCCAGTGTTGATGGGGACAGAGGATATCACAACAATAGATGAATCTAATCATCAAGGTAGACATGTGAGGTATAAATAAGCAAAGCAAACAATGTGTCACTGGCTCACTTTCTTGTTTAGACATTCGTACTACAAACTCTCTATTTGATATGACTTTTCCAAAGCCACACCCGAGCCCTGCAACAAAGTAGATCAACAATAATAATCCTGCATGGCAACGAATAGAGGATTCCTGCCTCTTTGCCATAAAGCGTCACAATTTACGTCAAAAATACTATATAATAAATAGTTTTATCTTTTAAAAAACATGGTGATATCCCATCAAAAGTTACTGTGGATGTTGATATTAATTTATTCGAACTTGGTCAAAGATAGAAAAGTTTGACTTTTTAAAATATTAATACACTTTGTAATAAAATTGGAGTAAAATTGGATTATCTCTAAATATCCTTGCTTAGATTTCCTGCTACATATAGAAGTGCATCCTCAGTATTTTGAAGAGCAAACATAAATAGGTGAATTGAAATATTTAAATGTTTCTAGAGATCATGAAGTTAAAAGGGCTAGATAGAGCAACATATATACTGGTCAAAGCATAGCGTTAAAGGAAGTAATAACACATCTAAAGAAATTTCGGGAAAATCTGTCATGCAATGAAATAAAGTACTACCTCCGTCTAGGTGAATAAGTCATTTGCGTAGTTCTAGGTCATCGATTTGAGGGATTAAATATGTGTTATATGTCATGAAAAGTATATCACTAGATTTCTACACGGATGTAGTTTCTAAATATATATTTTTCGCATATAATACATATTTAGATAGTTAAATCGTCGACCTAGAACTACGTGAATGACTTATTCACCTAGACGGAGGTAGTAGCATGATTTGCGTAAAAGCACATTTAGCATAAAGTGCACCGCACGGGTTCTTTTTTACTTTTAACTGTGAAGACTAAATTAAATAAAAACTTGCAAATAAGCACGGACTAATGGTGTACGGACATGAGAATTATACTTGTTATATGATCATTAAATCATGGATATATGTGTAAATGATGCATATATAGCTACATAGGTTAGTAGCATAAATGAAAGATTCTGTATGTGAGGACGGATTAACCATTTGCATACGTTAACTTTAACTTCCTAGTATGGATACTATCACCATGGAGATAATAATCAAAATTACATTATTAGTTATGATCATTCTCCTAAAACTTAATCACATATCAACGAATAGAGTGAAACTATCGTATGTCCGCGTAAATGACATTGTTGAACCTGATATATGGATTTTCACAGAACATAGAAGAAGTAAAAACTTGAATCTCTGTCTCACATGGTGGTGGTCAAAAAATCTAATTAAGAAGGCTTTCTATGAGATGAACTCAGATAGAGTAAGCGGGAGATTAACAATGTAGAGTAGTAAGAGACAACTATCTTTGAGCTTACCAAAGAGTATCCAGATTAGCAGAGATTCTATCCATGATTTAGTCATAGCCAGCGACAGCAATTCCAATATAATATCCATGATTTAGTCATAGCCAGCGACAGCAATTCCAATATAATCATCAAAACACACAAAAACATGGTGCAGCTGGTGTTATAACACCCAGGATGCCACAGGCTCCAAATATGTTCATGTCAACCACCGAGGGAGTCGCCTCTACAGCTGGCATCTCCACCAGCTTTGTTTGGAGGACCAGAATAACAGCAGCCTATTCACCCAGGCCGGCCTTGCCTAGGACCCCATGTGAGACGCATGGGGATGAGAGAAGGTGGTAGAGAAGTAGTCTGCTAAGAACTCCATGTTGGAAGAGCAGCGAAGATGGTGAAGCGAAGGACTGCAAGGGAAAAGACACGCTCTTGTTGTGTTCCAATCTTGTGCCCGGCGTGAGTTTTCGTATATGGTGTTCCTGCCAGTGATTCGACGTGGCTTCCATAGCGATTGATCCATCAGCCAACTCTGAAACCAATCGACCCTCTGAAGTTGATTTGCATGTACGTGTTTGTTTTCTAAGCCAAAACGACCAGCCGGCGAATCACAATGTACAATACGTCATACGTGTACGCTCAACCAACTCGTCAATCAATCAACCTCTTCAAGTTCATTTGAATGTGCTTGTGTGTTTTCTAAGCCAAAACGACCAGCGGCCGGGGAATTGCAAATTATAAGCTAAAGGTCTACACAATTATAACTTCGTCCAACAGCTTTTATTTCTGGATTAACCAAATAGATAAGGGAGAGACCTGAGAAAGATGTACATAGATTGAGCCAGGGAATAAGAGAAGGGAGAGGCCTGAGAGATATACACAGGTTGAACCAGGAAAAAGTATACGTCAGAGGTGAGAGTTTGGGTCAGGTTTAAGACGTACATGAGAAAGGGAGATATATGCGAGATTGAGCAAAGAAAAAAAATGTATTTAAGAGATTGGGTCAGATTTAGGTGTGACGTATGTGAGAATCAGAATTAACTCGATCTACACCGTAATAACTTGGCCCCACAGGATTAACGGTTCCTAATTACTGATTAACGTCAGAATTTCTAGGGAGTCTCTAATTAGTATAAGTATAGATTGGCCAGCATATTATTCAATAGTAATTCAGCTTGTTCCACTGTTCTTTCCCTGAAAACACAACCAACACAACTATCCAGGTGGTCTCTGGAAGCATCGGTTAGTCCATTATAAAAGACATCAAGTATATCATGCATCTCAAGAGGATGATCAGTCAAAGCATTAAGTAACTGGAGAAGCCTCCCCCAAGCTTGTGGGAGACTCTCTTCTTCAGTTTGAGCAAAGTTATATATTTCTCGTAAGTCAGCTTGTTTCTTATGAGCAGGAAAATATTTAGCAGAGAAGTAATACATCATATCCTGGGGACTACGCACACAACGAGGATCAAGAGAATTAAACCAAGTCTTAGCATCACCCTTTAACGAGAACGGAAATAGCGTAAGGATATAATAGTAGCGAATTTTTTCATCATTGGTAAACAGGGTGGCTATATCATTCAACTTAGTAAGGTGTGCCACAACAGTTTCAGACTCATAGCCATGAAAAGGATCAGATTCAACCAAAGTAATTAACTCAGGATCAACAGAGAATTCATAATCCTTATCAGTGACACAGATAGGTGAAGTAGCAAAAGCAGGGTCATGTTTCATTCTAGCATTCAAGGACTTTTCTTTCAGGTTAGCTAATAACTTCTTAAGATCATATCTATCATTGCAAGCAAGAAAGTCTCTAGCAGTTTCTTCATCCATAACATAACCCTCAGGCACAACAGGCAATTCATATCTATTGAGAGTAGTTTCATCATCTCTTTCATAAATATCATCAACATTTGCACTCTCCCTAACCTTAGCAATTTGTTCATCTAGAAATTCACCTAGTGGCACAGTATCAGTCATAGAGGTAGTTTCATCATACATAGCAGAAGTAGCATCATCCAGAACATATGACATATCAGATTCAATAGCAGGAGTAGGTGTCGCAAGTTTCCTCATAACAGAAGGAGAATCAAGTGCGGAGCTAGATGGCAGTTCCTTACCTCCCCTCGTAGTTGAGGGTAAGATCTTGGTTTTTGAGTCCTTCAAATTCTTCATAGTGATAAAAAGATATAAATCCCAAGTGACTTAAAGAATAGAGTTATGCTCCCCGGCAACGGCGCCAGAAATAGTCTTGATAACCCAGAAGTGTAGGGGATCGCAACCATTTTTGAGGGTAAAGTATTAAACCCAAATTTATTGATTCGACACGAGGGGAGCCAAAGAATACTATTAAGTATTAGCAGCTGAGTTGTCAATTCAACCACACCTGGAAACTTAGTATCTGTAGCAAGATAGTTTAGTAGCAAAGTAATATGATAGTGGCGGTAGCAGCAATAAAAGTAACGATAGTGTTTTTGTAGTTTTTGTAATAATAGCAACGGAAAAGTAAATAAGCAGCAAGCAATATAGGTAAAGCTCGTAGACATTGGCTCGGTGATGGGAAATTACGTCGGATGCAATTCATCATGTAGAAGTTATAACCTAGGGTGACACAGAACTAGCTCCAGTTCATCAATGCAATATAGGCATGTATTCCGAATATAGTCATACGTGCTTATGGAAAAGAACTTGCATGACATCTTTTGTCCTACCCTCCCGTGGCAGCGGGGTCCTATTGGAAACTAAGGGATATTAAGGCCTACTTTTAATAGAGTACCGGACCAAAGCATTAACACATAGTGAATACATGAACTCCTCAAACTATGGTCATCACCGGGAGTGGTCCCGATTATTGTCACTTCGGGGTTACCGGATCATAACACATAGTAGGTGACTATAGACTTGCAAGATAGGATCAAGAACACACATATATTCATGGAAACATAATAGGTTCAGATCTGAAATCATGGCACTCGGGCCCTAGTGACAAGCATTAAGCATAGCAAAGTCATAGCAACATCAATCTCAGAACATAGTGGATACTAGGGATCAAACCCTAACAAAACTAACTCGATTACATGATAGATCCCATTCAACCCATCACCGTCCAGCAAGCCTACGATGGAATTAATCACGCACGGCGGTGAGCATCATGGAATTGGTGATGTAGGAAGGTTGATGATGACGATGGCGACGATCTCCACTCTTCGGAGCCCTGAACGGACTCCAGATCAACCCTCCCGAGAGAGATTAGGGCTTGGCGGCGGCTCCATCTCGTGAAACGCGATAATTCCTTCTCTCTTATTTTTTCTCCCCGAAACGGAAGATATAGGACCTGGGGGTATGTCGGTGGAGCATCGGGGGGCCCTCGAGGCAGGGGGCGCGCCCTGGGAACGGGGCGTGTCCCCACCCTCGAGGACAGGCCGTGGGCCCCCCGGTGAGTATCTTCTTGCAGATATTTTTTATATTTTCTGAAATCATTCTCCATTGATTTTCAGGCGATTCCAAGAACTTTTTATTCTGCACAAAAACAACACCATGGCAGTTCTGCTGAAAACAGCGTCAGTCCGGGTTAGTTCCATTCAAATCATGCAAGTTAGAGTCCAAAACAAGGGCAAAAGGGTTTGGAAAAGTAGATACGTTGGAGACGTGTCAGACCACAAGGCCTTCATACGCCGACGTAGATAGGCCCATGTAAAATCATGCAATATGGGCCCACCCCTTGAGGCAACGGGATTTTGAATCGGCGCCGATCGCGTCTCCGTTAATCCCGCCGATCTGGGTGGGGTTGCCACTGGGCGTGGCGGAGACGCTGCAACAGCAAAGAAGGAGCAGACTTCGCCGGCAGCAGGAGTTGAAGACGTCGCTAGCAGGGGGTGTTGACGATGAGGTCGCTGTCAAGTTGGAGGAAACTGGCGGCTCACAGGAAGGAGATGACAAGCGCACAGTTGATGCAGATGAATCAGAATAGCCTGACCACAAAGCCTTCATACGCCGACGTAGATAGGCCCATGTAAAATCATGCAATATGGGCCCACCCATTGATTCAGCAGCATTTTGATAGGTGTTGATCGTGTTTCTATCAATCCAGCCGATCTGGGCGACAAAACCGGCGCCAGAGAGCCACCACGAACCACTGCGGGCACGTGCTTGGCTGCAACCAAGAACTGGCCCAACACGGGCGGCGGCGTGATCCGGTGCGGTGGCAGGGGGCTCTCCATGCGCCCATTCGAGAAGCGCGTGACACCCTGATGGGCCTCTAACCCCTCGTTGGTTACCCCAAGTGGAAGGTGAAAGATGCAGTGTTGTGGAAGTGTTTTCCCTTAGCAAAGATGCCAAGGATCGAATCCCAGAGACTCCTAGGTTCAACAAGTAGGTGTCAACTGCTAACGGCGCGGATTAGCAATCAACGTGGACCTGCACACAGATACAAATAACTTTGCTCCCAACGAGTACAGAGAGGTTGTCAATCCCTCCGGCCTTGTAGTTCACAAAGGATTAAACGCAAATGATAGTAGTGATAGATAGTGTTTGCCATAGTAAATAATAGCGAAAAGTAAATAGCGGATGTGATCAATGATGGTAATATGGACCGGAGTATCATGATGTTCACTAGTGATGTCTCTCTCCCAAAAGACGATAAAACAGCTATGTGAGGTAAACAAATTACAGCTGGGCAATTGACAGGACCACGAACGCAAACCAATGCTGATTACATTGCAAGAAAGGTTGAGGTTCAAAGCATGGGCGGTACGCCAAAGTAAGTAGACCGAAATCCATCAATATCTACTACTAATCATCCACCTTGAGATATCTATCCAGAACATCTCGCTGGTATTAAGTTGCGAGTCCCACCCATAATGTAAACTCAATGCAACACACAACTGCATTAAAAGAACTTTGCGTAAAGTAAACAATCCATGCACCCGCGGGCACAAGCACCGTTGTTTTCCCCCTTGTGGCAACAACACATCCCCTAGACTCATGTTTCTGTCACTCAAGCTAGTCATCGAGGGGCATGAACCCACAATCGAGCATAACGTTCCCTCTTGGAGTCACTACGTATTACTTGGCCAAAGCAATAAATAACAACGGAGAACATGCAAGAATTACTTATGAACATAAATATAAAAGAGGTAGATCAAATATATTACTCAAGATCAATCTGAACATAATCTCATAATCCATCGGATCCCAGCAAACTCATCATAGCAACAGCATAAGGATTACATATGTGCCTCGATCATGTAGGGCAGCTCACGAGGACTAATTAGTGAAGCACAAGAACGGGAGGAGAACATCACATAGCTACTGGTCATGGACTCATGGTCCAAGAGAGACTACTCACAACTCATCCGGGAGGCGTCCATGGTGGTGGAGAAGCTCCCGATGGTGATCCTCCCCTCCGGCAGGGTGCCGGGAAGAGTTCTCCTGGTGCTCCCGATCTTGGAAGCGGCGGCGGCGGCGGAACAGAGATGAGATCGCGAAAAAGAGTTCCCGTTCCGAGGGTTTCGAAGGACGCTCTAAATATATGCCGAAGGGGGGCACCATACGGGGCTCGGGGGGCCCAGGTGCCCCCCCGGCGCGGCCCGGGGGGGCGCGCCGCCAGGGCGCCTGGAGCCCTAGTGCCCCCCCCCCCCACCGGCTGTCCTTCGGGCGCAAGGTAGGTTTCGGAACACTGATTTTTTATATGATTTTTCCGGATTTTTCCTGACAGTTCTCGTAACGTGAAAACCTGAAATACAAAAACAACCGAAAATAGAAACTGGCACCGGGGTGCACTGGATTAGTAGGTTAGTCCAAATATGATCAAAAGTGTATGGAAGTGTATGAATATCATAGCAATATCACCCAAAAGTGGCATGGAGCAAGCAGAAATTATAGATACGTTTTGGACGTATCAACATCCCCAAGCTTAATTCCTGCTCGTCCTCGAGTAGGTAAATGATAACAAGAATAATTTCTATGGTGACATGCTATTAACCATATAGGACTTATTCATAGTCATATGAAAAAAGCTTACTGAGACAATGATTCTATAGTAATTAAGTTGCCTCATGAGAAAATCACAAATGACTGAAAGTTTTACAACATGAAACTGAAACATCAAGAAGATTTGCAATGAACATGATGTGCAAATATGATAAAGTGATATCTAGCTTGCCCCCTTTAGTGAAGCAAAACATAAATGCAGGGGCACCTTCAAGGTTTAAGTGATGACTAGATACAATGATTTCAAAATAAACGATATCACAGTCATGCAAAAGACAATGCTACTTTGGGACAATGCACATTACACTCAGAATGACAATCATGCTCTCAGTAGTTGGTGCTTTTTAAAAGAAGGTGGAGACTCAACATAAAAGTAAAAGAATGGTTATGTGCTAGAGCTTTTTATTTTGAAAACATAGAAGCAGTTTTGCCAACAGTAGTAGTACTTCATATGTGTCATGCATAAGACATCCTATAAGTTGCAAGCCTCATGCATCGAATACCAATAGTGCTCGCACCTTGTCCTAATTAGCTCGGATTTCCATGGGTTATCATTGCATTACATATGTTTTAACCAAGTGTCACAAAGGGGTACCTCTATGCCACCTGTACAAAGGTCCAAGGAGATAAATCGCATTTGATTTCTCGTTTTTGATAGATCTCAACTTGAGGACATCCATACCGGGACAACATAGAAAATAGATGATGGACTCCTCTTTAATGCATAAGCATATTCTCATAAGAGATTGAGGATTAATGTCCAAGCTAAAACTTCCACCATGATGCATGGCTTTGGTTGGCGGCCCAATGTTCTTCTCTAACAATATGCATACTCATTCAACCCATGGCAAATCACCCTTACTTTGGACAAGACGAACATGCATAGCAACTCACATGATATTCAACGAAAGTGTGACAGTTGATGGCGTCCCCAGAAACATGGTTACCGCTCAGCAAGCAACTTATAAGAAATAAGATACATAGGCAACATATTCTTTACCACAATAGTTTTTAAGCTACTTTCCCATGAGCTATGTATTGCAAGGTTAGTCTGCTTAGTACAGGTGGAGGTTAGCAAAAGACTAGGAGCGACCAACTAAGAGAGCAATGGTGGTCATAATCATGCAGAGCGACAAAGCAACATTGAATCAGGCATGGTAGTTATATCGCTACTCAGAAATAAAAGATCATCCAGGCTTGATAGACTTTCTTTACAGTCTTAAATATGTGTGAGCATACGCCAAGTCAATCGAAATAAATTCTCGAAGGAAGATATTACTAAACCATACCACATCATCGGCAAACAAATCAAGTTGGTACTCCAATAACACATTGGGAATCCCCCAGCTATTTGAGACTAACCACAAGAAAACCTGAACTACTAAGCACCATTATGCACGTAGCATATTTATCACAGACATATGAACCAATGCAACGGAAGCAAACTCTCTTAATAAGATAAGCATGATAATTAAAGAGAGTTCAAGCAACCAACTAAACAAAAGCTCTTTGAAAAGATAAGCATGAATACTAAGAGCAGAGCATGATAGTAGCTATTAAAAGACAAAGAACACACACAGCAAAGATAGACATGAAAATTCTATGTTATGTTCTAGGTAGAAGTGGAGCGTGTTTCTCTTCCACATAAAGAAAGCTGAGTTCCGACTCGTTATGAAAAACTAAAAGCAAGACGCTCCAAGCATAGCACATAACACATGAAGTGATAAAAATATAGCGAAACGAAAGACGAACTGATAATGTTGATGGAGAAGGGGATGCACGGGGGCATCCCCAAGCTTAGACGCTTGAGTCTCCTTGAATATTTCTTGGGGGTGCACGGGGGCATCCCCAAGCTTGAGCGCTTGACACTCCTGAATCTTTTTATCATCTTCCCTCGCACACTTGAAAACTCCCTTCATACATAACTCATTATAATCTGATTAGCGAGGTTAGTACCCTTAATAAAATAATTATACCTTGCTGGAAATAAAGATATTATTAAATTTCTACTGTTTCTCAAGATTGCCAAAAGGTTTTTGCAAAGAAAAAGCAAGCTCTTGGTTTGCAAAATGAAGGAAAGACAAAACAGGACAGAATCTGTGAAAAACAGAACAGCAGGTAGTAATTGATTTGTTCGGGGCACTTCTGCAACTCAAATCAAAAAACTCAGAACAGACGCACGAAAGACAATTATATAGAGAATGCTGTCGAAAAAATTCAGACCAAAAAGATGATCTGGTGATTTTATACGAATTTTTCTATCCAAGGACAGAATCTGTTTCCTGGACAGCACCTCACAACTTTTGAACTTTCTAGCAATCAGAGGCTATACTTGGCACAAATATGAAAAGCAAAGATACAATGATGATGCTACAGCAGTAAACAACATCAAGACACAACAAAAGCAAAAAAATTATTCATGTCGGCTGCCTCCCAAAAGCGCTTTCTTTTATGCCTTTAAGCTAGGCATAATGCATAGAGGAATCAATAACCATCATAATAATCGGAGTTATAAATTGATTCATAAGGTTCCTCAACAAGTTCACTCTTGTTCCTTCTAGGAAAGGGGTACACACATTTTGCCTTCCCGCGTAAGCGGATTTGTCCCTTACCTATATCGATGAAGCCTTTTACCGCTCGGAGGAAGTCCCTTCCAAGCACTATATTTCCTTGGTTTGGCTCCATGATGAAGAAATCCACCATTGCAATCCCTTTAAGGAATTTAAGTGGCACATCTTTTATTCTTCCCTGGATTTCAGAAATATCTCCATTAGTGTGTTCATGATAAGATGGTAGTATATCCATGTTAAATTTTAAAGAATCATGAACAGTTTTTGACATAGTAGAAACCATAGATCCAATATCACAATAAGCAAGGAAGTCTTGATTAGAGATGCTAATCCTAACAAGAGGCTCCCAGTCATTATCTATTTCCAAAATATCTCTCTTATTGGGTTTGGGTTTCTCTACCTTCATTAAGTCTAGAGCATCCATTCTCTTTTCAATAGTAGCAAGTCTATCTATGACAGTATCAAAATTATGATCATAAACAAAGTAACTAGATAGACCATGTATAATTTCAAGAGCTCTAGCTTCATCACACTCTAGGAAATCTCCCTCGGCTATAATGTCAAGAGAGTGTTTACACCATTTAAAAAGACCCTGGTGAAAATTACTAAGCACAATTTTTATAGGTATCCAAGGCATAATTCTCCTATGTGCATCAGAAATTCTGTCCCATGCCTTCTTCATATTTTCTCCATCCCTTTGATGGAAATCTAGAACTTCTGATTCCCTCAAAGCACCATATCCTGACATGTTTGGCTAAACAGAAAGGACTACTAACAGAAAGGTAAATAATATTTTTGTGATTTTTGATAAAAGATACTAAAGCAAAAACTGAAAGGTAAACTAACAAGACTAAAAGCAAAGGTAAAAGATAGCATGCAACTCCCCTATCCTGAAGAGTGGAGTCCCCGGCAACGGCGCTAGAAAATACTCCTTGATGGGCCTCTAACCCCTCGTTGGTTACCCCAAGTGGAAGGTGAAAGATGCAGTGTTGTGGAAGTGTTTTCCCTTAGCAAAGATGCCAAGGATCGAATCCCCAGAGACTCCTAGGTTCAACAAGTAGGTGTCAACTGCTAACGGCGCGGATTAGCAATCAACGTGGACCTGCACACAGATACAAATAACTTTGCTCCCAACGAGTACAGAGAGGTTGTCAATCCCTCCGGCCTTGTAGTTCACAAAGGATTAAACGCAAATGATAGTAGTGATACATAGTGTTTGCAATAGTAAATAATAGCGAAAAGTAAATAGCGGATGTGATAAATGATGGTAATATGGACCGGAGTCTCATGATGTTCACTAGTGATGTCTCTCTCCCAAAAGACGATAAAACAGCTATGTGAGGTAAACAAATTACAGCTGGGCAATTGACAGGACCACGAATGCAAACCAATGCTGATTACATTGCAAGAAAGGTTGAGGTTCAAAGCATGGGCGGTACGCCAAAGTAAGTAGACCGAAATCCATCAATATCTACTACTAATCATCCACCTTGAGATATCTATCCAGAACATCTCGCTGGTATTAAGTTGCGAGTCCCACCCATAGTGTAAACTCAATGCAACAGACAACTGCATTAAAAGAACTTTGCGTAAAGTAAACAATCCTTGCACCCGCGGGCACAAGCACCGTTGTTTTCCCCCTTGTGGCAACAGCACATCCCCTAGACTCATGTTTCTGTCACTCAAGCTAGTCATCGAG
>LR738713.1:63450614-63464258 GCA_902687465.1 Secale cereale | reverse complement strand
CTCCGGTAAATTCCGAAACTTTCCAGAACACTTCCGGTGTCCGAATATACTCATCCAATATATCAATCTTTATGTCTCGGACATTCCGAGACTCCTCGTCATGTCCGTGATCTCATCCGGCACTCCGAACTACCTTCGGTACATCAAAACTCATACACTCATAATACCGATCGTCATCAAACGTTAAGCGTGAGGACCCTACGGGTTCGAGAACTATGTAGACATGACCGAGACTCATCTCCGGTCAATAACCAATAGCGGAACCTGGATGCTCATATTGGCTCCTACATATTCTACGAAGATCTTTATCGGTCAAACCGCATAACAACATACGTTGTTCCTTTTGTCATCGGTATGTTACTTGCTCGAGATTCGATCGTCGGTATCTCTATACCTAGTTCAATCTCGTTACCGGCAAGTCTCTTTACTCGTCCTGTAATAAATCATCTCGTGACTAACTCATTAGTCATTTGCTTGCAAGGCTTATTATGATGTGCATTACCGAGACGGCCCAGAGATACCTCTCTGACACTCAGAGTGACAAATCCTAGTCTTGATCTATGCCAACACCACGAATACTTTTGGAAACACCTATAGAGCATCTTTATGATCACCCAGTTACATTGTGACGTTTGATAGCACACAAGGTGTTCCTACGGTATTCGGGAGTTGCATAATCTCATAGTCATACGAACATGTATAAGTCATGGAGAAAGCAATAGCAGTAAAACTAAACGATCATAGTGCTATGCTAACAGATGGGTCTAGTCCATCACATCATTCCCCTAATGATGTGATCCCGTTGATCAAATGACAACTCATGTCTATGGCTAGGAAACATAGCCATCTTTGATCAATGAGCTAGTCCAGTAGAGGCATACTAGGGACATACTATTTTGTCTATGTATTCACACATGTATCAAGTTTCCGGTTAATACAATTCTAGCATGAATAAAAGACATTTATCATGATATAAGGAAATAAAAATAACATCTTTATTATTGCCTCTAGGGCATATTTCCTCCAGTCTCCCACTTGAACTAGAGTCAATAATCTAGATTACAAAGTGATGATCCTCACACCCATGGAGTCCTGGTGCTGATCATGTTTTTCCCATGGAAGAGGCTTAGTCAACGGGTCTGCAACATTCAGATCCGTATGTATCTTGCAAATCTCTATGTCTCTGTAGCGACCATACCTCAAATAGTCTGATCTCCATGCATCAGTGTCATCCCTGGATCAGTAATGCTGACACGCATGGTACTCGAAGGATTTATAACAGAGTAGCAATCACACACTTATTACATCGATAGTCCAACGATGAAATTTATTACAAATAATATGGCTGAAGGCCATCTAACACGATAAAAGCGGAAGGCTTGGAAGATAAGTGAGTCCATCAACTCCAGCGGCATCACTGAGTATAGAACCACGACCTAAAAGGGGCATCTTACTCGTCGTCTGAAAAGTCTGCAACATGAAACGTTGCAGCCCGAAAAACGGGTCAGCACATGGAATATGCTGGCAAGGTAACACAAGAGAATGCAATGAAAGTAAAACTATACTATATGCAATATTTGGCTGGTGGAAAGCTCTATGGTTAAGTTTTTGCGTAAAGCCAAATTTTCCCTACTTCAAAGGAATGTATTTTAATTAACTATCATGGTAGTTGAAACATCGTTGAGAAGATAGACATCCTCTCAACCCCAATTAAAAGTAATCATTAAACCCAACAAAATTAAATTTAAAGTAACATGTTGAGATGCACAAGATAATCCAAGTACCAGATACTCAAGACGTCCATAACCGGGGACACGGCTAATCATGATCAGTTTGTACACTCTACAGAGGTTTGTGCACTTTCCCCACAAGACTCGATCGCCTCCGTTTGGTTTCTCGCACTGCATGGTGTTTGAGAAACGGATGACCGAGACACAGTCTTTCCGAAGAGGTCCCCTTAACCAGATAGATAGGCCGGTACACCTACAAAACCCAACTACATCTGCTAGCCCATCATGGAAAGGTTTCCCACAACTTACTCAACTATGCCAGAGCCCATATTGGCATGTGGCTGCACACGGAAGTTTCTAGTATGAAAAATCTCATGATCCCTTTGAGCCTGGGTGGCGGTCCAAAAGAAAAACAGGCAATCCTGGAATACCCAGATGCCTCAATCCACCCAGATGTGTATTAAAGTTGCCACCTTAAGTTGAACCATTAATTAATAACTCACATCTGTCATGGATTTCACTCAAACCCAACCACGTCTACGAGCATAGCATGTCCTAACAGCAAACATAGAAGTAACTCCCAAGGGTTTGAATGTAATGCAGGTAATAGGTACTACCTCAATCTACTTCCCAATCCCACAAGTTAATTGATCCTACTCATGCAATGTGTGAGGGTTTGACTAATGCAATGAAAATTGGGTAATTGGAAAGCATGATCAAAGTGTTACTTGCCTTGCTGATGATCCGCAAAACCTAGAGACTCAAAGTAGCAAGCGGCGCACTCCGGGTACTCTATCGCAATCAAACAAACAAGCATACAATAAGTACTTAACTAATGCACGGGTAAAACTCAAATAAGAGATCTAACCAGAAAGTTCAACTTAAGAACTCCGGTTCGCAAAAAGAATAAACTCGAAAGAAGCAACGAAACTCAAACTGCAAAAGAAACGAGCTCCGAATTACTAGTTGGCCTAAAGTCAAATTTTACAGTAGCCAAAACTTTGTTCAAGTTGTTCTAACGTAAAGAGGGCTTCGAGACGAAGATCTGGGATTTTGAATCACCTGATTCCGACTCTCGAGCGAAAAGAAAAACAGAAAACAAGATCAGGGCAGAAATCGCGATCGGAAAAATCGCGGTTAAATACCCCGAAAAAGGAAAAACGACGAACAAGCTAACGAACGAACGTTCGCTGTCTGCGGTTAACTAACGAAAACCGTTCGTTAAAACGAACGTACGGACGAACGTCCGCTATTTAACTAAATCGTCGGCAAATAAAAAACCGAACCGATCTATTTAAAAAAAAACAGATCTAGGTTTTCTAAAAAAAAACGCTCGGTTTAAAACAAAAAAAACTACCTCTCTCTCCCACAACTCCGGCGGGACTTCCGACGGGCGGCGGGGCGGCGGTGCTCCGGCGGGGCGGCGGGGCTCCGGCGGCGGTGGGCGGCGGCGGGCGGGCGGCGGGTGGCGGCGGGCGGCGGCGCGGCGCTGGCGGCGGGCGGCGGCGCGGCGAGGCGGCGGCGGGGCGATGCGGCGGGTGGCGGCGCGGCGGCTCGGGCGGCGGGGCTGGCGAATCGGCTAGGGTTCGCGCGGGCGGGCTGAGCGAATCGGGCCGGATCTGGCGCTATTTAAAGGCCAGAGTCCTGGTCCTTTACTAGTCCTAGTCGGTTTCCTTTTTTAAAATAGAGTCCCGGCGCAGTAAAACTAACGAAAGAAATACCAAACGGACTCCAAAATTCTCGAAATAAATTTTCACCGTCCTCTAATAATATTTAGGACAAATTGAACATTTTTCCCGGACCTAAATGCAGTTTTGAAAAACGCGTATTTTTCCTATGCAAATAAATCCGAAAATAAATCCAGAAAAATACCAAAAGTGATTTTAATATTTTTCCTCCAATATTTCTGTTATTTTGGAGAATTCATATTATCTCCGCTCATTTATTTTATTTAGAAATATTTTTAGGAGAGAAAAATAATCAAAATCACACTGTTCTCGTACCAGTATTCGAGCGAACTCAAATACGAAAACGGTAAAATTCCCAACTCTCTCCATAGGTCCTTGAGTTGCTTAGAATTTCGAGGAACGCCACGAACAAAAATGCAAATACATGCAAATGCAATATGATCTATGTATAACATTCGAAATTGAAAATTTGGGATGTTACAGTCTCCCTCCTTGACTAGATCGCGGATGGAATGAAGCGTCTTTTGATGTGCTTTGTTCTCTTGTGAAACCTGGATTCCTTCGCCAAGGCTATTGCTCCAGTGTTGTCACAAAATATTTTCATTGGACCCGATGCACTAGGTATTACACCTAGATCGGATATGAACTCCTTCATCCAGACTCCTTCATTTGCTGCTTCCGAAGCAGCTATGTATTCCGCTTCACACGTAGATCTCGCCACGATGCTCTGCTTGGAACTGCACCAACTGACAGCTCCACCGTTCAATAAAAATACAAATCCGGTTTGTGACTTAGAGTCATTCGGATCAGTGTCAAAGCTAGAATCGACGTAACCGTTTACGACGAGCTCTTTGTCACCTCCATATACGAGAAACATATCATTTGTCCTTTTCAGGTACTTCAGGATATTCTTGACCGCTGTCCAGTGATCCACTCCTGGATTACTTTGGTACCTCCCTGCTAGACTTATAGCAAGGCACACATCAGGTCTGGTACACAGCATTGCATACATGATAGATCCTATGGCTGAGGCATAGGGAATGACTTTCATTTTCTCTCTATCTTCTGCAGTGGTCGGGCATTGAGTCTTACTCAACTTCATACCTTGTAATACAGGCAAGAACCCTTTCTTTGCCTGATCCATTTTGAACTTCTTCAAAATATTATCAAGGTATGTGCTCTGTGAAAGTCCAATTAAGCGTCTTGATCTATCTCTATAGATCTTGATGCCTAATATATAAGCAGCTTCACCGAGGTCTTTCATTGAAAAACTCTTATTCAAGTATCCTTTTATGCTATCCAGAAATTCTATATCATTTCCAATCAACAATATGTCATCTACATATAATATTAGAAATGCTACAGAGCTCCCACTCACTTTCTTGTAAATACAGGCTTCTCCAAAAGTCTGTATAAAATCATATGCTTTGATCACCTCATCAAAGCGTATATTCCAACTCCGAGATGCTTGCACGAGTCCATAGATGGATCGCTGGAGCTTGCACACTTTGTTAGCACCTTTTGGATCGACAAAACCTTCTGGTTGCATCATATACAACTCTTCTTTGAGATATCCATTCAGGAATGCAGTTTTGACATCCATTTGCCAGATTTCATAATCATAAAATGCGGCAATTGCTAACATGATTCGGACAGACTTAAGCATCGCTACTGGTGAGAAAGTCTCATCGTAGTCAACTCCTTGAACTTGTCGAAACCCTTTCGCAACAAGTCGAGCTTTGTAAACAGTAACATTACCGTCTGCGTCGGTCTTCCTCTTAAAGATCCATTTATTTTCGATGGCTTGCCGATCATCGGGCAAGTCAACCAAAGTCCATACTTTGTTCTCATACATGGATCCCATCTCAGATTTCATGGCCTCAAGCCATTTTGCGGAATCTGGGCTCATCATCGCTTCCTCATACTTCGTAGGTTCATCATGGTCTAGTAACATGACTTCCAGAACTGGGTTGCCGTACCATTCTGGTGTGGAACGTACTCTGGTTGATCTACGACGTTCAGCAGAAACTTGATCCGAAGTTTCATGATCATCATCATTAGCTTCCTCACTGATTGGTGTAGGAATCACTGGAACAATTTTCTATGATGTACTACTTTCCAATTCAGGAGAAGGTACAATTACCTCATCAAGTTCTACTTTCCTCCCACTCACTTCTTTCGAGAGAAACTCCTTCTCTAGAAAGGATCCATTCTTGGCAACGAATATCTTGCCTTCGGATCTGTGATAGAAGGTGTACCCAACAGTCTCTTTTGGGTATCCTACGAAGACACATTTCTCCGACTTGGGTTCGAGCTTATCAGGTTGAAGCTTTTTCACATAAGCATCGCAGCCCCAAACTTTAAGAAACGACAACTTTGGTTTCTTGCCAAACCATAGTTCATAAGGTGTCGTATCAACGGATTTTGAGGGTGCCCTATTTAACGTGAATGCAGTTGTCTCTAAAGCATAACCCCAAAACGATAGTGGTAAATCGGTAAGAGACATCATAGATCGCACCATATCCAATAAAGTACGGTTACGACGTTCGGACACACCATTACGTTGTGGTGTTCCGGGTGGCGTGAGTTGTGAAACTATTCCACATTGTTTCAAATGAAGACCAAACTTGTCAGGGATATGGTTAGTAGGTATAAACCGGATATTGTGAACCGGCTTAGTTACATTATACTTGGTTTTAATATTTTAGTTGAGACTACGGCCCATGAGATTTCAAGGCCCATGTATAGAAGTATGGTTTGTAAACCGCCAAGAGATGTAACTTGAGAGATAAGAAAGAAAAGACAGAGACCGAGGCGGACACGATTATGAGCCGGCCTCGGGACTCTGTAAACCAGACCAGGCATTGCCTCTATATAAAGGGACGGCCTGGACGGTTCAGGGACAAGCAACAAACAATCCGTCGAGACACAGGCAAAGCGAATCTGCTCCCTGTAAACCGACGCCCAAGCAATACCAAACTAACTAGACGTAGGCTTTTACCTTCTCCGAAGGGGCCGAACTAGTATAAATCCTTTGTGTCCTTTGTGTGCCATGAATCCTTTCAAGCTAACCCGTGCGATGGTTCCATCATCAAGTCCGCTAAACCGGACATCTGCCGTGTTATTTCCACGACAGTTGGCGCCCACCGTGGGGCCTGCGCACGATGGTTTCGAGTTCTTGAAAGGCTGTTTCGAAGGGTTGAAGGGTTACGCAGTCGGCCGGATGACCAAGAGTCGTCATGGCCGGATCTACATCGACGACGCGGGTTGGGGACCGGAGGCCGATTCGATCGAATACGGGTACCGGGTCCCCTTCGGCAGCATCCAAGTCTTCATCGGCAAAATTGGCGAACCGGGACCTGAGCCGGACACCCTCCCCAACATCGTCGAGCCAGCTCAGCGTGCGAGATCGGCCCGGATTCAGCCTACCATGAAGCATGTGTTCGTTGGAGCAATTCACGGAGGCCGAGCCGAGGACGGATCGGAATCTGATGGTGCAACAGTCGTCTACTCAGATGACGAGTCTTCAGCTGGGGAAACTGAATCTCTGTATCAGTTGCGGGACGGCCGGTCTGAGGGCGAGTCCGATGGAAACAGTATTCCGGACCCCTTTGACCCGCCAAACCGGGTGGCGGTCTTCATGGCCGGTTCACAACCCCCGATGAACGGAACGACAGCAGAAGCTGGTGCAGGGGGAAGCGGTTCAAATCCCTCCCTTACGGAAGTTCTATCCACCTTGATTGAGGAGCTCGCGGCTAAAGCAGTGGAGGTCGTAGCTCCGGCAGACAAGGCGCATCATGATGCAGAGCTTCTTCAGTTGAAAGGTCGGATCGATCAGTTAAAGGAGGATTTAAAAGCGGAAGGAGAGATGTTAGCCATAAGACAAGCAGAGTTGGATGATCAAGCCTTCCATTTGAGGATGGAGCAGGCTTCTGTGGAAGGAGTAAGGGGGCGAAAGTATCGGTCCCGCCTACCGCCGGGTTACGAATCCGCGAATTTGTTCAGGATGCCTGGGGCTGGGGCCAGTAATAATCCGGCCTTAAACCGGAGAACACCCCCGGCTCGGGATGAGCCGGTTCAACAGCCCGCCGCAGAACAGGAGCGTCGGATTACATCGGCGCCTTATGTTCCTGTCCCTCCAGGGCACTATTCGAACCCTTTGGATAATATTGCTGCAGCGGCGGCGCGGTTGGCCGCTTTACCCGTGGAAGAAACATCTCCGGTGGCGATAGAGGCGCGCAGGGCCCAGAAGCTACTTAATACTACGTTAATACAGCAGCAAGCGTATTCTCATAGCAGGGAAAGGTTACATTCAACACCACGTCCCAACCGAAGTTATTCTAGACATTGGGAGGAGCCAGAAGTGTCTAGCAGTGAGCGCAGGAGACATCAGCGCAGGCAGGATAATCCGGCAAGAGCGGAGATGCCAGCCCCAGACCTAAACCGGCCTAGATCGGAGGCCAGAGAGGAAATTCGTCAGTCGACGCCGGTTCACACAGCCACTACAGGGACAGGAGCGACGGCGAGCGGTTTCGGGATACAATGTCTTGTCCCCGCCCTATGGAGTGTTAAGTTGCCCAAGGATTTCAAGGGACCTCGCAAAGTACCTAATTACACAGCCGATTTACCGCCCGAAGCTTGGGTGGAAAGTTATGAGATGGCCATGGAGATGCTGGATGTGGATGAATCGGCTTGTGCCAAATATTTCACTATGATGCTTGAGGGCACGGCCCGGACCTGGCTAAAGGCGCTACCCCCGAATTCTATCGGGTCATGGGGGGAACTGCGCAGTCAGTTCATCAAAAACTTCAAGGATACATGCAAGCAACCGATGTCAGTGATAGATTTAGCAGCCTGTGTGCAAGGAGAGCAGGAGTCTACAGCAGCTTGGGTACGCAGAGTGGCAGAGATCTTACACTCTTCGAATGGTATTAATCCTAGTACGGCGATAGTGACGTTGGAAAACAATTGCCGGTTTGAATCTTTAAAGTTAAAGCTCGGACGGCTTAAAAGGAACTGCAATGACATGGGGACTTTAATGAGTGCTCTGGTAAAATACGGAGACTCAGATAATACAAAGTATCCGGAAGCAGAAGGAGATAAAGCGGGGAAGGCCAGCAAGTCTGGTAAACCGGCACCGGTTAATCCTGTTACTTCAAGCTTTTTGGGTAAACGGAAGGCAGAAGGTAGTTCCGATTTTGTGGCTAATACTCAGGTTCAAGGCGGCTTTCAGGTTAATCCGGGGGGCTCCGCTCTCCAAACCGGCGGAGGAGATCCGGGCTGGGAGCAGGATTTGGATCGACCCTGTCCAAAGCATAGCGGAAGGGGGAGGATTGCAAGGCATACTATAAGAGAATGCATACCCTTTATGAAGGCGGAGAATGGCCGTTTTAATCCTCCTAGCCGGCCCCCGAACGGCGGTTCAGGGCCTGGGTTTTATGGTCCGGGTTATCAGGGGAACAGTTCCGGATCAGGATATAGGGGCAATAACAGCGGTTATCAACCCCGGCCAGGCGGCCAAAATAGTCAAGGTGGTTACGGTGGTCAGGGAAATCAATCGCATCATCAAGGTGGTTATCATGGTCAGGGAAATCAATCACATCATCAAGGTGGTTATCATGGTCAGGGAAATCAATCGCATCATCAAGGTGGTTACAACAGTCAGAATAATCAGCAGCAGGGACAAGGGAGTTATAATAATCAAGGAAGCCAGCAGCAACAGCGTCCGCAACAGCAGCAGCCACAATCCGGGTATCAGAGTAACCCGAAGGAGTTAAGTAGTGGGCAGTATCATGTCTTCACCACAAGTCTGTGCAAACAAGACCAGAAGGTGTTAAAGCGGGCTGTTAATACAGTGGAACCGGCGACACCGCAATTTCTCCGATGGTCGGAACAGCCCATTGTATGGAGCAGAGAGGACCACCCATTACGGGTGGATAATCCGGGTCATTTAGCCTTGGTGGTAGCACCTCAGGTGGGAGGATACAAGTTTACTAAAGTCCTCATGGACGGGGGTAGCAGTATCAATATACTATATTACGAGACATTCCGTCGTATGGGTCTGACAGATAAAAAGTTAAGAACATCAAACACAGTGTTTCACGGGGTGGTCCCAGGTAAGTCAGCTTATCCGGTTGGTAAGATTGACTTAGAAGTTACCTTTGGAGATCAGTATGATTCCAGATCGGAGATGGTCACTTTTGAAGTTGTCAAAATTAAAAGTCCGTATCATGCTCTGTTTGGAAGGACGGTTTATGCTAAATTTATGGCTAGGCCATGTTATGTTTACTTGCAGCTTAAGATGCCGGGTCATAAGGGCACGATCACGGTTCATGGCAGTCGAAAGATAGCGGTGGAATGCGAGGAAGGTGATGCAGCTTATGCAGAAGCGGTGTGTGCCACGGAAGAGTTAAAATTTTATAAAGATAATGTTGATCCGGCAGATATGACTCCGCTGAAGAAACCAACGACCGAGCATGATCCGGCATTGAAATTCAAGTCGGCGGAGGAGACTAAGCAGATTGATTTTGTGCCTGGAGATTCGTCTAAACAGTTCACCATCAGTGCTAACCTTGACCCCAAATAGGAAAGCGCGCTCATCGAGTTCATCCGTGAGAACCGGGATATCTTTGCATGGAAACCTTCTGACATGCCAGGTATACCGAGGGAACTCGCTGAGCACAAGTTGAATATTGATCCGAAGTTTAAACCGGTAAAACAGTATCTGCGCCGCTTTAATGAAGAGAGGCGCAAGGCTATAGGAGAAGAAGTGGCCAGACTTTTGGCGGCAGGGTTCATAGTGGAAGTTTTTCATCCGGAATGGTTGGCTAATCCGGTGCTGGTTCTAAAAAAGAATGGGAAGTGGAGGATGTGTGTGGACTACACAGACCTCAATAAAGCTTGCCCAACTGATCCTTTTGCTCTGCCTCGCATTGATCAGATTATCGATGCCACAGCAGGGTGTGAGCGGCTGAGTTTTCTGGATGCATATTCAGGTTATCACCAGATCAAGATGGCAGTTGAAGATCAAGAGAAGACAGCTTTCATAACTCCCTTTGGTGCTTTTTGCTATGTGTCTATGCCCTTTGGGCTCAAGTGTGCACAGGCAACTTATCAGCGTTGCGTTCAGAATTGTTTGAAAGGGCAGATAGGAAGGAACGTGCATGCTTATGTGGATGATATTGTGGTCAAATCAAAGGAGGAAAGAACAATGATAGAGGACCTCAAAGAAACCTTTGATAATCTTCGAGCTTACAGGATGATGCTTAATCCGGAGAAATGTGCTTTTGGTGTTCCGGCTGGTAAGCTTCTGGGATTTTTGGTCTCGAACAGGGCAATAGAAGCCAACCCGGAGAAGATCAAGGCCATCACATCTTTGACAAAACCGGATTGCATCAATGATGTTCAGCGGATAGCAGGCCGGATCACGGCGCTAAGCCGGTTCATCAGTCGATTGGGGGAGAAGGCGATCCCGCTTTATCAAATGTTGAGAAAAACGGACCGGTTCATTTGGAGTGAGGAGGCAAACACAGCGTTTGAGAGTCTGAAACAGCAACTAGCAAAACCATCGGTTTTAGCTGCTCCCATTGATAAGGAGCCTTTGCTGTTATATGTTGCTGCAAACACACGGGCAGTCAGTGTTGCAGTTGTGGTTGAGCGCAAGGAAGCAGGGAAGGAACATCCGGTTCAGCGCCCGGTTTATTATGTGAGTGAAGTGCTCATTGAGTCTAAACAAAGGTATCCGCATTGGCAGAAGTTGGTATATGGGGTGTTCATGGCAAACCGGAAGCTGAAGCATTACTTCCAAGGGCATCCAATAACTGTGGTTAGTTCAGCGCCGTTAGGAGATATAATCCAGAACAGGGAAGCTACAGGCAGGGTAGCCAAGTGGGCCATTGAGCTCAGCCCGCATGAGTTGAAGTATGTACCGCGTACTGCTATAAAATCTCAGGCATTGGTAGACTTCATCAATGACTGGACAGAGTTGCAGACTCCTGAGGAGAAGCCGGATCTTACTTATTGGACGATTCACTTTGACGGTTCAAAACAGTTGGAGGGCTCAGGGGCTGGAGTTGTGTTAACTTCCCCCGGAGGTGATAAATTTTGCTATGTCCTCCGCTTATTATTTCCTTGTACTAATAATGCAGCAGAATATGAAGCACTACTTCATGGCTTACGACTGGCAAAGGAGATGAATTTGAGCCGGGTTAAGTGCCTGGGTGATTCAGATCTAGTGGCACAGCAAGTTTCTGGCAAGTGGGATTCAAGGGATCCCCTCATGGCGGCTTATCGGCGAGAGGTTGAAGCGGTTGCAGGATACTTCAAGGGATATCAGGTGGATCACATAGACCGGCGAAGGAACGAAGCGGCTGACGCTCTAAGCCGGCTAGGGTCGCAACGTAAACCGGTGCCACCAAACACCTTTTTGGATGAATTGCACAATCCTTCGGTTCAAATACCTTCAGAGAACGACCTAGCTGTTCCGGACCCAGAGGCACAGTTAGTTGCAGCACTCCATGTTATTCCGGATTGGACGTTACCCTATTTGGTGTACTTAAGCCGAGGAGAGTTACCGGAGGACGAAGAGGAAGCACGGCAGATAATCCGGCGTTCCAAGTCTATGACATTTGCAAACGGAGAACTGCACCATCGTAGCACTTCTGGAATATTTCAACGATGTGTTTCAGCTGAGGAAGGTTGTGAGATTCTAAGGGAGATTCATGAAGGGGATTGTGGTCATCATGCCGGATCAAAGTCTTTAGTGGCTAAAGCATTCCGACATGGCTTTTATTGGTTAACCGCGCATTCAGATGCGGCGGATCTGGTCCGAAAGTGTGATGCTTGTCAGAAGTTCTCAAGACGTGCTCTTGTTCCGGCACAGGAACTCCGGATGATACCAATAACTTGGCCTTTTGCAACTTGGGGGCTTGACATGGTTGGTCCTTTCAAGAGATCCCAAGATCAGAAAACTCATCTGCTGGTAGCAGTTGACAAGCTTACAAAGTGGGTTGAAGCGGAGCCTATAAGCAAGTGTGATGCGGCAACAGCGGTCAAATTCATCAAAAAAGTAATATTCCGGTTTGGTTTTCCACACAGCATCATCACAGATAATGGCACCAATTTATCTCAGGGTGAGATGGAAGAATTCTGTCAACGAGAGCATATTCGTTTGGACGTGTCTTCTGTGGCTCACCCCCAGTCCAATGGTCAGGCAGAAAGGGCAAATCAGGAGATTTTGCGAGGAATCAAACCCCGGCTTATGACACCTTTACAGAGAACCCCAGGTTGTTGGGTTGAAGAATTACCATCTGTCCTTTGGAGTATTAACACTACACCAAACCGGTCTACAGGTTATACACCTTTCTTCATGGTTTACAGCGCAGAGGCAGTTCTTCCAAGTGACATACGCCATGATTCACCAAGGGTGGCGGCCTATATCGAAGCTGTTAATGAGGAGTCAAGACAAGACGGTTTAGACCGGTTGGATGAAGAGCGTGATATAGCTGCAGCACGGTCGGCGATTTATCAGCAAGATCTGCGCAGATATCATAGCCGCCGGATTAGAACCAGGACATTCCAGGAGGGTGACTTGGTACTCCGGCTCATCCAAGATCAAACAGATATGCACAAGCTATCCCCGCCATGGGAAGGTCCCTTTGTGGTCAGCAAGAATTTACACAACGGTTCATATTACTTGGTGGACATTCGAGAACACAAGGATTCACGGACATCGGAAGAGGAGACAAAGAGGCCGTGGAACATCGCCCATTTACGGCCATACTATACTTGAGCCATGTGCTCCAATGTATCCTATGTATATATTACAAATAATGAATAAACCGGCACCCTCGGTAAACCGGGGGCTCAGCCCTTTCTCTATATACTCAAATCTTGTGACAAGTAACCATATCAGTTTATTGTCAAATATCATATTTCGATGTGGGCCGGTTTAGAAACTAATTTTTGCAGGGTATGTGAAGGAGCAGTCGAACTCTCAGGAACAAGAGATCATATCCGGTTCGAGAAGAGAAAAAGCTCCATGAAAAGCAAAACCCACAGGTTCAGGAGGAACCCTAAAAGGCCCCTTGGGACAGTCGGTTTGCCCACGTCCCATTGATTGGCTTGGTTTGGTGTTTACGGTTCCTTTGGCCCTCTGAACAGTTGATACGCTCACGTTCAGTGATTGGCTAGGCCCCTTGGGACAGTCGGTTTGCCCACGTCCCATT
>LR738713.1:63427390-63450570 GCA_902687465.1 Secale cereale | reverse complement strand
TTGGGACAGTCAGGTTTGCCCACGTCCCATTGATTGGCTTTGTTTACGGTTCTATCGGCCCTCTGAACAGTTGATACGCTCACGTTCAGTGATTGGCTAGGCCCCTTGGGACAGTCGGTTTGCCCACGTCCCATTGATTGGCTCGGTTTTTATTTGCGGTTCTATCGGCCCTCTGAACAGTCGATACGCTCACGTTCAGTGATTGGCTAGGCTCCTTGGGACAGTAGGTTTGCCCACGTCCCATTGATTGGCTGAACCTTGCTTTGAGCCTGGCAGCTCTTTGAAAAAGCCTCGACTACATGGTCTGATTTACAAAAATTGTGTGTTTCTTGGTGTTTTTTGTGTTCTATAACCTTTTAAACCAAGTGGAGCAGCTCCAGAAGTTGACCACCTATCCATAAAGTTATAAGTCTGGGTCATGAACACCAGCGAGAGTTAAACCGGCGTTCATCATAACCCGGATTGACCTTCATGAGGAGCCAACAAATTGGCAGTACTTGATCAGTTATAATGACCGGTGTTTTTAAACCGGCCTGGTTTTGACTCCAAGTCACCAGTATGAGACAAAACAATGACCGGAGTTTATTAACCCGGCCCAATTGTGATCAAGCCCGGTGTTCATTAAAACCCGGATGACGTATCAGGCACAAGTTACAATTTTCTGAAACAAGATGAGCCGGATTTATCGACAAGATGGACCGGAGAGTTTCAAGTGTCTATTAGGATTGATGAAGACCGATTAAAGTGACTTTAAAAGTCCTGACCGGTTTAAAGTATATGGGCCATATACATCTCAGGTATGACAGTTATCTTTAGTATAAAGATATGTTTATTGGATGTTTTAAGAGAACAAGTTAACCCGTTCAGTGGTAAGCCACTAGGACATATTTTTCGATATTTTTATATGAACAGAAGAAAGCAGCCGCATCAGGCAAACGGGTCAACGGATGAATACTTCATAAAGACAAAATGTCGGATCAAAGCATATTAAGTCTCAGCTAAACCTATTACAAGGCGTATAAAGCCCAATAGTCGGAAGCATTGTTTGACGGAATAACAATCATGGTTATAGTAATAGAATTTAAGATTGTGCTTCTCCTTGCTGAGATGGCTGGCCACCGTCTTGATCCGGAGCGACTTCATCCTCATGAAGCGGTTGGAAGTCCGGTGCACGCCAATCAATCTTTGCCAAGGCACGGAAATATACTTCATCGTTGATAAGCTCAACAGGATCAATATCAGGAGCAAAGGTGTGAGGACGAACCGGCGGGATTAAGTTTACAATATCGTAAACCGGTCGCTCCACCCGCTCGTTCTGCAGGTTGTATGATGGATGATATCGCGACAAGTCAGATTCCACCGCGAGCTTGCTGGCGAGGGGACGCATCTCCTTTGTCAGAGCATAAAGATCTTTTTCATTGAAGGTTGAACCGTCCTCCTTGGTATCAGGAAATCCGGTCAACACCTCCTCCGGGTCAAGGTCCGGAACCCAAGCTTTAGCCCTCGTAAGGGCCAGAAGAGCACCTCCTCGAGCGGCCGATTTCTTAACCTCTTCAAGACGAGCCGGTAGAATGGACAAACTATTCAAAGTATCTTGGATAGTTGAAGGAGTCGGTTTACCAAATGAAGTGGCACTGATGATCCTTTGCGTTCCGGAGTACAACTGTTCGACCAAGGTATAGCAGGCTTTGAGTTTCTTCCGTAAGTCGTCCCCAAGATGGGAGACAAGGCGTCCTACATATAACAATGAAAGTTAAACCGGTGCAAGTCACAGGTTACAAAGATAAAGACAGGAGTTCAGATTATACTCACCAAAAATAGCAGAGATCATCAAGTCAATTTGGCGCTTTAACCCGGTCAATTCTTCAGTAACCGGATTAAGTGCTCCTTCGGCATCCTGAACACGTTTTTCAAGATCTTTTTTCTGGACCTCAAAAGAAGTCCGCTCCTCGTCAAAGTATTTTTTCAAGTCTTCAGCAGTCTTTAAGCTCACTTGAAGTTCTTTCTTAGCCTTTGAAGCGGCTGACTCAGTCTCCGTAAGCCGGCTTCGAAGTTCGTTGATCTCCAGAGCATTCCGGTTCAGCTCAGCCTGCAGACAAAGTTCAAAGGCAAGAATAGAAATTACAAGTCTCAAGCACACAACCAAGTTGTCTACTTGACACTTGGGGGCTAATGGCAGTTGAAGCAATATAGCAAAGACAATTTGAAATTGCAAGTCTCAAGCACACAACAAAGTTTTCTACTTGACACTTGGGGGCTAATGGCAGTTGAAGCAATGCACCAAAGACAATTTGAAATTACAAGTATCAACTACATAACCAAGTTATCTACTTGATACTTGGGGGCTAATGTATGGAACAGCAGTTCAAACTACAAAGTTCCGGATCACCTTCAGTAAAGCAGCTAAACCGGAACTTGGGGGCTGCTATGAGATAAAGATGCGTCAAAAAAGCAAAGTCAGAAGAAGAAACTTACTTCATATTTTTCTCTCATCAGGTTCACCAAGCTGGCTTCATAATCCCGACTACTGTGGAGCCGGTTTAAATATCTGGAATAAATATCTTGAGCGCTCATACTGGAAAGACTGGATATATCAGTACTCCATTTCCCTTTTTCTTGAGCTATCTTTTCCGCTTTAGCTGTATGTTTTGCTAAAACGGTGGGCTCAGCTGGAGCAACATAAGCGGCACCAGTAACCACGACATCAGGAGAAGTGGGTACATTGGGGGGAATAACTTCAACTTGAGCCGGATCAGGAGACGCCGGGTTAACTTGAGGAGAATTAACCCGGGCCGGACTTGGTGGATCTTGGACGTTTTCTGTAAGAGGAGTTTCAAGAGCAGGTTCTTCAACCGGAGCTGCAGGAGTACCTTCTGGAGGAACAACTGTGGACGGATCAATCACCGGTTCATCAGCAGAAGGGTCAGCAACAGGCTTGTTCGCCTTGGGCTTTTTGCTGGGTTTCGGTTTGCTGGAAAACATGCAAAATAAGTTAGCATTATAAAAAAAGGGGGGGTCATAAACCGGAAAAGGTGAAGAGAGTTACCCCGGGACGGTCTTCAAAGAAGGAAGCTGCGTAGCGGTTGATTCACCGGAAGAAGACAGCGGAGTTTCCTGATAGTCAGGATCAGACGGTTTAAGGGGTTTTCGGATAAGTCCGGCCTTGGGGTGAAGAGGAGTCGGAGAGAGTATCACCTCAGCGCGGCGCTTTCGAACTGGAGTTAAGGAGATCCCAGATGACTCCACAGCCAGGCCACTGTGGCGAGTGGTCCGGCGAAAAGCTTCGTGCTGTTGCTTCTTCAAAGTAAAGTTAGGATCTAACTTAGCATAAGGATGAGAAAATTGATATTTCCTGACGGTCCGACGGCTTTTTTGAGGAAGAGGTTCTGAATCAGAAGAAATAAGAGTTACCTCAATCTCAGTCGGGTTATCACCTTCAGGCAGTTCCTGTGAAAAGGTATCATTAGGTATGATTACAAGTACATGAAAGCGAGAATTTAAACCGGAGTAAAGCATACCTCGGAGTCCGGATCATCATCCTCAGAAGGAGAACCGGCATCGACGGCTGCTTTCCTCTTTTTGTTTGCAGGGGTTTTCCGGCGAGCCTGCTTTACGGTTTTTTCCTGAGGCTTTCTCCTCCAGAAGGGGTCATCAGCCTAATTGAAAAAGCAAGGGTAATTGAAAGACGGTTCAAAGAGGACGGTTTACAAAGTACAGGGCAAAGAAAAACTTACTTCAGGCAGCTTATTCTTCTTGTAGTACGGGGCCAAGCCAACTTTAGCGCAATCTGTTAAGGAAGGATTGACAATCTTCTTGGCTGACTCCACTACCTCCGATTCAGAAAGCTTATCCTTGGTAAACCTCTGAGGATCATCCGGTTTACCAGAGTATTTGCACATCAGCTTAGGATGCCGGCTTAAGGGAAGGATGCTCCAAGATAGCCAGCAGCGAAGGAAATCAGTGTCGATCAGACCATTTGCCATAAAAGCTCTCAGTTTGGAAAGCTGTGATGAAAACCGAGTCCGTTCAGCAGCACTAAGTCGTTGCGGCAAGGGGTGATTCGCCGGAATACGAGTTTCGCGATAACCCGGCAAAAGATTTTCGCCTTCAGGAGAAGTATCTACACAATAAAACCAGGACTTGTTCCAGTCCTTTGGATGAGTATGTAAAGCGGCGTGAGGAAAGACTACGTCCCTCCTCTTCTGAATACTAATCCCGCCAAGTTCTTGGTGAGGTCCGCTGGTAAATTCAGTGCGCCGGTTTGCATGAAAGAAATCCCGGAATAAATCAACTGAAGGTTCCTCTTGCAGATACACTTCAGAAAATACTTGGAAATCACAAATGTTTGAAACAGAATTGGGTCCGATATCCTGTGGGTGCAGCTGGAAGGTGGCAAGAACATCCCGGAAAAATCTTGAACCGGGGGGAGAGAAGCCTCTAGAGATGTGGTCCAGAAACACGATGACTTCCCCGGATCTAGGAGTAGGAGGGCATTCATTACCCGGAGCACGCCATTTTAACTCAGATTGAGGGCCTAATGTGCCAATTTTAGACAGCTTGATTAGGTCATCCTCAGTAACGACGGAACGGACCCAATCGCAGGAGACATACTGCTTAGCCATTGAACAAAGTGCTGAAGAAGATAAAATACAGAAACGGATTATGAAAGTACAATGATCCGGGATCTATCTATAAAAATTATGCAACGGTTTAAACTGAGAACTAGTTGGCATGGTTAAACCGGCAATCATAAAACAAGTTATATCATTTCCGGTTTATGGCAGTTGAAGAGGAACAGTTCAACCATTGCGTCAGTTTACAGAGTTTTTCCAAGAGCAGGGCATATTAACTTAAACCGGAACATACTTAGCGAATCTACCAAGGAGAAAAACAGGTTTCCGAAAGATTGCTAAGGGGAAAGATCTGAGTATGCTGAGGAAAAAGAAACTAATCTAAGAGTATGCAGGAAAAGCTACACAGACTTTATACTAAAAAGATGGATTTACATGCCAGACAGGAGCAATGAAGATTCGACGCATCTACAGCAGGGTAAAAATGGAGAAGATCGAAAAGCAAAATTATTACAAGTCACGGGCTCAAAGAACGAACAAGATGAAGCTTTGCTGAGAGTTCTAATGGCGGAACGGATAAATCTACAGCATTATGTATAGACGGTGAGATCTAAGCTAGTACTAAGCGGAAGATCTGTTGACTAGGGCCTAAAGGTCACAAATACTCTATGAGGAATATATCTACGAAGAAGCGAAGCTTTTGTTGGAAGCCCTAATGGCGGAAGAACAAGGAGAAGCGCTGGCAGATGCAGATCAACAATAAGGAGGATGAACATACCTGGGACAGCGAGAATCGACGGTGAAGATTGATCTGGTCGAAGCTCAGGTTGATGCAGTGGCCGGGCGAGGACTAGAGATCCGGCGGTCGTCGGCGGCGGTTTGAGCTCGGGCGGCGACGGAGGAAGAAGATGCAGGAAGAGGACGAAGTGAGAAGGAGTTAATGAATGGGGGTGGCAGTATTTATAGCCAGAAGTCAGATCTGAAACGACAAGTGCGAGAATCGAGGAGACAGAAAATCGGATAAAGATCCCGTGACGCCTCGATCTTCGGGATAACCCTTAAAATACGCTACAGTACAGCTCACGGCGTTAAATGCGGAGATGATGTCATTGTTAGACTTTAATGATCTTGGAGGATGACGACAGAGCCGGTTTACAAAAAGATGAAGATAAAGAAGAAAATCATACAAGACAAAGAAGACTGATGTGAACAAGTTCAAATCATTCTGGGGCCTAATGTCAGGGATATGGTTAGTAGGTATAAACCGGATATTGTGAACCGGCTTAGTTACATTATACTTGGTTTTAATATTTTAGTAGAGACTACGGCCCATGAGATTTCAAGGCCCATGTATAGAAGTATGGTTTGTAAACCGCCAAGAGATGTAACTTGAGAGATAAGAAAGAAAAGACGGCCTCGGGACTCTGTAAACCGGACCAGGCGTTGCCTCTATATAAAGGGACGGCCTGGACGGTTCAGGGACAAGCAACAAACAATCCGTCGAGACACAGGCAAAGCGAATCTGCTCCCTGTAAATCGACGCCCAAGCAATACCAAACTAACTAGACGTAGGCTTTTACCTTCTCCGAAGGGGCCGAACTAGTATAAATCCTTTGTGTCCTTTGTGTGCCATGAATCCTTTCAAGCTAACCCGTGCGATGGTTCCATCATCAAGTCCGCTAAACCGGACATCTGCCGTGTTATTTCCACGACAAAACTCGTAACTCAAATATTCTCCTCCACGATCAGATTGTAGAAACTTTATTTTCTTGTTACGATGATTCTCTACTTCACTCTGAAATTCTTTGAACTTTTCAAATGTTTCAGACTTGTGCTTCATTAAGTAGATATACCCATATCTGCTCAAATCATTAGTGAAGGTCAAAAAATAACGATACCCGCCGCTAGCTTCAACACTCATTGGCCCACATACATCAGTATGTATGATTTCCAACAAATCTGTTGCTCGCTCCATAGTTCCGGAGAACGGAGTTTTAGTCATCTTGCCCATGAGGCATGGTTCGCAAGCACCAAGTGATTCATAATCAAGTGATTCCAAAAGTCCATCACTATGGAGTTTCTTCATGCGCTTTACACCAATATGACCTAAACGGCAGTGCCACAAATAAGTTGCACTATCATTATTAACCTTGCATCTTTTGGTTTCAATATTATGAATATGTGTATCACCACAATCGAGATCCAATAAGAATAGACCACTCTTCAAGGGTGCATGACCATAAAAGATATTATTCATAAAAATAGAACAACCATTATTCTCTGATTTGAATGAATAACCGTCTCGCAACAAACAAGATCCAGATATAATGTTCATGCTCAACGCTGGCACCAAATAACAATTATTTAGGTCTAAAACTAATCCCGAAGGTAGATGTAGAGGTAGCGTGCCGACGGCGATCACATCGACTTTGGAACCATTTCCCACGCGCATCGTCACCTCGTCCTTAGCCAATCTTCGTTTAATCCGTAGTCCCTGTTTCGAGTTACAAATATTAGCAACCGAACCGGTATCAAATACCCAGGTACTACTACGAGCATTACTAAGGTACACATCAATAACATGTATATCACATATACCTTTGTTCACCTTGCCATCCTTCTTATCCGCCAAATACTTGGGGCAGTTCCGCTACCAGTGTCCAGTCCCCTTGCAGTAGAAGCACTCAGTTTCAGGCTTGGCTCTAGACTTGGGTTTCTTCGTGGGAGTAGCAACTGTCTTGCTATTCTTCTTGAAGTTCCCCTTCTTTCCCTTGCCCTTTTTCTTGAAACTAGTGGTCTTGTTAACCATCAACACTTGATGCTCCTTTTTGATTTCTACCTCCGCAACTTTGAGCATAGCGAAGAGCTCGGGAATTGTCTTTTGCATCCCTTGCATATTATAGTTCATCACGAAGCCTTTATAGCTTGGTGGCAGTGATTGAAGAACTCTATCAATAACACTATCCTCGTCAACTTTGCAACCAAGTTGAGTCATATGATTGTAGTACCCAGACATTCTGAGCAAGTGTTCACTGATAGAACTATTCTCCTCCATCTTGCAGCTGTAGAACTTATTGGAAATCTCATATTTCTCAATCCGGGCATTTGCTTGAAATATTAACTTCAACTCCTGGAACATCTCATATGGTCCATGACGTTCAACACGTCGTTCAAGTCCCGGTTCTAAGCCGTAAAGCATGGCACACTGAACTATCGTGTAGTCATCAGACCGCGACTGCCAGACGTTCAAAGCATCTACATTAGCGGGAGGGGGCTTGTCACCTAGCGGTGCTTCAAGGACATAATTCTTCTGTGCAGCAATGAGGATAATCCTCAAGTTACGGACCCAGTCCGTGTAATTGCTACCATCATCTTTCAACTTAGCTTTCTCTAGGAACGCATTAAAATTCAAAGGAACGGTAGCACGGGCCATTGATCTACAACAACATAGATATGCAAAAACTATCAGGACTAAGTTCATGATAAATTAAAGTTCAATTTAATCATATTAATTAAAGAACTCCCACTTAGATAGACATCCCTCCGGTCATCTAAATGATCACGTGATCCAAATCAACTAAACCATGTCCGATCATCACGTGAGATGGAGTAGTTTCAATGGTGAACATCTTATGTTGATCATATCTACTATATGATTCACGCTCGACCTTTCGGTCTCCAGTGTTCCGAGGCCATATCTGCATATGCTAGGCTCGTCAAGTTTAACCCAAGTATTCTGCGTGTGCAAAACTGGCTTACACCCGTTGTATTTGAACGTAGAGCTTATCACACCCGATCATCACGTGGTGTCTCGGCACGACGAACTTTCCCAACGTAGTATTTTAAAATTTTCCTACGATCACGCAAGATCTATCTACCAGATGCATAGCAACGAGAGGGAAGAGTGTGTCTACGTACCCTCGTAGACCGGAAGCAGAAGCGTCAAGTGATGCGGTTGATGTAGTCGAACTTCTTCGCGATCCAACCGATCAAGCACCGAACGTACGGCACCTCCGCGTTCAGCACACGTTCAGCTTGATGACGTCCCACGAGCTCTTTATCCAGTTGAGCTTCACGGGAGAGTTTTTTCAGCACGACTGTAATGCCCAGGATGGGACTATACCTCCTACGTGTCGAGGCACGACTTAAAGGTATAAGCCCATCCTAGAATGATCTCAAGTTTGGTATCTTTGCACGACTCATGTAAAAGAGGGATTAAATTGTAAAAGGAGATAGTTGGCTTACACTCGCCACTTCACACAATACATTACATAAGCATAACATCATTCAAAACATCACAACCCGACTACGGGTGAAGATCCAACAGAAAGATACCAAAACAACATAAAGCCACAGGTCAGGATCAAATCCTAGTAGAAACCACTACTGATCGTCGAAACGTCACAAACATACGGCTACTCTCTTCATTGAGCTCCCAGTGAAGAACTTGAACCAGCTTCTGCATCAAACTCGGCTGAACCTGCATATGGTGTTGTAGTATCTGTGAGCCACGAGGACTCAGCAATCCCATAACCATGGGTAACAAGACTAGCAAAGCTTTAAGGGTAGGAAGAGGTAAAGTGGTGAGGCTGCAGCAGCGGCTAAGCATAATATGGTGGCTAACTTACGAGTACCAGAATAAGATGAGAAGCTACGCAAACGGTTGCAAAAGGAGTGATCGCTAAAGATCCTAACTACATATGTTCAAACATAACCCCACCGTGTTCTCTTCTCAAAGTGAAAAGAGACAGTCACGGTTACTCACACAGTTGTGTGTTTTACTTCGGATCATCTGTCAAGTTTTCTACAACCGGACATTAACAAATTCCAATCTGCCACATAACCACGGGCACGGCTTTCGAAAGATCATAACCCTGCAGGGGTGTTCCAACTTAGCCCATCACAAGCTCTCACGATTAGCTGAAGTGATAAATATAATATCATCACTCCTTATCATAGGGAAAATTCGATCAGGCTCGGCATCCCGGTAGCACAAGTCATTTCGACAATGGTAAAACAAGTCCAGCAAGACCTCCCGGCGTGCCGACACCCTGATAGTAGCCGCGCGTATCTCGTCTCAGGCCACGACCGGATGAGCACAGCGTACAGCAACCGAAGACCCCAGGTGACTGGGTGGCACCGCACACGACTCTATTTGGGACCAACACCATCAGCACTGGCCCCCCCTGCTATGTAGAATTAAGAATCCTCGGGTAGCGCTAACTCCCTATGCAATTTAATTAATTAATTAAGTTGTTATTATGAGCAAATTAAAACCAATGTTGGGCCTTGATGGAGGAGTTTTTATTCAAAGTCGAACTGTCAAGGGGTCCCCATTACACCCATCGTGTTAGGAACGCAAAATCAAGGAACATAATGCCGGTTTATCGGCGCCTAAGGTGGCATGAGTGGAACAAAACACCGAGCAAAAGGCCAAGCCTTCCACCCATGCCCAGTATATAAGGTGTGTTAATAATAATTATAGATATTGTGATATATCCAACAACAAGTTCCCTCCTGGAATGAACTTCATCTTCACCTGCAACTAACAACGCTATAAGAAGGACTGAGCAAGCGAGGCTGAGCAAGCGGGTAACATAGCCAAACAGTGGTTTTGCTAGGAAGGTGTCAAGGTTAGAGGTTTCATGGCAACAAGGAGAGGCTGACATAAAAGATGGGTAGCGCGACATGTAACGATAGCATCGAGACAACTAAGCATGGCAATGGTAGTAAAGGTATCCAAGGGTATGATCATCTTGCCTGGGACTCCACAAGGGAGAAGAACGGATCCATGAAGTAGACGGAGCAACAGTCGAGCGAATCCTCACAACTCCGGAATGAAACCGAAGCTAACAAGAGAAGCAACCGGAAAGAAGAAACAACACGGTAAACACACAAGCATAAACATGGCATACGATGCACATCCAAGTATGATGCATGTCCGGTTTAAATATGCAAGGCATGGCAAAGTGCACAAACAACACTACAAGTTAAGTGGAGATCAATATGCAACGAGTTGCATATTGACGAAACACCACATTTAATTATTTAGTTGACTCTCGTTATTTACAAGACAAGTTTAAATGTTTTTAACATGGCAAGAGGTGAAGCAAAAACAAACTACCTATCTAGGCAATTTAAATGAGGCAGGAGAATAACAACAACATATCCGGAAAATCCCCATGAGCATGTTTAATAATTATAAGCAAACAACAATTCACACATATATAATGTTGTTAACATGATGCGGATGACATGATGCGATGCAAGAATAAAAACACAAACACAAAAGAAACACACGGGCAACCCGGAACATCTGGAGTCTTCTGGAATCTTCTGGGACGTCAGACTCGGGCGTCACAACGACGGCGTGGTGACGGATACGATGTATCTACCGGCGCAGGGCTTCGCCTAAGCACTGCGACGGTATGACCGAGGTGTGTTTCTGTGGAGGGGGGCACCGCACACGGCTAGAACAATTCAACTTGTGTGTCTTTGGGTGCCCCCTGCCCCCGTATATAAAGGAGCAAGGGGGGAGGCCGGCCGGCCCTCCTATGGTGCGGCTAGGGCTGCAATCCTACTAGGAATAGGATTGCAATCCTATTCCTAGTAGGAACCTACCAAAGAAGGAAGAAGGGGGAAGGAAAGAGAGGGAGAGGGTGAGGGAAAGAGGGGCCGCGCCCCCCTCCCCTAGTCCTATTCGGACTCCTCCTAGGGAGGGGGCACGCCACCTCCTGGCTGCTGCCCTCTCTCTCCCCTATGGCCCACCAGGGCCCACCATTCCCCCGGGGGGTTCCGGTAACCCCCTCGGCACTCCGGTAAATTCCGAAACTTTCCAGAACACTTCCGGTGTCCGAATATAGTCGTCCAATATATCAATCTTTATGTCTCGGACATTCCGAGACTCCTCGTCATGTCCGTGATCTCATCCGGGACTCCGAACTACCTTCGGTACATCAAAACTCATAAACTCATAATACCGATCGTCATCAAACGTTAAGGGTGCGGACCCTACGGGTTCGAGAACTATGTAGACATGACTGAGACTCATCTCCGGTCAATAACCAATAGAGGAACCTGGATGCTCATATTGGCTCCTACATATTCTACGAAGATCTTTATCGGTCAAACCGCATAACAACATACGTTGTTTCTTTTGTCATCGGTATGTTACTTGCCCGAGATTCGATCGTCGGTATCTCTATACCTAGTTCAATCTCATTACCGGCAAGTCTCTTTACTCGTTCCGTAATACATCATCTCGTGACTAACTCATTAGTCATTTGCTTGCAAGGCTTATTATGATGTGCATTACCGAGAGGGCCCAGAGATACCTCTCCGACACTCGGAGTGACCAATCCTAGTCTTGATCTATGCCAACACCATGAATACTTTCGGAAACACCTGTAGATCATCTTTATGATCACCCAGTTACGTTGTGACGTTTGATAGCACACAAGGTGTTCCTACGGTATTCGGGAGTTGCATAATCTCATAGTCATAGGAACATGTATAAGTCATGGAGAAAGCAATAGCAGTAAAACTAAACGATCATAGTGCTATGCTAACGGATGGGTCTAGTCCATCACATCATTCTCCTAATGATGTGATCCCATTGATCAAATGACAACTCATGTCTATGGCTAGGAAACATAGCCATCTTTGATCAATGAGCTAGTCCAGTAGAGGCATACTAGGGACATACTATTTTGTCTATGTATTCACACATGTATCAAGTTTCCGGTTAATACAATTCTAGCATGAATAAAAGACATTTATCATGTTATAAGGAAATACAAATAACATCTTTATTATTGCCTCTAGGGCATATTTCCTTCATTTATTACACCACCATTTATGATTGATGCATCGCACACAGTTTCGTCGAAGGGTTTCTGATTTGACTGTCGCGTTTGGACCATCCTGCAGTAGTGCTAGGTCCGCCCACGGCTGTGGTAGTGAGCCCGATCCCATGGACCAGGATGGCTACATGAAGAAGGATCCCGACTCCAGCAGCAACTCGTCGGATGAGGAGGAGCACGCACCTTGCCTTGCCATCCAGCGGTGACGGCTGCATACCGGTAGGAGCTCGAGCTCCGTCGCATCCGCCGCTAGCTCCTCCGCTCCTGCCGCCGCAATGCGAGCCGCGGTCACTCGTCCCTCTCTATGCCACTCCAGATCCAGAGCAGGGTGCCCATCTCTCCTTCCCCTCCGACGCCAGCCCCTCCTGGGTAGTGTTGGGTGCTCATGCCCTCGGCTCCAGTGCGAATGCGGATGCCGAAGTCGTAGGATAAGGCAGCCCTGCGCGAGCGGTGATACGTCTCCGCCGTATCTATATTTTTTGATTTTTTATGCCAATATTATATATTTTTGGCAACAATTTATATGATTTATTGAACTAACTTACTCATCCAGTGCCCAGTGCCAGTTCCTATTTTCTGCATGTTTTTTGTATCGCAGAGTATCCATGTCAAACAAAGTCCAAATGCAATATAATTTCACGGATAATTATTTTGGAATATATGTGATGTTTAGGAGGTGGAAGCAACGTAAAACAGGGCCCGTAGGCCCCACAACCCACAAGGGAGCGGCAGAGGTGCCTGGCGCGCCCATGTGTCTTATGCCCACGTGGAATGTCGGTTGGAGTTGTACTCCGGGCGCAAGGAAGCTTATATCCGAAAAAAAAATCATGTAAAAATCGCAGCGCAATCGGAGTTACAGATCTCCGGGAATATAAGTAACGATTTTTGGACAGATCTGTGGGACGTGAAATAGAGAGGGACAGAGAGACAGATCCAATCTCGAAGGGGCTCTCGCCCCTCCCATGCCATGGAGACCAAGGACCAGAGGGGGAACCCTTCTCCCACCTAGGGAGGAGGCCAAGGAAGAAGAAGAAGGAGGGGGCTATCTCCCCCTCGCTTTCGGTGGCGCGGGAGTGCCATCGGGGCAACGATCGGGACGGCGATCTACATCAACAATTTTTCTACCGTCCACACCAACTCTCTCCCCCTCATTGCAGTAGTGTAACACCTCTTTCCCCCCACTGTAATCTCTACTTAAACATGGTGCTCAACTCCATATATTATTTCCCATTGATCTATGGTTATTCTATGATGTTTGAGTAGATTCGCTTTGTCCTGTGGGTTAATCATGATCTCTGTTGGTATGATTGTATATTTATTTATGGTGATGTCCTACGGTGTCCTCCGTTCTCGTGCAAACGTGAGGGGCCCCCGCTGTAGGGTGTTGCAATATGTTCATGGTTCGCTTACGGTGGGGTTGCGAGAGTGACAAAAACTTAAACCCAGGTAGGTGGGGTATGACGTATGGGATTAAAGAGGACTTGATACTTAATGATATGGTTGGGTTTCACGACCTTAATGATCTTTAGTAGTTGCGGATGCTTGCTAGAGTTCCAATCATAAGTGCATATGATACGAGTAGAGAAAGTATGTAAACTCATGCCTCTCCCTCATATAAAATTGCAAGAATGATTACCGGTACTTGTTATCGATTATCTAGGGACAAATAACTTTCTTGTTGACAAAAGCTATCCACTTTTATTATCTTGCGAAGTACTTCTAGTTTTATTCTTGCAAAGTAGTTCTAGCATCACACCTACAAAATAGTTTCATACTTGTTTCCGGTAAAGCAAATGTTAAGCGTGCGTAGAGTTGTATCGGTGGTCGATAGAACTTGAGTGAATATTTGTTCTACCTTTAGCTCCTCGTTGGGTTCGACAATCTTACTTATCGAAAAAGGCTACAAACGATCCCCTATACTTGTGGGTTATCAAGCAGCAGCGGGTGATACGTCCAAAACGTATCTATAATTTCTGCTTGCTCCATGCCTCTTTTGGGTGATATTGCTATGATATTTATACACTTCCATACACTTTTGATCATATTTGGACTAACCTATTAACTTAGTGCACCCCAGTGCCAGTTTTCTGCTGTTTTTGTATTTCAGGTTTTCCCATTACGAGAACTGCCAGAAAAATCCCGGAAAAATTATATAAAAAATCAGCGTTCCAGAAGCTTCCCAGCTACCAAAGGATAGCCGGAGGGTGGCCACCAGGGCTCCAGGCGCCCTGGTGGCGCGGGCCCCCCAGGCCGCGCCGGGGGGGCGCCTGGGCCCCCCGAGCCTCCGCTGATGCCCCCCTTTGGCATATATTTATATCGCGTCCCGAAACCCTCAAGACGGGAACCCTTTTTCGCGATCTCATCTCTGTTCCGCCACCGCCGCCTCTTCCAAGATCGGGAGCACCAGGAGAACTCTTCCCGGCACCCTGCCAGAGGGGAGGATCACCACCGGGAGCTTCTCCACCACCATGGACGCCTCCCGGATGAGTTGTGAGTAGTCTCCCTTGGACCATGGGTCCATGACCAGTAGTTATGTGATGTTCTCCTCCCGTTCTTGTGCTTCACTAATTAGTCCTCGTGAGCTGCCCTACATGATCGAGGCACATATGTAATCCTTATGCTGTTGCTATGTTGAGTTTGCTGGGATCCGATGGATTGTGAGATTATGTTCAGATTGTGTTTGAGTAATATATTTGATCTACCTCTTTTATATTTATGTTCGTAAGTAATTCTTGCATGTTCCCTGTTGTTATTTATTGCTTTGGCCAAGTAGTAGGTAGTGACTCCAAGAGGGAACGTTATGCTTGATTGTGGGTTCATGCCCCTCGATGACTAGCTTGAGTGACAGAAACATGAGTCTAGGGGATGTGCTGTTGCCACAAGGGGGAAACAACGGTGCTTGTGCCCGCGGGTGCAAGGATTGTTTACTTTACGCAAAGTTCTTTTAATGCAGTTGTCTGTTGCTTTGAGTTTACACTATGGGTGGGACTCGCAACTTAATACCAGCGAGATGTTCTGGATAGATATCTCAAGGTGGATGATTAGTAGTAGATGCAGATGGATTTTGGTCTACTTGCCTTGGCGTACCGCCCATGCTTTGAACCTCTACCTTTCTTGTAACATAGTTAGCATTGGTTTGCGCACATAATTCTGTCAATTGCCCAGCTGTAATTCGTTCACCTCACATAGCTGTTTTATCGTCTTTTGGGAGAGAGACATCACTAGTGAACATCATGGGACCCAGTCCATATTACTATCATTGATCACATCCGCTATTTACTTTACGCTTTTACTTACTATTGCAGCATTATCTATCACTATTATCACTTGCGTTTGATCCTTTGTAAACTACAAGGCCGGAGAGATTGACAACCTCTCTGTACTCGTTGGGAGCAAAGTTATTTGTATATGTGTGCAGGTCCACGTTGATTGCTAATATATCTGGCGCCGTTAGCAGTTGACACCTTCTTGTTGAAACTGGGAGTCTCAGGGGAAATCGATCCTTGGTATCTTTGCCAAGGGAAAACTTCCGCTACATTGCATCTCAAACCTTGCACTTGGGGTAACCAACGAGGGGCGAGAAGCCATCAAGCAAAGTTTTCTGGCGCCATTGCCGGGGACTCCACTCTTCAGGATAGGGGAGTTGCACGCTATCTTTTACCTTTGCTTTTAGTCTTGTTTGTTTACCTTTCAGTTTTTGCTTTAGTATCTTTTATCGAAAATCACAAAAATAGTTATCTTGCTTGCTTGCTACTATGAGTTCCACCAAAAACACTAAATGGGAGGAGTACACCCCTTCTTCCATTACTCCAATCACCATTGTCGGGATCTACAAAAGTAATAAACCTTGTGATTATGTTAGTCTTGATGGAGGGTTATGCCCATGGCATGGTCTTCCAGGAAAAGAGTATGAGCCTCAGTTTAAAGTTGCTCCTATGCTTCCCCAAACTTGGGAAGATGTTCAAACTCTTATAATAGAGAGCACTTCTAACAAAGAAGATGACACTACAATTCTGCCCAATAATGATAAAATTAATTTTGATAATTGTAGTATCTCAGAAGTTGTCACCTTTCTACAGAGAATGGCTAAAGATCCCCACACTAGCACGCTTAACCTTGCCTTCACGGAGCATATCACTAATGCTCTCATCAAAGCTAGGGAGGAGAAACTTAGAGTAGAAGCCTCCATACCTAGAAAGCTAGAAGATGGTTGGGATCCTATGGTTAAAATTAAATTGAATAACTTCTCTTGCTATGCTTTATGTGATGATGTAGCTAGTACCTCCATTATGCCCAAAAGACTATATGATATGCTTAAATTGAAACCTTTTGATTCTTGTTCTTTTGGTGTTCGTCTCGTTGATTCTTCCATAAAGAAACCTTTGGGGAGGATCGACGATGTTCTTATCATTGTCAATGACAATTACGTTCCCGTTGATTTTACTATTATGGACATTGAATGTGAACCTTCTTGTCCAATTATTTTGGGACGTCCTTTTCTATGCACCGTTGGTGCTATCATTGAAATGAAAGAGGGGAATATAAAATTCCAGTTTCCTCTCAAGAAAGGGATGGAACACTTCCCTCGAAAAAAGATTAAGTTACCTTTTGAGTCCGTTATACGGGCTAGCTATTCTTTTACTCTTGATAAAACTTGATCTCTATGCATTATGCCTAGCTTAAAGGCATAAAAGAAAGCGCTTTTGGGAGGCAGCCCACATGAATAAAATTTTGCCTTTGTTGTGTCTTGATGTTGTTACTACAGTAGCATCATCATTGTATCTTTGCTTTTCAACTTTGTGCCAAGTGTAGCCTCTGATTGCAAAAAAGTTCAAAAGTTGTGACGTGCTGTCCAGGAAACAGATTCTGTCCTTGGATAGAAAAATTCGTATAAAATCACCAGATCATCTTTTTGGTCTGAATTTTTTCGACAGCATGCCCTATATAATTGTCTTTCGTGCGTCTGTTTTGAGTTTTTTTATTAGAGTTGCAGAAGTGCCCCGAAAAAATCATTTACTACCTGCTGTTCTGTTTTTCACAGATTCTGTACTGTTTTGCCGTTCCTTCATTTTGCAAACCTAGAGCTTGCTTTTTCTTTGCAAAAACCTTTTGGCAATCTTGAGAAACAGTAGATCTTCAAGAATATCCTTATTTTCAGCAAGGAACAATTATTTTATTAAGGGTACTAACCTCGCTAATCAGATTATGATGAGTTATGTATGAAGGGAGTTTTCAAGTGTGCGAGGGAAGATGATAAAAAGATTCAGGAGTGTCAAACGCTCAAGCTTGGGGATGCCCCCATGCACCCCCAAGAAATATTCAAGGAGACTCAAGCGTCTAAGCTTGGGGATGCCCCCGTGCATCCCCTTCTCCATCAACATTATCAGTTCGTCTTTCGTTCCACTATATTTTTATCACTTCATGTGTTATGTGCTATGCTTGGAGCGTCTTGCTTTTAGTTTTCATTTTTAGTTTTCTTTAGCTTTTCATAACGAGTCGGAACTCAGCTTTCTTTATGTGGGAGAGAAACACGCTCCACTTCTACCTAGAACATAACATAGAATTTTCATGTCTATCTTTGTTGTGTGTGTTCTTTGTCTTTCAATAGCTACTATCATGCTTAGCTTTTAGTTTTCATGCTTATCTTTTTAAAAGAGCTTTTGTTTAGTTGGTTGCTTGAACTCTCTTTAATTATCATGATTATCTTATTAAGAGAGTTTGCTTCCGTTGCATTGGTTGATATGTCTATGATAAAGATGCTACGTGCATAATGGTGCTTAGTAGTTCATGTTTTCTTATGGTTAGTCTCAAATAGCTGGGGGGGTTTCCAATGTGTTATTGGAGTACCAACATGATTTGTTTGCCTATGATGTGGTATGATTTAATAATATCTTCCTTCAAGAATTTATTTTGATTGACTTGGCGTATGCTCACGCATATTTAAGACTGTAAAGAAAGTATGTCAAGCCTTGATGATCTTTTGTTTCTGAGTAGCGATATAACTACCATGCCTGATTCAATGTTGATTTGTCGCTCTGCATGATTATGACCGTCATTGCTCTCTTAGTTGGTCGCTCCCAGTCTTTTGCTAACCTCCACCTATACTAAGCGGACTGACTGCTTGTGCATCCAAATTCCTTTAAACCAGTTATGCCATATGAGTCCACCATACCTCCCTACATGGTATTTACCTGCCATTCCTAACGAAGACTTTCATGTACCATCTCGAACTTATTCGAAAAGAAAAAAATGTATTCCTATTTTGTGCCTCTGTTTTAAGTCCATGAGGAAGTAGTAGTTAATTCATGATCTTTTTAAGTTGGACAAGCTTCACCCCGGGATTGCATTTATAATGTGCAAACCCATAACACGAGAAGGAACTGGCATTGAGTGCGCCCGGCTCAAAATTAATTTAACAAACAAACCCTCCTTCACGCTTTGTTCATGAGAAATCAGAAAACTTTGGCAGTGATAAACAAAGGAGATTAAGAGGATGTGATTGTCCTCATTCGGGAGCCGTTCCTCGAAACTTGTCCCTCTCAAGAAGTAATTGAGTTATCTGCTAGCATTCGTTGACGAAACATGCATGATCTAAGAAAAAAAATATTACCTCTGTTTTTAAAACCAAGGGCTCTGATACATGCTTTGTCTTTGTTTCCGATTATGGGTTTTCAACCTTGCCAACAAAAGCCACGGTTCAAGAGTCTCCACCTTCTTTTAAAGCACCAACTACTGAGAGCATGATTGTCATTCTGAGTGTAATGTGCATTGTCCCAAAGTAGCATTGTCTTTTGCATGATTATGATATCGTTTATTCTGAAATCATTGTATCTAGTCATCACTTAAACCTTGGAGGTGCCCCTGCATTTATGTTTTGCTTCACTAAAGGGGGCAAGCGAGATATCACTTTATCATATTTGCACACCATGCTCATTACAAATCTATTTGATGTTTCAATACCATATTGTAAAACTTTCAGTTCTTTGTGATTTTCTCATGAGGCAACTTAATTACTACAGATTCATTGTCTCAGTAAGCTTTTGTCATATGACTATGAAAAGTCCTATATGGTTAATAGCATATCACCACAGAAATTATTCTTGTTATCATTTACCTACTCGAGGACGAGCAGGAATTAAGCTTGGGGATGTTGATAGGTCCAAAACGTATCTATAATTTCTGCTTGCTCCATGCCTCTTTTGGGCGATATTGCTATGATATTTATACACTTCCATACACTTTTGATCATATTTGGACTAACCTATTAACTTAGTGCACCCCAGTGCCAGTTTCTGTTTTCTGCTGTTTTTGTATTTCAGGTTTTCCCATTACGAGAACTGCGAGAAAAATCCCGGAAAAATTATATAAAAAATCAGCGTTCCAGAAGCTTCCCAGCTGCCAAAGGACAGCCGGAGGGGGGGCACCAGGGCTGCAGGCGCCCTGGTGGCGCGGCCCCCCTGGCCGCGCCGGGGGGGCGCCTGGGCCCCCCGAGCCTCCGCTGATGCCCCCCTTTGGCATATATTTATATCGCGTCCCGAAACCCTCGAGACGGGAACCCTTTTTCGCGATCTCATCTCTGTTCCGCCGCCGCCGCCGCTTCCAAGATCGGGAGCACCAGGAGAACTCTTCCCGGCACCCTGCCGGAGGGGAGGATCACCACCGGGAGCTTCTCCACCACCATGGACGCCTCCCGGATGAGTTGTGAGTAGTCTCCCTTGGACCATGGGTCCATGACCAGTAGCTATGTGATGTTCTCCTCCCGTTCTTGTGCTTCACTAATTAGTCCTCGTGAGCTGCCCTACATGATCGAGGCACATATGTAATCCTTATGCTGTTGCTATGTTGAGTTTGCTGGAATCTGATGGATTGTGAGATTATGTTCAGATTATGTTTGAGTAATATATTTGATCTACCTCTTTTATATTTATGTTCGTAAGTAATTCTTGCATGTTCCCCATTGTTATTTATTGCTTTGGCCAAGTAGTAGGTAGTGTCTCCAAGAGGGAACGTTATGCTTGATTGTGGGTTCATGCCCCTCGATGACTAGCTTGAGTGACAGAAACATGAGTCTAGGAGATGTGTTGTTGCCACAAGGGGGAAAACAACGGTGCTTGTGCCCGCGGGTGCAAGGATTGTTTACTTTACCCCAAGTTCTTTTAATGCAGTTGTCTGTTGCTTTGAGTTTACACTATGGGTGGGACTCGCAACTTAATACCAGCGAGATGTTCTGGATAGATATCTCAAGGTGGATGATTAGTAGTAGATGCAGATGGATTTTGGTCTACTTGCCTTGGCGTACCGCCCATGCTTTGAACCTCTACCTTTCTTGTAACATAGTTAGCATTGGTTTGCGCACATAATTCTGTCAATTGCCCAGCTGTAATTCGTTCACCTCACATAGCTGTTTTATCGTCTTTTGGGAGAGAGACATCACTAGTGAACATCATGGGACCCCAGTCCATATTACTATCATTAATCACATCCGCTATTTACTTTACGCTTTTACTTACTATTGCAGCATTACCTATCACTATTATCACTTGCGTTTGATCCTTTGTAAACTACAAGGCCGGAGAGATTGAAAACCTCTCTGTACTCGTTGGGAGCAAAGTTATTTGTATCTGTGTGCAGGTCCACGTTGATTGCTAATATATCTGGCGCCGTTAGCAGTTGACACCTTCTTGTTGAAACTGGGAGTCTCAGGGGAAATCGATCCTTGGTATCTTTGCCAAGGGAAAACTTCCGCTACACTGCATCTCAAACCTTCCACTTGGGGTAACCAACGAGGGGCGAGAAGCCATCAGCGGGCCATGGCCGTGGCAGAACCCGGATTTTCCCACCATCGAGCCCGCTCCGCCCCCTCAACTCGGAGGAGGTGCTCCTCCATGAGGTCACGCGTCCGTCGCTGACCACGGTGGTTTCGGACGCCGGCATCTCCGGCGCAAAAACACGAGGGCATTCCGGCTCAATCTCAAACCATCCGAGCGCCTCACGAGAGAGAAGGAGTCCACCGCCACCAAGGCGGCATGGCATGTGACGAGCAGGCCCCGCCGTCGCCGCCTCTCCGGCTACATCTCTTCAACGTCGGAGAGCGGCACCACCAGCACAGACGACAACGACGACGGTCCTCCCGCCACGGACGTGTACACGGAGGAGATGGACCGTCGTGCAGGTGAACGCAAGGGCAAGGGCCCAGTCAAGAAGTGGCGATCTCGCCCTTTCTGCATCATCTATATGTTTATTTTGTTTGTAGTATAATCCGGTGAACAATGTCTTTTGGGTCTGATCCAGTCTGTCCGATGAACTATGCCCTAGATTTCTCGTTGGATGTTGATCTACGTTGTTGCATGCATTGTATGGATTTGATGCCGGCATATGGGGACTACGGTTGTGGACGGAGAAAAATGGGCATTGTCCAATCACTATCAGCGGGCATGTTTGAACGCGTCCGCGGGCGTATAAGGACTCATATTAGGCAACTATGGTTGCAGATGCTCGTAAGTTCTAACACATATCCGTTTTAGAGGAGTTGTACATCAATTTTCGATTTAGGAGAAAATACACACAAAACAGTTTGACCAATTCAATTCCGAAAAGTACATCCGCCATAGTCACCAAAATTGAACATGGAGTATCTGCACCCACGCTCAAATGCTATCCGATGATTAGTAAATAAAAAAAAGTAAATAGTCGTAATCTTTTTTGGAATAAATTTGACAAATGTTTTGTTTGTGTGCTTGTAAAAATATACATGAAATGACATTTATGGAAGTCGTGGCAAAAAAATTTGATACACCAAAAATGCTATTTTTTTAAAACATTTTGATGTGCTATATATATTTTTGCTATGACTTCCATGAACGTCATTTCATGCTGCGATTTTTGAAGCACACAAAACATTTGTCAAAGTTTTGCACAAAAAGATTTAAGTTTTTTTTTTGTAATTTACTGTTCATCTCAAGCTCATTTAAGCTCAGGAGCAAAATAGGACTTTCGCCGGCCATGTACAACCTCTCCTTCGTCGAGGATTGCCTCGTTCTTAAATCTTGTTATGTGTAATTAAGCACCATGTAGTCTAATCAAGTTCCAATTTGTGCTGAAATGACTTATTTGTATATGTATTTTTTACTTCGAGGAGTTATTAAAGAATAGAGAAAAGATTAGCTCCACTTTTTTAACTTCTCATTTTTTAGGAGAGTTCTAGAGAGTTGAAAAAATAGGGAAAGAGTTAGAAATGCCCAAACTTCCCAGCTGCAATGCAACAAAAGCAGCGAAAACAATAAATCGGAATATTTCGGTCTTTCTTTTAGGAAACTCATTCCATCTTTCTTTTTGCCTAGTATGCGCACCGAATCGCCTTGAAGCTTCGTGGTGCCGAGGCATCAGCATCAAATAAAATTGCGTCGTGTAGCGTGATGCCGATATAATAAAATAATATCTGGTTCGTGTCATCGTGTGGATAGGAACGAGCGGCGCACTCGGCAGTGTCCGACGTGTACTCAACCCAGAAAAATATCGAAAAAACCCGGGAAAATATCAGCCGCGGACCATGTTCGGTGGATCGCACTGCCCGCTGAGCTGGCTAGCCTCCCAGCCAAGTTAAAGATACGCTGTGGCCTGTGGGTCCCCCGGGAGAAAGGTCCACAGACCACAACCAACCAGGAACGTGCATAGATTCTGCCCACTTGGCTGGCAATGGCTGCAACTTGGCCTGAGATATTTTTTGCAACTTGGGGAGGCGAAATAA
>LR738713.1:63408157-63427290 GCA_902687465.1 Secale cereale | reverse complement strand
GTGTGAAAACCGCAAAATCTGCCCAATAAATACTCACCACGTTTTCGTGAAATTGCGTAATCCGCACTCATAAATACGGAAGATATTCACCACCCAGTATCGGCATGGAGCCGGTCCACGAGGGAACCACCAGCCGCCCAGCTGGAAAACCCCGTCCGCACCGCACGCAGCCAAAGACCGAGCCCACGGGGGCGGGGCGCTCCGATCCGATCGAGTCTGACTCGGCCCGCACACATGCAGCTGCAGCCACCGTAGAACCCAAACCACCCAAAACCCCCGACCCCGCGTCCGCCTCCGCGCGCGGCGCCAACACGAAAAACCGAACCAAAAATGGAAAAAAGAGGGGAAGAAAGAGCTCGCGCGCCCGAGAAATGGCGCCAACCGCGCGCCCCTCTCCCGCCCTGTCTGTCTCGCCCCACCCTCTATTTCCTCGCCTCTCCACACTCCCCCATCAAACCCTACCCTGGCTACCCAATCCCATCCGGCCCATCCCATCCTAGCCTCACCCCCAGATCTCCGCTCCCATGGCCAGCTCCGACGCCTTGTCCATCGCCGCCGCGCCTGACGCCGCCGCCCCCCCCGCGCAGCCGGCGGTCGCCAAGAAGCGGGGCAGCTACAACTGCGGCCGCTGCGGGCTCCCCAAGAAGGGCCACGTCTGCTCCATCCCCGGCGCCCCTGCTGCCGGGGCTGGGGCCGCGGCGGCCCCGGAGCACAAGCCGAGGCGCGCGCTCCAGTTCGACGAGGCGGCGGCGGCGGGGGGCGCGCTGGACGTGACGCCGGTGGCGGTGGCGTATCCGGCACCGCACCGCCCCCCGGAGAAGAAGGCGAGGGTGGATGTGGTGGACGTGGATGATTCGGAGCCGGAGTCGGGCGCTGTCGGGAGGCAGGGGTTGGTGGCGGTCGGCTCCGGGGTGCAGGTGCCGGGGGAGGTGGTCATTGAGGTGCTCCAGCGGCTCGCCCCGAGGGCAGTCGCGGCGTCCGCGGCCGTCAGCCGCGGGTGGCGTGACTGCGCGAGGCGGGTCTGGCGGGGGGCCGAGGAGCTCCGCCTCCGCGCTGCCGGCGTTAGCACCATCGGGACGCTGCTGCCGCGGTGCCCCGCGCTGTCCAGGCTCGTTCTCCGCATGGAAAGGTTAGGAAAATGCACAAAAAACGAACCCGATCCGGCCGATCCACGAGCAGATCTCTATAACCAGCTAATCTTGGTCGAAATGGGACGACGGACAGAACGTTCTTGCTTAATTCACCATCGCTTAGACGGACTAACGGATGAACACGCCCGATCTACGCCCAATTTGCCAATGTGTGATCCGATCTGGCGCCGTGAGATCTCACCACGTTGTGAGACCCTTGATCGGTGCCCGATCGGAATCTATACACAAGCAATTCTCCAGGAAGGAAGGTATTTAGACATGGTAGATATTAGAAATGGACTTGCTGTGGCGAACCTGATCTGCTTTTTAGAAATGGACTTGCTGTGGTGAACCTGATCTGCTCTTTAGAAATGGACTTGCTGTGGCGAACCTGATCTGCTTTCTAGAAATGGACTCCATTGTGGTGAACCCGATCTGCTTCTTTGATGCAATTTCCTTGGGGGGTGCATAGTCATTGTGCCGTGAGGTCGTTATATGGATTCCTGACCGGTGCCTGACTTGATCTTTGACTGAGATTTCGTGGTATCTTTGATGCATAATGTGTGCCCAATGTTAGATCAGCAACATGCTGAATATTTCATTGTTAGTGCAAGTGGCCAAGTGGGCACAAGTCTCTTGTAGACATGCCTGCCTAGCTCAGTTTTTTGTGCTGCAATTTGTGCAAGTAAACGTATAATTCTGTTTAGTTTTGTCACAGATTTTTGTTTGGAGAAAATATTTCCTGAACCAGTGACCTCAGGGGATTGTATAAGTTCTTTATGCAAAGTAGGGAAATCAGTAGGCAGATCTGTTCTTCTTTTCTCTGAACCTTACACTTAGTTATAAACTTTGATTACTTTTGTCATGCTGAATGAAATCAAGTATGGTTCTTCTTGCAACGGGGTTGTCAACTTGATCTAGATCTATGGGGACTTTAATCATGATTAGATCACACATGTTCCAACCTTTTTTTTTTTGGCCAAAAAGTTCCATTCAGTTTCTTGACTTAGAGGTATGTTCTAATTACCATGTTCTTTTGGACATTTGATGCAGTGATGTTGATGCCACAATGCTTGCATGCCTTGCATTTTCCTGCCCAAACATGCAATCTCTGGAGATAAGCATGGCTGATAGTGCAGTCAACCGGATGACTGGGTACGTTGAACGTCATCCATAAATCACAAATCATGTGAAATTCTATCTTTTCATGCATTCTGTCCTCTGAAATCTATGCTTTCTAATGTTGTCTTTGATGTAAATGATACACACATTCACAAATGTGCACTAGCAAACTGTTCAGTATTATTGCTTGAAGGTGATTACTGATCAGAATGCTGTTTCATGCTGCCATATGCTGCCTTGCTATGCTGTGCATTGCCTCCATTTACATGATCTGAAAAATAACTTATACATGACAGTTTATGGATAGATTAGATGATTATAAGACTAAACAATCTTTTAACAAACACTTGTTTTCTTAAACAGGGATGAGCTTACTAGATTTATTTCGGAGAAGAAATCTCTCACAGTTCTTAAAGTAGATCGCTGTAGTGGTCTTGGTTTTCTTAATATAAACTCTACAAGCCTTTCAACCCTTTGGCTATCAGATCTTTCCTCCCTTGCAAAATCTGTAAGTTGACACACTTTTACAATTGTTGACTTATTTTGGTATGCTGTTTTATAAATTGATCAGGGTGTTATTTTCTTACAGGTCATAAACTGTCCAAATTTGAGTGAACTCTCGCTGATTTTTTCCCAACAAGATAATGATTCTACTGACCTGATTAGTATGATGGATAGTCTGGGCCGCACCTGCTCAAATTTGAGAAAATTGCACATCTCCTCAATTCACTTATGCAATGAAGCTGTGTTTGCTCTTGGGAGTGCTAATCTCAGGTAAATTCACATATTGCTATTGTTCATATGGATTGTTGCTCAAATTTCAGAAATTGAGCTGACTGAACTTTAATATCATTCTTGCTTATTTCATTTCGACCATCTTATGTTTTATTCTTGTTTCATCAGGGGTTTGTGCATGCTGTCCTTGCTTCTAGGTAAAAAAATAACAGATGCAGCTGTTGCATCTATTGTTCGTTCTTTTACAAGCTTGGAGTTGCTTGATTTAAGCGGGTATGTGCTGGTTTTTATGAAGCCTAATGGTTTGGAGATATTTTGTTTAAATCATGCAAAATAAAGCCTAAACCATCATGGCATGCTTAATCTCCAGATCTTGTATCACTGATAATGGGCTTGGGATGGTCAGCAAGGCATTCCCTGATACTCTAACTAGACTGCTCCTTGCTATGTGCCCAAATATCACCTCATGTAAGTTTGAACCTTAACATTGCTTGTGCTCCTTTGTTCTAGTGATTTCAGAAACATCACATTGCCCATAGCTGCAAATATCTAAAAGTTTTCATGTTCATTTGATATGTAGATGGGGTCCAGGTTGCCACATCACAGTTGCCACTTCTTCAGCTCATGGACTGTGGCAAGAGCTTATGTGCCAATGTGCAGCCTGAAGCACCCCGATCATACTTTGGTGATCTCAATGGAGGGATTAGGTTTTGCTCGAAACTACAAATCACAAGGAAGCAGCAACCAACTTACCAGAAGTTGATTATAAAGCATGCTAATCTGAAGAAACTTAGTCTTTGGGGCTGTTCTGGAATAGATGTAAGTGCTCAAAAATTCATGATTACTATTTTTTTTGTATTCTTGTTTGCGTACAAAATGAAGCTATGTTCTTACTACTGTTCTCTTCATGCATGACAGGCCCTATGTGTAAATTGTCCAGAGCTGAATGATCTGAACCTCAACTCCTGCATAAATCTGAATCCAGGTGCGACATCCTAATTCTTTCTTGTTCGGTTGGTACCGAACTACTCTGTAGATACTTCTTCAGTGTCCAAACTTATAAGTAAATGGTCAGTGCATGAGTATTTACAGCCTGTGAAACTTTCTGCAGAACGGTTGCTTCTTCAGTGTCCAAGCTTGAAAGATGTTCATGTCACCGGATGCCGTGATATGTTAATCGGAGCAATCAGAAACCAGGTACTGCCAATTTTTAACCTCCCGTGTGATGAGAAAAGCTTTAGCTGCTGCAACATCAATTGCCAAGTTGCGTCTTAATCTCAGGTTGCCATAATCTTATGTTCCTGTTTCTGAACGTTGCCACTCTAAATTTTGCCAGGTTTTGAACGAGTTTGCAGCAGCAGAGCCTCGCATGCCTTGCAAGCGCCTCGCGGATGGCTCGAAGCGAGTGCAAGTCCCACAGTTCATGCTAGAACAGGTAATGAACTGCACCTGCAATGCCGCAACCCTCACCAATCTGCATCCACTTGTTGGTTCATCGTTCTCTGTTGACACTGATCACTCACATTCTTTAACTGCGAACCCTTTTCAGCAGTTTGAGGACGAGAAATGGTGCGGCGAGTCGCGGCGAAGCCAGTGCGCCGTGCACATCTGAGCTGAAGCAAGGCAGTCGCTTGCAGAGCCAGCCGAATAGCTAGCAGTCCAACAACCTAGGGGCGCACAGGAAAGGAAGATTAGTTAGGCTGTGATGTTGTAAGGCTGGCTGAGGGCACATAATCCGAGCCTACTGGTGCTGTAGAACTCTACTGTTTCTTGTTTCTCTGCAAAAATCTCATTTGTTTCTTCCCTGCTGAATTCTTCTGTTGGACAATAAGGGCATGGTGTAGTTTGGCCTAGCACCCTTGGTTCATCCTGGAAAATAATGATGACATAAATTAAATATTTATTGGTGTGTCCATATACAGTATATTTTTTAAATGGTCCTAGTGATTTGTTTAATCTTGTGTTTCTAATATAAATGGATGCTGCTGGAACTCTAAGCCTGCAAGTGTATACTGTCTGGTAGATTTCCCAGCGTGAGCTGGGGCAATTCTACAGTTGGGTCCTGGGGATGCACTTGCATTGGAGATTAGTCCGAGGGGCCCAGATGGAAAGTTCCACCTGTTTTTTTTTCTTTTCTGAACGAAATTCAGTCCCTTTCTGAATCGGAACCGAGTAGAGTTCCCGTCCCGAATCGGATAGGGATGAAAGATTCTGATCCTTAATCCTCTGAGTAATCCAGTCTAACGAACTCAGCGTTTTTGTCGCTTAATCTCACTGCAGAAGAACAGCGCACGCACCTCGATCCAGAGAGGAGCCATGGAGGTGTCGGGTCCCATCGCCTGCCCCACGGCGGCGCAGGCGCGGCTGCTCCGGCCGCTGGCTCACCTTCGCCGTCTCGGCTCGCCTCGTAAGTGATCCATCCCCTTCTCTTTCTCATCTTCCCGGCTAGCAAGTAGGGTGGTTCGGCCCCGCGATTGACTGCTTTGTCCCCGGCGCCGGTTTCGATTACGACGAGCTGCGGTGGGGATCGCCGGCGAGGCTTTGCTCTGCGTACGGTTGATTTGTTGGCGGCGGCCGGCTGATTCGTAGACTGATCCTACAAACCCTGTCTCTGATTATCCAGCACGACTGACTTACCTGCAGTCAGAAACCTGTTGATTATATTATTTTTCGAAAAAAACATGAATTGTGCTAGCAGTATCTATTTTTCTTATCTGTCTTCGGCGCATAGCTCAACGGTGCAATGCCCCTGCCTCTTCAGGATATGTATCCTGTAGGAGTTTTGCAGTGAGAAGCAAAGTGACCAAGGCAATGCCTTCAATGTGTGTTAGCTTTCAGCCCGCGTTTCGTCAGCCAGTTACTCGGGCTACATGGAAGAAGAAACACAATGTGAGCGGCCTTTTCTTGTCACACAGTTCTATCATGCGTGTCTTTTTGCGATGTTTGATTCCCAACATTGTTTTCCAGATTGCATGCTATCAGAGAGAAGGAGCTCCACAGATAGAAGCCAAGTAAGTTGCAAGTGTCATTTAGGAAGGAATACAATAACCACATCGTCAGAATTGGCCTATTTGATTTAACAAGTTGGTCTAGCGCATCCCCCAAAAGTTATATTTGATGGCAAATCTAGCAGAACATAAGAAAATTGGATTCAGAGGGGAAAGACATATTCTAAAACATAAGAACGTTAGCTCATGTCACCAGTGAAGTAGTGCTCCCTCTGTAAAGAATTATACTGTATTTCTTTACAGAGGGAGTATTTTGTTTCATGAATACGCAAAGCTTGCGTATCTTTTAATTCATAGAAGAAAGAGAATGAGTACAAAGGAGGGTACACCACATGGCACAAACGCAAGAGGGCGTGAACATGGTGCCTGGAGCAGAGAAACATGGGATGCTCGGCCCAAAAATGGAAACAACACATCTAACCCCCGCCAGGCCGGACTCAAGCCATGGAAAGCGAAGAGATGGGACACAGGATACGCAGACCACTTCACTACCTCGTGAGAACCCCCACTGTGAAGCCACGGCTCCAAACTCGATTGGATCAACGTACCACCACCAAGAGCGTCTGGAGATTGTCAAGTGGGCTGCAGGACCCAGCCTAGCCGGAGGCGGAAGACATGGGGGAAGCACCGGCGAAGTCATGTATAGCGCCCCGGAAGCCCATGCCTTGAGAGGCAACCCGAACCAACTTGACATCCGACATCTCCAAAACCAACACCAGGGACGCCGCGAGCAAACAAGACGACGCTTTCAAGAAGGATAACGACGCTGTGGCACCGTCGCCGTCCGATCCGAAGAGTTGGACCTAGGGTTTCCCCTGGTGCTCGAAGAGGGGCACATATAGAGGCCATGGCAGCGCCTCCAAGGAGGGAACAACACTCGCAACTTGCAAGCGTCGCCGCTGCCAGCATCGGCAAGCTGAGCAGGGATTTTGCCCCGGTCCGAGCCTGAGCAATCCCATAGCCACCGGATAAGGATCTGAAGAAATGGAAATCAAACCTTGGTCGAAACCGTCACCACAAGAAGGGGAGCTAGTTTTGCTATTTACTGCATCAGTCAGTGCACATTTTTCATGTTTAAAAAGGGGAAAACTACCAGGATGTGTTAATATGCTGTTATTGTCTCACCTTTTTTCAGCAGTAATTTAAACTGGATTATATCTAGAGTACCTACATAGTGGTACATCTTTTCAAATTTGAGTAACAATGGTTGAGTTGCATCGCATGACTTAAGATGCTAATGAAAGTTCCTCTAATTTTAAACCTGAAGGTCAATGGAGGAAGTATATGATTCTTTGGCTGAGCACCTTCTTTCTGTCTTGAAGAGTATCGATAATCTTGATTCAAAGTAAGCTGTTTTTAGAAATGCTGTTGGGGACGTAGTGAATTATTTCCGTCGCAACAGTTTGTACCTATATTATTTATATTTTTCTTCTGCTGTAGAACATGGATTCTTGAACATTTTTATCAATGAGTATACACTGTTATCTGTTCGCCATTAGAAGCAAACACATCATATTTTTGGTCCAACCTATTTTAGAGTCAAACAGGAGCTGGTTAACTGAACACAATATTTTTGGTCCAATGCTATACAAGAACTGTCTATATCATTGAAAACGAGGCATCTATATCCATTTGTTATTTAAAGCATAAAAATGAACCTTATCAATGTAGCTTGTCCTCCTCTCCCTTTATTTCTCCTCTCATTTCCCTTTTTTGGGGCAACTGCTATATTTAACAATTAAGATGGTAAACGAAGAAAATCTGATGAAATTACTGGAACAATAGCTTATGTTAGCCCTCCTCTGATAGAAATTATTGAATCACAACTCTGCTAATCCACTCTCAAATATTGAACAGATATATTGTTGGTTTGGCTGGCCCACCTGGTGCAGGCAAGTCTACTGTTGCCTCTGAAGTGGTCCGACGCGTCAATATGTGTTGGTCTCAGAAGCATGCAAAAGATAGTTCACTGAATTCAGATGAAGATATAGCGACAATGCTTCCCATGGATGGTTTCCACCTTTATCGATCCCAGCTTGATGCAATGGAGGTTTGTTCTCTGTTGAGAAATCCATTTTCTATTTTCTTCTTCTAAAGTTATTGACAAAATGGTGCTTTTAGGATCCAAAAGAAGCACATGCAAGAAGAGGAGGTGAGAAGGGTTCTCAGCTTGATATGTTTTAATAAAATATTGTTTTCACAAAGTACTGACATTTGATTTGTTAAATTTAGCACCATGGACATTCAATCCATCACTTTTTCTGAAATGCCTACAGACCCTAAAGGAAGAGGTATTTACTAATTTCATTGTCAAATTATATGAACTCTGCAGCAGTAAATATTTTCGGGCTAACATCTTGGTTCATAGGGGTCAGTTTATGCTCCATCATTTGATCATGGTGTTGGTGACCCAGTCGAGAATGACATATTTGTTAAGCCGCAGTAAGTTATTTTGCAGAGTATATGGACATGTTTCTTAGCTGACTTAATTGAAATGTAAAACCTGCCCAAATTATTCACAGTAAATTAATGGTGCTGAACTACCGACCATAGTACCGTTTGCAGCAACTTGACTTTTGCGTGTCCTTTCTCCTATATAACATTGCAATGTCCTAAGCTTATTTTATTTGAAGCAGTGTCCTAACCTATGACGGTGTGTGATTGTTCTGCTGTTAATCTTCATCAGAAGTTAACCTCGCTATTTCCACTTCTGTAGTTTCGACGAGAATAGACCCTACAACTATCATAACTTCTCCACAGTTTCGCTACGTTACCGTGATGCAGATGGTGCTTGACCCATGCTTTTTGCTACTTACTATGGTTTTGGCAGGCACAAAATAGTGATCGTCGAAGGGAATTATTTATTACTGGAAGAAGATTTTTGGAGGGAAATTAGAGACATGTTCGATGAGAAATGGTGAGTATGCAGGTTTCACAACCATATGCGAGAGAAATACAATTTCATCAATCATGAATACCAAGTCTATGTAGCTCTTCAGTTTCATCTAACACAATACACCCTTGTTTGTTCATCTCAAAAGGGATAAAATTGTGTTTCTAATGGCCAAACTTTATCGTCTCAGGTTCATTGACATTGACATTGATGTCTCCATGCAAAGAGTGCTCCAGAGGCATATTGGCACAGGTTTGCCCCATCCAAGATTGCTTTGCTCCTTTGAGATGCACTATAATTTATGTACTCCTTCCGATCCAAATTGAAAGACACAGATTTAGCAGGATTATCTAATTTGAGATGCACTATAATTAAAGCTGCGTCATTTAATTTGGATCGAGGGAGTATCTAATTCCATTTTCTGCTCTCTTACTGTTTGCCAGGGAAAGAGCCAGATGTAGCAGCATGGCGGGTAATTATCATTCTCCATTCTTGGCTCTCACACAAGTACACACATATGCTGCTTACATACAGCCACATAAAATGCTCATTCAGTGTCTTATGTTGACTTTATAACCAATGCATTAGCTTAGACTTGCATATTTCATCTAATAAACAATTCATGCCAAAAATGGTTCGTTCATGGTTCCTGTTTTGTAGGATTATTTGATTATATTGTTATACCATAGGAAAACCTACATAAGTAGCTATTCAGTAGGGACATTTTCGTTTCTATGGTACTTACCTACATTTTTTTTTCATGTTTCTAATCACAGCGTTTCTGAACACTACAACTCCTTACCGTCTCAAAATTTCTCTTGTGAATCAGATTTCGTACAATGACCGACCGAATGCTGAGCTTATCATGGAGTCAAAAAGGGCTGCAGATCTTGTAATCAGATCGGTGGACTACTGAAGATAGACCCCATGTTTCTGATGGCAATTTTGATTTTCGGTAATAATAGTTGCCCTATGGCGATTTTTGTACATAGAATAAGCCGGCCGACTGTTTCCATCCATGGTGATTTAGCGCATAGAATAAGGTATCCCCCCATCAATTTGTCCTCGAGGAATAACTCATTAAACGACACTCTTCAAATATCTAATCATTATATCATTTTATTTTAGTATTCCTGTCACACAATTCTGAATCCATAAAGCTTTCGTGATAAATAGTTTGCAAATCTAGAATTTCAGTTCATGTGTTGATGGTAAATTGTTGATGCAATAGGCTGTGTATAAGTTGCAACCTTCAGAGATAGGTTATTCATGGGTGGGAGGAAACAATAGGATAACTGCTTGTTTCCATCCATGGGTGGGAGGAAACAATAGGATAACTGCTTGTTTCCATCCATGGTGATATGTGTACATGTATAATCTATTCCTCCACCAGTTTGTTCTTTATGCACAGTTGAGGAATAATCGAATAATTTCTGTGTATTATAGTTATATGAGATACTCTTGAAGCATTTATCTAATACTGTTATTATTTCAACACTCATGGTCCAAAATGGTTGTACAGTTCTGAATCCGTAAAGCTTTGGTCCAAAATGGTTGTAGTTTGCAAACATGGAAGCAGTTCATGCTCTGGTAGTAGTAAATTGTTGATGGATGCTAAGGGCGCGTTCGGTGCCCCTCCGCTCCGGGACGCTCCGCTCCGGGAGTGGACGGAGCTGGTGTATAATTCCTGGAGCGAGCTAACAGCTGCTCCGTAGATTCTAGAATTTGAAGGAGGTGGACTGCCGAACGCGGCCTAAATAAACATCTTGTATGTTGCAACCTTAAGAGACAAACTATCTATTTACTCAAAAGATGGCCCATGGCTGGTAGTAGGAAACAATACTATCCATAGTGACATCTCTTTTTACCGAACAATTTCTTGGCAGAAGCAACACAAGATTGCCTTGAGAGGAGGACAATGTGCACTCGAAAAGACTCAAGGCTGGCATCATTACCAGGGGACATGATCTCCAAAGGGAAATATGTTTTGCTTAATCTAACATGCAAAAGTCACCTTTAGTTGGGGGAGATACTCATGGCTAGGAAGGTACAGCTGAAAGTTCCCAGAAATCATGGCAACACCCTCCAGCACTTCATGTTTTTCTTTTGTTGGGCCTCTCTAGAAAACAGGGAAAGGACAGCTCAACTTTGTCCAACCCTGCACCCTTTATCATGACACAGGGCACAATGCACCAAACAATGGCATGTATAATAGTAGCAGTACTAGTACATGACAGCAAAAGATGCAGCAAAGCGTGATGCCTCATAATAGTAGTGAGAGCTAGTGATTGGCATATGAAAATCAAGTGTGCACATGGGATGCCTCTGTCCATCCCAAACCCTCCCAGTTGGCTCCACATATAAAAACAACATGGACAGCCATGTTGACACACACATTGTTTTGTATGTCGACAATGCATCACAGAGCAAAGCATCTCCACTCTACCAGTGAATCCTCTCATGGTTCTTCAGTGGAACACCATTATAAGCTTGCAACACCAGAACGAATCATGTCAAAAGGAAGCAACCATGCAAGCTCATAACACAATACAATTAACATTTAACACCTTGCAACAAATATTTGTTTTGTTGATTGATACACCATGCTGATAATATTAAACAACCTTTGATGGACAAACTGCAAGAAGAAAAATAGGGCGCCTTGCATTTTGTGCCAAGAAGAGACATAAGAAAAAAAAAGGAAGAGCAAGCAGAGCAAAAAAGAAAAGACACAATTATGTGGCAGACAGGTACAGATACATCTCACATGTTCTTGACTTCTTCTTTCTTATGTATATAACAAGATGAGACTTGGGACTGACTGACTGGAAAAGAGAAGATCACAAACCAAAATGACTTCACTGATCAGGAGATACAGACTTAGACTTAGGACAGAGAATATGATACAGGGATGAGCAAGCAAGGTTATAGGTATTTTGATTCTTGCATAACATTTACTACATCCTCTCCTCAGCTCCTGTTCTTGCATTTCTCCATCGCCCTTGGTGCTGAAACAATTATAAAAAAATTGACAATCAAAACAAAAGTCAGGCCCAAAACTTAACAAAACCTCTAGAAAGAAAAAATCATTTCATCCGCTGATCTGAAACTTAAGAGAGATCTACTGACCAAGGCCAATAGCTTCTGATCCCTTCATTATCCGAAGGCGCTTGCATGACTCAACGAACATCCTGAAATTTTAGAAAACGGAGCGTTACATCAGGCCAGCGCTTATCAAAGATTCAGAGTAGCACTACTTCAGATGTTTGAAATAAAGTACACAAATGGAGCATTATGCACATGGAGGATCAAGGATGCAGCACTCACTCCCACGGGACGTCGCCGACGAGCATCCAGTCGCCGTCCTTGTCCTCGTACGTCGGAACATACTCGGATCCGTTGAGCAGATCCATCAGCTTGCTCTCGTTCATGCCGTTCATCCCTGGAGTTCCACAGTTTCCTGATGCGACAACACGTACACTGGGATTAATATCTAATTCCAGAACATCAACGGTACTTTGGAAAATACATAGTGCTAGTTCAGAGCGGTTGTTCAGCATCTGGGAAGTGCCGAATAAAGTTTCAGTATCAAATCAACGGGCCACAAATCCACAATCACCACAACAGAGAAAAACCAACAATAGTTTTTATTCATTTTAAGAAACCAACTATTGGTTGCATCTTTTTTAAGATGCACGCCCCGGCATGCTGGATTATTGCTTATTGGGTATCGAGTTAGAACGACTCATGCTAATCATGAACCAACCAAAGATAGCTAGCTGAGTGAGCAGATGCCATGATCATGATCATGAGCTAGCTAGCTGTTGTGTACATATGGTAGAGAGACAAGGACATTATGCCACAGACAGGGAAGACACCTACCAAGGAATAGGATCGATGCAAATCATGCACCCCTGGCAAAACCACATGGTGACCACCACCACACATGCAAATGGAGGTGCAATCATATACGCAAGTCATGCATGCATGTACCATATATAGCCAGTAACTTTATAAATATGTCATGATCTTTTTTGTGTATAAAAGTTCAGGAACACTACAGCTAGATAGATAGCAATATTGTTATAAATAAATGAGACCAGGGTTTAGGAGACACAGTTTTAGAAAATTCAGCGGTCTAATATGGACATTTTATTAAATCTTTTTACACATATACTATATGTACGCTCGCGTGAAATATCGGTGTTCTGAACAGGCCGAGCAGCGTAGAAATATATATATGCCATATCTTGTGGGCTAGTTATAAATGAAAATGTTACGGCTGATCTAGTATTGTTTTAGAGATATGTAGAGAAGAAGCACGCATACCGATGGTGAAGGAGCTGAACATCTTCTCGAGGGCCTTGGAGAGGTCCTGGTAGGTCTTGTACATGTTGAGGTCCACCTTGCGCAGGTAGGGCGCGCCGTCCATGCTCACCTTGACGAACGCCGCGGCTGCAGCCGGCGACGACTTCTCGGCCAGGATGTTCTTCCGGAACGACCGGACCGGAGGCCACCCCACCACCTGCGCCCTGGATAAAATTAACCACCCAAACGATTTGGTTAGTTTCAAACATGTTATGTTAAACTAACATACATACATGAGGTGCAGATATAAATTCAGATCCATTTTGTTTCCCCTTTTCTTCGCTCTTCTATGAAATGAAAACTTCTGTGGTAAGACATGCTTTGCATGCAGCTTTTGTCCTCTCGTTTTTGTTATCCACACATGGCACATATATGTGCATACATCTCCACAGCACATTTTCAACCGTTTACTCAGGACGAATAAAAACTACACGTTGGTTACTTTTTACCTACCTTTTTCTTCATACCATATCTACTAAAGTGACACATAATATATATAGAATGTAACAAGCTTCAGCTTGATTTGTACAAGAGGGAGGAGATGAGGACAAGGGGGGCAGATAGATCTAGAACGCCGAACCCAACAAGGTGGGGCCATGCCATATCTTCATACAGTGCATGCCATGGCCGGGAAGAAGGGGCAGTATGGGCAATATGACAATCTATCTATTATCTTTCTCCATGCCATTGTAGCGTGAGGACAGGATACGAGTGATATGGGGATGATGGCGACGTGGACAAAAAAAGTAAACCGTGCGAGGGGGGAGGGGCAGCAGCAGTGCAGTGGAGTGCAGTGTGCGTGGCTTTCTTTTATCGTGTCGGCACTAGGCACTGTCCCCCACTGCCCCACACGTAACATGCTGCTGTCTCTCTGCTGGCTACTGCTGCTGCTGCTGCAGATGGACGGATGAATCTCTCCCTAGATCTCACCCATCATCTCGTCTCTCTTCCTTTCTCATACATGATCAGTGCTCGATCTTGATGATCACCGGCCATGACTAACCCTGACTAAGCATGCATGGAGTAGTAGTACCAAGCTAGATCGACCATGGCGAGAGAAGCAGAGCGATTCATGCCGTTAACTACCCGTTAATCAAGTTGGTTTTGCTCGCAAACTATAGTTAGTTAGGCTCGCGTTTTGATGGGATTTTTTTTGAAAGCTCGCGTTACGAAGAGCCTACATACACGAGGAAGACGAGCAGAGCTGAGCTGCATCCTGCATGTGCGAGCATGCAGAGCAGAGCGTAGCAGAGAGGTGGGTGGAGTGGAGATAGAGATGGAGATGCACGTACTTGGGCGCGCGCGGCTTCTCGGCGGGGTCGGGCAGCGCGGCGGTGGTGACGACGCTGCTCTGGCTCGGCGACCTCTTCATCTTCCCCGCGCCGGCGTCCGTCGCCGTCTCCTCCTGGTTCTCTGCCGCCGCGGCGGCGAGCACGGCCACGTCGGCCCGATCCTCCTCCGCCGGCGCCTCCTTGCCGGCCGGCTCCAGCTTCAGCTTCAAGTCGATGGTCTCGGCGAAGCCCCTCTTGCCGGAGGAGCTCCTCGCCTCCCCCTCGCCGCCGCCGGGCAGGCCGAGCCGGAGCTCGGTCGCGTCGAAGCCCAGGTCCGCCGCCATTGCTAGCCGGCTCAGCTCCTCGCTTCTTCTTCTTCTGCTGCTGCCGCTGCTTGGTTTGCTTCGCTCCTTTCTGCGTTTCTTGGCGAGCTTTTGGGGTTCGGTTTGGTTGTTTTGAGAGGCTGCAATGCGAAAGGCGAGCGATGCAAATGCAGAAGGAAATAGATAAAGAGAGAGTGAGAGAGAGGCAGAGGAGGGAGGGGGGCAGGCAGAAATAATAATGGCAGTGAGGGTGTTGGTGTGGCCGTGTAGAATAATAGGGCCATGATAATGCATGGCCAGCCTCTTTTGCGCCTAGCCCCTTTGCTAATATTTTTGATTTGTTCTCTAGAGCTATTATTTATTTATTTTGCGGGTAAACTTTCATTCTATTCATCAACTTCTAAGGTAGTACAAAGAATAGTTGAAGTAAAATTTACATCTAGGTACGTAGACCACCTAGCGACGATTACATGTACTGGAGCGAACTGAAGGCTCACCGGCATCATCACCCCACCCTCGTCGGACCTCGGGCAAAAATATTTCATCATGTTAATGCCCCATAGGACCATCGCAGCAGAACAATAATCACCACTGATGAAGAGAAATCGTAGAGCTATTTCATTTAGGCACCTTAGACTCAGCTTGTTGTTGATGGAGTATTATATGCAAACTTATTTTATATTCTGTGATGGAGAATAGATATAAAATCTAAAAAAAAACTTATTATACAAATAATGTACTTCCCCGTTTCTAAATTTAAGTCTTCTTAGAGATTACAATATGGATTATGTAGGAGCAAAATAAGTGAATCTATACGCTAATATATATTTATATACATTTGTATGTAGTCTATATTGAAATATCTGAAATGACTTATATTTATGAACGAAGAGAGTATAACACATACAGAACTAGGTAAAAAGAAATAGATTACCACGATCCACAGTACGGTGCTAGTGCAATGCAATTGCTATTGTGCATAATAGACTACAATTAATTAGTTTGTGAGATAAAGCTATATTTAAACATATTGTTATCACAAATTAAGTACAAAATTATTCCCGTCTCGATGGTGTGGCTAGTGCCGCCGCCTCGTCAAAGTGCGTTTGAAAGTGTGACTCCCTCGAATCTCGCGTGATCTAGTCAGTGTTCATCTTCTGTGGATCTGTTTGGATTCAATCTTTGTGGAGTGTTTGCAGATTTGATCCTTCTAATCTACAACTCACTTCGTCGACGATTGTTGCTACTCTGGTGCACTGGTCTTGTGAGGCCTTAGCACAATAACTTTCTTACTGTCTACTATAATAATTTTTGTCGGTTCCGGTGAGGGAGGGACGATGACGGCGACATGTTCGGCTCATGGTATGCTTGTAGTCATCGCTAGGTGGTTCATGCACCTAGTTGTATCTTTTGTTACCTCAGATGTTCTCTGCACCGTAATTACTGATTATGAATAAATGGAAAGTTTCTCTTCTCAGAAAAAGTATACAAAATCATCAAATATCTAAAGAATGAATACACATGGGTGTGTGTCTTGCTGATCATATATGGTGCGCTTTTGTTGTAGTGCCTCCGTTTACTTACTTTTCTGTCCCGGCTGCCAAAGCACAGATGCAACGATGGCACAAAGATAACACGCAGTTGTTTAACGTGTTGAAAACAAGATTATCGACAAACAAAAGAAAAATAACAATAAAGCGCGTATTAGTGCAGCTTGGTTTGCTGGTCGACCACTAAAACGAAACTATACAAGTATCGTGACGCTTACAAAAAAAAAGAAAGATAACTTGACGCTTACACTTGTTTTTTTTCTCTTTTGAATGTATGTATGCAGTGCAGTGGGCGCTCGGAAAAGGAAAAAGAAAGCAGGGGGAAATGGAAAAGGTGGGGTCACGTCGGGCTTTGCTGGGCTAGCTGGAGGCCAAGAAACCGCATGCGCTGTGGGCGTGTTTGGATTCTTGTATCGCATCTGGCTCGTATCCACCATGCAAATACTGGACGTTTGGTACCCTGTACGTCTAACTGGGCCTGGCCCGACGGATGCAAGAAAGGGCTCGCAGCCTGGCTGAGCAGAAACGCAGGTTTCTCGCGTAGCACGCGTGCAGGCTCGGGCGTTGTCTTTTCTTCGCCCCCCTTCAATCTCTTCGCTGTATATGACCACGCGCCGCCGCCGCCTCCCCAAATCAACGCCGCCCCCGCCCTACTCCGACGCCGCCCGCGCCCGTCCGCCGCCTGTCCGAGGCCGCCGCCGGTTCCCCACATCAACGCCGCCCCCGCCCTCCTCTACATCCTCCGACGCCGACCGCACCTGTCCGCCGCCGCGGCACCATTCTTCGACGCACGGACACACTCCTCACCAGGCCGCACGTCCTGCCCGCGGCGACGCTGCCCTCCCCGTCGGCCTCAAGATCCTCTGCCACCGACCCTCACGCCCACCTCCAAGCTCTCCCAGGATCCTCGCCGCCGCCGTGCCCTGGTAAGGTGAGCTCCGCCTCCACATGCTCCGGCAACGGCCTCAAGCCAACCTCCAAGCTCCCCCGGTCCTTGGCTCCATCTTCCCCGTGCTGCTCCACGCTGGTGCGTGCTGCCCATTTGGAAGAATCTGCAGCTCATACAACCATATCATACAAGTTCACCAAACAGTCATCTGGGTTCATCCTTGCATCAGCTCATACAGGCCAAGCTCACCCAGGATCCCCCATACGATGCAGGAAAAGATGCCCAGGCAACCAAACACGCCCTGTGTGACCGTGACCCCCACGCGCGAAAATGACCGCCTCCTGGGACCACCACTCACCAGGGATGGTGGGTCCGCCTGTCGGGGGCGGTCCCACGTGCCTGCCACCTTTGATCACTGTTTCTCTCTCTCTTGCTCTGTTTCTATCTTTGCTTTCTCTTTTCCGCTCCGTACGCTACTCCTCTCGCTGTTCATTGCGCCCGTAGTTGCCAGCATTTTTTTGGGACTATTTTTGGGGGATAGAAGGGAGTTTTATTTTTCAAAATAACAGGATTACAGTACCGCGATTGAGGGTCTCCGTTCGGTCTGAGTACGAGAGTAAGACTATACCGCGACATTTAGAATAGTACTTGAACTCAAAAGATATGTATACGGCCTTTACTACGCTAGCTAAAGGAGCACATCTACGGTCCTTGTAATGCGATATGAACTCCGTAATTATGTGCCACGTGGTATGCTGAGGAATGTTTTGAGGACTGCTACACACATTTAAATCCCTAGTTTCACTGGGGTTTGATGCCTGCTGGAGTCTGTTGTTCCTATGTTCTCTTTTCAGCGTCTCAGTGTCCTATAGTCTTCTTCAAGATGTTTATCGGGCACTGGTGTAGTGTTGTTAGATTTTCGTCTCATGGTGGGTGATTCGTTTTAGAGTCATCCATAGAGGGTTTCTTGACGGTGCGCCGACTCGCTCTCCCCTTTCGGTCTTCTTTTGCTCTAGGTTGTCTTATTTGGCTTTGACTTGTGGGTGATGTTTTGCACAGTACTCAACAAACTGATATTTTTTCGTTAACAGCAAAGTTAATGAAAAGGGGTGTAAGCTCGGTTGGATTTTTTTGAACCCCTAGCTACTATTCCCTCCGTTACAAAATAGATGACTCAACTTTGTACTAACTTTAGGCCCTGTTTGGTTCATAAGTCCTAGGACTTATTTTAGTCCCAACTTATAAGTCATAAGTCCCTAAAAAGTCCCTACCTGTTTGGTTCCTGGGACTTAACATGTACTAGTACACCATATTACAACTATAAGTCCCTATAAGTCCCTCCTTGAGAGTCTTATTTGATAAGTCCCAAATGCCCACTTTAAGTCCCTATAAGTCCCTCCTGTTTGGTTTAGATGGGACTTATAGGGACTTATTTAAGTCCCTAGACCAATAAGTCCCTGGAAACAAACACCTTCTTAGTAGTACAAAGTTGAGTCATCTATTTTGGAACGGAGAGAGTATTTGTGTAAGTAACATGAGTACAAACCGGAGGAACCAACCTTGTAGAAGTTGAACCCATGCATCCAGAGCTCGTCGGAAAAGATGGACCTCGCCGGGGAAAGCCATAGTCCACCATCTATCTTAGGGGGAAGTCATGGCCTCACTAGCGGGGAGTCACAACCCCATTATCTATCTTAAGGGTGGGGGTGCAGGGAATCGTTAGAGGTTTTTCCGGTGGGGCGGGGCTCAGAGGGATGGCCTGGGGAGGGGGTTGGCCACCAACGACGGTGGGGGAGGTTGAGGGGAGGGCGGGACGGCAAGGCGGTGCGCGGTAGCGCCCGGCG
>LR738713.1:63314705-63407975 GCA_902687465.1 Secale cereale | reverse complement strand
TGAGGAGGATCTGCATTGGGAGGAAGAAGATGTGCATGAAGAAGATGAACAGTGAAGACCGTTAGATCTTGATCCGATGGTCAGAAAATAAAATTACAAATGAAAACGTTTTTTTTTCAGGCGCCTGTTAAATAGACGGCCCCCAAGATACTTCGTCCATTTGAGAATGTGACAAGTCACAAAGTGTGACAGCCTCACCAACTACCGAGCTTGGAAGCTTGTCCCTCTGAGTCTGAGGTAATCGAGCTTGGCGAAGTTCTTACGTGCAAAGGGCTGCGCGTGCAACACGTCCGCAGATTTCGCTGGGAAAAGAAAAACAGTACGGGAAAAAGGAGCGCGCACGAATCCGACGCAATCATGCACGGCCCGTCTCACGGGCGGTGGGGCCGGGGAACTGCCGGGAGGAAAATAGACGGCGAGGGGTTCGCGTTGCATGTGACGGGGTCCGAGGCGGGGCCCGCGGACGGCGGCCATGTGAGCCTGCTGGCCGGGGTGTCTCCCCTCCCCTCCCCGCGCCGTCTGCTGCGCGCACCCCGCGGGCGCCACTCCCTCCCTGGGAAGCGGGGCTGGGTTGCGCAACTGACGACACTCCCGCCGTTTGCCCGGCCCGTTTTTTTAGTATTCCTACGATTTAATCATTTTTTTTCTTCTGCAAGAGACGGGTGCCCGAGCTCCGTCTTGATTTGCAAATTGCAAGCAAAAGGAAGCTCGCTTAGAGCGTGGCCAAGCTTGGGTTAGCATGCGTGCACCGGTCAGCTGATGGGTCACCGGTCACCAACTATGTGTGTAATCCGGCCATCATGGGGGATGGGGGCACCACACGTGTGGGTTTGATGTGATGCTTCTCAATCACAAACGATTAATTCTCCATGAAACGTAGAGTGACCACTCAACTAATTAACCATATCTACTGCTCGTAGCCAGCTACTCCCTCCGTTCCTAAATATTTGTCTTTTTAGAGAATTCAACAAGTGACTACATACGAAGCAAAATGAATGAATCTACACTCAAAAATATGTCTACATACATCCATATGTTGAAGTCCATTTGAATGTCTAGAAAGACAAATATTTGGGAACGGAGGGAGTAGTTAGTAGCTAGCTGCTCAGAGACGATCGATAATGACACAATATATTGGGGGCGAATCAGAGCCAAGTGAATCAATTAACCAACGACACTGGTAACATTTTCACTTTTGACATCTCACTCAGTCGCCGGTTGCACCACTCAATGAATCTATACGTGGTACGCAGTACGGTCAGAACTAGTCTATAAACAGACTGCATGTTTTGTTCGGGGTTTACTGTTATTGGCGTCGTTAAGTTAATCAGTTGCTACGTACTACTCCACTGTGTACTAGCCAGCTGGATTTGGACGCTCTCGCTTGAATGCGCTACAGTGATGCCGGCTAGCTTCCCATGTCGTGTGCCATACTCAAACGTACGCTCGTCCAACATCTTGCATGTCTATCTTGTAGACCAATTTATTCCAACAATAATGTGGTTCTGTTTTGCAAAAAAACAAAACAATAAAGTGGCTCTCTCCCTCCCTCGATACATCTTGCTCATCAAAACATAGTTTTATTTTTCAACAATTTAAACAGTTGAACTGCATCATTGCGGTTAATGTTGGCATACATCACCACTCCATTGGGAAAACTTACTTTTTCTTTTTCAAGAAGGGAAACATAGTTTCAATGACAACAAAACTATGCGATCCACCCTAAAAAAAGCATGCGATCCACATGCCACATAATTAATACATTTCGATCCATATTTAAAAGTACTTACTTATGAGTTATGGCTATGATGATGTATCATATAATTTTTTATTTTAAAGTTTGGTGCTAGGAAGTTAGAGTGGATTACCAACTAATTTATTGCCTGGTTTGGATGATGTGCATATTTTTAAAAACAACGAGCCTCCTCGTTGATTTCCATTGAAGAAACCGCGAGTTTTCCATCTTACATCAGTTCGGAGAAAGCAAAAGTAAGACTAGAACGAAAAGAGAAATCAGGGCATCTTCAACGCTATTCCCTAAAACGAACATCCTATCAGTCCACAAACCACGTCCGGACAGGATACGGGAACCGATCATCTAACCCCATCCCTTGAATAGACATCAAATCCAGACAACAGAGGTGAGCCAGACGGACCTAGAGAACAATGCACATGGGCTATGAAGGCACGTGGTCCAACTGACTGAGGGCCAAACGGACCTCTGCATCGTGTCTGGACTCCCGCAAAAGCACCCTCCTGAGTTTGCTTCTGGTTTGGGTGAAAACGAACATGCTGAGTGGTCCTCGGGCGTTTAGGGGAGTACACTGGATGGCAAAAAGTGTTTGAACCACACGGGCTTGACCTTTACAAAAGATTTATAGGTCCGCTTTGGAGATGTGGTACTGAAAAACCAAGTAACTTCATAGAGCCTTGATATTTTTTATTTCATCAACATGTACAGTATTCTAAGTATCACCACAACCCATAGAACCATCATGTAACAAGATGTCTATGCAGAACAAAACAAATGTAGAGAGAGATGTTGAACAGAACATTGTATTTTTTTGAACAGTCAGCGAGGGGGAGAGAATCCTCACCTGAATGCGTGAGTTTACAGGTTTGCTCTAGTGAGCAAGGAGGGGTATTGACGCCATGACATGACGTCGACCTTCTATTGAGGCACACTATCGAGCAGTCCAAATAGTAAAACCATTCACAATGTTTCTAACAGTTACTTTGGCAGAGTGAGCTCGGGGTTGAACATGCATTGTTGGCGTTGAGAACATCATCACCCTACTATGAGCCGGGGGATTGCTAGCGCCCATCAATGAGTCCTATTGTAGATCTCCACCATCATTTGCTTGATCTTCATGATGCTCTCTCCAATTGTTCCTTTCCCTTAGTTTGTCTGCAAGATTGCTCAACTCGCGAGGTAGTGACATAAGCTAAATACAGCCATTAGAGGATCATCATGCACTTTCATACAAAAGCTTGCTAAATTCATAGTTTTCCAAATGGTTCAACACAAAGGAGTCTCCTTCGTGAGAGCTAGTTTACGCAGATCAAGAGGAAACAAGTCTAACCAGGCACTAGTGAAATCATACACATCCTTCATTTCAAAATAAATAAATAAATCATGCACATCCTTAGGGGGATGACCAAATCAAGAGCACTAAGAACATGTACAGTTGGGCGCCTCAAACCATCTCTCATACGCCCGCGGACGCGCCCAGTAAGTGACCAGACAGAGAAGGAAAAATGTGACCCAAGCGGACCCCTCATATCATTCCTATATATCCGTGAACTCTCATACTTATCTCAAATATAGGGAGGATATGAGGGCTTGTGGACGCGCCCGGGCGCGCCTGGTCAGTCCGCCATGTAGGACACGGTCCTACCCCGGTCCATCTTTTCTCTTTCTTTCTTTCTTTCTTTCTTTCTTTCTTTCTCTTCATCTTCACCAATCACATGTAAGTGACCGGACATATAAGAAAGAAAATAAAGAGTGGCTGCGTGGACTCAAAACGGACACACCCGATCACTGGTTGGATGGACACTTCTGCGGGTGTTTAAGGGTCATATTTGGCATGCCCGGCAGTAGATGCTCTAAAGACCACGCTCCGGGGAAATTTGACAAGGCTACGGTCAAATGGTCAATTGTCTCTGCACGTCCACATAAGCAACGTTGATGATTACCGGTCCATCGGTTCTGATATGCCGTTTTTAATCATCGGCCACAGAAAAGATCATGACTTTCAGGGGTCCTATGGGTTGACAACTTAGCTTTTGTTACATGCGTTCTATGGCCCGTCGCCACTTTTGTCGATGAGAACATTTTGTTTCTAGGACTCTATCAACGTACGTAGAGGGTTACATGCATCGCCAATGTAAATGCCGACGTCGTTAAAGTTTATGTTTCCTAAAAATGATATTCAGTTTTATACTGAGGTGAGGGTTGGACCAAGCAGGGCATGTGTACTTGTGTAGTACGTACATGTAGTACATGTATATGCATGCATCTGCTACGGATCGACGGCCGCCGTCTCTCTCGATGAAGCTATAGCGCCACTCTGTCCGCTGACTTACAGAACCAGCCAAAGGCACGCATTCATGGATGCATGCATGCATGCATGGGTTTCTTTGGTCGCCCATGAAGCGCCCATTTTCTCTAGAGCAAAACGAGATCTGACAACTCGATCGATCGATCGATCCGTCCGACACATGTACCTTTCGTGCCAGCTCGAGTTCATGCCATGTACGGCGCTGCAAATCTCATAAAATCATAGGTTTTGTCACACCAAACCGAACCCAGATTAACCTCGGGCAAGCTAGACAGGCATGCAGAATGCGAGTAATTCTCAGACTGAAAACGTATACATAGGGTACCAAAAATGGTACCATTGACTCACCTAGAGTTCTCGTGAATTCCCTGGCTGGACAGCTGTAGTACACGTACGGACGTACACCCGTACATACGTTCCGCCACGTGAATGCATCTTTACTTAATTAATTACAAGTAGTACTAGCTGTCTGCCTTACAGATCTGAGTAGCCAAAGCCAGGTACGATGAACACTGGACGTGCGGTACTGAATCGAGTAGGCGTGTTAATTTACGTGATTTGGAATGATGACCGGAGGTCTAGCTAGAGTACTACTACTACTCTATAATCCTACTACTAATATATGTATGCTTAGTTAATTCGCCGACATTTTTATAGGTACGTACGTGTTTGTTACCCCGGTCCAGGGCATGCCATGCAAGAAATGGGCGCGATCCACGCATGTGTTCGTGCGACAGGCATGCAATGCGACCCACATCAAGATACATCGCACCTAGCAGCTGCTCCTGCTCGTGATCTGCGAATGTACGGCTTGCTCCCTGCATGCGTACATACGTGTGCGTTGTTCATTTGAGAGGCGAGAGCACTTTTAGTCTCGAGCTAACTAATTTAGTCTGCATCGATCTTCACATGCATGCATTTTTATTCGTGAGTGGACATGCATGCATGTCTTGGTAGTATTATTTCACGTGTTCTCCTACATTAGTTCGATAGGTGAGAGCACTTTAGCATAACTTTAAAAGAAATGCTACGTAAATCGTCCGAAATAGCCCGTGCCGCTGCCTTTGAGCTTTTCTCTCTAATCGTTTGTGAGTTCGGTTAGATGCAATTAGACGCCTACTTTTCTCCTCTAAAGAATTATAGGCGACCGGTTATAGATGCTCTTAGGCAGGGTTTTGGCCATGCCAGACGAGCGACGGAACAAGAGAACCCACAACGACTGTTAGATTGGGCAAAACCCACAACGCCTTTGAGTTGCATGGCGACTTGGGATACGAGGGAGAGATGATTGCAAAATGTATACGTGACCGTTAGATACAATCTTGCCCTTTTGCATATAAAAAATTCAATATGTACTATGCAAATACAATATACTATGAATATATATCTCACGGTGAGGCTTCTGATAACGATTTTACATATAAACCCGATAAATAAAGACAAAACTTAGTGTTCCCTAAAAAAGAGAGACAAAACTTAGTGTGGGGTAAGGGGTTTGTGCAAATGCCGCGGAGTTCGCGGTGAAGCAGTAGGACGCAGACATCACACCCTAGTGCCTTTTGCTACTTCTGAACTGTCTGAGAAACTAATCACTGTAGATCCAAAATCCTTACTTGATCCAGAATTAGAATGTTAATTTCCACTTAGAAGGGATTAGAACGTTACTCGATCTCGGATCTGATCGAGACGGCCGAGCCGATAGATCTAGATCACGTACACCCGACTGTTCATCAATGTGAGGCTCATGCATGATTGCTCGCATTACTTGCTACAGTGTGCATTGTATCTAATAAAAGCTGCGTACGTGTGCATATAGACTTGCTTACTACGGCTAATCAATGTGGAAGAAAAGAAAGAAGTAGAGCAGCGTGGTGTGGGTTGAGTTGGAGCATTCACGCATGCATTCATGTCCGCCTTGTTGGCGACAGAGCTTGGACGTACCTTCTCGCCGGCCAGTGGCCGACGGCGATCGTTCCACAGGGATTAGTAGACTCTAGATATATAATCCCTACATATAAACTAACACAGCCCTAATTGCAATTTCCCGTCTTGTCAAGTATATCTACATCGAGAGCCTGAAGCCTGTCGCCTGTGTAGGAGCCAGGGTGCAGCCGTGTCAAACTTTACACTATCTCAGTTCTGCGTGATTGTCATGCATGTAACTAACTGCAGTACTATATACAGTATAAACAAGAATTAGCACTAATCAAATTAAGTCGTTGAGACTTCAAAAGCCAGCTAGCTTGGTGGATTGATCTGTAGTACGTCCGTGTCAAGTGAGTGTAGATAATGAACATCAGGGTTGAAGCCCTTGTCGGCTTTGTTGGAGCGTGTCAAGATCAAGGGCAGCTTCTGACCGATCGTCCGTGACAGTGAGCGTGTGGGTGTGGGGGATCCCTGTACGCACGAGCGCGCGGGCGTCCCCGTCCTTGACAGGACGCACGCACACGTACGGGAGTGCGCCATCGATCGAAATTTTTATTAATTTGCGGCAGCTGACATCTCACTTGTCACTAGATCGATCGCAGTCATTGCCCATGCATGCATCTACACACTACAGTGGGTGCACACCCTCCCCCTTGGTCCATCTTGAGAGAGAGATATACAGAGGCTGATCGAGACACGTGCGCATGCTTGACCAATCCCGCACATTATATATTTGCCTCCTATTACACACCAACCAAACCTATATTAGCCTGTTGTGTAAATGATTTTCTTTTAATCACTCGACTAGGTCTCATCCGAAAAAAAATATTCGTGACCGAAAACACCCTCCCAGATAAAATGGAAACGTAGTGATTCTCACTTTCTCTGTGGGCATTATGAAGGTCAAGTGGGATTTCTTAGAAAAAAGTCCATTTTACTACCCCGAACAAAGTTGGTAGTTCACATAACCCCTGATCTTTATTTCGGTTCTCTTTACCCCCTGAACAATCTCATACCGGACAAAATCAGTCCCTAGATGGTTTGACTTGACTGATTGCTGACGTGGCAATGGTCAATGGGCGGTTTTGACCTACGGGTGACTCTCCCTCGTCACGCTGGGTTGAGACAGAGGAGCTCCTCCTAAGCCTCCCCTCGCAGCTGCCTCCCTCCCAAGCACCACGCCCGACCCCGCCGCCTCTGGATGACGCCGGCGACCGCTGGAGTTCCAAGTTGCCGCCCTGACGCCATGCTTCTCCTTTCTCCCTCCTCTTTCCTCTCCCTTCTCTCTTCTCCTGCCTCAGGTACAGATCAACCGTTGCCACAAGCTCGCCGGCGGGCCATCTTCACACCGCCGCCGAACTCCAGATCCGACCGGAACCAGACCATATGGGCCCGCTACCCCCAGATCTAGTCGCCCCCTCGCGCTCCCCCTGCACCTGCATCGCAGCAGCTCTGCTGTCCTGCTAGCTCCCGCGCTAAGACAGGGACGACCATGCCTGGGGGTTGGGCTGCCGCCGGCACAAGCTCGCCGTCGTGTTATCTTCACACCCTTGCTAGACTCCAGATCCGACCAGAACCAGACCTAATGGGGCCGTCATCCCTGGATTTGGCCGCCCCACGCCTCCCCGCGCCGCCTGCCTCGCTAGCTCCTGCACGAGGAGAGGGACGACGATGCCCGACAACTGGGCCACCCCCCCCCCCGAGTCACTGCGAATCGGGTCCCATTACCTAATTGCCCCACCCGTAGGTCAAAACCACCATTGACCAGCGCCACATCAGCTGCATGTTGAGACAAACCACCCAAGGGGGTCTTTTGTCCGGTTTGGGATTGTTCAGGGGGTAAAGGGAACCGAAATAAAGACCAGGGGGTAATGTGAACCACCAACTTTGTTCAGGGTAGTAAAATGGACTTTTTTTCGATTTCTTATGCTTTGGGACCATTCATATATACAAGATGCTGCTCACAAGTGTGTTTCGGTGAAGATACTTGGCCAGGTATCGCTCATCTTAGTTGGCAGTATCCAAGATTGTATAACACGACAAGGGTCAAAGCACTACCCAACTACAACGATGTTGGGCTCACGCTAGATGGATAGTTTCTAGATGCCCACAAAAGTTGCACTGGTTATCCCCACTCCAACCTCTCTTAAGAAAATTATCTTTGGTCAAATGTTGTTCTTCAACATTACCAAGAGAAAAATCTTCATTTCGAGAGGCAACTTCAGTCTCCAAATAAACCTCTATCCCACCATATTAACTTTTCAAAGTGAATATATAGTTCCCTCATAGAGAATCTTTGTTACTTGGTTTCCATCTCACCCTCTATTTTTCACTAGTCAAGATAACATGCTCTTTAGCTCAGTCCATTGCTCAACAGTTTCCCCTAACAAAGTCCTCATGGACAACAGACATTCCCAACCGTTTTGACTTTGTGTATAGTTATTTTCTTGCTGAAACTGATATTGTACAACCCGAAGAATCTACTTGCAGTATTGATGCATGTACTTAGATATCTTCCTAAAACAAAAACTTATAGCTACATCACCAATAACTCTCTCGAAGACTTGCTGAAAGATATGATTAAATTTCATGAGCCCTGGCTTGAAATGAGATTCACCACTATGGATTTCCACCTTTGATAAAGTATGTCTTTGGAGATATTTTCTTCGTAACAGTTCTTGCCAAATTATATCATTATTCTCTAACATCAATAAAAGTTTGCATAACCTGCGTTGGTTCATGGCTTGAAGATCAAGCACGCCAACCCCTCCACAATTCTTAGGCATACACACCATCTTCCAATGTACTAAAGGATACTTCATCTTGTTCTTGGACTTCTGCCATACCATCCCGGCCCTATTAGAATTCACCCTTTTGGTGCCTCCAGGGGGAGAGCATATACAGAGGTATGCTACTAAGACAAGCATTTGTCAATAGAAGTCTATCTACAATTGAGAGCAAGTTACCAATCCATTCAACCATCCGTTTTCTATTTTTTTTCTTCTACCGACCTCCAATGTGAGACCTTATGTATTTTCTCATCAATGGGAATGACTGGATATTGTATTGGAAGTTTTCCAGTAGCATAGGTAAAGTTCATAAATGGATAGCCTAGTCCAAATATTGTGCTCGCCTAACCAATATCCAGCTAGAGGACAAATAAGGATTATTTGCGTGGAGTTTACACTTGAATTGGCTAATTCTGCCAAATCAATGTATGTGACCTTGATGCGGTATGACACACCAATAGAAACTAAACAACTCTAGAATTTTCAAATATTAAAAGTGCGTATGGTTTCATAACCAAAGACCATATTCTTAGACAAAATTGCCAAGGGAACACTGAATGTTGCATTTGTGATCATGATGAATCAATTCATCAGTTTCTTAAATGCCACTTTGCTAGAGTTGTTTGGTGTATAGTCCAGGGGCAACCAACTTAGTCCCACCATGACGCATTGCTAACATGTTCAGAACTTTGTTGAGAAAGTTTCCTAGTAACTTGTGAGCTTTAATCCTAGTTGGAGCGACTTATCTTTGTTGGCCACTACGGCTTTATTATGGTCTATTCTTCAATTTGGGATGACCAAGAGTTGGTCATGACAGCATACTCATAGTTGGAAACCGTCATCATAGACCCGTTTACCCAACATGGGTGGAAATTTACTCTTCTTGAGTGGCATGTTAAGTATGTATTTTGTGGTGGGATAATTTGTTTTCCTTGTTATATATAGCAAATTGAACCATTATATGCATGCTTGTTCGTGTGTTTGTGTGTGCGTTCTGTTGGTTTAGTTGTGTGGATTCTAAATGTAGAGGGCGGAAAGCCCAGACTCTTCCATGTTTTACCACCTAGATACATTGTAAAATCACTGCATATTTTCCGCAAAAATCTTACATGATAATTTGCTTGGTCTGCGTACTCACATGCATATGAAATATTTACTAACTACAAAATTGACTAATAGGGCTGGCCCGGTAAATTATTGTGGGCTAGCCTAGTCCAAAGTACAATTTGGAAGTATTTTGTCTATAGTGTTGCTCCCCTAGTGTATAGGGCTTGCACATGCTTTTTGGTTGTCGATTTGACTAATCAAATATGTATTATAAACAAATTTATTTACATGTTCAATTTCTAACGAATCAAGATATCCTCTTGTTCCGGTATAAATAGTACTTATCCGTTCTTCCACTGGGAGAGGATTTGCCTGTGATTTTGTAAGCAATTCCCTTAATCATCGACCCCTTGCCAATTGATTCTGACTTGTTTTATCGAGAGCAGATGCGAATTGTGCAAAGGCTTGTAACTCTGCAAATTGAGCTAGTTCCAATTTTGATTTGCCAGCTACTTGTTTCATGGCTTTAATTTGAGCCACGGATCCTACTCTGAAAACAGAAATACCCACATTAATAGCGGGTCGAATTCCGGCATTGAATAGATCCGCATATAAGAAGCCATCTATAATTTTGATTGTTCCATGCTATTATTTTGTAATGTTTTGAATGTTTAATGAGCTTTGTCATACACTTTTATATCATTCTTGGGACTAACCTACTAACCCAAAGGCCCAGTCCAGATTGCTGTTGTTTGCCTGTTTCAGGGTTTTGCAGAAAAGAATATCAAACGGAGTCCAAACGGAATGAAACCTTCGGGAGAGATATTTTTGGAGAAATCACGCACGAGAGACTTGAGAACCACGTCAGGGAAGCCACGAGGTGCGCACGAGGGTGGGGGGCATGCCCCTGCCTCGTGGGGCCCTTGTGAGTCCCCCGGTGTCCTCCTTCCTCCTATATAAGTCTACGTACCCCGAAACCATCAACAACAGAGAGAAAACCCTAATTCCACCGCTGTAACCTTCTGTTCCTGTGAGATCCCATCTTGGAGCCTGTTCCGGAGCTCCGTCGGAGGGGGGATCCATCACGGAGTGCTTCTACATCATCATCATTGCCCTCACCATGAGTTGTGAGTAGTTTACCACAGACCTTTGGGTCCATACCTAGTATCTAGATGGCTTCTTCTTTCTTTCTCTCTGGATTTCAATACAAAGTTCTCCTCGGTCTTTGAGGAGATCTATTCGATGTAATCTATTTTTGCGGTGTGTTTGTCGAGATCCGATGAATTGTGAGTTTATGATCAAGATTACCTATGCGAAATATTTGGTTCTTTTCTGAACTCTTTATGTGTGCTCATAATATCCTTGCAAGTCTCTTCGAATTATTGGTTTGGTTTGGCCTATTAGATCTATAGTTCTTGCAATGCGAGAAGTGCTTGGCTTTGGGTTAAATCTTGTGGTGTCCTTTCCCAGTGACATTAGAGGCAGCAAGGCACATATTGTATTGTTTCCATCGAGGATAAAGAGATGGGGTTTATATCATATTGCTTGAGTTTATCCCTGTACATCATGTCATCTTGCTTAAGGCGTTACTCTGTTCTTATGAACTCAATACACTAGATGCATGCTGGATAGCGGTCGATGTGTGGAGTAATAGTAGTAGATGCAGGCAGGAGTTGGTCTACTTGTCTCGGACATGATGCCTATATACAATGATCATGCCTAGATAGTCTCATAATTATTCGCTTTTCTATCAATTGCTCGACAGTAATTTGTTTACCCGCCGTAGAATATCGCTATCATGAGAGAAGCCACTAGAGAACACTATGGCCCCTGGGTCTATTCTCAACATATCAATCTACATCTAGTTTAATTTTTCCGCTTTTACTTTCTGTTCTTATAAACTAAAATACCAAAAATATAAACTATCATCTCTATCAGATCTCACTTTCGTAAGTGACCGTAAAGGGATTGGCAACCCCTTATCGCGTTGGCTACGAAGTCCTTATTTGTTTGTGCAGGTGCGAGGGACTCGCGCGTGGTATCCTACTGGATTGATACCTTGGTTCTCAAAAACTGAGGGAAATACTTACGCTACTATGCTGCATCTCCCTTTCCTCTTCTAGGGAATACAACGCAAGCTCGAGAAGTAGCAAGAAGAATTTCTGGCGCCGTTGCCGGGGAGGCTTACGCAAAAGTCATATACCAAGTACCCATCACAACCCCTTATCCTTCGCATTACATTTTTTGCCTCTCGTTTTCCTCTCCCCACTTCACCCTTGCTGTTTTATTTGCCCTTCTTCTGCCGTGTGTTTATCGTTCGCTTGCTTCTTGTTTGCTTGTGTGTGTTGGATTGCTTGCTTGTCACTATGGCTCAGAACAATACCAAATTGTGTGACTTCTCCAATACCAACAATAATGATTTTATTAGCACTCCGATTGCTCCTATTACCGATGCTGAATCTTGTGAGATCTATGCTGCTTTGTTGAATCTTGTCATGAAAGATCAATTCTCCGGCCTTCTTAGTGAAGATGCCGCTACCCATCTGAACAACTTTGTTGATTTGTGTGATATGCAAAAGAAAAGGGATACGGATAACAGTATTGTTAAATTGAAGTTATTTCCGTTTTCACTTAGAGATCGTGCTAAAACTTGGTTTTCCTCTTTGCCTAGAAATAGTATTGATTCGTGGAATAAGTGCAAAGATGCTTTTATCTCTAAGTATTTCCCTCCTGTTAAGATCATCTCTCTTAGAAATGATATTATGAACTTTAAGCAACTAGATCATGAGCATGTTGCACAAGCTTGGGAGAGAATGAAATTAATGATACATAATTGCTTTACACATGGTTTGAATCTATGGATGATTATTCAGAACTTTTATGCTGGCTTGAATTTTTCTTCTAGAAATCTTTTAGACTCGGCCGCAGGAGGCACTTTCATGGAAACTACCTTAGGAGAAGCTACCAAACTCCTAATTAATATTATGGTTAATTATTCTCAATGGCACACCAAAAGATCTACTAGTAAAAAAGTGCATGATGTTGAAGAAATTAGTGTTTTGAGTGGAAAGATGGATGAACTTATGAAATTATTTGCTGCTAAGAGTGCTTCTTCTGATCCTAATGATATGCCTTCGTCCACTTTGATTGAAAATAACAATGAATGTTTGGATGTTAATTTTGTTGGTAGGAATAATTTTGGTAACAATGGTTATAGCGGGAATTTTAATCCTAGGCCTTTTCCTAGTAATTCCTCTAATAATTATGGAAATTCCTACAACAACTCTTATGGAAAGATGCCTTCTGAATTTGAAACTAGTGTTAAGGAGTTTATGATCTCGCAAAAGAATTTCAATGCTATGCTTGAAGATAAATTGCTTAAGATAGATGAATTGGCTAGAAGTGTGGATAGAATTACTCTTGATGTTGATTCTTTGAAACTTAGATCTATCCCACCTAAGCATGATATCAATGAGTCTCTCAAAGCCATGATAATTTCTCTTGATGAATGCAAAGAAAGAACCGCTAGGATGCGTGCTAAAAGGGAGAATTATATTAAAGCGTGTTCTTCTAGTTATCATGAAAATAAAGATGAAGACCTGAAAGTTATTGATGTGTCTCCTATTAGATCCTTGTTTTCTAGTATAAATCTTAATGAAGATATGATTGGAGATGATTCTGCTTTAAGGTGTCCCAATGATTCGGAGTTTTTAGATCTTGATGCTAAAATTGTTAAAAGTGGGAGTGAAGAGATTAAAACTTTGCATAGTGATGAACCCACTACTTTGGATTTCAAGGGATTCAATTATGAGAATTGTTCTTTGATTGATTGTATTTCCTTGTTGCAATCCGTACTAAATTATCCGCATGCTTATAGTCAAAATAAAGCTTTCACCAAACACATAGTTGATGCTTTGATGCAATCTTATGAAGAAAAACTTGAGTTAGAAGTTTCTATCCCTAGAAAACTTTATTATGAGTGGGAACCTACTATAAAAATAAAAATAAAAGATCATGAATGCTATGCTTTGTGTGATTTGGGTGCAAGTGTCTCCACTATCCCAAAAACTTTGTGTGATTTGCTAGGTTTCCATGAGCTTGATGATTGTTCTTTAAATTTGCATCTTGCGGATTCCACTATTAAGAAACCCATGGGAAGAATTAATGATGTTCTTATTGTTGCCAATAGGAATTATGTGCCCGTAGATTTCATTGTTCTTGATATAGATTGCAATCCTTCATGTCCTATTATTCTTGGTAGACCTTTCCTTAGAACGATTGGTGCAATTATTGATATGAAGGAAGGAAATATTAGATTCCAATTTCCGTTAAGGAAAGGCATGGAACACTTTCCTAGAAAGAAAATCAAATTACCATATGAATCTATTATGAGAGCCACTTATGGATTGCCTTCCAAGGATGGCAATACCTAGATTTATCTTGTATCGTGCCTAGCTAGGGGCGTAAAACGATAGCGCTTGTTGGGAGGCAACCCAATTTTATATTGTTTGTTTTTGCTGCTGTTAGGGAATAAATATTGCATCTAGCTTCTGTTTAGATGTGGTTTCATGTTTTGTTTAGTGTTTGTGCCAAGCAGAACCTTTGGGAAGACTTGTGTGAAGTTTATGTGATCTTGCTGTGAAAAAAAGAATCGTTAGCGCTCGCTAGAATGGTCATCAGATTTTACCGGAGCATGCTATTTAGTTGATTCTTTTTGCAGATGATTAATAGACAAATTCCTCACGTTTACCAATTTAGTTTGAATTTTTTGGTTTTACAGAAGTATGCGAAATCTGCAGATTACTACAGACTGTTCTGTTTTGACAGATTCTGTTTTTCGTGTGTTGTTTGCTTATTTCGATGCATCAATGAGTAATATTGTGAAGTATGAACCATAGAGAAGTTGGAATACATTAGGTTTAACACCAATATAAACAAATAATGAATTCATTGCAGTACCTTTGAGTAGTGGTTCGCTTTCTTATACTAACGGAGCTCACGAGAATTTTTGTCTAAGTTTTGTGTTGTGAAGTTTTCAAGTTTTGAGTATTGCTTTGATGGACTATGGAACAAAGAGTAGCAAAGGCCTAAGCTTGAGGATGCTCATGGCACCCCAAGTAAAATTCAAGGACAATCAAAAGCCTAAGCTTGGGGATGCCCCAGGAAGGCATCCCCTCTTTCGTCTTCATCCATTGGTAACTATACTTGGAGCTATATTTTTATTCACCACATGATATGTGTTTTGTTTGGAGCGTCTTGTATAATTTGAGTCTTTGCTGGTTAGTTTGCCACAATTATCCTTGCTGGACACACCTAATTTAGAGAGTTAAATATGGCCTATGAATTTATAGAACACTCTATGTGCTTCACTTATATCTTTTGAGTTGAATAGTTTTTGCTCTAGTGCTTCACTTATATCTTTTAGAGCACGATGGTGATAATATTTTGAAGAAATTGTTGAACTCTCATGCTTCACTTATATTCATTTGAGAGTCTATTAAAACAGCATGGTAATGTGTTTAGGCTATAAAACTAGTCTTCACATGATAGACATCCAATATCAATGTAGTAAAAACTTTCACACTAAGTGCATTGAATATGATGAGATGTTGGATGCTTGATAATTGTTTTGAGATATGAGGATAGTGATACTAGAGTCATGCTAGGGGAGTTATTATGAAATTGAGAAATTCTTGAGTTAAGGTTAGTGATTCCCATAGCATGCACGTATGGTGAACCGCTATGTGACGAAGTTAGAGCATGAGGTATTTGTAAAGTGCCAACCTTTGTGTGGAGGTTGGGGGCGCGCGATGGTTAACTCCTACCAACCTCCCCCCTAGGAGCATGCGTTGATTGCTTTGTTTTGATGACTCGTAGATTTTTGCAATAAGTATATGAGTTCTTATGACTAATGTTGAGTCCATGGATTATACGCACTCTCACCCTTCCACCATTGCTAGCCTATCTTGTACCGCGCAACTTTCACCGGTACCATAAACCCACTATATATCCTTCCTCAAAACAGCCAACATATTATTCCTCAAAACAGCCACCATACCTACCTATCATGGCATTTCCATAGCCATTCCGAGATATATTCCCATGCAACTTTCCACCGTTCCGTTCATATGACACGCATCATATTGTCATATTGCCATTGCATGACCATGTAGTTGACATCGTATTTGTGGCAAGGCCACCATGCATAATTTTTCATACATGTCACTCTTGATTCATTGCACATCCCGGTACACCGCCGGAGGCATTCATATAGAGTCATACTTTGTTGTAGCATCGAGTTGTAATATCAAGTTGTAAATCAATAAAAATGTGATGATCATCATTATTAGAGCATTGTCCCATGTGAGGAAAGGCCAACAAAAAAAGGAGATGGCCCAAAAAAATATAGGGGGGCTAATAAAAAAAAGAGAGAAAGCCCCTCCAAAAAAATGAGAGAAAGAGAGAAGGGACAATTGCTACTATCTTTTTCCACACTTATGCTTCAAAGTAGCACCATATTCTTCATGATAGAGAGTCTCATGTTTAGTCACTTTCATATACTAGTGGGAATTTTCATTATAGAACTTGGCTTGTATATTCCAACGATGGGCTTCCTCAAATGCCCTAGGTCTTCATGAGCACGCAAGTTGGATGCACACCCACTAGTTTCTTTTGTTGAGCTTTCATACATATTTAGCTCTAGTGCATCCGTTGCATGGAAATCCCTACTCACTCACATTGATATTGATGGGCATCTCCATAGCCCGTTGATACGCCTAGTTGATGTGAGACTATCTCCCTCCTTTTGTCTTCTCCACAACCATCTCTATTCCACCCATAGTGCTATGTCTATGGCTCACGCTCATGTATTGCGTGAAAGTTGAAAGGTTTGAAAGAATAGAGTATGAAAACAAGTGCTTGCCTGAAATCAGGGTTGTGCATGATATGAATATTTTGTGTGATGAAGAGGGAGCATAGCCAGACTATATGACTTTGTAGGGATAACTTTATTTAGCCATAGTATTTTGAGAAGACATGATTGCTTTGTTAGTATGCTTGAAGTATTATTATTTCTTATGTCAATATAGACTTTTATCTTGAATCTTTAAGATCTGAACATTCATGCCACAATTAAGAAAACTACATTGAAAAACTATGTTGGTTAGCATTCCACATCAAAAATTCTGTTTTTATCATTTACCTACTCGAGGACGAGCAAGAATTAAGCTTGGGGATGCTTGATACGTCTCCAACGTATCTATAATTTTTTTTATTGTTCCATGCTATTATTTATAATGTTTTGGATGTTTAATGGGCTTTGTCATACACTTTTATATCATTTTTGGGACTAACCTACTAACCCAAATGCCCAGTCCAGATTGTTGTTGTTTGCCTGTTTCAGGGTTTTGCAGAAAAGGAATATCAAACGGAGTCCAAATGGAATGAAACCTTCGGGAGAGATAGTTTTGGAGAAAATCACGCACGGGAGACTTGAGAACCACGTCAGGGGAGCCACGAGGTGCCCACGAGGGTGGGGGGCGCGCCCCCTTCCCAGGGCGCGCCCTCTGCCTCGTGGGGCCCTCGTGATTCCCCCGATATCCTCCTTCCACCTATATAAGTCTACGTACCCCGAAACCATCAACAACAGAGAGAAAACCCTAATTCCACCACCGTAACCTTCTGTTCCCGTGAGATCCCATCTTGGAGCCTGTTCCGGAGCTCCGCCGGAGGGGGGATCCATCAGAGAGTGCTTCTACATCATCATCATCGCCCTCACCATGAGTTGTGAGTAGTTTACCACAGACCTTCGGGTCCATAGCTAGTATCTAGATGGATTCTTCTCTCTCTCTGGATCTCAATACAAAGTTCTCCTCGGTCTTCGAGGAGATCTATTCGATGTAATCTCTTTTTGCGGTGTGTTTGTCGAGATCCGATGAATTGTGAGTTTATGATCAAGGTTATCTATGAAAGATATTTGGTTCTTCTCTGAACTTTTTATGTGTGCTCATAATATCCTTGCAAGTCTCTTCGAATTATTGGTTTGGTTTGGCCTACTAGATCTATAGTTCTTGCAATGGGAGAAGTGCTTGGCTTTGGGTTCAATCTTGCGGTGTCCTTTCCCAGTGACAGTAGGGGCAACAAGGCAAGTATTGTATTGTTGCCATCGAGGATAAAAAGATGGGGTTTATATAATATTGCTTGAGTTTATCCCTCTACATCATGTCATCTTGCTTAAGGCGTTACTCTGTTCTTATGAACTCAATACACTAGATGCATGCTGGATAGCGGTCGATGTGTGGAGTAATAGTAGTAGATGCAGGCAGGAGTCGGTCTACTTGTCTCGGACGTGATGCCTATATACAATGATCATGCCCAATGTTGAGGATATCGCTTATCGTTATCGTCTCGGTCAGCTGGGGATTAGAGATTAATCGAAAATCAGTCGATTAATCGATTTTATCGGTCGACTATTAATCAACCATTTTTTTCAAATCTCAGGTTCCCAACACTAAAGTATGCTATATTCAACACCCAAATAATATTGGACAGAAGTGTTACCTTGAATCCTAGCCTTTGAATCCTGATATAATGACAAACAAAATAAAAAAAAATTACATATTGCATAACAAGGTCCACAAAACACAAATAAACATAGTTCTTACAAACATAGTGCTACGAATAGGCCTGATTTATCGTTAGATTCCCGATAAATCGCTTGTCATAGCGATAAATCGGCCCAAAAGATAAATGATGAAGATAAGGCATAATCTTATCGGTCACCCCAAGAGTAGCGATAAATCGGACGATAAATCGCTGAATCAGAAGATTTCTTAAACAGTGATCATGCCTAGATAGTCTCATAATTATTCGCTTTTCTATCAATTGCTCGACAGTAATTTGTTTACCCGCCGTAGAGTATCGCTATCATGAGAGAAGCCACTAGAGAACACTATGGCCCCCGGGTCTATTCTCAACATATCAATCTACATCTACTTTACTTTTTCTGCTTTTACTTTTTGTTCTTATAAACAAAAATACCAAATATATAAACTATCATCTCTATCAGATCTCACTTTCGTAAGTGACCGTAAAGGGATTGACAACCCCTTATCGCGTTGGCTGCGAAGTTCTTATTTGTTTGTGCAGGTGCGAGGGACTCGCGCGTGGTCTCCTACTGGATTGATACCTTGGTTCTCAGAAACTGAGGGAAATACTTACGCTATTGTGCGGCATCTCCCTTTCCTCTTCGAGGGAATACAACGCAAGCTCGAGAAGTAGCAAGAGTTATGTATGTTGGTGACCGAATGTTGTTCAGAGTCCCAGATGATATCACGGACATGACGAGGAGCTCCGGAATAGTCCAGAGGTAGAGATTAATATATGGGATAATAGTGTTTGCTCTTCGGAGTTCACCGGAAAGGGTTTCTGATGTTTCTCGAAATGTTCTGGTGCGAGAACACTTTATTTGGGCTAAGGGGTAAAGCCAACGAGGCTTTAGGAAGAGGCAAAATGCAGTTTTGCGGAGGCCAGGGGCCAGATGCGAAGGACCCAAGCGTCTGGGCCTGACGCCGAGGACCCTGGCGTCTGGCCTAGGAGTTTGAGAAGGACTCTTGCCTTGCGTGCCAAACTAACTTTGAGGAGGCTCTTTCTCCAAGAAACGACCCAAGGCTCAACATGTAAATAGAGGGGCAGAGCTAGCACCCGGAACACATCGAGATTCACCAAACCGTGTGCCGGCAACTCCTCCCCTCTAGTTTATCTTCTGTCTAGTTTCCGTTGTGCTTGGCGAAGCCCTGCGGAGATTGTTCTTCACCACCACCGTCACCACGTCGTTGTGCTACCGGAACTTATCTACTACTTCACCCCTCTTGCTAGATCAAGAAGGCAAGGACGTCATCGAGCTGAACGTGTGTTGAAAGATGAGGTGTTGTACGTTCGGTACTTGATCAGGACATATCGTGAATGTGTACGACTACATCATCTGCGTTGATAAACGCTTGCGCTTAGCGATCTTCATGGGTATGAATATGCTCTCCCCCTCTCGTAGCTATGCATCTCCATGGATAGAACTTGAATGTGCATAGATTTTTTTTTGTTTTCCATGCAATGTTCCCAAACAATGGTATTAGAGGCAGGTCTATGTGTAGATGATATGCACGAGTAGAAACACAAAGGAGTTGTGGGCGGTGATGTTCATACTTGTTACCAGCAACGTCTTATTTTGATTTAGTGGTATTGTGGGATGAAGCGGCCCGGACCAACCTTAGATGTCCATGTACATGAGACCGGTTCCATCGATTGATGTAACTTGTCTTGCATGAGGTGGTGATATGTCCATTTTGCATCATGCTTTTATATTGATATTTATTGCATTATGGGCTGTTATTACATATTATATCACAATACTTATGCCTTTTATCTCTTATTTTACAAGGTTTACATGAAGAGGGAGAATGACGGTAGCTGGAATTCTGGACTGGAAAAGGAGCAAATATTAGAGACATATTCTGCACAACTCCAAAAGTCCCGAAACTTCATAGAGAATATTTTAGGAATATATAGAAAATATTGGGCGCAGAAAGCACCACAAAGGGGCCACCAGCCAGCCACAAGGGTGGAGGGCGCGCCCCCGTCCTTGTGGGCCCCCTGGCAGGCCTCTGATGGGCCTCGAACCGCTCGTTGGTTACCCCAAGTGGAAGGTGTAAGATGTAGTATGTAGAAGTGTTTTCCCTTAGCAAAGATGCCAAGGATCGAATCCCCAGAGACTCCTAGGTTCAACAAGTAGGTGTCAACTGCTAACGGCGCAGATTAGCAATCAACGTGGACCTGCAACAGATACAAATAACTTTGCTCCCAACGAGTACAGAGAGGTTGTCAATCCCTCCGGCCTTGTAGTTCACAAAGGATTTAAAGCAATGATAGTAGTGATAGATAATGTTTTGAAATAGTAAGTAAAAGCGAAAAGTAAATAGCGGATGTGATCAATGATGGTAATATGGACCGGAGTCTCATGATGTTCACTAGTGATGTCTCTCTCCCAAAAGACGATAAAACAGCTATGTGAGGTAAACAAATTACAGCTGGGCAATTGACAGGACCACGAACGCAAACCAATGCTGACTACATTGCAAGAAAGGTTGAGGTTCAAAGCATGGGCGGTACGCCAAAGTAAGTAGACCGAAATCCATCAATATCTACTACTAATCATCCACCTTGAGATATCTATCCAGAACATCTCGCTGGTATTAAGTTGCGAGTCCCACCCATAGTGTAAACTCAAAGCAACATACAACTGCATTAAAAGAACTTTGCGTAAAGTAAACAATCCTTGAACCCACGGGCACAAGCACCGTTGTTTTCCCCCTTGTGGCAACAACACATCCCCTAGACTCATGTTGCTGTCACTCAAGCTAGTCATCGAGGGGCATGAACCCACAATCGAGCATAACGTTCCCTCTTGGAGTCACTACCTACTACTCAGCCAAAGCAGTAAATAACAACGGAGAACATGCAAGAATTACGTATGAACATAAATATAAAAGAGGTGAATCAAATATATTACTCAAGATCATTCTGAACATAATCTCATAATCCATCGGGTCCCAGCAAACTCAACATAGCAACAGCATAAGGATTACATATGTGCCTCGATCATGTAGGGCAGCTCACGAGGACTAATTAGTGAAGCACAAGAACGGGAGGAGAACATCACATAGCTACTGGTCATGGACTCATGGTCCAAGGGAGACTACTCACGACTCATCCGGGAGGCGTCCATGGTGGTGGAGAAGCTCCCGGTGGTGATCCTCCCCTCCGACAGGGTGCCGGGAAGAGTTCTCCTGGTGCTCCCGATCTTGTAAGCGGCGGCGGCGGCGGAACAGAGATGGGATCGCGAAAAGAGTTCCTCTTCTGAGGGTTTCGGAGGATGCTTTAAATATATGCCAAAGGGGGGCATCGGGGAAGCTTCGGGGGGCCCAGGCGCCCGCCCGGCGCGGCCCGGGGGGGGGGGGCGCCGCCAGGGCGCCTGGAGCCCTGGTGGCCCCCCCGGCTGTCCTTCGGACGCACGGTAGTTTCCGAAACGCTGATTTTTTATATAATTTTTCTGGATTTTTCCTGGCAGTGCTCGTAACGTGAAAACCTGAAATACAAAAACAGCCGAAAACATAAACTGGCACTGGGGTGCACTGGATTAGTAAGTTAGTCCAAATATGATCAAAAGTGTATGGAAGTGTATGAATATCATAGCAATATCACCCAAAAGTGGCATGGAGCAAGCAAAAATTATAGATACGTTTTGGACGTATCAACATCCCCAAGCTTAATTCCTGCTCGTCCTCGAGTAGGTAAATGATAACAAGAATAATTTCTGTGGTGACATGCTATTAACCATATAGGACTTTTTATAGTCATATGACAAAAGCTTACTGAGACAATGAATCTATAGTAATTAAGTTGCCTCATGAGAAAATCACAAATGACTGAAAGTTTTACAATATGAAACTGAAACATCAAAAAGATTTGCAATGAACATGATGTGCAAAAATGATAAAGTGATATCTAGCTTGCCCCCTTTAGTGAAGCAAAACATAAATGCAGGGGCACCTTCAAGGTTTAAGTGATGACTAGATATAATGATTTCAAAATAAACGATATCACAATCATGCAAAAAACAATGCTACTTTGGGACAATGCACATTACACTCAGAATGACAATCATGCTCTCAGTAGTTGGTGCTTTAACATAGAAGTAAAAGAATGGTTATGTGCTAGAGCTTTTTATTTTGAAAACATAGAAGCAATTTTGTCAACGGTAGTAGTACTTCATATGTGTCATGCATAAGACATCCTATAAGTTGCAAGCCTCATGCATCGAATACCAATAGTGCTTGCACCTTGTCCTAATTAGCTCGGATTTCCATGGGTTATCATTGCATTACATATGTTTCAACCAAGTGTCACAAAGGGGTACCTCTATGCCACCTGTACAAAGGTCCAAGGAGATAAATCGCATTTGATTTCTCGTTTTTGATAGATCTCAACTTGAGGACATCCATACCGGGACAACATAGAAAATAGATGATGGACTCTTCTTAAATGCATAAGCATGTTCTCATAAGAGATTGAGGATTAATGTCCAAGCTAAAACTTCCACCATGATACATGGCTTTGGTTGGCGGCCCAATGTTCTTCTCTAACAATATGCATATTCATTCAACCCACGGCAAATCACCCTTACTTCAGACAAATGAACATGCATAGCAACTCACATGATATTCAACAAAAGTGTGATAGTTGATGGCGTCCCCAGAAATATGGTTACCGCTCAGCAAGCAACTTATAAGAAATAAGATACATAGGCAACATATTCTTTACCACAATAGCTTTTAAGCTACTTTCCCATGAGCTATGTATTGCAAAGTTAGTTCACTTAGTACAGGTGGAGGTTAGCAAAAGACTGGGAGCGACCAACTAAGAGAGCAATGACGGTCATAATCATGCAGAGCGACAAGTCAATATTGAATAAGGCATGGTAGTTATATCGCTACTCAGAAATAAAAGATCATCAAGGCTTGACAGACTTTCTTTATAGTCTTAAATATGCGTGAGCATACGCCAAGTCAATCAAAATAAATTATCGAAGGAAGATATTACTAAACCATACCATATCATAGGCAAACAAATCATGTTGGTACTCCAATAACACATTGGGAACCCCCCAGCTATTTGAGATTAACCATAAGAAAACCTGAACTACTAAGCACCATTATGCAAGTAGCATCTTTATCATAGACACATTAACCAATGCAACGGAAGCAAACTCTCTTAATAAGGTGAGCATGATAATTAAAGAGAGTTCAAGCAACCAACTAAACAAAAGCTCTTTGAAAAGATAAGCATGAATACTAAGAGCAAAGCATGATAGTAGCTATTAAAAGACAAAGAACACACACAACAAAGATAGACATGAAAATTCTATGTTATGTTCTAGGTAGAAGTGGAGCGTGTTTCTCTCCCACATAAAGAATGCTGAGTTCCGACTCGTTATGAAAAACTAAAAAGAAAACTAAAAGCAAGACGCTCCAAGCATAGCACATAACACATGAAGTGATAAAAATATAGTGGAACGAAAGACGAACTGATAATGTTGATGGAGAAGGGGATGCACGGGGGCATCCCCAAGCTTAGACGCTTGAGTCTCCTTGAATATTTCTTGGGGGTGCACGGGGGCATCCCCAAGCTTGAGCGCTTGACACTCCTGAATCTTTTTATCATCTTCCCTCGCACACTTGAAAATTCCCTTCATACATAACTCATCATAATCTGATTAGCGAGGTTAGTACCCTTAATAAAATAATTGCACCTTGCTGGAAATAAAGATATTCTTGAAGTTCTACTGTTTCTCAAGATTGCCAAAAGGTTTTTGCAAAGAAAAAGCAAGTTCTTGATTTGCAAAGTGAAGGAAAGGCAAAACAGGACAGAATCTGTAAAAAACAGAACAGCAGGTAGTAATTGATCTGTTCGGGGTACTTCTGCAACTCAAATCAAAAAACTCAGAACAGACGCACGAAAGACAATTATATAGAGAACGCTGTCGAAAATATTCAGACCAAAAAGATGATCTGGTGATTTTATACGATTTTTTCTATCCAAGGACAGAATCTGTTTCCTGGACAGCACCTCACAACTTTTGAACTTTCTAGCAATCAGAGGCTATACTTGACACAAATATGAAAAGCAAAGATACAATGATGATGCTACAGCAGTAAACAACATCAAGACACAACAAAAGCAAAAAATTTATTCATGTGGGCTGCCTCCCAAAAGCGCTTTCTTTTATGCCTTTAAGCTAGGCATAATGCATAGAGATCAAGTTTTATCAAGAGTAAAAGAATAGCTAGCCCGTACAACGGACTCAAAAGGTAACTTGATCTTCTTACGAGGGAAGTGTTCCATCCCTTTCTTGAGAGGAAACTGAAATTTTATATTACCCTCTTTCATGTCAATGATAGCACCAACGGTGCGTAAAAAGGGACGTCCCAAAATAATTGGACATGAAGGATCACATTCAATATCCATAATAGTGAAATCAACGGGAACATAATTATCATTGACAACAATAAGAACATCGTCGATCCTCCCCAAAGGTTTCTTTATGGAAGAATCAACGAGACAAACACCAAAAGAACAAGAATCATAAGGTTTTAATTTAAGCATATCATATAGTCTTTTGGGCATAATAGAAGCACTAGCTACAATATCACATAAAGCATAGCAAGAGAAGTTGTTTATTTTAATTTTAATCATAGGATCCCAACCATCTTCTAGCTTTCTAGGTATGGAGGCTTCTACTCTAAGTTTCTCCTCCCTAGCTTTGATGAGAGCATTAGTGATATGCTCTGTGAAGGCAAGATTAAGCGTGCTAGTGTGGGGATCTTTGGCCATTCCTTGTAGAAAGGTGACAACTTCTGAAATACTACAATTATCAAAATCAATTTTATCATTATTGGGCAGAATTGTAGTGTCATCCTCTTTGTTTGAATTGCTCTCTATTATAAGAGTTTGAACATCTTCCCAAGTTTGGGGAAGCTTAGGAGCAATTTTAAACTGAGGCTCATACTCTTTTCCTGGAAGACCATGCCATGGGCATAATCCTCCGTCTAGACTAATATAATCACAAGGTTTATTACTTTCGTAGATCCCGACAGTGGTAATTGGGGTAATGGAAGAAGGGGTGTACTCCTCCCATTTAGTGTTTTTGGTAGAACCCATAGTAGCAAGCAAGCAAGATAACAATTTTTGTGATTTTTGATAAAAAGAAGGTACTAAAGCAAAAACTGAGAGGTAAACTAACAAGACTAAAAAGCAAAGGTAAAAGATAGCATGCAACTCCCCTATCCTGAAGAGTGGAGTCCCCGGCAACGGTGCCAGAAAATACTCCTTGATGGGCCTCGAACCCCTCGTTGGTTACCCCAAGTGGAAGGTGTAAGATGCAGTATGTAGAAGTGTTTTCCCTTAGCAAAGATGCCAAGGATCGAATCCCCAGAGACTCCTAGGTTCAACAAGTAGGTGTCAACTGCTAACGGCGCAGATTAGCAATCAACATGGACCTGCACACAGATACAAATAACTTTGCTCCCAACGAGTACAGAGAGGTTGTCAATCCCTCCGGCCTTGTAGTTCACAAATGATTAAAAGCAATGATAGTAGTGATAGATAATGTTTTGCAATAGTAAGTAAAAGCGAAAAGTAAATAGCGGATGCGATCAATGATGGTAATATGGACCGGAGTCTCATGATGTTCACTAGTGATGTCTCTCTCCCAAAAGACGATAAACCAGCTATGTGAGGTAAACGAATTACAGCTGGGCAATTGACAGGACCACGAACGCAAACCAATGCTGACTACATTGCAAGAAAGGTTGAGGTTCAAAGCATGGGCGGTACGCCAAAGTAAGTAGACCGAAATCCATCAATATCTACTACTAATCATCCACCTTGAGATATCTATCCAGAACATCTCGCTGGTATTAAGTTGCGAGTCCCACCCATAGTGTAAACTCAAAGCAACATACAACTGCATTAAAAGAACTTTGCGTAAAGTAAACAATCCTTGCACCCGCGGGCACAAGCACCGTTGTTTTCCCCCTTGTGGCAACAACACATCCCCTAGACTCATGTTTCTGTCACTCAAGCTAGTCATCGAGGGGCATGAACCCACAATCGAGCATAACGTTCCCTCTTGGAGTCACTACCTACTACTCAGCCAAAGCAGTAAATAACAACGGAGAACATGCAAGAATTACTTATGAACATAAATATAAAAGAGGTGAATCAAATATATTACTCAAGATCAATCTGAACATAATCTCATAATCCATCGGGTCCCAGCAAACTCAACATAGCAACAACATAAGGATTACATATGTGCCTCGATCATGTAGGGCAGCTCACGAGGACTAATTAGTGAAGCACAAGAACGGGAGGAGAACATCACATAGCTACTGGTCATGGACTCATGGTCCAAGGGAGACTACTCACGACTCATCTGGGAGGCGTCCATGGTGGTGGAGAAGCTCCCGGTGGTGATCCTCCCCTCCGGCAGGGTGCCGGGAAGAGTTCTCCTGGTGCTCCCGATCTTGGAAGCGGCGGCGGCGGCGGAACAGAGATGGGATCGCGAAAAGAGTTCCTCTTATGAGGGTTTCGGAGGACGCTTTAAATATATACCAAAGGGGGGCATCGGGGAAGCTTCGGGGGGCCCAGGCGCCCCCCGGCGCGGCCCGGAGGGGGGGGGGGGCGCCGCCAGGGCGCCTGGAGCCCTGGTGGCCCCCCCGGCTGTCCTTCGGACGCACGGTAGTTTCCGAAACGCTGATTTTTTATATAATTTTTCTGGATTTTTCCTGGCAGTTCTCGTAACGTGAAAACCTGAAATACAAAAACAGCCGAAAACAGAAACTGGCACTGGGGTGCACTGGATTAGTAAGTTAGTCCAAATATGATCAAAAGTGTATGGAAGTGTATGAATATCATAGCAATATCACCCAAAAGTGGCATGGAGCAAGCAGAAATTATAGATACGTTTTGGACGTATCAGCCTCCGACACCATCTTCTGCTATACGGTGTGTTTTGACCTGGAAAAAAATTTAGAAGGAAGCTTTCGGGATGAAGCACTGCCGTCTCGAGGTGGAACCTGGGCAAAACAAATCTAGGGCTCTGGCAGGGCTGTTCTGTCGGGGACACTTCCCTCCGGGAGGGGGAAATCGAAGCCATCGTCATCACCAACGATCCGCTCATCGAGAGGGTGTCAATATCCATCAACATCTTCACTAGCACCATCTCCTCTCAAACCCTAGTTCATCTCTTGTAACCAATCTTTGTCTCAAAACCTCAGATTGGTACATGTGGGTTGCTAGTAGAGATGGTTACTCCTTGTAGTTGATGCTAGTTGGTTTATTCGGTTAGATCATATGTTCAGATCCTTAATTCTATTCAATACCCCTCCGATTATGAACATGAATATGCTTTGTGAGTAGTTACGTTTGCTCCCGAGGACACGGGAGAAGTCTTGTTATAAGTAATCATGTGAATTTGGTATTCGTTCGATATTTTGATGAGATGTATGTTGTCTTTCCTCTAGTGGTGTTATGTGGACGTCAACTACATGACACTTCACCATTATTTGGGCCTACGGGAAGGCATTGGGAAGTAATAAGTAGATGATGGGTTGCTAGAGTGACAGAAACTTAAACCCTAGTTTATGCGTTGCTTCGTAAGGGGCTGATTTGGATCCATATGTTTCATGCTATGGTTAGATTTCTCTTAATACTTTTTTCTTAGTTGCGGATGCTTGTGAGAGTGGTTAATCATAAGTGGGAGGCTTGTCCAAGGAAGGACAGCACCCAAGCACCGGTCCACCCACATATCAAATTATCAAAGTAACGAACGCGAATGATATGAGCGTGATGAAAACTAACTTGGCAACAATTCCCATGTGTCCTCGGGAGCACTTTGCTTAATTTAAGAGTTCGTTCAGGCTTGTCCTTTGCTACAAAAAGGATCGGGCCACCTTGCTGCACCGTAGTTACTTTTGTTACTTGTTACCCGTTACGAATTATCTTATCACACAACTATCTGTTACCGATAATTTCAGTGCTTGTAGAGAATATCTTGCCGAATGTTGGAAATATGCCCTAGAGGCAATAATAAAATGGTTATTATTATATTTCCTTGTTCATGATAATTGTCTGTTATTCATGCTTGAATTGTATTGTACGGAAACAACGATACATGTGTGAATACATAGACCACAACGTGTCCCTGGTAAGCCTCTAGTTACTAGCTCGTTGATCAACAGATGGTCACGGTTTCCTGACCATGGACATTGGATGTCATTGATAACGGGATCACATCATTAGGAGAATGATGTGATGGATAAAACCCAATCCTAAGCCTAGCATAAGATCGTGTAGTTCGTAATGCTTAAGCTTTTCCAGTGTCAAGTATTTGTTCCTTAGACCATGAGGTTGTGCAACTCCCGGATACCGTAGGAATACTTTGGGTCTGCCAAACATCACAACGTAACTGGGTGGCTATAAAGGTACGCAACGGGTATCTCCGAAAGTATCTGTTGAGTTGGTACGAGACGAGACTGGGATTTGTCACTCCGTGTGACGGAGAGGTATCTCTGGGCCCACTCGGTAAGATATCATCGTCATGAGCTCAAAGTGACTAAGGAGTTAGTCACAGGATGATGGATTACGGAACGAGTAAAGAGACTTGCCATGACGAGATTGAACAAGGTATCGGTATACCGACGATCGAATCTCTGGCAAGTACCGTACCGATAGACAAAGGGAATTACATACGGGATTAAGTGAATCCTTGACATCGTGGTTCATCCGATGAGATCATCGAGGAACATGTGGGAACCAACATGGGTATCCAGATCCCGCTGTTGGTTATCTACCGGAGAGTCGTCTCGGTCATGTCTACGTGTCTCCCGAACCCGTAGGGTCTACACACTTAAGGTTCGGTGACGCTAGGGTTGTAGAGATATATGCACACGGAAACCCGAATGTTGTTCGGAGTCCTGGATGAGATCTCGGACGTCACGAGGAGTTCCGGAATGGTACGGAGGTATAGAATGATATATAGGAAGTCCAGTTTCGGCCATCGAGAGAGTTCCGGGGGTCACCGGTAGTGTACCGGGACCACCGGAAGGGTCCCGGGGGTCCACCGGGTGGGGCCACCCATCCTGGAGGGCCCCGTGGGCCGTAGGGGGAGGGGGACCAGCCCTTAGTGGGCTGGCGCACCCCCCATAGGACTCCCCCATGCGCCTAGGGTTGAAACCCTAGGGGTGGGGGCGCCCCCCTAGGCTTGGGGGGCAAGGCACCCCCCTTGGCCGCCGCCCCCCTAGGAGATTGGATCTCCTAGGGCCGGCGCCCCCCTGGCCCCCTATATATAGTGGGGGGAGAGAGGGCAGCCGGACCTCAGCCCCTGGCGCCTCTCCCCCCCGTTACATCTCCTACTCCTTTCGTAGGGTCTCGGCGAAGCCCTGCAGGTTTTCCCGTTGCATCCACCACCACGCCGTCGTGCTGCTGGATCTCCATCAACCTCTCCTCCCCCCTTGTTGGATCAAGAAGGAGGAGACGTCGCTGTACCGTACGTGTGTTGAACGCAGAGGTGCCGTCCGTTCGGCGCTGGGATCATCGGTGACGAGGATCACGACGAGTACGACTCCATCATCCATGTTCCTTCGAACGCTTCCACTCGTGATCTACAAAGGGTATGTAGATGCACTCCTTTATGCTCGTTGCTAGATGAATCCTTAGATTGATCTTGGAGAAGCGTAAGAATTTTTTTGAATTCTGCTACGTTCCCCAACAGTGGCATCTGAGCTAGGTCTTTGCGTAGCATCTTGCACGAGTAGAACACAAACAAGTTGTGGGCGTTGATTTTGTTCAATTCTCTTGCCGCTACTAGTCCAATCTTGATTCGGTGGCATTGTGGGATGAAGCGGCCTAGACCGACCTTACACGTACGCTTACGTGAGACTGGTTCCACCGACAAACATGCACTAGTTGCATAAGGTGGCTGGCGGGTGTCTGTCTCTCCCACTTTAGTCGGATCGGATTCGATGAAAAGGGTCCTTATGAAGGGTAAATAGAAACTGACATATCACGTTGTAGTTTTGGCGTAGGTAAGAAACGTTCTTGCTAGAAACCTATAGAAGCCACGTAAAAACTTGCAACAACAATTAGAGGACGTCTAACTTGTTCTTGCAGCATGTGCAATGTGATGTGATATGGCCAAGAAGATGTGATGAATGATATATGTGATGTATGAGATTGATCATGTTCTTGTAATAGGGAATCACGACTTGCATGTCGATGAAAATGACAACCGGCAGGAGCCATAGGAGTTGTCTTATTTATTGTATGACCTGCGTGTCACTGAATAACGCCATGTAATTACTTTACTTTATTGCTAAACATTAGCCGTAGTAGTAGAAGCAATATTTGGCGAGACGACTTCATGAAGACACGATGATGGAGATCATGATTATGGAGATCATGGTGTCATGCTGGTGACAAAGATGATCAGGGTGCCCCGAAGATGGAGATCAAAGGAGCAAAATGATACTGGCCATATCATGTCACTTTATTTGATTGCATGTGATGTTTACCATGTTTATGCATCTTGTTTACTTAGAACGACGGTAGTAAATTAGATGATCTCTCACAAAAAATTTCAAGAATTGTGTTTCCCCTAACTGTGCACCATTGCTAAGGATCGTTGTTCCGAAGCACCACGTGATGATCGGGTGTGATAGGCTCTAACATTCGCATACGACGGGTGTAAGCCAGATTTACACATGCAATACACTTAGGGTTTACTTGACGAGCATAGCATGTACAGACATGGCCTCGGAACATGGAAGACCGAAAGGTTGAACATGAGTCGTATAGAAGATACGATCAACATGAAGATGTTCACCGTTGATGACTAGTCCGTCTCACGTGATGATCGGACACGGGCTAGTCGATTCGGATCATGTATCACTTAGATGACTAGAGAGATGTCAATCTGAGTGGGAGTTCATTAAAATTGATTAGATGAACTTAATTGTCATGAACTTAGTCTAAATTCTTTACAATATGTCTTGTAGATCAAATGGCCCACGCTCATGTTACCCTCAACTTCAACGCGTTCCTAGAGAAAACCAAGCTGAAAGACGATGGTAGTAACTATACAGATTGGGTCCGTAACATGAGGATCATCCTCATAGCTGCCAAGAAAACTTATGTCCTAGAAGCACCACTAGGTGATGCTCCCGCCCCGGCAAACCAAGATGTTATGAACGCTTGGCAGTCGCGTTGTGATGATTACTCCCTGGTTCAGTGCGGCATGCTCTACAGCTTAGAATCGGGGCTCCAAAAGCGTTTCGAGCACCACGGAGCATATGAGATGTTCCAAGAGCTGAAAATGGTTTTCCAGGCTCATGCCCGAGTTGAGATATATGATGTCTCCAACGCATTCTACAGCTGTAAGATGGAGGAAAATAGTTCTATCAGCGAGCACATACTCAAGTTGTCTGGGTTGCACAACCGCTTGTCTCAGTTGGGAATGAATCTCCCCGACGAAGCGATCGTTGACAGAATCCTTCAGTCGCTCCCACCTAGCTACAAGAGCTTCGTGTTGAACTTCAATATGCAAGGGATGGAGAAGTCCATTCCCGAGGTATATTCAATGCTGAAATCAGCGGAGGTGGAGATCAAGAAAGAGCATCAAGTGTTGATGGTGAATAAAACCACTAAGTTCAAGAAGGGCAAGGGTAAGAAAAACTTCAAGAAGGACGACAAAGGAGTTGCCGCGCCCGGTAAGCCAGTTGCCGGGAAGAAGCCAAAGTATGGACCCAAGCCTGAGACTAAGTGCTTTTATTGCAAGGGAACGTGTCACTGGAAGCGGAACTGCCCCAAATACTTAGCAGACAAGAAGGCCGGCAACGTCAAAGGTATATGTGATATACATGTTATTGATGTGTACCTTACCAGCGCTCGTAGTAGCTCCTGGGTATTTGATACCGGTGCAGTTGCTCACATTTGTAACTCAAAGCAGGAGCTGCGGAATAAACGGAGACTGGCAAAGGACGAGGTGACGATGCGCGTCAGGAATGGTTCCAAGGTCGATGTGATCTTCGTCGGCACGCTGCCTCTACATCTACCCTCGGGATTAGTTTTAAACCTTAATAATTGTTATTTAGTACCAGCTTTGAGCATGAACATTGTATCTGGATCTCGTTTGATGCGAGATGGCTACTCATTTAAATCCGAGAATAATGGTTGTTCTATTTATTTGAGAGATATGTTTTATGGTCATGCCCCGCTGGTCAATGGTTTATTTTTGATGAATCACGAACGTGATGATACACATATTCATAGTGTGAATGCCAAAAGATGTAAAGTTGACAATGATAGTCCCACATACTTGTGGCATTGCCGCCTTGGTCATATTGGTGTCAAATGTATGAAGAAGCTCCATGCAGATGGACTTCTAGAGTCTCTTGATTATGAATCATTTGACACGTGCGAACCATGCCTCTTGGGCAAGATGACCAAGACTCCGTTCTCCGGAACAATGGAGCGAGCGACCAACTTATTGGAAATCATACATACTGATGTGTGCGGTCCAATGAGTGTTGAAGCTCGCGGAGGCTATCGTTATGTTCTCACCCTTATAGATGACTTGAGTAGATATGGGTATGTCTAGTTGATGAAACACAAGTCTGAGACCATTGAAAAGTTCAAGGAATTTCAGAATGAGGTTGAGAATCAACGTGACAGAAAAATAAAGTTCTTACGATCGGATCGTGGGGGTGAATATTTAAGTCATGAATTTGGCACGCACCTAAGGAACTGTGGAATTGTTTCACAATTGACACCGCCCGGAACACCTCAGCGTAATGGTGTGTCCGAACGTTGAAATCGTACCCCGTTGGACATGGTGCGATCTATGATGTCTCTCACCGACTTACCGCTATCTTTTTGGGGTTATGCTTTAGAGACTGCCGCATTCACTTTAAATAGGGCTCCATCGAAATCCGTTGAGACGACACCGTATGAACTTTGGTTTGGCAAGAGACCTAAGATGTCGTTTCTGAAAGTTTGGGGTTGCGATGCTTATGTCAAGAAACTTCAACCTGAAAAGCTCGAACCCAAATCGGAAAAATGCGTCTTCATAGGATACCCAAAGGAAACGATTGGGTACACCTTCTACCTCAGATCCGAAGGCAAGGTTTTTGTTGCCAAGAATGGATCCTTTCTGGAGAAAGAGTTTCTCTCGAAAGAAGTGAGTGGGAGGAAAGTAGAACTTGATGAGGTGATAGTCACCCCTCCTGAACCAGAAAGTTGCGCAGCACAGGAAATTGTTCCTGAGGTGCCTTGACCGATAAGGGAGGAAGTTAATGATGATGATCATGAAGAAAAAGATCAAGTTACTACTGAACTTCGAAGGTCCACAAGGACACATTCCGCACCAGAGTGGTACGGCAACCCAGTCATGGAAATCATGTTGTTGGACAACGGTGAACCTTCGAACTATGAAGAAGCGATGGCGGGCCCGGATTCAAACAAATGGCTTGAAGCCATGAACTCCGAGATAGGATCCATGTATGAAAACAAAGTATGGACTTTGGTGGACTTGCCCAATGATCGGCACGCCATAGAAAATAAATGGATATTTAAGAAGAAGACAGACGCAGATGGTAATGTGACCATCTATAAGGCTCGACTTGTCGCTAAGGGTTATCGACAAGTTCAAGGGATTGACTACGACGAGACTTTCTCTCCCGTAGCGATGCTGAAGTCCGTCCGAATCATGTTAGCAATTGCCGCATTCTATGATTATGAGATATGGCAAATGGACGTCAAAATGGCATTCCTTAATGGCTTCCTCAAGGAAGAACTGTATATGATGCAGCCGGAAGGTTTTGTCGATCAACAGAATGCTAACAAGGTATGCAAGCTCCAGCGCTCGATCTACGGGCTGGTGCAAGCATCTCGGAGTTGGAATATTCACTTTAATGATGTGATCAAAGCGTTTGGCTTTATACAGAGAAGCCTATATCTACAAGAAAGTGAGTGGGAGCTCTGTAGCATTTCTCATATTATATGTGGATGACATACTGCTGATGGGAAATGATATAGAATTCTTGGAGAGCATAAAGGCCTACTTGAATAAGATTTTTTCAATGAAGGACCTTGGAGAAGCTGCTTACATATTAGGCATCAAAATCTATGGAGATAGATCAAGACGCCTCATTGGTCTTTTCACAAAGCACATACTTTGACAAGATATTGAAGAAATTCAATATGGATCAGTCCAAGAAGGGGTTCTTGCCTGTTTTGCATGGTATGAGATTGAGCACGGCTCAGTCCCTGACCACGGCAGACGATAGAGAAAAGATGAGTGTCATCCCCTATGCCTCAGCCATAGGTTCTATTATGTATGCCATGCTGTGTACCAGACCTGATGTGAACCTTGCCATAAGTTTGGTAGGGAGGTACCAAAGTGATCCCGGTATGGAGCACTGGACAGCGGTCAAGAACATCCCGAAGTACCTGAACAGGACTAAGGATATGTTTCTCGTTTATGGAGGTCACGAAGAACTCGTTGTAAAGGGTTACGTCGATGCTAGCTTCGACACAGATCTGGATGACTCGAAGTCACAAACCGGATACGTGTATATTTTGAATGGTGGAGCAGTCAGCTGGTGCAGTTGCAAGTAGAGCGTCGTGGCACATTCTACATGTGAAGCGGAGTACATAGCTGCTTGCGAAGCAGCACAAGAAGGAGTCTGGATGAAGGAGTTCATCACCGACCTAGGAGTCATTCCAAGCGCGTCAAGCCCAATGACTCTCTTTTGTGACAACACTGGAGCCATTGCCATTGCCATGGAGCCCAGGTTTCACAAGAAGACGAAGCACATCAAGCCCCGTTTCAACTTCATCCGGAATTATGTTCAAGATGGAGACATAGATATTTGTAAAGTGCATACAGATCTGAATGTCGCAGATCCGTTGACTAAACCTCTTCCACGGGCAAAACATGGTCAACACCAGAACTCTATGGGTGTTCGATTCATCACAATGTAACTAGATTATTGACTCTAGTGCAAGTGGGAGACTGTTAGAAATATGCCCTAGAGGCAATAATAAAATGGTTATTATTATATTTCCTTGTTCATGATAATTGTGTGTTATTCATGCTTGAATTGTATTGTACGGAAACAGCGATACATGTGTGAATACATAGACCACAATGTGTCCCTGGTAAGCCTCTAGTTACTAGCTCGTTGATCAACAGCTGGTAACGGTTTCCTAACCATGGACATTGGATGTCATTGATAACGGGATCACATCATTAGGAGAATGATGTGATGGACAAGACCCAATCCTAAGCCTAGCATAAGATCGTGTAGTTCGTAATGCTTAAGCTTTTCCAGTGTCAAGTATCTGTTCCTTAGACCATGAGGTTGTGCAACTCCCGGATACCGTAGGAATACTTTGGGTGTGCCAAACGTCACAACGTAACTGGGTGGCTATAAAGGTACGCAACGGGTATCTCCGAAAGTGTCTGTTGAGTTGGTACGAACCGAGACTGGGATTTGTCACTCCGTGTGACGGAGAGGTATCTCTGGGCCCACTCGGTAATACATCATCGTCATGAGCTCAAAGTGACTAAGGAGTTAGTCACAGGATGATGGATTACGGAACGAGTAAAGAGACTTGCCATGACGAGATTGAACAAGGTATCGGTATACCGACGATCAAATCTCGGGCAAGTACCGTACCGATAGACAAAGGGAATTACATACGGGATTAAGTGAATCCTTGACATCGTGGTTCATCCGATGAGATCATCGAGGAACACGTGGGAACCAACATGGGTATCCAGATCCCGCTGTTGGTTATTGACCGGAGAGTCGTCTCGGTCATGTCTTGATACGTCCAAAATGCATCACTATTTTATATCGTAATTCATCCTTATTCATTGATATATTTCACATTACGATGATGTTCTTATGTTGTTTTGGCCTATTTTACACAGTTCGCAACTTTCCGGTGCCGAAGCAGCAGACGCAGGATTCAGCGGTAAAAAGTGGACGCTGAGTTGCTGAAGAAGAATACCTCCAAATTACGTGAAAATCGACGGAGGGTATTTTCCAGAAGGATCACGAAGACACGCAAAAGAGCAACCAGAGGGGAGCCAGGGGCGGCCTAGGCGGCCACCCGAGGCGGCCCCACCCCTGGCCGCCCTAGGGGGGGCGCCTGGGGCCCCCTCTCCACTCTCGGCTGCCCCCTTTGGCATATATACTCCTCGTCATCCAAAAACCCTAAAAAGGGAGAGTTTTGACGGAGTTCCTCCGCCGCTCCGTGGCGGAAACCTACAGAGAAGAAAAAGCCATCTCCGGCGGGCAGATTCCGCCGGGGAGATCACCTCCCGGAAGGGGAGATCATCACCATCGTCACGGGCATCATCGAGATCATCATCAACATCATCCCCAACATCAGCACCATCTCCATCTTCATCCAATCTCATCTCACAATTGCAACTTGTGTTGTAATCCGTACTATCTATCCTCTCTACCCTATCGGTGTTGATTACTACTTTGTGGTGAATGCTATTGAGTTTTGTTGGAGAAATATCATTATGTCCAGATTGTTTATCACCCATATATGTCCACTGATCATGATCTCTTTTATGTCTTGTGAGTAGTTACTTTAGTTCTTGAGGACATGGGAGAAGTCTTGTTGTTAGTAGTCATATGATGTTGAAGTAATATATGTTGTTTGATACTTAAGTTGTGTTGTTATTTTCCTAGTGGTGTTGTGTGAGTCGAACACTCAACACTTCGCCTCATTAAGGACCTAGGGGAATACATTGCGTACAAAGAATGCTTACGGTGGGTTGCCGGAGTGGCAGAAACCTGAACCCCAGTTCGCACGCTTTTGCACAAGGGAACAATGGATCATCGATCGTATTGCTATGGTTAGATTTTTGCCTTAAATACTATATTGTATTTGCGGATGCTTGCAAGGTGTTTAATCATAAGAGTGCACTCATCTTAGTCTAGAGAGTGTACTAGCATAGATTCACCCACTCAGCACTTATCAACACATCACATAGTACCGATACGGAATATGGCGAAAGCACATGACTACCTCTCCCGTGTGTCCTCGAGAACACTTTAGCCTTTATAAGTTCAGTTGCTAGGCCTCTCCTTTGCTCAAAAAGGATTGGGCCACTTGTTACTCTCAAGTGCCTTTTACTTTGCTCGCTTTTACTTTCCTATTGCTTATATCAAGAAAACCCCTAAAAAGATATCTTTCAGTGCTTGCAGTTATTCCTTGCTCAGAATCACTTGTCAATACCTTCTGCTCCTCGTTGGGTTCGACACTCTTACTTATCAAAAACGCTGCAATAGATCCCTTACGGTTGTGGGTCATCAAGTACCGTTTTCTGGCGCCGTTGCCGGGGAGTGTAGCGCTATTGGTAAGTGAAGCTGGTAAGGAAGTTTTTATATTTATATTTTTATTTTGATGTTGCTGCTCTTTGTCCTTATGGACAACCTTGCTATTGGATCGTTGCGTGTGGGAAGACGCCCCACACCTGTGGTGGTTGCTCCTCCCCCTACTGAAATTGTGCCCTATAAAATACCAGCTGGTTTTATCGATTATGTTTTGGCTAATCGTTATGCAGGAGACGGACATCCCGGTGAACACTTGCTATATCTGTCACAACTATGTTCATTATTTAAGCTTGCAGGTGTATCAATGGAGTTTGTCATGAGGAAATTGTTCTCCGTATCGCTTATAGATAAAGCTTCAGATTGGTATAAGCTTCTCGATAACTCACACTTGCTTGATTGGCAAGAGCTTATGTCTCTCTTTTATACCAAGTTTTATCCTCTTCATGAAATTCATCGAGACAGGAACTATATCTATAACTTTAGGTCTCGTGACGGAGAAAGCATTGCTCAAGCTTGGGGGAGATTGAAGTCCCTAATGCTCAAATGTCCTATTCATGAGTTCCCCAAGAAAATTATACTTACAAATTTTTATGCCAGGCTTTCTCGTCAGGATAAGGAGATGCTGGATGCCTCCTCTAGTGGGGTATTTCAGACGAAGAGCGTTGAAGAAAGGTGGGATCTCCTTGAAAGGATCCAGAGGAATACCGAAGATTGGGAAATCGATAAAGGTATTGAACCCGCTATAAATTATGAGCATGATTATATTGAGAGCTATGTGAAAACTGATTACTTCAATACCTTTTGCTCTAAGATTGGTCTTGATTCCCATCTAATGATTGATTTTTGTAAGGATTTTGCCTCTCACGTTGATTCTTTTAAAAAGAAGAGAGATCAGCATCATGAACCTTTCAAAGAGTTACCTGTTGATATTCATGTTGCTGACCCTATTTTGCCTGCAGTTATATATGAAAAGCCTCCTTTTCCCGCAAGGATAAGGGAGCACTCTCTTGTGACAGGCATTATAAATAAAAGTGAGAGAAGAATTGATGAGCGTGAGGACCAGATCAAGGTCGATCCTCAAGTTGCATTGGTTAAAGACCTTGTTACTAATGATGTTTTGGATTCCAATGTAAATTTTTGTGCTGTTTCCACTAACCTTGTCACAGCCAAGAATAAAGGCCCAATTTCAGGTACTCCAGTTGTATCTGTTAAAATAGGAGATCACAATTATTATGGGCTATGCGATTTGGGATCGAGTGCTAGTGCTATGCCCTATTCACTTTATCAAGAGATCATCGGTGAGATTTCACCTTGTGAACTTGAAGAAGTTGATGTTACCATTCATCTTGCAAACAGAGCAACTATCTCTCCTATCGGAATTGTGAGAGACGTTGAAGTCCTATGTGGAAAGGTAAAATACCCTACCGACTTTCTAGTACTTGGTTCAGTGAGGGACAATTTTTGTCCTATTATTTTTGGTAGACCTTTTCTCAGAACTTATGGAGCTATAATAGATTGCAAGAAAGGTAAAGTTTCTGTTGAATTCAATGGTGAGCCATATGAATTTAACTTTTCTAAGTTCTCTAAGCAGCCTCGTGGTACCGATTTACCTAGTGATGATAAAATTATTGAAAGTATTGCTTCTATTGCTATTCCCCCTAATGATCCTTTGCAGCAATATATGGAGGACCACGAGAATGATTTGCATATGCAGGAAAGAAATGAACTAGATGAAATATTCTTGAGACAACCTGCTATCCTGAAGCACAACCTTCCGGTTGAACCTTTGGGAATTTTATCAAAACCAAAAGAAGACCCGGTGTTCGATCTTAAACCTCTTCCCGATACGCTCAAGTATGCTTATTTAGATGAAAAGAAAGTATATCCTGTTATTATCAACTCTAACCTTTCATGATATGAAGAAGAGCGACTATTGGAAGTACTTCGTAAACACCGAGGTGCAATTGGCTATACCCTTGATGACCTTAAGGGGATTAGTCCATCTATCTGTCAACATACTATCAACCTTGAGCCCGATGCTAAACCAGTTGTTGATCATCAACGACGGTTGAACCCGAAGATGATGGATGTTGTAAGAACTGAGATTCTCAAGCTTCTAGCTGCAGGTATTATCTACCCTATAGCAGATAGTAAGTGGGTAAGCCCGGTACATTGTGTTCCTAAGAAAGGAGGTACAACTGTGGTTCCTAATGATAAGAATGAACTAATACCTCAGAGAATTATTATTGGATATAGAATGTGTATTGATTACAGGAAGCTGAACAAGGCAACCAGGAAGGATCACTACCCATTGCCATTCATCGACCAAATGCTTGAAAGGTTATCCAAAAATACCCACTTTTGTTACCTCGATGGTTATTCTGGCTTCTCTCAAATTCATGTTAACACCGCTGATCAAGAGAAGACCACTTTTACTTGTCCCTCTGGTACTTATGCTTACAGGCGTATGCCTTTTGGTTTATGTAATGCCCCTGCTACTTTTCAAAGGTGTATGTCTGCTATCTTTCATGGTTTCTGTGAGGAGATTGTGGAAGTCTTCATGGACGATTTCTCCGTCTATGGAACTTCCTTTGACCATTGTCTCCACAACCTTAATAAAGTTTTGCAGAGATGTGAGGAGACAAATCTGGTACTCAAGTGGGAGAAGTGCCACTTCATGGTTAACGAAGGAATTGTTCTTGGCCACAAGATTTCCGAAAGGGGAATTGAGGTGGACAAAGCCAAGATCGAAGCAATTGAGAGGATGCCCTATCCAAGGGACATCAAAGGTATTCGCAGTTTTCTTGGTCATGCTGGTTTCTATAGAAGATTTATTAAAGACTTTTCTAAGACTTCGAGACCCCTCACTAATCTTCTCCAGAAGGACGTTCCTTTTGTATTTGATGAAGATTGTAAGGAAGCTTTTGAAGTTCTTAAGGAAGCTTTAATAACCGCTCCTATAGTACAACCACCTGACTGGAATTTACCTTTTGAGATTATGTGTGATGCTAGTGATTTTGCTGTTGGAGCTGTTTTAGGATAAAGGGTTGATAAGAAATTGAATGTTATACATTATGCTAGTAAAACTCTTGATAGTGCTCAAAAGAATTATGCTACTACTGAGAAGGAATTCTTAGCTCTAGTGTTTGCTTGTGATAAGTTTAGGCAGTATATTGTTGATTCCAAAGTTATTATTCATACTGACCATGCTGCCATTAAGTACCTTATGACAAAGAAGGATGCCAAGCCAAGGCTTATCAGATGGGTACTCCTTCTTCAAGAATTTGATTTGCAGATTGTTGATAGGAAAGGAGAAGACAATCCGGTGGCGGACAATCTTTCAAGGATGGAAGATATACCGCATGATCCCATCCCAGTCAACGACAATTTTCCAGACGAGCAACTTGCCGTTGTAAAAGTACAATCTCTTTCCGATCCTTGGTTTGCAGATTATGCTAATTTTATCGTTGCGAAGTATTTGCCTCCAGGTTTAACATTTCAGCAAAGGAAGAAGTTCTTTCATGATTTGAGGCACTACTTTTGGGATGACCCACATCTTTTCAAAGAAGGTCCAGACGGGATCGTGAGAAGATGCATACCGGAACATGAGCAGAAGGACATTCTCAGACAATGTCATGATAGTCCCTATGGAGGACATCATGCCGGTGAGAGGACCACACATAAGGTTCTTCAATCAGGTTTTTATTGGCCTACTCTCAATAAGGATGCAAGAAATTATGTTTTAGCCTGTGATAAATGTCAGAGAGTTGGTAACATTAGTAGAAGGAATGAGATGCCTATGAATTACTCACTAGTGATTGAACCTTTTGATTGCTGGGGTTTTGATTTTATGGGTCCTTTTCCTTCTTCGCATAAGTACACTCACATTTTAGTAGCTGTTGATTATGTGACCAAGTGGGTTGAAGCAATCCCCACTGAAAGTGCTGATCACAAGACATCTTTGAAAATGCTCAAAGATGTGATTTTTCCTAGGTTTGGTGTACCTAGGTATCTCATGACTGATGGAGGATCACACTTCACGCATGGAGCTTTTAGAAAAGCTTTAGCCAAGTACGATGTCAATCATAGAATTGCTTCACCGTACCATCCTCAAACTAGTGGGCAAGTTGAGCTCACCAATAGAGAGATCAAGTTGATCTTGCAGAAGACAGTAAATAGAAATAGAAAGGACTGGTCAAATAAGTTAGGAGATGCTTTGTGGGCGTATAGAACTGCTTACAAAAACCCCATGGGCATGTCCCCCTATAAGATGGTTTATGGCAAGGCTTGCCATTTGCCATTAGAATTAGAGCACAAAGCTTTCTGGGCTGTTAGAGAGCTTAATGCTGACCCAAAGTTAGCTGGTGAGAAGCGTCTCATGAACTTGACTTCTCTAGATGAGTGGAGAAGTGAAGCTTATGAGAGCGCTAAAATGTTCAAGGAAAAGGTAAAGAAGTGGCATGATAAGAGGATTCTGAAACGTGAATTTAATGTTGGTGATAAAGTTTTGTTGTTTAGATCCCGTTTCAGGTTTTCTCCAGGCAAACTACTTTCCAGGTGGGAAGGGCCATTTCATATTGAAGAAGTCTATCGGTGTGGTGCAATCAAGATTAACAATTTTGAAGGCACCAAACCTCAAGTTGTGAATGGGCAAAGACTTAAGCATTACATAGCAGGAGACCCGGTCAATGTTGATGTGAATATGATATACACAACAACTCATGAAGAACATGTTGCAGCCCTGTTTCAGACACCAGCAGAAGCAGAATAAGAAAAGGTATGTATTACGGTAAGGAAACATCGCGAACCGCCATAAAAGTTCCATATTATGAGTTTTTGCAAAATTAGTAAAATTCTAAGCCTAAGTGGAGCCGGAGACAAGCTCCAGGGGGCCCAGGCGCCCCCCTGGCGCGCCCTACCTCCTGGCCGCACCGGGAGGCCGCCTGGGCACCCAGGAGTCCGTCTCCGACCCCGCTTTAGCTTGTTACCTTCCTTTCTGTGCAGAAATTTTTGCTATATATTTGCCCGGATTGTTCCGGCAATGTATCTCGCGATTTCGTGTGTTTTCTTTTCGATCTGTTTCTGCCAGGAAATCTTTTAGCTGGACCTAGGTGCCATGGCTTCTCCAAGTTCCCCCAAGGACAAGTTCGTCGTCAACGTCATCAATCCTTACCTCGCTGAGGTGAAGAAGCACCCTCAGGTTGTTCGGATGGAGGACGGTGTCCTCCATCAAGAATATCTGAAGGGACCTATCAAGGAGGGGAGCATCTAGGCCAGGCTAGAAGAAGTGGAGCAAGAAGTCTTCAAGTACAAGAAGATGATCGAGCGTGGTGTTGAAGCTAACTTTGACATCATCAACGAGCTGAAGACCTACTTCTTGAAGGAGATGAAGGAGATGTGGAAAAGCATCACCACATCTGAAGAAAGAATTGAAGAGCTCCAAGGGCAAATTTATGATCTACATCATCAGAACTGTGAGTATGAACTAAGGATTATGCGCATGGGTATGGGTGCTGCATGCAGGATTCAGGAGACAAACTTCTCACATGAGACTGGAGAACCCCTTCCATGGAAGCGCTTCGCCGAGGACTACGTGATCAACGTCAACAAGAATGAGGAGTGAAATCTCCTTGGGTAATAGCATCCCCTTGGCTTGTTCCAAGCTTGGGGGAGTGCCCGGTATCTTTATCTTTATCTTTTGTCTTTTAGAGTCAAGTAGAGTCGTATCATGTCTAGGGAGGTTATTTTATGAAATAGGTGTGTGCATTGAGGTCTATCACTCCTTCTGTGGAGAGATTGTATCCGTGAGTGTGGAGTCGTCTATGATGGAATATTAATGAGAAGTCTATTGGTTCTTTTGCTGCACTCGGTATTCTCTTCACGCAATCGGCCTTATATGATGATGATTCTTATGGGGAGTATTGACCTTATATCAGGTATGGCTTTGAAAACTTTATTTAATCTTGGCAAACATAGCTTTGGTCATAACAACAAGCATGATTTTCTTAAAGTAGCGACATAGCCAAAACCTTTATGTTATTATGCTTGAAGTGTTATGCTGACAAGGAAGACAACTTGATGTGTTATGCTTATTTTAATGTTTGTGCTTTATATTGTTTTGCATCTTAGACATCATCAATTGTCTGTTCTCTCAAAGCCTTTGCTAGCCTAAACTCTGTACTAAGCGGAATTCTGCTTGTGCATCCATACCCTTAAACCAATACCTTCCATATGAGTCCACCATACCTTCCTATTCGTGGTATTCCACTACCACCTCCTAAAGTATAGAATTTGCGTGTTATCCTTAAATGTTCAAAATCTTCTATTTTGTGCCCCTGTTTTAGCTCATGACGAAGTAGTAGTTAATTCATGATCTTTTTAAGTTGGACAAGTTTTACCCCGGGATTGCATGTCTAATCTGCAAACCCCTAATACGAGAAGGAACTGGCATGAGTGCGCCCGACTCATAAAAGATAATACAACAAACAAACCCCCGCTTTGTTCATGAGAAATCAGAAAACTTTGGCAGCGATAAACAAAGGAGATTAAGGGGATGTGATCGTCCCCGTGCGGGAGCCGTTCCTCGAAATTTGTCCAGCTCGAGAAGTAATTGAGTTATCTATTAGCATTCGTTGACAAATCATGCACCTCTCAAAACTTGTTTTCATTCTGTTTGATTTAAGGATAGCACATGAGTTTTCCCTACTTCCCTAGAGCAGGGACTATCTCTTAGTTTTAGGTTGAGTCAGTTATTCCTACTTCCTTCAATTCTTAAAGGGAGCAGACATTTGATGTTGACGAGGATTCATTCATATAAAGTTGCATTAAGATTTGTCATATCATATCCTTGTTGACATTATCATTTGATAGGTAAGTTGTTTGTCAAGCCTAGCTAAGCAAACATCTTCCTTTGTGTTAACACTTTCACTTCTTGCCTAATAACATGTTCTTTCAAAAGCTTCAATTAATCTCATCAAAACATAAAGAGAAAGAGCAAAAGTAAAAGCTATTAGTTGTTCTTTGACCAAAGGACATGTTTGCCATGATTTGATGAGTTTCCTTAGCCCTACTTTCGATTATAAGTGTTACCACTCTTTTGTAAGGGCTTTATGAGTTGAAAATTGTTGTTGAGGGTATTTGAGTTTGATGAAGAAACCGTGATGCTTCTTGTCCGTATTCTATTTATCGACACTTCACTCTCTAAACTTGTGGACAGGTTTACCGAGCTCAGTATTCGCCTGGGGACAAGCGAGGTCTAAGCTTGGGGGTGTTGATACGTCCAAAATGCATCACTATTTTATATCGTAATTCATCCTTATTCATTGATATATTTTACATTATGATGATGTTCTTATGTTGTTTTGTCCTATTTTACACAGTTTGCAAATTTCCGGTGCCGAAGCAGCAGACGCAGGATTCAGCGGTAAAAAGTGGACGCTGAGTTGCTGAAGAAGAATACCTCCAAATTACCTGAAAATCGATGGAGGGTATTTTCCAGAAGGATCACGAAGACACGCAAAAGAGCAACCAGAGGGGAGCCAGGGGCGGCCTAGGCGGCCACCCGAGGCGGCCCCACCCCTGGCCGCCCTAGGGGGGCGCCTGGGGCCCCCTCTCCACTCCCGGCTGCCCCCTTTGGCATATATACTCCTCGTCATCCGAAAACCCTAAAAAGGGAGAGTTTTGACGGAGTTCCGCCGCCGCTCCGTGGCGGAAACCTACAGAGAAGAAAAGCCATCTCCGGCGGGCAGATTCCGCCGGGGAGATCACCTCCCGGAAGGGGAGATCATCGCCATCGTCATCACCATCGTCACGGGCATCATCGAGATCATCATCAACATCATCCCCAACATCAACACCATCTCCATCTTCATCCAATCTCATCTCACAATTGCAACTTGTGTTGTAATCCATACTATCTATCCTCTCTACCCTATCGGTGTTGATTACTACTTTGTGGTGAATGCTATTGAGCTTTGTTGGAGAAATATCATTATGTCCAGATTGTTTATCACCCATCTATCTCCACTGATCATGATCTCTTTTATGTCTTGTGAGTAGTTACTTTAGTTCTTGAGGACATGGGAGAAGTCTTGTTGTTAGTAGTCATATGATGTTGAAGTAATATATGTTGTTTGATACTTAAGTTGTGTTGTTATTTTCCTAGTGGTGTTGTGTGAGTCGAACACTCAACACTTCGCCTTATTAAGGACCTAGGGGAATACATTGCGTACAAAGAATGCTTACGGTGGGTTGCCGGAGTGACAGAAACCTGAACCCCAGTTCGCATGCTTTTGCACAAGGGAACAATGGATCATCGATCGTATTGCTATGGTTAGGTTTTTGCCTTAAATACTATCTTGTATTTGCGGATGCTTGCAAGGTGTTTAATCATAAGAGTGCACTCATCTTAGTCTAGAGAGTGTACTAGCATAGATTCACCCACTCAGCACTTATCCACACATCACATAGTACCGATACGGAATATGGCGAAAGCACATGACTACCTCTCCCGTGTGTCCTCGAGAACACTTTAGCCTTTATAAGTTCAGTTTCTAGGCCTCTCCTTTGCTCAGAAAGGATTGGGCCACTTGTTACTCTCAAGTGCCTTTTACTTTGCTCGCTTTTACTTTCCTATTGCTTATATCAAGAAAACCCCCAAAAAGATATCTTTCAGTGCTTGCAGTTATTCCTTGCTTAGAATCACTTGTCAATACCTTCTGCTCCTCGTTGGGTTCGACACTCTTACTTATCGAAAACGCTGCAATAGATCCCTTACGGTTGTGGGTCATCATGTCTACGTGTCTCCCAAACCCGTAGGGTCTACACACTTAAGGTTCGGTGATGCTAGGGTTGTAGAGATATATGCACACGGAAAGCCGAATGTTGTTCGGAGTCCCGGATGAGATCTCGGGCGTCACGAGGAGTTCCGGAATGGTCCGGAGGTAAAGAACGATGTATAGGAAGTCCAGTTTCGGCCATCGGGAGAGTTCTGGGGGTCACCGGTAGTGTACCGAGACCACCGGAAGGGTCCCGGGGGTCCACCGGGTGGGGCCACCCATCCCGGAGGGCCCCGTGGGCCGTAGGGGGAGGGGGACCAGCCCTTAGTGGGCTGGAGCACCCCCCCCATGGGCCTCCCCCCATGCGCCTAGGGTTGAAACCCTAGGGGTGGGGGCGCCCCCCTAGGCTTGGGGGGCAAGGCACCCCCCTTGGCCGCCGCCCCCCTAGGAAATTGGATCTCCTAGGGCCGGCGCCCCCTGCCCCCCTGTATATAGTGGGGGGGGGGAGAGGGCAGCCGGACCTCAGCCCCTGGCGCCTCTCCCCGCCGTTACATCTCCTACTCCTCCCGCAGGGTTTCGGTGAAGCCTTGCAGGTTTTCCCGTTGCATCCACCACCACGCCGTCGTGCTGCTGGATCTCCATCAACCTCTCCTCCCCCTTGCTGGATCAAGAAGGAGGATACGTCGCTATACCGTACGTGTGTTGAACGCGGAGGTGCCGTCCGTTCGGCGCTGGGATCATCGGTGACGAGGATCACGACGAGTACGACTCCATCATCCACGTTACTTCGAACACTTCCGCTCGCGATCTACAAAGGGTATGTATATGCACTCCTTTATGCTCGTTTCTAGATGACTCCTTAGATTGATCTTGGAGAAGCGTAGGATTTTTTTTGAATTCTGCTACGTTCCCCAACACTGAAAACCTTTTGTCATTTCCTTCTGCTCCTCATTGCGTTCGACACTCTTACTTATCGAAAGGACTATGATAGATCCCTTATACTTGTGGGTCATCAAGACTCTTTTCTGGCGCCGTTGCCGGGGAGTGAAGCGCCTTTGGTAAGTGGAATTTGGTAAGGAAACATTTATATAGTGTGCTGAAATTTACTATCACTTTTTACTATGAAACATAATACTTTGAGAGGATTGTTCAGGGTATCTGCACCGCGAGCAGAGGAGAAAAGAGTTGCTCCTCAACCCACTGAACCCCCTGAAAATATTTACTTTGAAATTCCTTTGGGTATGATAGAGAAACTGCTAGCTAATCCTTATGCAGGAGATGGAACATTGCATCCCGATTTACACCTAATCTATGTGGATGCAGTTTGTGGATTATTTAAGCTTGCAGGTATGCCCAAGTATGTTGTCAAGAAGAATGTCTTCCCTCTATCTTTTAAGGGAAAGGCATTGACATGGTATAGGCTATGTGATGATATTGGATCATGGAACTACAACCGATTGAAATTGGAATTTCATCAGAAGTTTTATCCTATGTATCTAGTTCATCGTGATCGGAATTATATATATAATTTTTGGCCTCGTGAAGGAGAAAGTATTGCTCAAGCTTGGGGAGGCTTAAGTCAATGTTATATTCATGCCCAAATAATGAGCTCTCGAGAGAAATTATTATTCAGAATTTTTATGCTCGGCTTTCTCATAATGATCGATCCATACTCGATACTTCTTGTGCTGGTTCTTTTCGAAGAAGACTATTGAATTCAAATGGGATTTATTGGAAGAATTAAATGCAGCTCTGAAGATTGGGAATTCGACGAAGGTAATGAGTCAGGTATAAACCTTAAGTTTGATTGTGTTAAATCTTTTATGGATACCGATGCTTTTCATGAATTTATCACTAAACATGGACATGACTCTGAGATAGTAGCTTCTTTCTGTGAATCATTTGCTACTCATGTTGATCTCCCTAAGGAGAAGTGGTTTAAATATCATCCTCCCATAGTATTTAAAGTAGTAGAACCAATTAAAGTTGAAGAAGAAACTATTACTTATAATGTTGATCCTATTATTCCTACTGCTTATATTGAGAAACCACCTTTTGCTATTAGAATAAAGGATCATGCTAAAGCTTCAACTGTGGTTAAAAAAAGTAATATTAGAGCACCTAGACCACGTGAACAAATTAAAGTTGAACCTAGTATTACTATGATTAAAAATCTTTTGGCTCATAATATTGATGGGCATGTTATTTATTTATGTGATGAATATGCTAGAATTGCCAAACCCGATATTAAAGATAAACATAGAACAGTTGTTGGCATGCCTGTTGTTTCTATTAAAATAGGAGATCATTGTTATCATGGCTTATGTGATGTTGGTGCTAGTGTAAGTGCAATTCCTTTTACCTTATATGAAGAAATTATGAATGAAATTGCACTTGCTAAGATAGAAGAAATTGATGTTACTATTAAACTTGCTAATAGAGATATTACATCACCAATTGGGATTGTTAGAGATGTTGAAGTCTTGTGTGGGAAAATAAAATATCCTACTAATTTTCTTGTTCTTGGTTCTCCACAAGATGACTTTTGTCCCATTATATTTGGTAGACCTTTCTTGAACACTGTTAATGCTAAGATAGACTGCGGGAAATATATTGTTACTGTTGGTCTGGGGGATATATCTCATGATTTTAATTTCTCTAAATTTCATAGACAACCCCGTGATAAAGAATTGCCTAGTAAGTATGAAATTATTGGTCTTGCTTCTATTGCCGTGCCTCCTACTGATCCTTTAGAACAATATTTGCTAGACCATGAGAATGATATGTTTATGAATGAAAGAACATAAATAGATGAAATATTATTTAAACAAGGACCTATTTTGAAACACAATCTGCCTGTTAAAATCCTTGGGGATCCTCCTCCACCCAAGGGTGATCTCGTGTTTGAGCTTAAACAATTATGTGATACTTTGAAATATGCTTATCTTGATGAAAATAAGATATATCATGTTATTATCAGTGATAACCTTTCAGAGCATGAAGAAAAGAAATTAGTGAAAACTCTGAGGAAGCACCGTGCTGCTATTGGATATACCCTTGATGATCTTAAGGGCATTAGTCCCACTCTATGTCAGCACAAAATTAAGTTGGAATGTGATACTAAACGAGTTGTTGATCACCAACGACGATTAAATCCTAAGATAAAGGAGGTGGCAAGAAATGAAATACTAAAGCTTCTAAAGGCAGGTATAATTTATCCTATTGCTGATAGTCAATGGGTAAGTCATGTACATTGTGTCCCTGAGAAGGGGGGCATTACTGTTGTTCGTAATGATAAGAATGAATTGATCCTGCAAAGAATTGTCACAGGTTATAGAATGGTAATTGATTTTCACAAATTAAATAAAGCTACTAGGGAAGATCATTACCCTCTACCTTTTATTGATCAAATGGTAGAAAGACTATCCAAACATACACACTTTTGCTTTCTAGTTAGTTATTCAGGCTTCTCTCAAATCCCTGTATCAAAAGAGGATCAAGAAAAGACCACTTTTACTTGTCCTTTCGGTACTTTTGCTTATAGACGTATGCATTTCGGTTTATGCAATGCACCTGCTACCTTTCAAATGTATGACTCCTATATTCTCTGACTTTTGTGAAAAGATTGTTGAGGTTTTCATGGATGATTTCTCCGTTTACGAAACTTCTTTTGATGATTGCTTAAGCAACCTTGATCGAGTTTTGCAGAGATGCGCATAAACTAATCTTGTCTTGAATTGGGAGAAATGCCATTTTATGGTTAACGAAGGTATTGTCTTGGGGCATAAGATTTATGAAAGAGGGATTGAAGTTGATAAAGCTAAAGTAGATGCTATTGAAAAGATGCTGTGTCCTAAAGATATCAGAGGTATAATAAGTTTTCTTGGTCATGCTGGTTTCTATAGGAGGTTTATTAAAGACTTCTCTAAAATTTCTAGGCCTCTCACTAATCTCTTGAAAATAGATGTTCCTTTTGTTTTTGATGATGATTGTGTAGAAGCATTTGAAATACTTAAGAAAGCCTTGATTTCTGCACCTATTGTCCAACCAGCTGATTGGAATTTACCCTTTGAAATTATGTGTGATGCGAGTGATTATGCTATTGGTGCTGTTCTAGGACAAAGAGTTGATAAGAAACCGAATGTTATTCATTATGCTAGTAAAACTTTAGACAGTGCCCAGATAAATTATGCTACTACTGAAAAGAATTCTTAGAAGTTGATTTTGCATGTGATAAGTTCAGATCTTATATTGTTGATTCCAAAGTAACTGTTCACACTGATCATGCTACTATAAAATATCTTATGGAAAAGAAAGATGCTAAACCTAGACTTATTAGATGGGTTCTCTCGCTACAAGAATTTGATTTTCATATTATTGATAGAAAAGGAGCTAAGAACTCCATTGCAGATAACTTGTCTAGGTTAGAGAATGTTCTTGATGACCCACTGCCTATTGATGATAGCTTTCTTGATGAACAATTAGCTGTCGTAAATGCTTCTCGTAATGCTCCCCGGTATGGTGATTATGCTAATTATATTGTTGCTAAATTTATACCACCTAGTTTCACATACCAGCAAAAGAAAAAGTTTTTCTATGATTTAAGACATTAATTTTGGGATGACCCACACCTTTATAAAGAAGGAGTAGATGGTGTTATTAGACGTTGTGTACCCGAGCATGAACAAGAATAAATCCTCCGTAAGTGTCAATCTGAGGCCTACGGAGGACACCATGCTGGAGATAGAACTGCACACAAGGTATTTCAATCTGGGATGCTCGTAAGTTTGTCTTGTCTTGTGATGAATGCCAAAAAATAGGTAATATCAGTAGACGTCAGGAAATGCCTATGAACTATTCACTTGTTATTGAACCATTTGATGTTTGGGGCTTTGATTATATGGGACCTTTTCCTTCCTCTAACGGGTATACACATATTTTTGTTGCTGTTGATTACGTTACTAAGTGGGTAGAAGGTATTCCAACTAGTAGTGCTAATCATAACGCTTCTATTAAGATGCTTAAATAAGTTATTTTTCTGAGGTTTCGAGTCCCTAGCTATTTAACGACTGATGGTGGTTCACATTTTATTCATGGTGCTTTCCGTAAGATGCTTGCTAAATATGATGTTAACCATAGAATTGCATCTACATATCACCCTCAGTCTAGTGGTCAATATAATTGAGTAATAGAGAGATTAAATTGATTTTGCAAAAGGCTGTTAATAGATCTATGAAGAATTGGTCTAAGAAACTTGATGATGCACTGTGGGCTTATAGAACTGCTTATAAAAACCCTATAGGTATGTCTCCGTATAAAATGGTTTATGGAAAAGCATGTCACTTACCTCTTGAATTAGAACATAAGGCATATTGGGCTATTAAAGAGCTCAATTATGATTTCAAACTTGCCGATGAGAAGAGGTTATTTGACATTATCTCACTTGATGAATGGAGAACTCAAGCCTATGAGAATGCCAAGTTGTTTAAAGAAAAAGTTAAAAGATGGCATGACAAGAGAATACAAAGCGTGAGTTTAACGTAGGTGATCATGTTTTGCTATATAACTCTCGTTTAAGATTTTTTGCAGGAAAGATTCTCTCTAAATGGGAAGGCCCTTACATTATCGAGGAGGTCTATCGCTCCGGTGCCATCAAAATCAACAACATCGAAGGCACAAATCCGAAGGTGGTAAACGGTCAAACAATCAATATCTTAGGTACCCCCTTAAATGTTGAGACCAATATAATTGACACCGGAGCAGTACATAAGGGACACTTTCCAGAACGTTTCAGACTCCAAAAAGGAATATGTACGTGGTACTGTAAGTAAACCGACTCCAAAACATTTCCAATGATATTTTTTCTCCGTTTTGGAATATTAAATTTTTTAGGAAAATTAAAAGTAGCCTGGAAGAGACACGAGGCCACCACAAGGGTGGAGGGCACGCCCCCGACCTTGTGGCCACCTCGTGTGCCCTCCGGACTCCGTTTTCTTGCACAATACTTCTTTTGGGCGGTAAAAAATCATTATATAATCTCCCGAAGGTTTTGACCACCGTACCATGACAAAATCCTCTGTTTTTGTTTCAAGCTGTTGTTCCTGACAGATCTAGATCACCATGACGTCTCCAAGTGCCCCCAAGGACAAGTTTTTCGAGAAGGTCATCAACCCTTACCTGGTGGAGGTGCTGCAACACCCTCAAACCATTGATATGTGTGAGGGGGTGCTGCACATCCGCGACGTTGATGGGCCAAAGAAGACCAGAAGCATGGAGACAAGACTCGAAGCAATGGAACATCAAGTTTTCAATTGTTAAGGGATGGTGGAGCGTGGACTTAACACCAACCACATGATGATCACGGAATTCACCAATAATCACAAGCTGGACGCCAATAAAATTGGGGAGATCATCATGAAGCTTCAAGAGAAAATCGAGCATCTCCAAGCCCAGATCTATGACTTGCAAAACCAAAACTGTGAGTATGAATACAAATTTAAGAGGACGAGTTTGGCTACAGATTTAAGGATCCCGGAGACTCGTTCATTCTTCTATGATGGTGAACCTATGCCTTGGAAGATGGATGAGAAGCCTACATCAACAACTCCATCATCACCACCACTGAAGAAAAAAACATAAATACATGGGTATGGGCACCCCCCTTGGCAACTGCCAAGCTTGGGGGAGGTGCCCCGGTATCGTATCACCATCACACCTTTACCTTTATCATTTTTCTTAGTTTGATCCTTTTGGTTATATCTTTATATAGTAGAATAAAGTTTTCAGTATGATTTAGCGTTGAGTTTTGCTTTGATCTCTATCTATGTAATTGAGGCCTTGAGTTATATATAATAAAGAGTAGTTTTGAGTTGAGGGCTTTGCTATGTTGCTATGATCTTGAGAGATTAAGTTAAAGAAAATAATAAAAAGAAATAAATAAAGATCATATGATGATATTTTGTGAAGTAATGACTTCACATATAAATAGTATGGAGAATAAAGTTGTTGAGAGTTGACAAACATAGTTTTGGTCATTGTTGCAATTAATAGGAAGTAATAAAGAAAGAGAGGTTTCGCATAGAAATATACTATCTTGGACATCTTTTACGATTGTGAGCACACATTAAAATATGACATGCTAAAAGGTTGAAGTTGGACAAGGAAGACAACATAATGGGTTATGTCTTCTTACATCCTAACAGAAGTTATATTATCATAGATCCTCCAACATGTTGAGTTTGATTTTCCCTCTCATGCTAGCCAAATTATTTGCACCAAGTAGAGATACTACTTGTGCTTCCAAACATCCCTTGAACCAGTTTTGCCATGAGAGTCCACCATACCTACCTATGGATTGAGTAAGATCCTTCAAGTAAGTTGTCATCGATGCAAGCAATAAAAATGCTCTCTAAATATGTATAATCTATTAGTCTGAATAAAATAAGCTTTATACGAACTTGTGATATGGAAGAAATAAAATCAACGGATTTCATAATAAAGGTCCTTATCACAAGCGGCAATATAAAGTGATGTTCTTTTGCATTAAGATTTTGTGCATACAACCATAAAAGCACATGACAACCTCTGCTTCCCTCTATGAAGGGCCTATCTTTTACTTTTATCTCCTATCCTTATACAAGAGTTATGGTGATGATCACCTTTCCTTTTTACCTTTATCCTTTTGCAAGCACAATATGTTGGGGCTATATATATATATAATATATATCCATGCGGATGTAGAGAGCCATGAACCATTATTGTTGACATTACCCTTGAGGTAAATCGTTGGGAGGCGAAACTATAAGCCCCTATCTTTCTCTGTGTTCGATTGAAACTTTGAACTCATAAGTATTGCGTGACTGTTAGCAATTGTGAAAGACCAAATGATAGTTGAGTATGTGCACTTGCTGAAAAGTTCTTATATTTGACTCTTTCCGACGTTATGATAAGTTGCAATTGCTTCAATGACTGAGATCATAGTTTGTTAGTTTTCAATGCAGTTTTTGATTCATACTTTACCTTGTGAATGAATTGTTACTTTAACATAAGAACCTATATGACAAGTTATGTTGTTGTCCTAAAAATGATCATGATTCCATCATGTATGTATTTTATTTTATCGACACCTTTATCTCTAAACATGTGGACATATTTTTCGATATCGGCTTTTCACTTGAGGACAAGCGAGGTCTAGGCTTGGGGGAGTTGATACGTCCATTTTGCATCATGCTTTTATATTGATATTTATTGCATTATGGGATGTTATTACACATTATATCACAATACTTATGCCTTTTCTCTCTTATTTTACAAGGTTTACATGAAGAGGGAGAATGACGACAGCTGGAGTTCTGGACTTGAAAAGGAGCAAATATTAGAGACCTATTATGCACAACTCCAAAAGTCCTGAAACTTCACGGAGAATATTTTTGGAATATATAAAAAATATTGGGCAAAGAAAGCACCAGAGGGGGGCCACCAGCCAGCCAGAAGGGTGGAGGGCGCGCCCCCCGTCTGTCACAACCCTAGTTCAGTAAGGCACTTGGGTTAGATCTACATGTTGCATCATGTTTAAATTTTATTTAAACTTGAAATGGGGATTTGACAAACCCTAGCAGAAATGCAATTCAAATAGGTTCAAATAAAATCCTTTTCAATGAACCCAAGATGCCCTTTGAAAATGTTCATAGGTTCTGATAAAGGTGAAAACCTCTACCAAAAATGATGAACATAATTCTAGGTCATTCCTAGATTATTGAATTAATCCCTAAATATTTGCATTCAGACATTAAGATACTATAAATATTTTTACGTGTCCAAATAATTCTGAAAGTACTTGAGGGTTGTTGGAAATAATTTCACAAGTGCCCATAATTATTTCCATTTATCAAATGGTTTAGTATTTTTACTACATAAAAACATACAAATAAAATAGAAAACAAAAACAGAAAGAAATGAGAGGGCACTGTACCTGACTTACCTAGTAGCCCACTAGCAACCCAGTCCACCAGAGCCGGCCCACCCAACCTAGCGAGGGGCAGGTTTGTCTTCAACCCCTCGCCTGGAGGACAAGTCGTGTGTGACACCCCGAGACCGGTGCTCCAGATGTCAGCCAGTTATTCGTTGTCAGTGCCATGTCATCTGCTTGTGCGTGTGTGTGCATCTTTGCCATGTCATTATGTGTGTTGCATCAGCATGTTTTGAAAACTTGCATCCGCCCGAGTTCCCTCGTCCTCTCCGTTGTCCGTTCTGAGCCCAGACACACTTGCACGCGCCCGCGGTGCCTCCGAATATTTATTTTTGAGTGGCCGAAAAATGTTCTCGGAATGGGATGAAACTTGTCATGTGGTCTTATTATAGTGTAGACAGGACGCCTGCCAAATTTCATTGCATTCGGAGCTCGTTTGATAGCCCAACGGATATTTATAGCGGCACTAGTCGCCGGTTATTTCGTCGGACGTTTTTGGTCTCCGAAAACCCCCGCGGGCCTCTCTCCCTCTCCTCTCACCTCAGCCCAAGGTCCTCTACACAGCCCACTAGGCCTTCCTACCTCACCTCGCGATCGGATCGCGATCGGAGGGTCCAAAAACCTCTCCAAACCCCCAAAACCCTAGGCTTTCCCTATATAAACGCCCCCAACCTGCCATTTTAGGCCCCTAACCATAGCTGCCTCGTTTTCCGTGCATCCCCAACCCCCAGCCGCCACCTAGCGCTCCCTCTCTCTCCTCCCGCGCTAGGCCCGCCAGGCCCATCGCGCGGCCCGCCCGGGCCCCGCGCCGCCCGCCGCCACGGCTCGAGCGCCCGAGCTCCCGAGCGCCCGCGCCTCCCGCGTTCCGTACCGATCCAGAGCAGCAGCTCCTCCGCTTCCGGCCAAGGCTTCGTCGACCCCGCCTGACCGCGCCGCCGCCCACCTCCCTGGCTCCCTCGCCGCGCGACTCCGCCGCTGCCTGCACCACCGGCCGCCGCGCCGATCTCCCTCTGCCCCAACCTCCCTCGCGCATCCCCGAGTGCCTCCCCGCGTCAGAGACCGGCCGGATCCGGTGAGCCGCGGCCGGATCCGCCACTTCCTTCGCTCTCGCCGCCTTCCCCTTCGCCGGCGTTGCCCCGCCTGCGTACCGCCGGCCACCACCATATTCTTCTGCCTCGCTCGGCCGCGAGGAGCACGACGCCCCAACGACCGAGCCGCTGCAATGCTGGGCCGGCCTCGCGCCTCCCTTCGGCCTCAGCCCAGCACCGAGTCGGCCTGCCCCCTCCGCCAGGGCCCAGGTCCCTCCAGCCTCCCCGCGGCCCGACGCTCCCAGGCGGCCTGCCTCTCCCTCCTTCCCTCCGCGAGCCAGGTCCAGCAGCGGCCCCGGCCCGTCGAGCCCGCCGGGCCTGCTACCTCCTCCTTCTTCAGTTGGGCCGAGCCCATTTTGGTGAACAGACAAGTTCCCCGCCCCGTGCGCGTTTTATTATCCCACGCTCTGTTGTTTTTTTCCCTTGTGTAAATATCTGCTAAGTCCCTGTTAACTATTACAATGTTGCATCTTTGTCTAGTGATAACTTTTTGTGTGCTTATCCAAATTGAGTGAATGATATGTCAAAATGATCGTGGTGATATGCTCTACACTTTGTTCCATTGTGCCATGCTTGTTTGAATTCATCTAGATGCTTAAATATCTATTGCAAGAGTGCTACTTATTATAAACTGCTGCTACTTGTTATTTTGTTGCCATGTTTGAGATATGATAACTTGGTGCATGTTTATCCAAATGATGCAAATGATATGTCAAAATGTTCATCATGAGATGCTCTACATGTTGGTTGCTATAGCATGCTTGTTTGAGTTCATATTGCCATGTTTATCTAGGTTGCAAAGTGCTATGTGGCTGTTATGTTCTGAAACTTGTTACGAGATGCCTAGTTGAGGAGCTCGTTGCTATTGATGTGGTTGTCCCCTTGTTGCATGCTTATATGTTTTGGATTCCCCTTCATGTGTACTTTGCTGTGGTGCAAACCACTTGCCATGTTATGCCTTGTGTTGACTTAAACATGCTCCCAAACATGCCATGTTGTTATTGCTGTTTTAACACTTAGTGAAATTTCACTAAGTCTGGAATCTGTAATATCCGGATGCTATGTTTGCTTGTTGTTCTAGGCAAATCCATGTTAGTTTTGGGGTGACTATTGATGATTCCTTGTAGTATATGTTGTTGGCTATCCATTCATGCCCTCACATGCTCATTTGGGATGCCTTAGCTTATTTATTTCTTGCTCCCAAGTTGCTATAAAATATTGCTGTCAGATTTTTATTAGCATGTTATGCTTCCTGTATAGACTTGCTGTGCTTCCTGTATAGACTTTTTGTGCTTCCTGTATAGACTTGTTGTGCTTCCTGTATAGATTTGTCATGCATCATACCTTGCCATGTATTGCATCATATAAACTTGTGTTGTTTTCTATGCTTCCTGCCTATCCATGTTATGCTTCCTATATAGACTTTCTGTGCTTCCTGTATAGACGTGTCATGCATCATACCTTGCCATGTTATACTTCATAGACTTGCTGTGCTTCCTGTATAGACTTGTCATGCATCATACCTTGCCACGTATTGCTTCCTGTATATATTTGTCATGCATCATACCCTGCCATGTATTGCATCATATATATAGACTTGTGTTGTTTTGCTGTGCTTCCTGCCTTGCCATGTTTTGCTTCCTGTATAGACTTGCTGTGCATCATATGTAGACTTGTCGTGCATCCTACTTGGTAGTGCATATTGTCATGTTCTTGAGTGGTTTGTTTACCGTATTGCTTTCTTCTTCTCGTTAGTGCTTGTTCCGTTGCGTTGGTGAGGATTCGTTCGTCTACCCGTGGTTCTTCTTCAAGGCTTCTTCTTCGTCTTCTTCATGGAACCGTTCTTCTTCTTTGCGGGATCTCAGGCAAGATGACCATACCCTTGGATACCTTTACTATCATTGCCTTTGCTTAGTTGTCTCGATGCTATCGTTATATGTCGCGCTACCCATCATTTATGTCAGCCTCTCCTTGTTGCCATGAAACCTCTAACTTTTGACACCTTCCTAGCAAAAACCGTTGTTTGGCTATGTTACCCGCTTGCTCAGCCCCTCTTATAGCGTTGTTAGTTGCAGGTGAAGATGAAGATCGTTCCAGGAGGGAACTTGTTGTTGGAATATCACAATATCTATTATTATATAATAACACACCTATATACTGGGCATGGGTGGAAGTCTTGGCCTTTTGCTCGGTGTTTTGTTCCACTCATGCCACCTTTGGCGCCGATAAACCGGCATTATGTTCCTTGATTTTTGCGTTCCTTACACGATGGGTATATGGGGACCCCTTGACAGTTCGTCTTTGAATAAAACTCCTCCAGCAAGGCCCAACTTTGGTTTTAATTTGCTCATAATAACAACTTAATTAATTAATTAAATTGCATAGGGAGTTAGCGCTACCCGAGGATTCTTTCTACATAGCAGGGGGGCCAGTGCTGATGGTGTTGGTCCCAAACGGGGAGACTGCGGGGCCACCACGGGGAAACTCGAGGATTGGTTTTACTCGTAGGATCGCCCATCCGGTCGTGGCCTGAGACGAGATACGCGCGGCTACTATCAGGGTGTCGACACACCGGGAGGTCTTGCTGGACTTGTTTTACCATTGTCGAAATGTCTTGTGCACCGGGATGCCGAGCCTGATCGGATTTCCCTAAGATAAGGGGTGATGATATTATATTTATCACTTCAGCTAATTGTGAGAGCTTGTGATGGGCTAAGTTGGGACACCCCTGCAGGGTTATGATCTTTCGAAAGCCGTGCCCGCGGTTATGTGGCAGATTGGAATTGGTTAATGTCTGGTTGTAGAAAACTTGACACAGGATTCGAAGTAAAACACACAACTGTGTGAGTAACCGTGACTGTCTCTTTTCACTTTGAGAAGAGAACATGGTGGGGTTATGTTTGACTCGTATGTAGTACAGGATCTTTAGCGATCACTTCTATTTGCGACCGTTTGCGTAGAAGCTCATCTTATTCTTGTACTCGTAAGTTAGCCACCATATATATTGCTTAGCCGCTGCTGCAACCTCACCACTTTACCGCTTCCTACCTATTAAGCTTTGGTAGTCTTGTTACCCATGGTTATGGGATTGCTGAGTCCTCGTGGCTCACAAATACTACAACAACAGTTGCAGGTGCAGGTTTCCGATGACTTGACGCGAGAGCGTTGATCGTTGTTTGGAGTTCTTTCTTCTTCTTCTTCTTCTTCAGTCTTGGGTTAGGTTCCGGGTCGGCAGCCTGGGATAGCAGATGGATGTCGTTGATCTTTTCATGTTTGTATCCGTAGTTGGATACTTTGTATTGATGTTGTTGTATTCATGTGACTTGTATGTATTGTTGTATCCCCCCATGTGTGTATGTAATGGTACGATGTAATGATATCCATCTTGCTAAGCGTCCGAAATGCGGTTGTGCCCCAATCACGTAAGTGTCACATGATCGGGATATAATCGCATCTTGGGCCTTACAAGTTGGTATCAGAGCCTCGACCGACCATAGGAGCCCCCTTGATTGGTTGTAGCTTGGCCGTTGTTGAGTCTAGCAGAAAACTTTTTCGGAGTCTAGTTATATCGGAGAGTAGGAATTCTTTTTACTCCCCTACCCCTTCGTCGCTCTGGTGAGGAATCTTGACGTAGGTGTTTTGAATTACTCCTCTTCCCCTTCAAATTTTTTTTAGGATCACGTGGTTAGTTTTCGTTCGTTGCGTTGTTAGTTCTCATCTGGTGCATCTCCCGTCAAGTGGATTCAACCCTCTTCTTCTTTGCAAGTTCGAACCTCAGTTCGTTAGCCGTTGTTGTTTCACCGTCCGTTGATGTTTTTTCTTTCCCACCCGCCCACCCTTTTTCTTCTCGGACCGGAGTCCTTAATCGAGTATCCATCCTACTCGGTTGAATCCTTTGCATTCTTTCCTCAGTTATTTCAACTGGTGAATTCTCGTCTAGATCGTCATCATTCTTCTCTTTTCTTCTTCGATGAATTCTCCTCTCGTTCGACATTCTTCATCATTTTCTTTTTCGGTGGATTCAACTCAAGTATCCGGCGTTCTTCGTATTCTTTTCCTTCTGCTCAAGTGTTTTCCCCTTGCTCGTTCGTCTCTCGCCATTTAATTATTCCGGAGTTCCGAAGACTTCTCAGGAGATATGTCAATGTTCCAATTAATTCGAGGTTGTCAGCTCATTTGAGTCCTTGAATCATTTCCGGTGCATCATCTCCTTCCAATCCTTTTCAACGGTGTTTTCTCTTCGGTGGGCTCATAACCCACAGGTCTTTCCCAGGATCTTACCCGACTCTTCTAATTTCCCGGAGTGTTCCAAAATTGTTTTCAAGTATGACGTAAGTATGGATTCCATCAGTCTTATGTCTTCTCCAATATCGATTTTAATTCTTTCATCGTTGGTTCAACCTTTCTTCTTTTTCATTCTTCCGGAGTATTTCGTGAATTCTTTTTCATGTGTTCCTCCGAAGGCCATCATTCCAGAACATTTATTCGTTCTCAGTTTTCAACTTCGTCCTCCAAATATTCTTCATTGATGCCTCTTCGTTCGTCTCACATTCTTCCGGTGCTTGTTCAAACATTCTTTAATCAGTTCGCGATCTCTTCGTGCTCGTCATCTAAATTTCCCAAGTGCTTTATTCTTTCCGGCGATTCATCGTATTCACTCGATTCATTTTCTTACGGTGGCTTGTCTCTTGCATCGTTCAATTTCATTCATCACGGTGGTCATTCTCGTTCTTCACTCGATTGTAATTCTTCTCAGTGGTTTCTTATTTTCATCATTCGATTAATTCTTCCCGGTGGTTCGTTCATTTTCTTCACGTGGTTTCAATCCTTACCGTGGTTCGCTCAACAGTTCTTTTCCGATGCTATCATATAAATTCATTCGCTCATTCCAATCCTACCGGTGGTTCCAGAAGACTTTCTTGAGTTCGCGATATATCCCTCTCTAATCTTTTCAATGCGAATAAGAGATATGCGAATCCACTGTTCATCAACTTAATTGGTGTAGGATAAGCATACCGTAATTCTTATTCTTTTCATCAATTTGATTTATCCTTTCCTTTGGATTTTATTCTTGATGAATAAATTCTAATTCCAAGTGTTTATTCTTTTCTCTTTCCGGAGTTCAAGTTTTCTCGGCCATCTCGTCGGAAACTCTTCTAAATCATTATCCTTTCGTTACCGGAGCTCTTCATGGTGGTTCTACATCATTTAATTCATTCTTCAAATATTCATCTAATTCTTCCGGAGCAGCTCAAGCATTCTTATTCTTTTGCCTCTCGAGTGCAAATAATTCTCCTTATTCCTTCGAAGTGGAGTTTTGCATTTTTTTCCTTCATCTTAATTATTCCATCTTTTGGTTGCGGCAGAATTCACCTCAAGTTTTGAGATGTTTAATTAAGTCCATAACAAGCTTATTCTTTTGTTGTTGATTTTTTCAACAACTTCGTTCAAGCCTTTCTTTTGAGGATGCTCTTTTTAATTCATTGTGGTGGAAGTTGTTCTTTTTCTTATCCGTTCTTTTAATTCCATCATTTCAATTCTTCCGGATGCTATGCCTTGTTCATTTCGTCATGTTTCGTTTCATCTTTTCGAGTTCTTGTTCCATTCCATTCGTGTTCAATCGGTGTGCTATTTCTTCCAGTTTCAGCAGGAGTGCTGCCCGAATTCCTTCGTGAAGATTTCTTTTCTATCTCTTTTAACCGGAGTGGTTTTCAATGTATTCTTGTTCCTTCAGCTCGTGTTTCATGCCTTCCAACCTAATTGGTTCTCGTGTTCCTTGTTCCTCTTTTCTAATGGAGCTTATCTTTCTCGTTCATCTCCATTATATTCTTTCTTTCGAAGTTGTTCATCCTCTCAAGGTTCTCTGGTTTCACTCTTTTGTCCTCGAAGAACTTTGTTCTTCCTTTTTCTCTCCCGTCTCGTCCCTAAGATCTCGGGACGAGATCTCTTGTTAGTAAGGGAGTGTTGTGACACCCCGAGACCGGTGCTCCAGATGTCAGCCAGTTATTCGTTGTCAGTGCCATGTCATCTGCTTGTGTGTGTGCATCTTTGCCATGTCATCATGTGTGTTGCATCAGCATGTTTTGAAAACTTGCATCCGCCCGAGTTCCCTCGTCCTCTCCGTTGTCCGTTCTGAGCCCAGACACACTTGCACGCGCCCGCGGTGCCTCCGAATATTTATTTTTGAGTGGCCGAAAAATGTTCTCGGAATGGGATGAAACTTGTCATGTGGTCTTATTATAGTGTAGACAGGCCGCCTGCCAAATTTCATTGCATTCGGAGCTCGTTTGATAGCCCAACGGATATTTATAGCGGCACTAGTCGCCGGTTATTTCGTCGGACGTTTTTGGTCTCCGAAAACCCCCGCGGGCCTCTCTCCCTCTCCTCTCACCTCAGCCCAAGGTCCTCTACACAGCCCACTAGGCCTTCCTACCTCACCTCGCGATCGGATCCGTCGGATCGCGATCGGAGGGTCCAAAAACCTCTCCAAACCCCCAAAAACCCTAGGCTTTCCCTATATAAACGCCCCCAACCTGCCATTTTAGGCCCCTAACCCTAGCTGCCTCGTTTTCCGTGCATCCCCAACCCCCAGCCGCCACCTAGCGCTCCCTCTCTCTCCTCCCGCGCCAGGCCCGCCAGGCCCATCGCACGGCCCGCCCGGGCCCCGCGCCGCGCGCCGCCACGGCTCGAGCGCCCGAGCGCCCGCGCCTCCCGCGTTCCGCGCCGATCCAGAGCAGCAGCTCCTCCGCCGCCGGCCAGGGCTCGGTCGACCCCGCCTGACCGCGCCGTCGCCCACCCCCCTGGCTCCCTCGCTGCGCGACTCCGCCGCCGCCTGCACCGCCGGCCGCCGCGCCGATCTCCCTCTGCCCCGACCTCCCTCACGCATCCCCGAGTGCCACCCCGCGTCGGAGACCGGCCGGATCCGGTGAGCCGCGGCCGAATCCGCCACTTCCTTCGCTCTCGCCGCCTTCCCCTTCGCCGGCGTTGCCCCGCCTGCGTATCGCCGGCCACCGCCATTTCCTTCTGCCTCGCTCGGCCGCGAGGAGCACGACGCCCCAACGACCCAGCCGCTGCAACGCTGGGCCGGCCTCGCGCCTCCCTTCGGCCTCGGCCCAGCAGCGAGCCGGCCTGGGCCCTCCGCCAGGGCCCAGGTCCCTCCAGCCTCCCCGCGGCCCGACGCTCCCAGGCGGCCTGCCTCTCCCTCCTTCCCTCCGCGAGCCAGGTCCAGCAGCGGCCCCGGCCCGTCGAGCCCGCCGGGCCTGCTGCCTCCTCCTTCTTTAGTTGGGCCGAGCCCATTTTGGCGAGCAGACCAGTTCCCCGCCCCGTGCGCGTTTTATTATCCGACGCTCTGTTGTTTTTTTCCCTTGTGTAAATATCTGCTAAGTCCGTGTTAACTGTTACAATGTTGCATCTTTGTCTAGTGATAACTTTTTGTGTGCTTATCCAAATTGAGTGAATGATATGTCAAAATGATCGTGGTGATATGCTCTACACTTTGTTCCATTGTGCCATGCTTGTTTGAATTCATCTAGATGCTTAAATATCTGTTGCAAGAGTGCTACTTGTTATAAACTGCTGCTACTTGTTATTTTGTTGCCATGTTTGAGATATGATAACTTGGTGCATGTTTATCCAAATGATGCAAATGATATGTCAAAATGTTCATCATGAGATGCTCTACATGTTGGTTGCTATAGCATGCTTGTTTGAGTTCATATTGCCATGTTTATCTAGGTTGCAAAGTGCTATGTGGCTGTTATGTTCTAAAACTTGTTACGAGATGCCTAGTTGAGGAGCTCGTTGCTATTGATGTGGTTGTCCCCTTGTTGCATGCTTATATGTTTTGGATTCCCCTTCATATATACTTTGCTGTGGTGCAAACCACTTGCCATGTTATGCCTTGTGTTGACTTAAACATGCTCCCAAACATGCCATGTTGTTATTGCTGTTTTAACACTTACTGAAATTTCACTAAGTCTGGAATCTGTAATATCCGGATGCTATGTTTGCTTGTTGTTCTAGGCAAATCCATGTTAGTTTTGGGGTGACTATTGATGATTCCTTGTAGTATATGTTGTTGCCTATCCATTCATGCCCTCACATGCTCATTTGGGATGCTTTAGCTTATTTATTTCTTGCTCTCAAGTTGCTATAAAATATTGCTGTCAGATTTTTATTACCATGTTATGCTTCCTGTATAGACTTGCTGTGCTTCCTGTATAGACTTTCTGTGCTTCCTGTACAGACTTGTTGTGCTTCCTGTATATATTTGTCATGCATCATACCTTGCCATGTATTGCATCATATAAACTTGTGTTGTTTTCTATGCTTCCTACCTTGCCATGTTATGCTTCCTGTATAGACTTTCTGTGCTTCCTGTATAGACGTGTCATGCATCATACCTTGCCATGTTATGCTTCATAGACTTGCTGTGCTTCCCGTATAGACTTGTCATGCATCATACCTTGCCACGTATTGCTTCCTGTATATATTTGTCATGCATCATACCCTGCCATGTATTGCATCATATATATAGACTTGTGTTGTTTTGCTGTGCTTCCTGCCTTGCCATGTTTTGCTTCCTGTACAGACTTGTTGTGCATCATATGTAGACTTGTTGTGCATCCTACTTGGTAGTGCATATTGTCATGTTCTTGAGTGGTTTGTTTACCGTATTGCTTGCTTCTTCTCGTTAGTGCTTTTCCGTTGCATTCGTGAGGATTCGTTTGTCTACCCGTGGTTCTTCTTCAAGGCTTCTTCTTTGTCTTCTTCATGGAACTGTTCTTCTTCCTTGCGGGATCTCAGGCAAGATGACCATACCCTTGGATACCTTTACTATCATTGACTTTGCTTAGTTGTCTCGATGCTATCGTTATATGTCGCGCTACCCATTATTTATGTCAGCCTCTCCTTGTTGCCATGAAACCTCTAACTTTTGACACCTTCCTAGCAAAAACCGTTGTTTGGCTATGTTACCCGCTTGCTCAGCCCCTCTTATAGCATTGTTAGTTGCAGGTGAAGATGAAGATCGTTCCAGGAGGGAACTTCTTGTTGGAATATCACAATATCTATTATTATATAATAACACAGCTATATACTGGGCATGGGTGGAAGGCTTGGCCTTTTGCTCGGTGTTTTGTTCCACTCATGCCACCTTTGGCGCCCACAAACCGGCATTATGTTCCTTGATTTTTGCGTTCCTTACACGATGGGTATATGGGGACCCCTTGACAGTTCGTCTTTGAATAAAACTCCTCCAGCAAGCCCCAACTTTGGTTTTAATTTTCTTATAATAACAACTTAATTAATTAATTAAATTGCATAGGGAGTTAGCGCTACCCGAGGATTCTTTCTACATAGCAGGGGGGGCCAGTGCTGATGGTGTTGGTCCCAAACGGGGAGACTGCGGGGCCACCACGGGGAAACTCGAGGATTGGTTTTACTCGTAGGATCGCCCATCCGGTCGTGGCCTGAGACGAGATACGCGCGGCTACTATCAGGGTGTCGACACACCGGGAGGTCTTGCTGGACTTGTTTTACCATTGTCGAAATGTCTTGTGTACCGGGATGCCGAGCCTGATCGGATTTCCCTAAGATAAGGGGTGATGATATTATATTTATCACTTCAGCTAATCGTGAGAGCTTGTGATGGGCTAAGTTGGGGCACCCCTGCAGGGTTATGATCTTTCGAAAGCCGTGCCCACGGTTATGTGGCAGATTGGAATTTGTTAATGTCCGGTTGTAGAAAACTTGACAGAGGATTCGAAGTAAAACACACAACTGTGTGAGTAACCGTGACTGTCTCTTTTCACTTTGAGAAGAGAACACGGTGGGGTTATGTTTGACTCGTATGTAGTACAGGATCTTTAGCGACCACTTCTATTTGCGACCGTTTGCATAGAAGCTCATCTTATTCTTGTACTCGTAAGTTAGCCACCATATATATTGCTTAGCCGCTGCTGCAACCTCACCACTTTACCGCTTCGTACCTATTAAGCTTTGATAGTCTTGTTACCCATGGTTATGGGATTGCTGAGTCCTCGTGGCTCACAGATACTACAACAACAGTTGCAGGTGCAGGTTTCCGATGACTTGACGTGAGAGCGTTGATCGTTGTTTGGAGTTCTTTCTTCTTCTTCTTCTTCTTCTTCAGTCTTGGGTTAGGTTCCGGGTCGGCAGCCTGGGATAGCAGATGGATGTCGTTGTTCTTTTCATGTTTGTATCTGTAGTCGGATACTTTGTATTGATGTTGTTGTATTCATGTGACTTGTATGTATTGTTGTATCCCCCCATGTATGTATGTAATGGTACGATGTAATGATATCCATCTTGCTAAGCACCCGAAATGCGGTTGTGCCCGAATCATGTAAGTGTCACGTGATCGGGATAGAATCGCATCTTGGGCCTGACATCGTGGCAGAGTGCGCATCGCCGGCCGCCACCTCCTGCTTTGACGTGTCCCAGCCGCCCTCGACCCTTCCAATGCGCCGTTGGAACGCCCTCGACCCCCTCTGCCTCTCCCCTCACTCTGCAGCTCTCTCCCTCTCCTCTAGTTCCCTCGCCGCAGTACCATCGAACATGTTGTCGCCACCACTTGCTGCTGCCGCGGCCACCGCCACTGCGTCACCTCGACGACGTGTCTAGGAGCTCCCTTTCGACGCTCTCGACCTCTCCGTCGTCTCGCGGGACGCCGGACGCCTCGAAGCATCGTCCCCGACCCCTTCTTCCTCCTCGGGTCGCCAGAGATCCGCCCCTTCGCCCCCGCTCGCTTCGACACCTCCCCGGCCCCGCCGTCTGCACCGGCCAACTCGCTATGAGCCACTGACCCTCTCCCCTCCATCTTTTCCTTCGCGCGCGCCCCGTAGCCGTTGCCCCGCGAGCACCCGAAGCCGTCGTCCGCCATGCCCGGCGAGCTCTGTGCCCCGAGTCTCTTCGCTCCGCATAGTCGCTCCGGCGTGCTCTTGCTGCCCTTTAGGTGCTGCCTAGCACCTCCGTTCGCTCGCCCTCGAGCTGCAGCACCGCGCACGCGCATAGCCGTGCTCTGGCCTCCGCTGCTGATGTCGTCGTCGTTGCTACTGTCCACCTCAGGCCTCCCCGAGACCACCATCGGATGCGCCATGATGCCAGCTTCCCGTAGAGCCCAGCCACACATTCATCCATCGCCGGAGTTGGCTGGAAGGGCGACTCCGCCGCGTCTGTGTGCTCGCCGATGATTAGCCGCTGGTGACAACCATGGTTAGGGGCTAATCACCCCACTAACTAACCACCTGGACCACTGACACATGGGCCCCACGCTCTTAATTAACCACAATGTTTTCCTGTTTAGTTTTAGGGAAACGTTATGGTTCAGCCGGCGGATTAACAAGTTTGTGTCTGTAGCCCTGATTGCACGCCACGCATCCCACGTGACGTGGTGAACCTGCCCCCTAATCTCTCCTTTCCGCAACAACGACTCTGTTGCAAAAAAAACCTGCAACAACACCTCTGTTACAAAAACAATTAAATTGCAACAAGGCTTGTATTGAAGAAAAGAAAACCGAAACATACCTCTATTGCAAAAAAAACTGTAACATGATCTCTGTTGCAAAAAATATATAATAAGACCTTTGTTGCAAAAATAGATTTGCAACCTAACCTATGTTTTGGAAAAATTTCCGCAACATGGCCCGTGTTGCAGAAAATAACCGCAACACGACCTTTGTTGCAGTGGTAGATGGTGATGCTCTCGGCTCAATCCACCATATCTGACGCCTCGCGAGGCGGCGGATCTTTTAAAAAGATCCGCCGGCCGACGCGTAGCAGTGCCCTTAGTTTTAACTAATCACAGTGGCCCCACGCGTCAGTGTTGACCTTGCTGACGTGGCCCTTGACCAACCCCACTCGCCAGTGACCCAAGTCAGCAACGTGACACTGACCAGTGGGTCTCTTTTGTCAGGTTTGACCTGGTCCAGCCCTGTTGACTGGATGGCGTAAGCATGATGCAGTGCTGACGTCATAAATGTTTTCTGGATATTTACTAAATCAGAAATGATTTATGAATTTCAGAAAAAGTCCTAAACTTCTAAAAATCATAGAAAATCAACCGTAGCTCAGAATTAAATAATTTATATATGAAAAATTATCAAAAAAATATGAGAAATCTATTTATGGCATTTTCATGCATGTTTGAACAACTTACAGCCACTGTATATGACAATTTGAATAAATGGCATTTTAAATGTCTCATATGGAGTTTGAATTTGAACCTTGAGTTCAAACCAACTTCATTTAACTTGTTGCTAGTTGCATTAGCTCAAACACACTCATTTTGCCACGTCATGATCATGCATCATATTGCTGCATTGCATTGATTGTGTTCTTTCTTTGTTGCCGGTGGTTGTTCCACCTTAGTAAACGTATGTTCCGACAATGAGTTCGATGACACAGATGAAGAGCTATACTATATTCAAAAGTGCCAGGCAAGCAAAACCCCCTTGTTCATTTCGATACAATCCCACTCTCTCTCTCATGTTCTCTTTTACTGCATTAGGACAACAATGTTTCAACTACTACATGTTGCGCTAGTTGAACCCCTTTCCTCTGCATGATCTGTCATTGCCACGGTAAATAGATGAAACCCACTAGCATGAGAAGGAGTTGTTTGAGCCCTGATGTGCCTACTCATTCATGCTTGTTTGCCATGCCTGCTATTGCTTAGAGTTGTGTCAAGTCTGATTCATCGGGGATGAATTGAAATGTGGTGAACATGTCCTACTGTTGAGAGCTAAGTGTGTGAACACGATTTGGTAAAGGTAGCGATGAGAGGACATGTAGGAGTACATGGTGGGTTGTCTCATTGAAGCCTTCCTCATGAACTGAGTTCTGTGTTTGTGATCCATGAACAATTACTACCACGCATTGGAATGCTTAAGTGCCCCTCTCGACTTATTAATCAACCTGATCTATGTCCAGGAGTTTCAACTAGTTGCTGGTGTTTGTAGGTAGTGTTAGTAGTCTACCAAGTGGCACCCAGTACAGGTGGGCTTGTGACAGACTAGGCACCGTGGCACGGTGTACCAAGCGTAGATCCATCCGGCGAGGTGGCCTTGGGAACCTTGTTCACATCGTTTGGGGCCGTGAGCGATACCTCGGCCGGATGTCCTTGCGGATGGAACCCGAATATGCGGTAAACCTGGACTAGAGACTTGCGTGGTTAGGCAGGTCGTGGCCGACTCCCTCGCCAGTCTTCCGCTTGAAGGTTGCCGAGATACACGATGTGTACATGGTGGTAAGTGGCGAGAGCGTGTGTGAAGAAGTACACCCCTGCAAGGTTAACATCATCTATTCGAATAGCCCTGTCCGCGGTAAAGGACTTCTAGGTTGCATGTACAGTTCATAGACAAGTGAAAGTGGATACCCTAAAATGCGCAGGATAAGCGTGAGTGCTATGGATGGCCTTGTCGTAGGGAGACGGGAAGGGATCCATAGTGGTGTATTGATTTGGTGAATATGTGGATTCGTGTGCGCCACCTCAAAAGAGTTACCAGCAGTCGTAGTACAGGATAGCCACTCAGTCAAAGCTGGCTTGCTGCAGTTAAACTCCATGACCCCTTTGTTGATACTGATGCATATGTAGCTAGTTCTGATGTAAGTCTTGCTGAGTACATTTGTACTCACGTTTGCTTAATTTGTGTTTTTGTAGAGAGACTTCAGTCTCACTAGTGGTTCCGCGTGGACTTCGATGTTTAGCTTGTTACCTCAGCTACGATCTTGTAACAGACATGTTATGCTTCCATTGCTTGTATGCTCTGTATGTTGGGTCATGAGACCCATGTTTGTAATATCTGTCTCCTCGGAGCTTAATGAATAAATACTTTGATTCCTAGAGTTTTGATGTGATGCCATGTTGTATTTGCACATATCAAGCATATTGTGTGTATGTTATTGAAATGTTTGGTATGTGTGGGATCCGACACCTAGTTGTTTACCCTTGGTAGCCTATCTTATGGGGAAATGCTTCCTAGTGCTGCCACTGAGCCTTGGTAGCTTGATACTGCTCGGGAACACTTAGGCTGGCCGGCATGTGTCCTTCGTTCCTGTGTCTGTCCCTTCAGGGAAATGTCACACGTTGTTCCTTTAAGTCCTTGTAGCTTGATACGACTTGGGTTCATACGTTGATGACCGACACATTCGTTGCTGGGTCATGTATGCATGTCCCTGTAATTTAGTGCCACTTTTGGTTTACAACTAGTCATGTCGGCCCGGGTTCTCTGTCATATGGATGCTAGCGACACTATCATATACGTGAACCAAAATGCGCAAATGGTCCCGGGCCAGGTAAGGTGGCACCCGTGGGGATACCGTGCATGAGGCCGCAAAGTGATATGATGTGTTACATGCTAGATTGGTGTGACTTAGGATCGGGGTCGCCACACCGTCCTTGTGGCCCCCCTGGTAGGCCTCCCACGCCCATCTTCTGCTCTAGATGTGTTTTGACCTGGAAACAAAAATCAGAAGTAAGCTTTCGGGACAAAGCATCGCCGTCTCGAGGCAGAACCTGGGCGAAACCAATCTAGGGCTCCGGCAGGGCTGTTCTGCTGGGGACACTTCCCTCCAGGAGGGGGAAATCGAAGCCATCGTTGATACGTCTCCAATGTATCTACAATTTTTGATTGTTCCATGCTATTATATTATCTGTTTTGGATGTTTAATGGGCTTTACTATGATCTTTTATATTATTTTTGGGACTAACCTATTAACCGGAGGCCCAGTGCCAGTTTATGTTTTTTTGCCTATTTTAGAGTTTCGCAGAAAAGGAATAACAAACGGAGTCCAAACAAAATGAAACCTTCGCGATGATCTTTCTTGGACCGAAAGCAATCCAGAAGACTTGCAGTAGAAGTCTGGGACTCCACGAGGAGGCCACGAGGCAGGAGGGCGCGCCCCCACCCTCGTGGGCCCCTCGTAGCTCCACCGACGTACTTCTTCCGCCTATATATACTCTTATATCCTAGAAACACCGGGGAGAGAAACGAAACCACTTTTCCACCACCGCAGCCTTCTGTACCCATGAGATCCCATCTTGGGGCCTTTTCCGGTGATCTGCCGGAGGGGGAATCAATCACGGAGGGCTTCAACATCAACACCATAGCCTCTTCGATGAAGGGTGAGTAGTTTACCACAGACCTTCGGGTCCATAGTTATTAGCTAGATGGCTTCTTCTCTCTCTTTGATTCTCAACACAAAGTTCTCCTCGATTCTCTTGGAGATCTATTCGATGTAATACTTTTTGCGGTGTGTTTGCCGAGATCCGGTGAACTGTGGATTTATGAACAAGTTTATCTATGAATTTTATTTGGTTATTCTTTGAATTCTTATATGCACGATTTGATATCTTTGCAAGTGTCTTTGAATTATCAGTTTAGTTTGGCCTACTAGATTGATCTTTCTTGCAATGGGAGAAGTGCTTAGCTTTGGGTTCAATCTTGCAGTGTCCTTTCCCAGTGACAGTAGGGGCAGCAAGGCACATATTGTATTGTTGCCATCAAGGATAAAAAGATGGGGTTTATATCATATTGCTTGAGTTTATCCCTCTACATCATGTCATCTTGCTTAATGCGTTACTCCGTTCTTATGAACTTAATACTCTAGATGCATGCTGGATAGCGGTCGATGTGTGGAGTAATAGTAGTAGATGCAGAATCGTTTCGGTCTACTTGACACGGATGTGATGCCTATATTCATGATCATTGCCTTAGATAACTTCATAGCTATGCGCTTTTATATCAATTGCTCGGCAATAATTTGTTCACCCACCATAATACATGCTATCTTGAGAGAATCCACTAGTGAAACCTATAGCCCCCGGGTCTCTTTCCTATTATATTGAATCTCCTTTATTTACTTCGCATCTCGTTTACTATTTTGCAATCTTTACTTTCCAATCTATACAACAAAAATACCAAAAATATTTACTTTACCATCTTTATTAGATCTCACTTTTGTGAGTGGCCGTGAAGGGATTGAGAACCCCTTTATCGCGTTGGTTGCAAGATTCTTGATTGTTTGTGCAGGTACTAGGTGACTTGAGCGTCGTCTCCTACTGGATTGATACCTTGGTTCTCAAAACTGAGGGAAATATTTACGCTACTTTGCTGCATCACCCTTTCCACTACAAGGGAATACCAATGCATGCTCAAGAGGTAGCAATCGTCATCAGCAATGATCCTCTCATCAAGAGGGGGTGAATCTCCATCAACATCTTCACCAGCACCATCTCCTCTCAAATCCTAGTTCATCTCTTGTATCCGATCTTTGTTTCAAAACCTCAGATTGGTACCCGTGGGTTGCTAGTAGCATTGATTACTCCTTGTAGTTGATGCTAGTTGGTTTATTCAGTGCAGGATCATATGTTCAGATCCTTAATTCTATTCAATACCACTCCGATTATGAACATGAATATGCTTTGTGAGTAGTTACGTTTGTTCCCGAGGACATGGTAGAAGTCTTGTTATAAGTAATCATGTGAATTTGGTATTTGTTCGATATTTTGATGAGATATATGTTGTCTTTCCTCGAGTGGTGTTATGTGAACGTCAACTACATGACACTTCACCATTATTTGGGCATAGGTGAAGGCATTGGGAAGTAATAAGTAGATGATGGGTTGCTAGAGTGACAGAAGCTTAAACCCTAGTTTATGCGTTGCTTCGTAAGGGGCTGATTTGGATCCATATGTTTCATGCTATGGTTAGATTTATATTAATACTTCTTTCGTAGTTGCGGATGCTTGCGAGAGTGGTTAATCATAAGTGGGATGTTTGTTCAAGGAAGGGCATCACCCTAGCACTGGTCCACCCACATATCAAATTATCAAAGTAACGAATGTGAATCATATGAGCGCGATGAAAACTAACTTGACAACAATTCCCATGTGTCCTCAAGAGTACTTTGCTTTATATAAGAGTTCGTTCAGGCTTGTCCTTTGCTACAAAAAGGATCGGCCACCTTGCCGCACCTTAGTTACTTTTGTTACTTGTTACCCGTTACGAATTATCTTATCACACAACTATCTATTACCGATAATTTGAGTGCTTGGAGAGAATACCTTGCTGAAAACCGTTTGTCATTTCCTTCTGCCCCTCTTTGGGTTCGACACTCTTACTTATAGAAAGGACTACAATAGATCCCCTATAATTGTGGGTCATCAGGTGTCTGGCGGGTGTCTATTTCTCTCACTTTAGTTGAATCAAATTTGGCTGCGGCCGGTCCTTGCAGAAGGTTAAAACAACAAACTTGATAATCACCATTGTGGTTTTGCATAGGTAAGAATGGTTCTTGCTAGTCACCCATAGCAGCCACGTAAAACTTGCAACAACAAAGTAGAAGACGTCTAACTTGTTTTTGCAAGGTATGTTGTGATGTGATATGGTCAAGACGTGATGTGATATACATTGTTGTATGGGATGATCATATTTTGTAATATCGACAACCGACAGGAGCCTTAGGGTTGACTTTTAATTATTGTATGACATGCGTGTCAATCATTAAGCGCCATGTAATTGCTTTAGTTTGTCGCTATGTGTTAGCAATAGTTGTAGAAGCACTAGTTGGCGAGATGACCCCGGCCAATGATGGAGATCAAGGTGTTGCGCCGCTGACAATGGAGATTATGACATTGCTTTGGAGATGGAGATGAAAAGCACAAGATGATGATGGCCATATCAAGTCCCATATTTTGATTGCATGCGATGTTTATCCCTTATACATCTTATTTTGCTTAGAGCTACGGTAGCATTATAAGATGATCCCTTCACTTAATTTCAAGATAAAAATTTTCTTCCTGAGTATGCATCATTGCCAAAGTTTCTTTGTTTCGAGGCACCTCGTGATGATCGGGTGTGAAATATTCTGCATTCACATACAACATGTGTAAGCCAGTTTTACACACTCATAATACTTGGGTTAAACTTGACGAGCAAAGCATGTACATGCATGGTCTCGGAACACTGGAGACCGAGAGGTCGAACATTAGTCATATAGTAGATATGATCAACATGGAGATGTTCACCATTGATGACTACCCCATCTCGAGTGATGATCGTACATGGGTTAGTTCATTTGGATCATGTATCACTTAGACAACTTGAGGGATGTTGATTTAATTGGGAGTTCATTAGTAATTTGATTAATTGAACTTAATTTATCATGAACTTAGTCCTGATAGTATTTGCAAATATATGTTGTAGATATATGGCCCGCGCTACTGTTCTGTTGAATTTTAATGCGTTCCTAGAGAAAGCTAAGTTGAAAGATAGCAACTACACGGACTGGGTCCGTAACTTGAGGATTATCCTCATTCCTGCACAGAAGAATTGTGTCCTTGATGCACCGCTAGGTGACGGACTTACTGCAGGAGCTTATGTAGATGTTATGAATATCTGGCAAGCTCGATCTGATGACTAGTTTATAGTTCAGTGTGCCATGCTTTACGACCTAGAACCGGGACTTTAAAAGTGTTTTGAAAGCCACGGAGCATATGAGATGTTCCAAGAGCTGAAGTTAATATTTCAAGAAAATGCTCGGGTTGAGAGATATGAAGTCTCCAACAAGTTCTTTAGTTGTAAGATGGAGGAGAAAAATTCTATCAGTGAACGCATACTCAGAATGTCTCGGTACCACAACGACTTGACTCAGTTGGGAATTGAGCTCCTAGATGAGTGTGTTATTGATAGAGTTCTTCAATCACTGCCACCAAGCTACAAAGGCTTCATGATGAACTATAATATGCAAGGGATGACGAAAATGATTCCCGAGCTCTTCACGATGCTGAAATCGGCGGAGGTAGAAATCAAGAAGGAGCATCAAGTGTTGATGGTTAAGAAGACCACTAGTTTCAAAAAAAGGGCAAGGAAAATAAATGGAACTTCAAGAAGAATGGCAAGCAAGTTAACACTTCCGGGAAGAAGCCGAAAGCCGGACCCAAGCGTGAGACCGAGTGCTTCTAATGCAAGGAAAATGGTCACTGGAAGCGGAACTGCCCCAAATACTTGGCAGACAAGAAGGAGGGCAAAGTGAACAAAGGTACATTTGATATACATGCTATTGATGTGTACCTTACTAATGCTCATAGTAGCACCTGGGTATTTGATACTGGTTCAGTTGCTCATATATGTAACTAGAAACAGGAGCTGCGGAATAAACAAGGATTGGCTAAGGACGAGGTGACGATGCGTGTTAGGAATGGTAACAAGGTTGATGTGATCGTCGTCGGGATGCTACCTCTACTTGTACCTTCGGTATTAGTTTTAGACCTCAATAATTGTTATTTGGTGCCAGCATTGAGCATGAACATTATATCTGGATCTTGTTTATTGTGAGACGGTTATTCATTGAAGCCAAAGAATAATAGTTGTTCTATTTATATGAATAACATCTTTTATGGTCATGCACCCTTAGTGAATGGTCTATTCTTGTTGAATATCAGTCGTAGTGATACACATATTCATAATATTGATGACAAAAGATGCAAAGTTGATAATGATAGTGCAACATACTTGTGGCACTACCGTTTAGGTTATATTGGTGTAAAAGTGCATGAAGAAACTCCATTCAGATGGACTTTTGGAATCACTTGATTATTACATTTGATACTTGCCAAACATGCCTCATGGGCAAGATGACTAAAACTCCATTCTCCGAAACAATGGAGCAGGATAACGACTTACTGGAAATAATACATACTGATGTATGCGGTCCGATGAGTGTTGAAGCGCGTGGTGGGTATCGTTTTTTCCTAACCTTCACATATGATTTAAGTAGGTATGAATATATCTACTTGATGAAACACAAGTCTGAAACATTTAAAAAGTTCAAAGAATTTCAGAATGAAGTGGATAATCATCATAACAAGAACATAAAGTTTCTACGATCTGATCACGGAGGCGAATATTTGAGTTACGAGTTTGGCCTTAATTTACAACAATGTTGAATAGTTTCACAACTCACGCCACCTAGAACACCACAGTGTAATGGTGTGTCCGAATGTCGTCACCGTACATGTGGAATAGTATCTGGCTGGAAGGAGAAAAAGTAGGTAGGTACCATACATGTGGTGGAATATTTGTGTGTTAGAAGAAGCGGGAGAAGAGGTGAACCATGCATGTGCGGATGGGAGGAGAGAGAGAAGAGAGGGACCATGCATGTGATTGGTCATGTCCGGACTTCGGCAAAGCTCCCCAACTTTGTCTCCAGAATATCAGAATGGACGTCCGGACAACTTCACGGACTAGACATGTCCCCATTGGATTGTAATAGTGAACAAATGTGTCCAGTAGGACATATACCGGTGTTTAAATGTCTCCCTTGGAGATGCCTTTAGCCTGTTGCGTAAATGGTATTCTTTTAATCACTCGAGTAGGTCTCATCCAAAAAATTGTGCCCAAAAACACCCTCCCAGATAAAATGGAAACCTACTGATTCTCACTTTCTCTGTGAGCCTTATGAAGGTCAAGTGGGATTTCTTGTGCTTTGGAACTGTAATGTTGATCTCCATCGTGTGGGCCCAACGGCCCACCGGGCCCTTAGATCCGCGCCCTGATCGAGGGTGCCCAACCCTCATATGGTTGGTGGCCCCTAGTGACCCGCGCTATATAAACAGGGGTGGGGGCCAGGGCACGAGGACGAAGTTCACCGCCGCCATCCACTCTCTGCCATCACCGTCATCGCCATCCACCATGGACACCTCGACGGGATCATCGACTCAGAGTGAAGGTAGGTCTACTGGATTGATCTAGCCTACCTGATCCCATGGATCTAACAATGGTATCAGCCAGATTGGGTTTAGACCTTTCGATAAAAAAGAAATTCAAAGATAATTTTTCCCCCTCCTAAGAACCCTAATCAGAGGGCAAAGGAAAGATTACATGCAGAGGGCCTCGGGCCTCACCGGCAAAGTGCGCTGCCACTCCGGCCGCGTCTATTCCTCTGGATCCCCACACGCATCGGCAAGCCGAGGTGCGGGAACGAAGAACCACCCCACACGGGGCAAAGGGCACCGCGACCAAACCGCTCGACGGTGGCGTGCTCATCGCAAGGTGGACGCGCAACCGGCAAGGGGGATGGCAACGGCGCCACCGTCGAATGCTCCGCCCTCGAGCTTCTCTCTCTCACTACTGGGTAGTGGCGGAAGAGAGAGACATAAAAGAAAAGAATGAAAAGGAGGAGCCTCGCCGTGCCGCGGAGCCTCACCGTCGGCGGCTGGCCAGCGGCCAGTGGGAACCGCGGGTGCACAGGGGAGCAGAGGAGGCCTCACCGTGCTATTCTCTCTATCACAGGAAGAAGAGGGTGAAGAGGAACGAAAGGACGGGAAGGAGAGGCTCGCGCAGCGCGGTGGCATCCACCGCCGTCGTCGGCGACCGGGGTGAAGCCCTTCTCTCCGCCGTTAGCGAGACCGCGGCGAGAGACAAGGGGGAAAGAATCGAGCGAACGGACTAGGTTTCGTCCCGAACGACACGGTGGGCAGGTTTGGTTTGAGCGCAAAGCGCGCCTGACTGTCGATCAAATCCAACACCCTGGATTGAAACCCTAGCGTAGAAGCGGGCCATGTGGGCCGCCGGGCCGAAAGTGGAGGCGAGGCCACAGCCGCGCGCTGGGCCGAGGCCTTGGCCGAGCTGCCCGTTTTTCCGCATCTTGTTTATTTGCCCAGAAAATAGAAAAGTAAAATAAAAGTTTCTGTAAAGAATAAAAGTTCATGAATTTTCTATTCATGTTTTCTGCTACAAATAAAAATAAAAGTGCTCTTTTAAAAGGCAAATAAAGTGAGAATTATATTTAAAGAGCATGTTAAAGTGATTATTAAAATGAATATGATTATGTTATTTTTATGACCAACATTGTTAATAACATGATCATGTTTTCTTTTTAAAATTAAAGGTGGATTTATTTCTAATATTTTGCCCAATGGTAATATAGATTTAATTGCATAGACAATTGTATGTTTAATTTAACCAACGTTAGATTAATGCATATGATTGTTATAATGATACCACTACATTGTGTTTTCAGGAGGGTACCTCTTGATGAGTTTCCTAAAAGAGTTCCTACATTCAGAGGTGACAACTACACTGATTGGAGGAAGAAAGTAGACCTGACATTTGTCTGTGCTGAGGTGGACTGGGTTGTGGATGAACCACAGCCGGTCAGACCTACAGAGCCAGTCAGAGAGGCCACTAATGATGCTGCGTGGGATAAAAAGAGGGGGGGATCATGCTCTAGTGGAGATGTTATATTCCATCAAAAACCAAAAGTGGGTCAATGCAAACAAAAAGTGCATGTCATTTATAACTAATACAATTAAGAATGCCATCGTGGGCTCAATTGTAGAGTGCACTTTCGTAGGGGAGTTGCTTACAAAGATAAAGAACCAGTTCACTGGTTCTTCAAAGACATATGCCACCCAGTTGATAAAGCAACTGGTAACAGAGACTTACACTGGTGATGGTCATGGAATAAGAAAGAACACTGGAGATGGTCATGGAATAAGAGAGCACATCCTTAGGATGAGCAACATGGCAGCAAATCTCAAGCCCATGGATGCAGATCTGGAGATCAAACCAGCGCTCCTGGTCCACCTGGTCATGGCTTCACTGCCAAAGGAGTTTGAAACCTTTGTTGTAAACTACAATATGTCACCTGGAACATGGGACATTGAAAAGACAATAGCAATGTGTGTACAAGAAGAGGAAGGACTCAAAGCCTCACATGGTGGTTCACTCAACTATGTGAAGGATAACAAGAAAAAGAATTACAATCAAAATAGCAAAGGTTCTCCTTCAAAGACACATGGAAAAGCTCCCTATCAGCATCAACATCAGCAAAAGCCTTTCCAGTGGACAAAGACACATGTCTCCACTGTAAGCAGATTGGGCACTACAAGAAAGACTGTCCTGATTGGTTCAAGTCCTTAATGGCAAAGAAAGATAACAACATTGTTTCCTTAGTAAATGAATCCTTGTATACATAATTTACGAAATCTACTTCGTCGATTGACTCAAGAGCAAATGTTCATGTTGCAAATTCTTTACAGGAGTTCCATTCGACACGGACTACGCAATGAAAAGAAAGAGGCATTGAAGTAGCAAATGGAATTCAAGCGGAAGTTGAAGCTGTCGGCAACATCTCCTTGGAGTTAGCTGATGGATTCAAGCTTATACTAAGAGATATTTTATATGTTCCTTCATGTAATAGAAACTTGATTAGTGTTTCATGCTTGGACAAAGATCATTATGAATGTTATTTTGGACATGGCAAATGTGCTATATGGTTTAATAATGCTTATGTGGGTGATGCTTTACTTCACGATGAGCTTTATTTATTATCACTGCGTGAAAAAGTTTATTATGTATGTAATGTGAATGAACATGTTTTTGCGTCGAATAAAGAACAAAAGAAAAGAAAGAGAACTCCCGACTCATCGAAATTATGGCACCGTCATTTGGGCCATATTTCCAAAGGGAGAATAGAAAGACTCCTTAAAAGTGAAATTCTTCCTCCATTAGAGTTCCCAAACTTAGAACAATGCATAGATTACATTAAAGCAAAGTATGTAAAACAAATCAAAAAGGGTGCAAACCGTAGCACACACACACACTAGAAATCATCCACATTGACATTTGTCGACCATTTCCGGTGAAAAGTGTGGATGGCTATGACTCGTTCGTAACATTCACAGATGATTACTCACGCTATGGTAATATTTATCCAATCAAAGAAAGATCTGAAGCATTGTATAAATTTAAGATATTCAAAGCTGAAGTTAAAAATCAACATGATAAAAGTAAGATTCAACCGTGGGGGAGAGTACTATAGTCGACACACTCCATATGGCCAAGTACCTAGACCTTTTGCAAAGTTCTTGTAGGAGACTGGCATAGTAGCCCAGTAATCAATGCCGGGCGAGCCTCAGCAAAATGGAGTAGCTGAAAGGTGCAACCGTACACTTATGGATATGGTGCGCAACATGATGAGTTACTCCACCTTGCCATTGGGATTGTGGATGGAGGTGCTTATAACAGCCATTCACATTCTCAATAGAGTACCAAGCAACTCGGTGCCCAAAACACTGTACGAGCTATGGACAGGAAGAGTGCCCTCCCTACAACACTTCAGGGTGTGGGGGTGCCCCGCTGAGGCCAAAATGTTTAATCCAAACATTGCAAAGTTAGATCTCAAAATAATGAGTTACCACTTCATTGGCTACCCAGACAAATCAAAACATTTTCATTTCTACTATCCAGACAAATATACAAAGTTTGTAGAAACAAGACATGCAGTCTTCTTAGAGGACGAAATGATGAGTGGGAGCTTGGTAGCTCGGAAAATCTATCTTGAGGAGAAGAGGGTGCATGCACCTAATCCGATGATTCATGAGCCATTTTTCTCACTACCAGTTGCAAGTCCACCCATGAAAACTATGGGGGTAGACCCGGAACCTATCCATTAGGAGCCGACTAAACCCGTTGTTGAGCATGAAAGGGAGGCGCAGCAACCAATTTTAGACGATGTGCCGGAAGTTGAGGCACGGAATGTGCCAGAAACTGAGGCCCTTAGAAGGTCTAATAGAACAAGAAGATCAACTATTTCTACTGATTATAAAGTTTATAACACAGAAATGGTTCATATGGAAGGTGATCCCACCACATATGAAGAAGCCATTAGAATCCCTAACTCATCAAAATGGCTAGAGGCGATGGAAGATGAAATGAAATCGATGAGTTCCAAAGATGTTTGGGACTTAGAGGAAATTCCTAAAGGAGCCAAAACAGTAGGCTGCAAATGGGTATACAAAACTAAGTATGACCCTAATGGGAATGTAGAAAAGTATAAAGCCTGACTTGTGGCAAAAGGATTTACACAAAGAGAAGGGATAGACTACAATGAGACCTTTTCCCTAGTCTCATGTAAGGACTCCTTCAGAATCATAATGGCATTAGTTGCACATTTTGATTTAGAGTTACATCTAATGGATGTTAAGACGTCATTTCTGAATGGTGATTTAAAAGAAAAGGTCTACATGAAACAACCCAAGGGTTTTATCATGGAAGGCAAGGAAAATATGGGATGCCGCCCGAAGAAATCTATTTATAGATTAAGGCAAGCCTCTAGACAACAGTATCTAAAGTTTAATCAAACGATTAAAAGTTTTGGATTTAAAGAAAATATTGAGGATAATTGCATTTATGCAAGGTTTACAAATGGGAAATATGTTTTCCTAATCTTATATGTGGATGATATCCTGCTTGCTAGAAGTGATGTTAGTCTACTACAAGAAACAAAGAAGTTATTATCCTCAAATTTTGACATAACAGATCTTGGTGAAGCATCATGCGTTTTGGGCATAGAAATTCACCGAGATGGGTACAATGGAGTCTTAGGACTATCGCATAAAGCATATTTAGAAAAGGTTCTTCAAAAGTATAATATGCATGCGAGTAAAGCCAAACCTGATCCTATAGTCATGGGCGATAGTTTTGGGAAATTCCAATCTCCCAAGAACCAGTATGAGATTGATCAAATGAAAGCAATACCATATGCTTCGGCTGTTGGAAGCTTACAGTATGCACAAGTTTGCACTCGCCCTGACTTAGCTTTTATCACCGGGGTACTCGGTAGATATCAAGAGAATCCAACACATAGAGCACTGGAAAATGGTAAAGAAAGCATTGCATTATGCGCAAGGCACGAAGGACCACATGCTAACATAAAGGAGATGTGATTCCCTAGAGATAAAAGGGTATTCAGACGCAGATGTTGCGGGGGACAGAGATGATAGAAAAACCACGTTAGGATACATATTCACTCTCGCCGGGGGAGCTATTTCGTGGAAAAGCTCCAAACAGCCGATAGTTGCATCATCCACGTTGTATGTAGAATTCATAGCATGCTTCGAGGCCAGGGGGCAGGTGATATGGCTAAAGAAATTTATACCCGACTTGAAAGTGATAGATTGTATTCACAAACCACTAAAGATGTACTGTGACAACGAGCCGACAGTATTTTATGCTCACAACAACAAGTCGGGTAATGCTGCCAAAACAATAGTGATAAAGTATTATGTTGTGAAAGATAAAATCCAGGATCACATTATAAGTCTCGAGCATATAAGAACAAAAGATATGCCTGCGGATCCGCTAACAAAAGTCTTACCACCCAATGTGTTCAAGGAACACTTAGCTGGCATGGGTTTAAGGGAAAGCCTATGATTCCTGGATCATGAGAGTCCCAAAAGGAGCATAATTTGTTTCTGAACAAAGCGTATGTTGTAGCTGTATGATTCTATCGGCAATTAAGCTGTGATGATGAAACATGCTCTATGTACCAATATGTGATGAAAGAAATAATATAGAAACTGTATGGTTAAAAGTAAAGTTGAGATCAAGGGGGAGAATGTTAGGTTGATCTCCACGTGTGGGCCCAACGGCCCACCAGGCCCTTAGATCCGCGCCCTGATCGGGGGCACCCAACCCTCATTTGGTTGGTGGGCCCCTGTGACCCGCTCTATATAAACAAAAGGTGGGGGCCGGGGCACGACGAACGAAGTTCACCGCCGCCATCCACTCTATGCCATCACCGTCATCGTCATCCACCATGGCCACCTCGGGAGGATCATCAACTGTGCGAAGGTAGGTCTACCGGATTGATCTAGCCTACCCGATCCCATGGATCTAACAGGGACCATTTCTATACAAGATGATGCTCACAAGTGTGTTCCAAGAAGACACTATGCTAGGTATAACACATCTTAGTCGGCAGTATCCAAGATTGTATAACACGGCAAGGGTCAAAGAACTACTCAACTACAATGATGTTGGGCTCTAACACCCTAGATGTGATTTTTTGCATGGGATTAATTGGTTATAAATGGATAGCCTTTTTCTGAAACAACGGGCTCCCTCATTCATTACCATTAAAGAAATCATCAGTTTTGTATTACACAAACTAGGGAAAGGAAAAAACAAAGACAAAAATTCTTATACACCAGGAACTAACTTCACCAAGCACCACATATTACAAGTTTTTCAACCAAACTGCTCTAGGAAAATCGGGCAAAAATATCAAGACAACTTGCAATGCAATATTCATGTTGTACTCCCCAGCCCGTGGTATTCCACCCATGACTTCTTGCATACACCTCTCTCACCACCATCTTGATCTTCAACACTCCATCTTAAATCCTTCTTTGCTCTCGGTTTCTGTGCAATAAGCTCCATTATGTCAAGTTATGACATAGGTTAAATAATGAATGCAATGGGGTCGTCCATAAATTTTCTCTCAGAACAAGCCACATTCATGGTCTTCCAAATTGTCTAGCAAATCGTCACGCCTCCAAAGTGAATGAGCTTTTTCTCAAATTTTTGAATAAAGTTAATCCATCCCACCACCATATCCTCAACACTATCAGGGGGTCTAACTAAATCAAAAGCACAGAAAACCACCTACCACATTAGCCTAGCCATATTGCAATCAAACAACAAATATTGTATAGTCTCTGGATGCCCACAAAAGTTGCATTGGTTATCCCCAGTCCAACCTCTCTTAAGAAAATATCTTTGTTCAAAATGTTGCTCTTCAACACCAGCAAGAGAAAAATCTTGGTTTCGAGAGGCACCTTCAGTTTCCAAATAAACCTGTATCCCACCATATCAACTTTTTAAAATGAATATATAGTTCCCTCATAGAGAATCTTTGTTACTCTGTTTCCATTCACCCTGTATTTTTCACTAGTCAACATGACATGCTATTTTAGCTCAGTCCATTGCTCAGCAGTTTCCCCTAACAAAGTCCTCATGAACAACAAACATTCCCAACCGTTTTGACTTTGTGTACAATTATTTTCTTGGTGAAACTAATATTGTACAACCCAACGAATCTACTTGCTAGTGTTGATGCATGTACTTAGATATCTTCCTAAAACAGAAGCTTATAACTCCATCACCAATAACCCTCTCAAAGACTTGCTGAAAGATCTTTCATGAGCCCCAACTAGAAATGAGATTCACCACTAGGGATTTCCTTCTCATATAGAGTATGTCTCTGGAAATATTTCCTTCCTAACAATTCTTGCCAAATTATATCATGATTCTCTAACTTCAATAAACCTGCATTGGCTCATGGCTTGAAGATCAAGCACACCAACCCCTCCAAAATTATTAGGGTACATAAAGTGAACAATATTTGTAACATATGAAAAATACTCATTATGTACTAGGGAATACCTTAAATGGACGGCCAAATTTCACTGCAGATGCATGCAATCACTATTTACATTATTGGGTTTGCCTACAATGCACCTTAGCATTTTTTTGTCACTCTTTTCAGTGATAAATGTGAACCCCATTCCATATGCATAATTTGCAAGTGAATATATGCAATCCTCCACAAAATCAAAGCTAGTCCCAACCTTCATATCTAGTTCGTCTGAGCTATAAAAGAAGATCACATAGCTATCATATTCTTCGTCTCCACCATCAGCAACCACATCCTCTACATGCTCATTAGCTTCCCCATCCTTATCAGGCGCATAGCTAGCCGCATCCACATGTGGATACATTTTTTCATTATCAATGATGCACTCTTGCCCAATTTGATCATTAGCATTATAAACCGGCATCAACGGGGTCCTCATAGACATGTGTTTACCAGACATTACAAAAAATCCTCATCGACTACATCATTGAATTTTTTCAGTTTGTTTTCATAGTACCCGAGTAGGTAATGCTCGTTCAGTTGTCGTGAATACTTCTCGAATTGCTTAATCAGACCCCTTCGAGTTACCATGGTAGTGTCCATGCAATTGATAATGAAACCTGACACTAACACCCATGCAGAATCTTCAAAATCATCCTTGCCGGAAGGTATCGTCCTACACAAAATAGTAGAGCATTACCATGCTATTCGAACCACAAAAGAAAATCACAAAACATGTATAGGATAATGGTAGATTTCTTACCTTGATCTGGGAGATGACACTTTTGAGCATGACCAGAGGCCAGCGCTCATCGCTGCTTTCATGATCCAGGCTGATGGAGGTCATGGCAAAAGTGTGGCAGAGGCGACGGCGGTGGTAGTGGCGGAGCAGCTAGATGCCAGTAATGGAAGTGGCGAGAAGAAAATGGGTTGTACATGCCAAAAATTAGGAACGTGCCACTATTGAGTGCTACTGGCGGGCCCAATGCGGACGAAGGCCCATGGTGATTTGTTTTGAGAAACAATGGATGAAAGTTCAATCGAATCTCTTGTTGATGCGGCAAAGTTGTGGGTCCCATAGAGGAGGAAACAAAACAAATTAGACCGCAGTGTGATGGCAACTCGGTGAGACGGCGCGCATGAGCATGTAGCTAATTTCTACGCAAGCACTATTGGTGCAGACCGAATTCGTGAAGTTTAAACGGCGACCATCAAATATCCAAGTATAGTAGTATGACATGGACCCAAATTTGTCATACATATTTGGTTGTCAAATTGTCGACCTAAAACTACGCGTAAGGCCAATGCACCGGGTGAAGGGAGTACTGATGATACAATGTCCATTCCAAAGCGTGATTTACTCTTTGTTTAGTTATTAATCAATAAATATGATTATTTACTAAAAACATTGTTAGCAAAATAACCTAGCATTAACACATAGATTAAGTTCGGCTTATACCTGTCTAAAATTTGGTAAAGTGTATCAGTGACCGAGACATGCATTTTACAAACTACACATGCGTAGATAGCTAGGCTAGTGAACGATCAATTACACAGATATGGTGAAAAATATATGTCCAAACTGTACATTCACATATAGTTAGCGGCCAACAGGTTGAGCACAAACAGGGGGTAGCAAGTGCGTAGTACACATGCATGCGTAGTGTAGACAAAGAAAATGATAAGCCAAGCAAAAGTTGAACTGCCAATGTTATATATATGTGCATTACAACTACCCACTAATCATATTGCCCACAGTTAGAAGCAAACACTTGCAATTGATAATCGTTTCCATGTAGGGGGTTATTGCAACACAAAGCATCAAATGAGCTAGGCAAAGGAAATGTCGTTCATCTTATAATCGTACAGGGAATCTATCTAGAATATTTATTTCCATGGAGAACCTCAACATATTCCCGCCACATGAAATTAACGGATTTTAAGGAGGTTGCAACATTTAGTCGGTGCATGGATGCAGTACTCCATCATCATCATCATCATCATCATGCAGAGTCAAGCATGCAACAAACAGTCAAACGTGCAGGCACCGCCCTAATTCCCCGGCTCAAAATTTGATCATGCAAAAGATTCTTGCCTGCCAAATTAAACCACTCCATGATTCATTGTACTTCTTCTCCTAGTATTAACAAATGCATCGAGTATATGTAGTTGAGTAGTTCAAGCCGGAATCCAAGAAACTTTCATCAGTGGGCGACATGGACAGTACATGAGCAAATATTTTTCCAAGACAGGCATCAAGACTGAAATTAAGTTCAAACTGACCTTACGGTTAGCTTACATCTCGGCATAGTTTAATTCGGAAACAAGGCATGCACACTTGTTTTTCGCCGCGAATTCGAAAGATTCTTTTGGGGATTATTCTAGTTTGGGATTGTAGGAGGTTGCAGGAACATAGGGTACCTTCGCTTGGTGATAGTCAAACGCATGGACATGGTGGTCGAAATTTCGGTGCAATTGGATGTGTATAGGTTGTGGCAGTGTTGTCAGGGAATCCAATTTGATGCTACTTCCTTAACTTAATTAGTTTAGCAAATCGAGGCTGGTTAGTCAGTTACTGATCAAAGGGGGGGATTAGTTCACTGAACATGAGAGCCTGCAAATATCTTTGCAAAGATTGCTTGATGGTGGCAATGTATAAGAAATGTCATGGTAGGAACAAAGTTGAGACAGACAAATGTGGCTTTACTGATCTTAGGAACATCTACTGATCTGCACTTTGATGGGTCTTATCCAGAGGTCCTTTCCATGACTATTCTACTAGACATTTTGACTTGCACAATTTCACAACAGTATAAATCACACTAGTTAAACCTTCGGGTTTCTTGACATGAATTTACATTGGATAAATGCACAAAAACTTTGTTTATTTTTGCACAAAAGATGATTTAATTAATAAATGGAAAAGTTTTTTTTTCCAGGATTTCCTGAAGCAGAGCCCAGCATTCATGATATCCCATAGGCCAAATTCAGCTTATTTGATAGTAATCTAGCTCAAGCTAGGGACCACCTTTGCTCCCACCAGGAAAATGAATATACAAGCATCGGTTAGTTAAAGGAGCAGCACCATCACTGCAGTCCACAATACTTTGCAGTTTCCATAGAAAAAGAAAAGGTGAAGTGGTTAACAGTGCACTTTGCAAGGGAACTTTTGGACTAATTAAACAAGCTCCCCTACCACTAGGGCCTGCTTTGCGTAGGCAAAAGAAGCAAGGGCAGGGAAAAGAAGAAACAAAAGGTAGTGGGGAGAGATGCAGGGTATATGATGAGGAGCATGCAATAGACAAGTGCCCATATACTCCATGTTACATTGTTCCGTGCATATCTTATTATTGGGGAGGAGGGAGGAGACAGTTTTGTATTAGCCAAAGATGCTCCCCCGAGATCTCTAATGATAACATCCTAATCATGGCATTGGCGCCCTGTTTATTTTATTTTATCTTATCAAGCTAAATTTCATCAGTGCTGTTTGAACCTTTCTAGACGACGGGTCCGGGTGCCGGTGCTAGGCCCAGATCCATGCCCGGCACAACCGGGTTATAAGGTCCTCATTCCTTATGCTAACTAGTACATTTTGAGGATAATTGATGGGGTCCAATTAGTAATGTACACGTACAGTGATCACTACCGGGCTATCGGGTCAAATGCAGTAATCCACCAACGGCAACGACCCGAGCCAACGGCACCCGAGAATCTCTAGTGGTACGCCTAGTGGAGCCGCGTGGGTCCCGCCGGGTCGGCCCGCCCTGTCGCGGGTCGCCGCCGGCAAGGCCCCCATGGCTGCACCCCACCCCGCAACCACCCCAGCTACCTGTGGTAAGTGTGTGGACGCCGCACATGCGCGTGGCCTGGGCCGTGGCATGGGCACGTACGTGTACGTGCATGTGGACGCATGTGGAGTCGGAGCCTCCCTCACACGGGCGCGCCACACGCCCGCCGGCCTATCTCGCCTCGTCGCAGCAGGCCTACCACCCGGACCCGGGGCTCTATAAAACATTTCCATGGAGAACCTCCACAGCTCACAAGAAACCCTCACAACTCACCTGCAGCCAGCTGAGAAGAAGAAGAACGACTTGCAAGTTGTAACCACCTCTAGTCGGTAGACACGCACCTCGTCGCCGGAGCCAGGAACTGATGGCGGCTGCCATGAGCTACGTGCATGCCGACGTTGAGAACCTCATGGCGACGGAGCTGAGGCTCGGCCTGCCGGGCGTCGAGGAGGCCGACAAGATGCCGTCGCCGCCGTCCACGCCCAGGGCCGGCAGCAAGCGCGCCCTCGCCGGGGAGCACCGCGAGGAGGAGCCCAAGACCGCGCCCCCGGCCGCCAAGGCGCAGGTGGTTGGGTGGCCGCCGGTGAGGTCCTACAGGAAGAGCTGCTTCCAGCAGGCGAGCAGCAAGACCAAGGCTGCCGCCCCGGCACCGGTGGTGGTGAAGCAGGAGGAGGCTGCCGTTGCCCCGGCGCCGCCCTCCGCCGCAGCCGCGGGAGGCTCACTGTACGTGAAGGTGAGCATGGACGGAGCCCCCTACCTGAGGAAGATCGACCTAAAGATGTACAAGGGCTACCGCGAGCTCAGGGAGGCCCTCGAGGCCATGTTCCTCGGCTTCTCCGGCGACGCAGGCAGCGTGAACCCGTCGGACTTCGCCGTGACCTACGAGGACAAGGACGGTGACCTCATGCTCGTCGGCGACGTGCCCTTCGGGTAAGTTCATGCATCCAAGATAGTGCATATGATTTGGTTCGATTGGACTATGAAAATCTCAGTACGGTGTCTTATGATGATCTTTTTGTCGATTTACAGGATGTTCATGAGCACTTGCAAGAGGATGAGGATCATGAAGGGATCCGAAGCGAGAGGTCTAGGATCATCAAAGGAGTGAAAACGGAATCTATCTATGAGGAACACGCAACATGCCATGGGTGCATGTGTGCAACATGGAGGAATTCTTTTGTTCTTTTGGGCATGTTGTCGACTCATCTACCACAGTGCTACTCTTCAAGGCAAGGATGCAAGCTGATTCGAGTGGAGTTTTATTTTTATTTTGTTTTTCTAAATAGGTGTTAGCAACACAAAAGGAGTGGAGATCCGTTCGAGTTGAATCGGATCTCCATGTGTGTTTGTACAAAGAAAACAGCTTTCTTTCCGTGTTAAGCTATGTCAATGGTTGGTTGATGTCTCCCTTGAGTTTGGTTATATCAAAGGTTGCAAGAAAATTTCATTCCTGCGCATCAGCTTCTGCAATCATCTCAACCCATACTAAGCATGAACATGGCTCCCTTAATCACTAAAATGCTGCGAAAAAGAGACCAAAATGTTACACATACACGCGTGTCCTCTCAGCATCAATCGCTTGCAAAAAAGATGGTTAAGCAAGCAAGGCTCCAATTTTTTTAAATGAGACAAATCTTGCTAGCAAGATCCAAATGAATGATGTGTATGGGGAATGCGTCCAATTTGCTTTCCTTTCTCTTTTACCGAGTCCTTTGTCCGGGCAAATTTATTTACACGTGCACTGGAGGTGAAGAGGAACAAGATTGGGCCACATGCATGATCCACTTGTCAAAGTAGTGACAAAAGGGCAGAGTTAATTAGCCAGCCCAGATTGAAACAGTTAACCATCCAGAGCTGGTCAAGAGACAGACTCTCCTCCTTGATGAGTAGTGCTAAATCTGGGTGTCTGCACTGCTGCTCTCATTCATTCAGGGGTAACATGCACCGGCCGGCCGGCCGACAGGGTACATGTGGCGCACATGAGTCTCGAGGTTGTGGTCAAGACTAGTTAGAGAGAGAAGATGGAGAGCATCCAAAGCAACTCAAGAGTTTTACGTATGTAAGCCTAGCACGGGCATTACTATAGAGGACGTGTTAAATTTGCATGCACGTAATATGAAGTATATCTGGTATTTTCATGAAAACATTTCATACAGTTTACTGGTATGTGTATGCAAAATTTCAAAGGTCAAAGTTGCATGTTGGACACGGCCTGGCATCCAGAAGGAGGCCAACTTGTGAGATGCTGCGGTGGTTTGGGTACTGGAGCACCATAGTGGCCGGAGAAAACGGTAGGGTCTTAGGAGATGTGATTGTGGAGCAGCACAGCGCAGCACAGCGAGAAGATGAGATGCAGGGTCCCTGTCTTGGCGCAGACGGATCTCTTCCTAATTTCCTGCATGATTAAGTTCCCGCTGTTAGGTTCAACCAGAGCTGGGTATCAGGGTATTTATTTCTGCACCTTGCCTGCCTGCCTGCCTGCTGGCTATACAGACGGAGGTTAGTGCAAGGCCACAGGCGGGATGATGCTGATGCGGAGGCTTCTTATTCTGCCCGTTGTGTTGTGTTGTGTTGTTGCCAACATATGTGTTGGCAGCTAATTCAGTTGGTCCCTCTGATGGGCTCTCAGCTGACCATGGATAGTGCAACTTGCAGGAGGAAATAAAATCAGGATCTGCAACCATCTTGCGTTAGTTTAGCATGCCAAGAATATATTTGCGGTGTTCTCAATTATCATTGTGTTATTACTGGGAACTATAATCTCTATCTCTACATTTTTTTTGATAATTATCTCTATCTCTATCTCTACCTAATAATAAAGGGAAGGTGTTAAAATCAACCGGCTGATCTGTTACGAGTGTAAGCCGTGCCTACCGCTCGCCACGCGTCCTGGTAGGGCCAACGCATCACAGCTCCCAACCCCTCGTCCTTATACCACCGAGAAGCACTCACCATTCGTCTTTTTTCTCTTCGTACACCACACGAGTTGACCAGAAACTGCTCCACAGCTCACTATCTCTTGAATCTCGCCGGGGGCTACAAGGCCCCGGGTGCCCCGCTCGCGGCAGCGCTAAACAACACTACAACCGGAGAATCTCGCCGAGGGTGTTGCAACCGGCGGCCGCTGCACAGTGTGGTCTGCTGCAATCACGTGTTGAACGGCGGCTGATGTTGCCGACATTGCAACCACACAACTCGCCGGCAACACAACCGTGGCTGGCGCTGCAACGGCGGGAACGGCCGCATCGTAGGCTGCGGTTGATCCTCTCGAGCACGTCGATGCAACGTTACCAGTTTGCGGAGGAGGAGTGATGCAAGCCATGGATCTCATCGGCGACGGGGAATGCTTCCATGCAGCGCGTGTGTCGCGTTCTCGCAGCTCTCGGCGGGCGTTGGAGCTGCAGTGCAACATGCCAGTGAGCAGGACAGGGGCTGGGGAGCTGCAGTGCAACGGGCATGGAGCTGTCCGCCGTTGGCAGAGCTGCAATGCAACGTGGAGTGGCGCTGCGCGCCGGGCAGAGCTGAAGTGGAACACGCCCGTGAACGGCGGAGCTGCAGTGCAACGGTCAGTTCGCCGAAGGACGGTCCGGCCGCCCGTGCTGCAAGGCAACACCCGTCGGCAGCAGCCCGTGCGCAAGGCAACACCCGCCGGCAACGAGTTTGGCGATAATGCATGGCAGGGAGATGATGTAGCAGGCAGGAACAACACATTGGTCGGTGTTGGGCTGGGTGTTGCGACGAAGTGATGATGGTACTGGCGTACTGCAGGCTTCTGCGCCTGATTTTGCGTTCGCTGAATCTGGAAGAGAAGAAAGCGATTGTGTGTTGAGCAATCTAACAGCTTCACGGGGCTGATCAAACGGCAGCAGACCTGACTGATTTCCACGGGAAATCAGTCGGATGAAGCGTAGCAGACACCAATAATAAAGCGCGGACTGCTTCTGCCCGTCCGTCACACCTTTTTTTAAAAAGCCCCTGCATTTTCTTAAAATCAACCTACTGTCCAGACTTAAGTCAATGCCTGACCCGTTATTTACATTTTTGAAACCCCCCTTGACTTTTTACATAATTCATCCGCGGATCATATTTAAGTCAAACAAATACTTTTCTAAATTATCCATATATTTTAAACCTTAACTCCTATTTTAAGATGTTATATATGAAAATTGATTAGAAAAATATGTAGAATATGAATATGATGTTGCTGTTAACTGTTAAATGTTTTTAAATATTGTTTTGGAAGATGTTGAAGTCAAAAAAAATAATTTTTATAATTATCCATATGTTTTGAACCGTAACTCCGATTTTAACATGTTATATATGAAATTTGATTAGAAAAATGTGTAGAATCTGAATATGATCTTATTTTATATGTCAAATATTTTTTATATATTATTTTATTTTGGAAGCAAACTTATAACTTATAGCGCAGGATCCTTTTTCTTTTGTACTGGCGGCAATCATGATTACAAATAAACACCCACTAAAACTATACAGGGAAAAGAAAACATCGATAACTACACATGTATACCTCTGAAAACCTCAGAGGGGAAAACAACAGAATTCTCATC
>LR738713.1:63278572-63314533 GCA_902687465.1 Secale cereale | reverse complement strand
AGGATAAGCGGCAACACAAATGTGATGCCTCGCTAAAATAAAGGAGATGGACCTATTGTGGTCTTGAGTGGTGGTTATTAGGTTAAGAGGTGAGTTATTTTTTTCCTCCCGTTGTGTCGGGGGTTTGGTGCGACATATGCCAAGGGATGGCTTATCATGGGGGGGGGGGGCAGAGTAATACGTCGCCGATGCCTGGAAATGGGATAAGGCGCAAACACGAACGCCGACGCACTTTACCCAGGTTCGGGGCTCTCCTAGAAGATAACACCCCTAGTCCTGCTCTGCGGGGTCCTCCGCATGATCACTATCTCAACAGGTTGCTACAAGCTGGCTCCTTGAGCTGTTTGGCTAGAGGAGGAAGAAGGTCAAGGCCAGCTCTACTTCTCCCTCTATGTGTGTGTGCTATCTAAGAAGTTGAACCCTTTGCATGGGTGCCCTGGGGGTTATATAGGCCTACCCCGAGGGGTACAATGGTAATCCGGCTGGGGTGGGACCCAGCCGTTAGTGTCTCTAGCGGCCGACTTCTCTGTCGGCTGTTGGGGTCCGCCGCCTGGTGGGTCCTACCGGCGGCTCAGGACTGTAGCAGTGCCGCTGATGATGCATGCTTTGCCGGGGAGGGCGTGGCTACAGTCCCGCCGCCTGGTGGGCGTTCACTGTAGCCACTCCCTGTCTCTTCAGGTTAATGGCGTGCAAACTTCAAGGCAGGGGAGGGCCGCCTGGTCAGGAGCCGACCTCCCCCTGAGCCGACTTGTCCTGGCTTGCTGCCTTCTAGCTCCTCACGTGCAGGTAGGGGCCGCCGCCAGGGGGCCGTACCGACATTACGTCGTGGGAGCATGGCTCCCTCTGTTAGGGGTGATGTCATGGGCTGTATTGCTACAGTGCCGCTCTGGGTGAGGGATGTCCGCCAAGTACGCTGCACTGTGGCCATGCTCTGCCCTGGATTCGGGGGTAGTTGGCTGTATTGTAGCCACACCCTGGCTCGTCGCGTTTATGTGGTTGCAGACTTTGAGGGCACGAGGAGCCGCCTGTTGGGAGCCGGCCTCTCTAGAGGCCGCCTGCTAAGAGCCGGCCTCTCTGGAGGCCGCCTGCTAAGAGCCGGCCTCTCTGGAGGCCGCCTTCTGGATCTAGCCGCCTTCCGGCAGCCGGCCGCTCTAGAGCAGTCGGTCCCAGGAAGGCGGTCCTTTGTCTCTAGTGCTTGAGGGGCGCAGCCGGCCCCGATGTCTCGAAATACCATGGGGAGCTAATGAGGCTACCCGTGGTCATTTACTCAGACAGTAGTCCCCGAAGCTGGCGGGGTGTCACGGTTGAATAAGGCATGGAGCCTCGGCAACTTCCTACTCCGAGTGGTCTGGTGGTTTTACTTTGTCCGTCTTCTGAAGCGCCGACATGAAGGTGTCGGCCGTGACCAGGCAGGTCACCTGGTGATTCTGAAACACCATGGCGGGAGCCAGGTGAGTCGCCAGCCAGGCGGTAGGCTTGCCGCCCGCTGCCGGCGTGCCATGCGGCGTCTGCTAGCCTAACCGGCGTGCCAGCCTACGCGCATAACGGGACATTGCCTTAGGCCGGGGCCCGCCACCACCGGACCTCGGCATGCGCGCGGATCCGCTGCGGCCGAGGCGGGCGGTCGAGATTCCGGGGCGTAGTTAATTCACGCCATTACCGCGCGGTAATCATGGGGCCGTGGGCGCAGTAAATCCCACGACCCCCACGCTCTCGCCCCCTCGGCTCTGCCGCCTAGGGCTATAAGTAAGGGGAGGAGCGACAGACGCACGCGCGTCCTCCTCTCCCTTTTCCTTCGCCATAGCTCCTCTTCTCTTCCCCGCTGCCGCAGCGCCTCTCCCTCTCACCGAAGCGCTGCCGCAGCTCTCTGTCGACGGGCCTCTTTGTCGGTGTCAAAACCGGCAGATCTCGGGTAGGGGGTGTCCAAGCTATGCATTTAGATGATCAATGGTAACAGGAGGTTGGGGACATGATGTTTACCCAGGTTCAGGCCCTCTCGATAGAGGTAATACCCTACTTCCTGCTAGATTAATATGGATGAATATGAGTACAAGAGTTGATCTACCTCTAGATCGTAATGGCTAAACCCTAAAGTCTAGCCTATGGGGGTATTGTGATGATGATGCTCCCCTCTACAAACTAAACCCCTCGGCTTATATACACACCAGAGGGAACCTAGGGTTACAAAGGTGACTTGGGGAGGAAGTAATTGATATATCCAAACTCTACACTTGTCCTTCTATGTACATAAGAGTCCTGACCGAATACGGGGGAGGGTCTTCTACTTCTTCTTCACGCGGCCTACCAATACGGCCCAGCTTCAATGACCCGAACGCCCGAGGACCCCTGAATACATGACTCCCTCAGTAGCCCCGGACTTGCCTTCAAGGACGAGATTGTGTCCGGCTTCATGTCTTCGGTCTTGCAAGGTGAGTCCTCCTGGATGATAGTTCGGCTTCTTTAAATATTGTATTCCGTCGATTCCTCGCCGCCGTCGCCTCGGCTTCCACGTGTCCAACGAATGTGAACCGTCTGGGTATTTTTGCGAATACTCCCTTGACTGTGTAGAAAAGGTGCCTATATAAGAGAATAGATCCCAACTGCCTCTCCATCCCATTCCACGCGGAAGAAACCCTAGTGCCTGCAAAAAATCTTCAAACATGGCCAGCGCCCCAAGCTCTTCCTCGCGCCCTCATGGCCCTCGTGCAGGAGATTGGAAAAGCTGCTCTGTGTCCCATGCGCGTCTGAGGGCACTTCAAGCACAGGGATATCTCCCCCAGATGATCTAGTCCCCGTCCGGGCCGGACTAACGTCTATTGACAACCAAGCCCTGACAGAGAGTTTTCCCAATCCCTTCGATGGAGAGCGGGTATGTTTCGTCCCCTTCCTTTTAAGAGGCGTGGGGTTTCCCGTTCACCCCTTTCTCAGGGGACTCCTGGAGTTCTACGGTCTCCAACTGCACGATCTTACGCCGGAGTCTATCCTACATATTGTGGGTTTTCTCGCTTTATGCAAACTGTTCTTGGGCTGCGAGCCTCACTTCGAGCTGTGGCAAAAATTCTTTTGCCTGGTCCCTCGTTCAGAAAAGTGATCCATATTTGAAGTTGGGTGCGCCGAAGTATGTCGCATAGCCGGGATAGGCTATCTGCCCAGTACTCCGAAGAAGGCATCCGAAGAGTGGCCTTCGGAGTGGTTCTATATCGAGGACGTTGCACTGCCGGATCTAGCTCGGCAAGGCCTCCCCAAGTATTCTAGTGCTCCACCATGGAAGCTTTTCAACTGGCATTTCCGCAGTCCTTCAGAAGAAGAGAGAGCGGAGGTTAGCAGACTGGTCGGCAAAATCAGATTGCTCGCTAGTTCGGGTTTATCTATAATCAAAGTGATGGCTATTTCAATAAAGTGATGCGTGCAGCCACTTAAAGTCAGAGGACTTCCAATGTGGTATTATGATGGCCAGGATGATGCCTCGCGCTGCTTACGCCTTGGCCTAGAAGACCCTGCGCCCTAGCCATTGTCCTGGAAGGCCTTTACAATGGAGAGAAACAAGACTTCATCCGTTTAACATGTAGGGAGGGCTTTTCTATGTACAATCCTCCCGACTGGGTAAGTCTTTCTCTTGACCGTCCAATTTTCCTTCGTTACGATGTATTGACCGAACTGAATTCGGTTTCTCCTAATAGGAGTGGAGGAAGGTGACCGAGGGGATTAACAGTCCTGCCCCACAGTCGGAGGACCAGTTTCAAAATGCAGGCCCCGGATACGATGAAGATTTAGACGTATGTATCGAGCTAGATGATGGAGTCTTCTACCAAGCCTGCCGTGAGGGTCCCCTGGTGGCTATAGTAGCTGATTACCCATGCCTCATTCCTTCCTCCCGTGTAAGTATTTCTGGACATATGTAATCAAAAGAGAAGATTCCCAATGCGCCGTACCCACCGTATTCTATCATATTTGAACAGGGACGACGCTCCTCACGCCGAACTACACGGAGACCGTCAAGCCAGAGGGCGACGCCTGCCTCGGGCGAGGTCTTGAAGCAAAAGAGGACCGCGAACACCAGCGGCCCTTCAAAGAGGTATGTTTGTTTCAACATGCGCCGGGTGGTGAAATCGGCATTATAACTTTCCGCTTTGATTCTTCCTTTTAGGAGGAATACATACCAGACTGTCTCCGGAGGCAATGCAGGCAAAGCTCCAGTCAATTCGGTATCAAGCCCGTCAGGGGTAAATGCCAATTCGGCACCGGACTATCCTCTCCAAGAGGATTCAGATGAAGTTTCAGCCGCCAATTCCCAAGTGGAGGTTGCGATGATTTACCGGCGGCGGAAAGCAGCCATGCGTGACCCTGCTTTTATAAGGAGGCGTTTAAGGCCCTCAACTCTGCCGGAGCCACTCATCAGCTTTCAAACGATATGCATGCTACCTCTTGAGCTTGCGTTGTATTCCCTCGAAGAGGAAAGGGAGATGCAACACAGTAGCGTAAGTATTTCCCTCAGTTTTTGAGAACCAAGGTAGCAATCCAGTAGGAGACCACGCGCAAGTCCCTCGCACCTACACAAACAAATAAGAACTTCGCAGCCAACGCGATAAGGGGTTGTCAATCCCTTTACAGTCACTTACGAAAGTGAGATCTGATAGAGATGATAGTTTATATTTTTGGTATTTTTAGTTTATACGAACAACAAATAAAAGCAACAAAAATAAAGTAGATGTAGATTGATATGTTGAGAATAGACCCGGGGGCCATAGTTTTCTCTAGTGGCTTCTCTCATGATAGCGATATTCTACGGCGGGTAAACAAATTACTGTCGAGCAATTGATAGAAAAGCGAATAATTATGAGACTATCTAGGCATGATCATTGTATATAAGCATCACGTCCGAGACAAGTAGACCGAAACGATTCTGCATCTACTGCTATTACTCCACACATCGACCGATATCCAGCATGCATCTAGTGTATTGAGTTCATAAGAACAAAGTAACGCCTTAAGCAAGATGACATGATGTAGAGGATTAAACTCAGGCAATATGATATAAACCCCATCTTTTTATCCTCGATGGCAACAATACAATACGTGCCTTGCTGCCCCTACTGTCACTGGGAAAGGACACCGCAAGATTGAACCCAAAGCCAAGCACTTCTCTGTAATGCCCCGGATGTAATACTTTCCCTTTTGGGCAATATATGATATCTTTTGCTCCATCTATTTCCATTTCCGGGTTCTTCGTCTTTCGGGTTTTCGTCGTTTTGTTGTGTGTGTGTGTGGCATTCATCCATATCATGTAGTCATGTGCATTGCATCACATTTGTGTTGTCGTTTGCATCCGGTCCCACGCGTTCCTTCCCGTTGCCCGTTTCGCGTTCCGGAGCTCTCTCACGTGTCCGAGGCATCCCCGAGGCCTACTTTGGTGTTTGGCCATGTAACGTTTCCGGTTTGGCGTGATACTTGTCGTGTGTTGTTGTTTTGGTGTGTGTAACCCGCCTGTCAAATCTCGTCGCGTTTGGAGTTCGTTTGCTACCCCAACAGTTATTCTCGTGGGCTGAAAGTACCCCCTCTTTGAGGCCCAATACACCCCTCCAACAGCCCACCAAACCAACCCAAACCCCTCCCTTCATCTAGGCCATCCAATTCTGATCGCGTGGCCGAAAACCACACCTCATTTGGACAACCCTAGCTCCCTGTGCCTATATATTTGTCCATCTTCCCCAATTTTTGCCCTAAATAAAAAAAACCCTAGCCCCATCATCCCCTTCCTCCAGCCATCCTCAACCTCCAGATCGGGACCTCGCCGGAGTTCTCGCAGCCGCCGGACTCCTCGCCGGAGGAGCTCGCCGGATCCCTCTTCCTCGCCGGCCGGAGTCCATCTCCTCGCCTCCCGCCGGCAGGGGACCTCGCCTCCGGTCCCCAGCACGACCCCGCACCCCGGCCGCCGCCGGTCACCAAGCAGGGCGCCGGGCCTGCGCTCGAGGGCGTCGAGGCCAGGGCGTCCCGATCTGGTCCCCTCCGCCCCTGGGCCTCCTCCTCCTGGGCCGAACCCTAGGGCCCAGGTGCCCCTTCTTCCAGGCCGCAAGGCCCAGCGCTGATCCGCCTCGCCCCGCTTCTCCTCGAGCCAGCGCCGCCGCTCGGGTGCCAGGAGCCAGGCTCCCGATCCCCTTGCCCAGGATCCCGATCGGGGATCTTGATCCGCCGCCGCAAACGGGCCGGGCCCGCTAGCCGCCGGGTCCGCTCCGCCCCCCCGGCCCGATCCGCGAGTCCGGCGCCCGATCCGTGCCAGGTGGGCCGGATCTGGCCCGATCCGCTTCGGACCTGCTCCGCCGCCGCCGTTGACCAGCTCTGTTGACCCGTTGACTGAGGAGGTTGATTTTCACTAAGTCCCCATATTTTACCTGTCTGATGCTATTTTAGAATGTGGATAACTTTTTGTGTGATGGTCCGATTTGAGCAAATGATATGTCCAAATGTTTGTGGAGACATGTACTACGTTTTGTTCCATTGTGCCATGCATGTTTGAGGTCATCTAGATGTCTTAATCTTCATGGGAAGAGTGCAACTTGTTATAAACTGTTGTTTGTAGTTGTTTTCATGCCATCTTTGCAATGTGATAACTTGGTGCATGTTCATCCAAATGAAGCAAATGAGATGTCCACGTGTTCGTCATGAGATGCTCTACATGTTGATTGCTTTAGCTTGCATGATAGAATTAATCTTGCCATGTTTATCTCCTTTGCATAGTGCTATGTGGCTGTTATGTTGTTAAACTTGTTATGAGATGTCAATTTGAGGAGCTCATTGCTATCATTGTGTTTGTCCCCTTGATGCATGCTTAGATGTTTCGGATTCACCATCATGTGTACTTTGCTGTGGTGCTTACCACTTGTCTTGTTTAGTTTTGAGGTGACTTAAACTTGCTCTCAAAGATGCCATGATGAAACTGCTGTTTTAACACTTAGTGAAATTTCACTAAGTTTGGAATCTGTAATTTCCAGATGCCATGTTTGCTTGTTGTTCTAGACCAATCCATGATAGTTTTGGGGTGACTCTTGATGATTCCTTGTAGTATATATTGTTGGCTATCCATTCATGATCTCACATGCTTATTTGAGTGGCTGTAGCATATTTAACGTTTGCTCCCAAGTTGCAACAAATTACTGCTGTCAGGATTTTGTTATCAAGTTCAATATGTCATAGCTTGTTGCTATTGATCCATGGCTCCTTTGGGGATGCTCCAATGGACTTATTTGCTGTAGGATATGTCTAGTTTATGTCCATGCTCATTGCCATGATGTTTGAGTGCTGTAACCTATTTATTCATTGCCCCGAAGTTGCTATGTGGCTGTTATTTTCAGCTTGTGCATGTTTATTGTTTCGGGTGTAACTTTTAGCCCGTAGCTCCGTTTTGAGCAAGTCCTATATGAAACTTGTGTGATTTTTCATGTAGATTCATAATATCCTATTGTTATCATGTTTTGAAGTATTTTTCTTGAATGCATATTTTCCATGCTCCTTGTGCGATTACACTGTGCTTCCTTTGTAGGCTTCCATAGTGCATTTGTTTTGCTTCCTTAGTGCATCAGCCATGCATCCAGCATTTGTGTGTGTGCATTGCATCTTGTTGATTTTGTGTCTTGTGTGTTTGTGTTTGAGTAGATCCGGAAGCTGAGACCGAGTACGAGTACGAGCACGAGGTTACTACCGAGGTTGAGAATGAGGACCCCTCTTACGATCCCATCGACAACTCTTCAGGCAAGATGATCGAACCCCGATAACATTACTATCTTTGCGTATTGCTAGAAGTCTCGATCTATAGTTTTGCCTCGATGCCCATGTTTTTCCTGTCAGCCTCTTATTTGTAACCATGAACCTGTTTAACCACCCTACCTATGCAAACCATTGATTGGCTATACGTAGGCTTCGCTCAGCCCCTCTTATAGCATTGTTAGTTGCAGGTGAAGATTGAAGATTCTTGCTTCTTGTTGAAGCTTGTTGGGATATCACACTATACTAATTATTAAATGAAATCATCTATATATTGGTAATGGGTGGAAGGCTAAGCCTTTCGCTTGGTGATTTGTTCCACTCATGCCGCTAGGAACCGTATAAACCGGTGTTATGTTCCTTGATTATGCGTTCCTCACACGGTTGGAGTTATGGGACCCCCTCGATAAACCGCTAAGTGCTAAGTCTTTTCCAACAAGTCCTATATTTATATCGGAGAGTAGGATTTCTTTGCTCCTCATCCCCTTTCACTCTAGTGAGGACTCCTGACGACTACTCTTGCCTCTTATACTTTCAAAAATTGCCCCATTTTTTTAGGAATCTCGCGAGTATTGTGGGATTGTTTCGATGTCCTTGTGACGAGAATATTGTTCTCGATGCCTCTTGACATTAGGGGTTGTGGCAGTGTCCCGGGGAGTTGAGCTTTGGGGTATTGTCGTCACAAGCATATCGCGACAGTACTAGAATACTTAAGACGACCGACATCGAAAACTCTCCTATACGGTTAGTGGCAAGATAACCCCGACATCACCCAGTACTGGGGAGGTAGTTCGGGAGTATTGCCATAGCTTTGTATAGTGGATGCTTTTCGAAGGTCCGAGGTAGACAGTTTCCGAGGAAGACTGGTTATGTGTTAAAGGATGGATACAACTGGATGTAGGTTTAGAGTTGATTGCGCGGTGCTTCCCCTGTATCCCCAACACCTGATTGCATAACTGGAAACTTTCGGAAATTAAAAGGTGGGTTTATCCAGTAGATCATAGGCATTCTTCCAACGAATGCATGTTAGCGAGTTCGGGGTTCTACATTGAGTGAAGTGGTTTTATGGCCGATGTTCCGATCGGGAGTTGCATCTTAAAGGATCCTTGGCTATGCTGATCCGGGGATTGCAAAACCCTTTCGTAACGCGTTCATAATCTTGCTGCACAAAGATGTCGAACGAAGCTCCTATCTTGTGTTTGTTCCATCTGTACCTTGTTGTTTTTTCTTATTTACCTTTTGTCTCCCAGTGGCTTCTCGTGAAGATTGTTGTTATCATTAAGCTGAGAATTTCATTCGTTCCTCTTGTTCGAATGATTCTTGTGAAGACTATGTTGCATTTCTATCCGTTGTTTCAGCTTATACCTTCTTTCAATCAATTGCTGATTGGTGGTCATCTCTTTCAGGATGGCTCTGAAACGGGTTCCCAACGCTAACCCAGAGGGCGAAGAGGTTCCAGATCGTCCTCCTTCCCCTCCTCCTCCGTTTGAGGCTTGGAGAGCGATTATGCAGACTACAAATCAGAACACCCAGATGTTGATGCAGATGATGTAGCAAATGCAAGCAAATCAACCAAATCAGGGTGCTCCAGGGAACCAAGGCAATTTCTTCAACCAACAGCACCATGCTACTCTCAACCAGTTCTTGGCCAATCAACCAAAGGCTTTCAGTTACTGTGTCGACCCTCTCGATGCGGAAGATTGGATTACTGATATCAAGAAGCATTTTGAGTGCAGCAACGTAAGGCCTGAGGACTATGTGAAATTTGCAGCCTTCCAACTCAAAGACCAAGCAGCTGACTGGTGGCAGCAGTACAAAGACTCCAGAGAAGGGCGTGTGATCTCTTGGGATGATTTCTGCAAGGACTTTCGCTCTCACCATGTTCCAACAAGTGTCATCGAGGGTATGCGTGAGCAATTCCGCAACCTGAAGCAGGGCTCTATGACTGTCTACCAGTATAATGTCAAGTTCGAAAACCTCGCCCGCTATGTTAAGCAAGACATACCAGATGCCAAGAGCAAGATCTATTAGTTCCGGGGAGGTCTCAAAGACGAACTTCAACTTGCTCTCACCTTGTTCGAGCCCGATGAGTTCGACAAATTCTATAACATGGCGCTCAAGCAAGAGGCAGCCCAGCTCAAGATGGAGGCTTCTAAAAAGAGGATTCGAGATGCCGTTCACTCATCCTCATCTTCTCAAGTCATCGCGAAACAACAGAAATTTTGGCTTCCTCCTCTAGTGATCCGAGCTCCCTACAACAACAACATCAACAAGAACTCCGGTGGACGTGGTTTCTCCCACCCACCCAACCCGAGCAACCAGTTGAAGAATCAGTTTCAGTCTCAAGGTTCCAGGTCAAGTGGTTCTCATTTCCGTCCTCTCTCAGAAGTGGTCTGCAACAAGTGCACTCAGAAAGGTCACTATGCTAACAAGTGCCCCAACCCAAGGCGCCTTCCGCCTCCTCCACCTGTCAGTACATCTATTGTCAAGCATAATCCAAAGGCAGCAAGGGTGAATCTGATGAATGCAGCACAAGCGGAGAATTCTTGTGATGTGATTTTGGGTAACCTTTCAGTTAACTCTTTTCCAGCTAAAGTGTTGTTTGATTCGGGTGCTTCATGTTCTTTCATGTCATATCCATTTGCATCCAAGCACGATGTTGTCACTTCAAATTTGCCTCAGAAGTTGCAAGTTGTTTCTCCGGGCAGGATTATGACTTCTAGTGTCTATGCTCCGGATGTATCTATTCGCATGGGTGATTATCACTTTCTGGCTAAACCGGTGGTTCTTGGTAATTCCGACATTGACCTCATCCTCGGGATGGATTGGCTTTCTCAGCATGATGCTCAAATTGACTGTGCACAGAAGGAAGTCAAGATTACTCATCCTGATGAAGATGTGATTATCTTCGCCTCCAGGGATAACACAATCAGGCTTTTCTCTCTCAATGACAAGGGCGAAATGAATGCCATATCTCAAATTCCGGTGGTAGACGAATACGAAGACGTCTTTCCTGAAGAACTTCCAGGCATGCCTCCACACCGTCAGGTGGAATTCGTCATTGAACTCGAGCCGGGTACTGAGCCAGCATGCCGGCGTCCGTACAAGCTCTCTCCTAAAGAGTTGAAGGAGTTGAAGAAGCAGCTTGATGAACAGGAGCGTATGGGTCTGATCAGGCCTAGTACGTCTCCTTGGGGCTGTGGTATCTTATTTGTCAAGAAGGATGGCACGGAGCGCCTTTGCGTCGATTGCCGGCCATTGAACAAGAAGACAATAAAGAACAAGTATCCGCTCCCCAACATCAACGAACTGTTCGAGTAGCTCAAAGGAGCTAAAGTGTTCTCTAAGCTCGATCTCCGAATGGGCTATCACCAGATTCGCATCCGAGAGGAAGATATCCCCAAGACTGCCTTCAGAACGAGCTACGGCTCCTACGAGTATACAGTCATGTCCTTTGGTCTCGCCAATGCTCCTCCTACCTTCTCGAGAATGATGCACTACATTTTCAACCCCTACACCAGCGAGTTTGTGCTTGTGTATCTGGATGACATTTTGGTATTTTCCAAGAATGAAGAAGATCACGAAAAACACCTACGTCTGGTTCTCGACAGACTCCGTGAACATAAGTTCTATGCCAAGTTCTCCAAGTGCGAATTTTGGCTCGATAAGGTCTTATATCTGGGCCATATCATCTCCGCTGACGGTATTGTGGTAAACCCCGAGAAAGTTGAAGCAATTGTCAACTAGGAAGCTCCTCAGAACGTCAAGCAACTCCGAAGCTTTCTTGGTCTTGCCAGCTATTGCAGAAGGTTCGTTGAGAACTTCTCCATGATTGCCAAGCCTCTTTCCAACTTGCTGCAGAAGAATGTCAAGTACTATTGGTCTCCAGATTGTGAAGTGGCATTCAAAACTCTCAAAGAAAAGCTCGTCTCTGCTCCAGTTCTAACACCTCCAGATGAGTCCAAGCCCTACGAATTTTTCTGTGATGCTTCTCTTCAAGGACTTGGTGGTGTGCTTATGCAGGACAAGAGAATTGTGGCATACACTTCTCGTCAGCTGAAGCCAAGTGAGAAGAACTACCCCACACATGATCTTGAACTAGCAGCTGTGGTACATGCTTTGATTACGTGGAGACACCTTCTGTTGGGCAGAAAAGTCGACATCTTCACCGATCACAAGGGCTTGAAGTACATCTTCACACAGCCGAATCTGAACCTCCGCCAGACTCGTTGGGTCGAAATGATCCAAGAGTATGATCCCAGCATCGAATACACTCCTGGCAAGGCGAATGTGATTACAGATGCTTTGAGCAGAAAGGCATATTGCAACAGCCTTCTTATCAAGCCGTTCCAGCCTGAGCTTTGTGAAGCATTCAGGAAGCTCAACCTTCAAGTTGTTCCGCAGGGTTTTCTTGCAAATCTTCAAGTTGCTCCTACCTTGGAAGATCAGGTCCGTGAGGCCCAACTCAGTGATGCTATGGTGCAGAAAGTGAAACATGGTATTGCAAAGGGTACTCCTAAATATAAGTGCTATCGCGTTGATGAGAGAGATACCTTGTTCTTCGAGGACAAACTCGTGGTTCCCAAAGGTGATCTCAGGAAGCTCATAATGGAAGAAGCACATGATTCCCTCCTTTCCATTCATCCTGGTAGTTCCAAGATGTACCAAGACGTCTAGCAATCTTACTGGTGGACACGCATGAAAAGGGAGATTGCCCAATTCGTGAATGAATGTGACGTCTGCAGGAGAGTGAAAGCAGAACATCAACGTCCATCCGGTCTTCTCCAACCTCTTCCTATTCCCGAGTGGAAATTCGACCACATTGAAATGGATTTCATCACTGGCTTTCCTAAGTCCAAGAGAGGGAATGATTCTATCCTTGTGGTAATTGACAAGCTTACCAAAGTCGCTCACTTCCTTCCAGTCAAAGAATCCATCAATGCAGCTCAATTGGCAGAGTTGTACACTTCCAGAATTGTGTTATTACATGGCATCCCTCAAGTTATCTCCTCAGACCGTGGAAGTTTGTTCACTTCTAAGTTCTGGGACTCCTTTCAGTCTGCCATGGGCACTAAGATCAGGTTCAGCACTGCCTTTCACCCTCAGACTAGTGGTCAAGTCGAGAGAGTGAATCAGATTCTAGAAGACATGCTCAGAGCCTGTGTCATATCCTTTGGCATGAAATGGGAAGATTGCCTTCCATTTGCCGAGTTCTCTTACAACAACAACTTCCAAGCAAGTGCCGACAAAGCTCCGTTTGAAATCCTCTATGGCAGAAAGTGCCGTACCCCTCTCAACTGGTCTGAGACTGGTGAACGTCAACTTCTTGGCAATGACTTGATCTCAGAAGCCGAAGAAATGTGCAAATTCATACGTGAGAATCTCAAGGCCGCTCAGTCGCGTCAGAAGAGCTACTATGACGGCAAGCATCGTGATTTGGCCTTCAACATTGGTGATCATGTTTATCTCCGTGTTTCTCCTATGAAAGGAACCCAAAGATTCGGTATCAATGGAAAGCTTGCTCCTAGATACGTCGGGCCTTTCAAGATCCTTGGCAAAAGAGGCGATCTAGCCTATCAACTTGAGCTCCCTTCCAACTTCGCCAATGTTCATGATGTGTTTCATGTGTCTCAACTCCGCAAGTGCTTCAAGACTCCTGAACGCATGATTTCGTTTGAAGAGATTGATCTTCAACAAGACTTGTCTTACCGAGAGCATCCCGTTGCCATTCTCGAAGAAACCGAGCGCAAGACCCGCAACAAGTCCATCAAATTCTTGAAAGTCAAGTGGTCACACCATACCGACCGAGAAGCTACGTGGGAACGAGAAGATCATCTTCGTTCCGAGTACCCTTCCTTTTTCCAGTCCTAGATCTCGGGACGAGATCTTTTTGTATTAGAGGAGAGTTGTAATGCCCCGGATGTAATACTTTCCCTTTTGGGCAATATATGATATCTTTGGCTCCATCTATTTCCATTTCCGGGTTCTTCGTCTTTCGGGTTTTCGTCGTTCTGTTGTGTGTGTGTGTGGCATTCATCCATATCATGTAGTCATGTGCATTGCATCGCATTTGTGTTGTCGTTTGCATCCGGTCCCACGCGTTCCTTCCCGTTGTCCGTTTCGCGTTCCGGAGCTCTCTCACGTGTCCGAGGCATCCCCGAGGCCTACTTTGGTGTTTGGCCGTGTAACGTTTCCGGTTTGGCGTGAGACTTGTCGTGTGTTGTTGTTTTGGTGTGTGTAACCCGCCTGTCAAATCTCATCGCGTTTGGAGTTCGTTTGCTACCCCAACAGTTATTCTCGTGGGCTGAAAGTACCCCCTCTTTGAGGCCCAAGACACCCCTCCAACAGCCCACCAAACCAACCCAAACCCCTCCCTTCATCTAGGCCATCCAATTCTGATTGCGTGGCCGAAAACCACACCTCATTTGGACAACCCTAGCTCCTTGTGCCTATATATTTGTCCATCTTCCCCAATTTTTGCCCTAAATAAAAAAAACCCTAGCCCCATCATCCCCTTCCTCCAGCCATCCTCAACCTCCAGATCGGGACCTTGCCGGAGTTCTCGCAGCCGCCGGACTCCTCGTCGGAGCCCTCTTCCTCGCCGGCCAGAGTCCATCTCCTCGCCTCCCGCCGGCCGGGGACCTCGCCACCGGTCCCCAGCACGACCCCGCACCCCGGCCGCCGCCGGTCACCAAGCAGGGCGCCGGGCCTGCGCTCGAGGGCGTCGAGGCCAGGGCGCCCCGATCTGGTCGCCTCCGCCCCTGGGCCTTCTCCTCCTGGGCCGAACCCTAGGGCCCAGCCGCCCCTTCTTCCAGGCCGCAAGGTCCAGCGCCGATCCGCCTCGCCCCGCTTCTCCTCGAGCCAGCGCCGCCGCTCGGGCGCCGGGAGCCAGGCTCCCGATCCCCTCGCCCAGGATCCCGATTAGGGATCTTGATCCGCCACCGCAAACGGGCCGGGCCTGCTAGCCGCCGGGTCCGCTCCGCCCCCCCGGCCCGATCCGCGAGTCCGGCGCCCGATCCGTGCCAAGTGGGCCGGAACCGGCCCGATCCGCTTCGGACCCGCTCCGCCGCCGCCGTTGACCAGCTCCGTTGACCCGTTGACCGAGGAGGTTGATTTTCACTAAGTCCCCAGATTTTACCTGTCTGATGCTATTTTAGAATGTGGATAACTTTTTGTGTGATGGTCCGATTTGAGCAAATGATATGTCAAAATGTTCATGGAGACATGTACTACGTTTTGTTCCATTGTGCCATGCATGTTTGAGGTCATCTAGATGTCTTAATCTTCATGGGAAGAGTGCAACTTGTTATAAACTGCTTTTTGTAGTTGTTTTCATGCCATCTTTGCAATGTGATAACTTGGTGCATGTTCATCCAAATGAAGCAAATGAGATGTCCACGTGTTCGTCATGAGATGCTCTACATGTTGATTGCTTTAGCTTGCATGATAGAATTAATCTTGCCATGTTTATCTCCTTTGCATAGTGCTATGTGGCTGTTATGTTGTTAAACTTGTTATGAGATGTTAATTTGAGGAGCTCATTGCTATCATTGTGTTTGTCCCCTTGATGCATGCTTAGATGTTTCGGATTCACCATCATGTGTACTTTGCTGTGGTGCTTACCACTTGTCTTGTTTAGTTTTGAGGTGACTTAAACTTGCTCTCAAAGATGCCATGATGAAACTGCTGTTTTAACACTTAGTGAAATTTCACTAAGTCTGGAATCTGTAATTTCCAAATGCCATGTTTGCTTGTTGTTCTAGACCAATCCATGATAGTTTTGGGGTGAATCTTGATGATTCCTTTTAGTATATATTGTTGGCTATCCATTCATGCTCTCACATGCTTATTTGAGTGGTTGTAGCATATTTAACTTTTGCTCCCAAATTGCAACAAATTACTGCTGTCAGGATTTTGTTATCAAGTTCAATATGTCATAGCTTGTTGCTATTGATCCATGGCTCCTTTGGGGATGCTCCAATGGACTTATTTGCTGTAGGATATGTCTAGTTTATGTCCATGCTCATTGCCATGATGTTTGAGTGCTATAACCTATTTATTCATTGCTCCGAAGTTGCTATGTGGCTGTTATTTTCAGCTTGTGCATGTTTATTGTTTCGGGTGTAACTTTTAGTCAGTAGCTTCGTTTTGAGCATGTCCTATATGAAACTTGTGTGATTTTTCATGTAGATTCGTAATATCCTATTGTTATCATGTTTTGAAGTATTTTGCTTGAATGCATATTTTCCATGCTCCTTGTGCGATTACACTGTGCTTCCTTTGTAGGCTTCCATAGTGCATTTGTTTTGCTTCCTTAGTGCATCAGCCATGCATCCAGCATTTTCGTGTGCGCATTGCATCTTGTTGATTTCGTGTCTTGTGTGTTTGTGTTTGAGTAGAGCCGGAAGCTGAGACCAAGTACGAGTACGAGCACGAGGTTACTACCGAGGTTGAGAACGAGGACCCCTCTTACGATCCCATCGACAACTCTTCAGGCAAGATGACCGAACCCCGATAACATTACTATCTTTGCCTATTGCTAGAAGTCTCGATCTATAGTTTTGCCTCGATGCCCATGTTTTTCCTGTCAGCCTCCTATTTGTTACCATGAACCTGTTTAACCACCCTACCTATGCAAACCATTGATTGGCTATACGTAGGCTTCGCTCAGCCCCTCTTATAGCATTGTTAGTTGCAGGTGAAGATTGAAGATTCTTGCTTCTTGTTGAAGCTTGTTGGGATATCACACTATACTAATTATTAAATGAAATCATCTATATATTGGTAATGGGTGGAAGGCTAAGCCTTTCGCTTGGTGATTTGTTCCACTCATGCCGCTAGGAACCGTATAAACCGGTGTTATGTTCCTTGATTATGCGTTCCTCACACGGTTGGGGTTATGGGACCCCCTCGATAAACCGCTAAGTGCTAAGTCTTTTACAGCAAGTCCCAACATTGGTACTATTTGCCTAATAACTAATAAACTTGCATAGGGAGTAATTAACCCTCTTTCTTAATCAACAACCCCGGGCCAGTGCTCCACATGAGTGTTGGTCCGAAACGGGGAGTCTGCGGGGCCACCTCGAGGGAACTCAAGGTTTGGTAAAAACCTGTAGATTCGCCCATCCGGTCGTGGCCTGAGACTAGATACGCGCGGCTATTGTCAGGGTGTCGGCACGACGGGAGGATTTGCTGGATTAGCCTTACCTTAGTTCGGAGTATCTTGAGCACGGGATTCCGAGGATACTCGGGCCTTCCCACTTTGGAGTTGCGACTCCGCGGATCGTGGGCTTGTCATGGGCCAAGTTGGAACACCCCTGCAGGGTTATGAACTTTCGAAAGCCGTGCCCGCGGTTATGTGGCAGATGGGAGCTTGTTAATATCCGGTTGTAGAAAACTTGACACCATGTTCCAATACACTACCAGCGTGTGTACCGTGACTGTCATTTTCCGAAAGGGTTTCGGGAGATGAACACGGTGGGGTTATTTTTGACTTGCTTTAGTTAGGATCACTTCGTGATCATCTCTCGACCGAGACACCTTCTCTTCTCGCTCTCTTTTACGTAAGTTAGGCTAGTGCTGCTGCAGACCTCTTGTTCTTTCTTCAGCCTCGTCCACACCCAAGGCTTAAATAGTCGTGTTATCCAGGAACGGGATTGCTGAGTCCTCTGTGGCTCACAGTTACTTCAACACACCAGATGCAGGTACGATGGTGAGCTACACAGGCGATGGCACTGAGCTAGACTGGGAGTACGACGAGGAGCGTAGCCGTTACTATGTGAACTATCCGGTTGATCAGTAGAGCTTCTACTAGGATTCGATCTAGACCTGTGGTTTAATGTTATGTTTGGTATCTTGTCATTTGGATCTTACCCTTAGATGGGCTGTGATGTTTTATTGAATGATGTTTGGACATGTAATGTATTTGTGTGACGTGGCGAGTGTAAGCCAACTATCTTTTCAGTTTTCCATCCCCATTTTTACATGAGATGTGCAAAGGTACCAAACTTGCGATCATTCCAGCATGGGCTTATATCTCTAAGTCGTGCCTCGACACGTAGGAGATATAGTCCCATCCTGGGCATTACATTCTCCCATTGCAAGAACTATAGATCTAGTAGGCCAAACCAAACCAATAATTTGAAGAGACTTGCAAGGATATTATGAGCACACATAAAAAAGTTCAGACAAGAACCAAATATCTTTCATAGATAACCTTGATCATAAACTCACAATTCATCGGATCTCGACAAACACACCGCAAAAAGAGATTACATCGAATGGATCTCCTCGAAGACCGAGGAGAACTTTGTATTGAGATCCAAAGAGAGAGAAGAAGCCATCTAGATACTCGCTATGGACCCGAAGGTCTGTGGTAAACTGCTCACAACTCATGGTGAGGTCTCCGTGATGGATCCACCTCCGGTGGAGCTCCGGAACAGGCTCCAAGATGGGATCTCCACGGGAACAGAAGGTACGGCGGTGGAATTAGGGTTTTCCCTCTGTTCACGGAGGTTCTGGGGTACGTAGACTTATATAGGAAGAAGGAGGGCACCGAGGGACGCTCGAGGGGGCCACGAGGCAGGGGGCGCACCCCCACCCTCGTGGGCCAGCCCTCAACCCCCTGACGTGGTTCTCAAGCTCCGCGTGCGTGATTTTCTCCAAAAATATCTCTCGGGAAGGTTTCATTCCGTTTGGACTTCGTTTGATATTCTTTTTCTGCAAAACCCTGAAACAGGCAAAAAACAGCAATTTGGACTAGGCCTTTGGGTTAGTAGGTTAGTCCCAAAAATGATATAAAAGTGAATGATAAAGCCCATTAAACATCCAAGACTTCATAAATAATAGCATGGAACAATAAAAAATTATAGATACGTTGGAGACGTATCAAGCATCCCCAAACTTAATTCCTGCTCGTCCTCGAGTAGGTAAATGATAAAGGAATAATTTTTGATGTGGAATGCTAACCAATACAGTTTTTCAGTGTAATTCTCTTAATTGTGGCATGAATGTTCAGATCTGAAGGATTCAAGATAAAAGTCTATATTGACATAAGAAATAACAATACTTCAAGCATACTAACAAAGCAATCATGTCTTCTCAAAATACTATGGCTAAAGAAAGATATCCCTACAAAATCATGTAGTGTTGGCTATGCTCCCTTATTATCACGCAAAATATTCATATCATGCACAACCCCGATTTCAGCCAAGCACTTGTTTTCATACTCTATCTTTTCAAACCTTTCAACTTTCACGCCATATATGAGCGTGAGCCATGGATATAGCACTATGGGTGGAATCGAGGTGGTTGTGGAGAAGACAAAAATGAGGAAGATAGTCTCACATCAACAAGGCGTATCAACGGGCTATGGAGATGCCCATCAATAGATATCAATGTGAGTGAGTAGGGATTGCCATGCAACGGATGCACTAGAGCTAAATATGAATGAAAGCTCAACAAAAGAAAGTAGTGGGTGTGCATCCAACTTGCTTGCTCACGAAGACCTAGGGCATTTGAGGAAGCCCATCGTTGGAATATACAAGCCAAGTTCTATAATGAAAATTCCCACTATTATATGAAAGTGACTAAACATGAGACTCTCTACAATGAAGAACATGGTGCTATTTTGGAGCACAAGTGTGGAAAAAGATAGTAGCATTTGTCCCTTTTTCTTTTTCTCCTTTTTTGGGCCTTTTTTCTTTGGCATTTTTTTTGTTTTTTTTGCGGAGGGGCTTTATAGATTTAGCCTTTCCGCCCATGGGACAATGCTCTAATAATGATGATCGTCACACTTTCATTACAACTCGATACTACAACAACAAAGTATGACTCTATATGAATGCCTCCGGCGGTGTACCAGTATGTGCAATGAAACAAGCGTGACATGTATAAAAATTATGCATGGTGGCCTTGCCACAAATACGATGTCCACTACATGATCATGCATAGGCAATATGACAAATGATGCGTGTCATATGAACGGAACGGTGGAAAGTTGCATGGCAATATATCTCGGAATGGCTATGGAAATGCCATGATAGGTAGGTATGGTGGCTGTTTTGAGGAACAATATGGTGGTTGTTTTGAGGAAGGATATATAGTGGGTTTATGGCACCGGCGAAAGTTGCGCGGTACAAGAGAGGCTAGCAATAGTGGAAGGGTGAGAGTGCGTATAATCCATGGACTCAACATTAGTCATAAGAACTCATATACTTATTGCAAAAATCTACGAGTCATCAAAACAAAGCAATCGACGCATGCTCCTAGGGGGGAGGTTGGTAGGAGCTAACCATCACGCGCCCCCGACCTCCACACAAAGGTTGGCACTCTACAAATACCTCATGCTCTAACTCCGTCACATAGCGGTTCACCATACGTGCATGCTAAGGGAATCACTAACCTTAGCACAAGTATTTCTAAATTTCATATTAACTCCACTAGCATGACTCTAATATCACTATCCTCATGTCTCAAAACAATTATCAAGCATCCAACATCTCATTCTACTCAATGCACTTTGTGTGATTTTTTTACTATATTGACATTGGATGTCTATCATGTGAAGACTAGTTCCTTTAGCCTAAACACATTACCATGCTGTTTTAATAGACTATCAAAAGGATATAAGTGAAGCATGAGAGTTCAACAATTTCTACAAAATATTACCACCACAGTGCTCTAAAAGATATAAGTGAAGCACTAGAGCAAAAACTATTCAACTCAAAAGATATAAGTGAAGCACATAGAGTGTTCTAACAATTTCTAGGCCATATTTAACTCTCTCAAATAGGTGTGTCCAGCAAGGATGATTGTGGCAAACTAACAAGCAAAGAATCAAATTATACAAGACCCTCCAAGCAAAACACATATCATGTTGCGAATAAAAATATAGCTCCAAGTATAGTTACCGATGGATGAAGACGAAAGAGGGGATGCCTTCCCGGGGCATCCCCAAGCTTAGGATTTTGATTATCTTGAATTTAATCGGGGTGCCATGGGCATCCCCAAGCTTAGGCCTTTTCTACTCCTTGTTCCATAGTCCATCAAAGCAATACTCAAAACTTGAAAACTTCACAACACAAAACTTAGACAAAAAATTCTCGTGAGCTCCGTTAGTATACGAAAGCAAATCACTACTCAAAAGTGCAGCAATGAATTCATTCTTTGTTTATATTGGTGTTAAAACTACTGTATTCCAACTTCTCTATGGTTCATATCCTCCAATACTACTCATAGATGTATCGGAATAAGCAAACAACACACGAAAAACAGAACAATCTGTAGTAATCTGCAGGTTTCGCCTACTTCTGGAACTCCAAAATATTCAAACTAAATTGGTAAATTTGTGGAATTTGTCTACCTATCATATGCAAAAAGAATCAACTAAAAAACATGCTCCAGTAAAATCTGAAGACCACTTTAGCCAGCGCTAACGATTCTGTTTTTCACAGCAAGATCACATAAACTTCACACAAGTCTTCCCAAAGGTTCTACTTGGCACATACACTAAACAAAACATGAAAACACATCTAATCAGAGGCTAGATGAAATATTTATTCCCTAACAGCAACAAAAACAAAAAAACATAAAATTGGGTTGCCTCCCAACAAGCGCTATCGTTTTACGCCCCTAGCTAGGCACGATACAAGATAAATCTAGGTATTGCCATCCTTAGAAGGCAATTCTTTGATTAAGAACTTATGATTCTTGGGCACTTCTTTGTACCTATAAATAATCAAACTCTTGGGCAAGAAATCAAGAAATTCTAAAGTGTCAAATGGGTCTCTTGCAAAAGTAAGAAAATTAGGGTGAACACTTATGGATTTGAGATCCGCCATTCTAGATGTTTCACCCTTGTCTTTAGGGACATACATGAACTTAGATAATTTAGTAGAGGTATTTGGAGTAGTTTTTATGGCGGAAAGAGCAGAACCCACATTTTGTTGCTGATTGATTCTAGTAGAATCCTGATCTAGCTTTTCTTTAACTATGGGCTCCTTTTCCTTAAGATTTTTAAGAACAACTCCTACCTTGGATCCATATTGGGTGATTTCATTATGAATTTTTCTATCCAAGTTCTCTACCAGTTCTACCGTAGCAACTTTGTTTTCAATGATTTCTAACCATTGCATAACATGCTCCAAATTTAAAACGGTCCCATTAACCATAAGAGGCGGTGAGCCAAATAATTCCGTGATAGCATTATAAGAATCAACGGTGTGGCTACCCAAGAAATTCCCTCCGGTAATGGTATCTAAGATAAATCTATTCCACGGAGTTATGCCAACATAAAAATTGCGAAGAAGCACGGAAGTGGAAACCTTCGTATTAGATCTATTTTGAGCATTGCAAATTCTATACCAGGCATCTTTTAAGTTTTCTTCCTCCCTTTGTTTAAAGTTGAGGACCTCACTCTCGGGAGTGGTGATAATGATAGGTGTGCTAGACATGATGACAAGCAAGCAAGCAACACACGAGCAGACAAGAAGCAAACGAACGATAAACACACGGCGGAAGAAGGGCAAATAAAACGGCAAGGGTGAAGTGGGGGAGAGGAAAACGAGAGGCAAATAAATGTAATGCAAATGATAAGGGTTTGTGATAGGTACTTGGTATATGACTTTTGCGTAAGCCTCCCCGGCAACGGCGCCACAAATTCTTCTTGCTACCTCTTGAGCTTGCGTTGTATTCCCTCGAAGAGGAAAGGGAGATGCAGCACAGTAGCATAAGTATTTCCCTCAGATTTTGAGAACCAAGGTATCAATCCAGTAGGAGACCACGCGCAAGTCCCTCGCACCTGCACAAAGAAATAAGAACTTCACAGCCAACGCGATAAGGGGTTGCCAATCCCTTTATGGTCACTTACGAAAGTGAGATCTGATAGAGATGATACTTTATATTTTTTGGTATTTTTAGTTTATAAGAACAGCAAATAAAAGCAACAAAAATAAAGTAGATGTAGATTGATATGTTGAGAATAGACCCGGGGGCCATAGTTTTCTCTAGTGGCTTCTCTCATGATAGCGATATTGTACGGCGGGTAAACAAATTACTGTCGAGCGATTGATAGAAAAGTGAATAATTATGAGACTATCTAGGCATGATCATTGTATATAGGCATCACGTCCGAGACAAGTAGACCGAAACGATTCTGCATCTACTGCTATTACTCCACACATCGACTGCTATCCAGCATGCATCTAGTGTATTGAGTTCATAAGAACAGAGTAACGCCTTAAGAAAGATGACATGATGTAGAGGGTCAAACTCAAGCAATATGATATAAACCCCATCTTTTTATCCTCTATGGCAACAATACAATACGTGCCTTGCTGCCCCTACTGTCACCGGGAAAGGACACCACAAGATTGAACCCAAAGCCAAGCACTTCTCCCATTGCAAGAACTATAGATCTAGTAGGCCAAACCAAACCAATAATTCGAAGAGACTTTCAAGGATATTATGAGCACACATAAAAAGTTCAGACAAGAACCAAATATCTTTCATAGATAACCTTGATCATAAACTCACAATTCATCGGATCTCGACAAACACACCACAAAAAGAGATTACATCGAATAGATCTCCTCGAAGACCGAGGAGAACTTTGTATTGAGATCCAAAGAGAGAGAAGAAGCCATCTAGATACTTGCTATGGACCCGAAGGTCTGTGGTAAACTACTCACCACTCATGGTGAGGGCGATGATGATGATGATGATGATGAAGGACTTCGAGATGGATCCCCCTCCGGTGGAGCTCCGGAACAGGCTCCAAGATGGGATCTCCATGGGAACAGAAGGTACGACGGTGGAATTAGGGTTTTCTCTCTGTTCACGGAGGTTCTGGGGTACGTAGACTTATATAGGAAGATGGAGGGCACCGAGGGACGCTCGAGGGGGCCACGAGGCAGGGGGGCGCGCTCTGGGAAGGAGGGCGCGCCCCCACCCTCGATCCCCTGACGTGGTTCTCAAGCTCCGCGTGCGTGATTTTCTCCAAAAATATCTCTCGCGAAGGTTTCATTCCGTTTGGACTCTTCTTTTTCTGCAAAACCCTGAAACAGGCAAAAAACAACAATCTGGACTGGGCCTTTGGGTTAGTAGGTTAGTCCCAAAAATGATATAAAAGTGAATGATAAAGCCCATTAAACATCCAAGACTTCATTAATAATAGCATGGAACAATAAAAAATTATAGATACGCTGGAGACGTATCAATGCGGGCAAGTGTTTATTTTGAGTGTTCCCATGCCAGTAGCCCCCGAGACTTAAAGCAGTTGGTACAACTGATTTGAGGACCGTTGTGTTTTATAGGTGCTTCGAGAAAAGAATAACTCTTTATCCAAAGAACTTGAAGAGTGCCGGACCCAGCTTGCCGAATTGAAAAATCCGAAGGAATCCGGAAAGGATGCTGGTGGTAGGAAATAATTGTGTCCGGAAGCTATGATTGTTCTGCTGATTATTATTACGTATGTACTAATTTGTAATACAACAACATGATCGACCGACCAACTGAAGAGGGAGCTAAGAGACAAAAAATTTGCCAAAGGGAAAAAAGCCGATGGCTAGCGTGCACTGACGCAAGCTATGGAGAAAAGGAACCAAGTGTAGGATATAAATATTAGGCTCGAACAGGAGCTAAAGGGCGTAAAGGCCTAGCTCTCAAGCGCCTTGGAAAAGAACTGTAGGCAAAAAAGCGACATGTTTAGTATGTCTCTTATACCAAGCTCTCCTTATAGTCTCTTACTACGAAAGTTTCTTATAAAACTTTTCCTGCAGGTTTGTTGACTGAGCAGCCTGAAGGCGGAGTGTCCGGTTTTGAGGGCGACATGCTGCAAGAGCTTTCCAGGGTCCATGAACGGGCTCAAAAGGCCATGAATAGTATGGCCAGAGCTCTATGGCCTAGCAACTCACCTCCAGAAACTATGGAGGATTTGGCGGACCTGTTCAAAGGGGCTCGACGCCACTTCGAACTATGGAAAGCATCAGCATGCCGCATGGGTGCTCGAGAAGGCTGGGCCATGGTGAAGACGTGCTACACTCGTCTTGATCCAAATCACATGGCCCACGTGGGACCTCGAGAGTTTTATGGACAAGAAATTCCTCCGCATTTGGTATATGACCAAGTAGAGGTAGCTGCCAAGCTTTCCCAACAGGACTGTAAGCTAGACAGCCTGATAGAGGGAATAGAAAATGAGCAGTCGTTTGTTTCTATATATTAATGTACTTTTACCATCAAACTTATCTCTAGCCGAATTTATATAAAGTTTGTCATGGCCAACCATCTGCTTTAACCTCCATAAACCCAAAGGCTGGAGTGTTTCCGAATACTATACCTGTGTTAAAACACGTGATATGTTCGGAAACCAGGCAATCCGGTCATAATTGCTTGAACAGACGAACTGTGTTCGGGGAGTTATGTTATATTACTATTTAACGTAAGAAACATCTTCCAGAGAGAATAGTCCCGTTAGGGGTCCCTTTCCCTGGGTTGGCGTGCATGAAAAATGCAGGCCTAGGCTTTTAATCCTTATGAAAAGGATTGTAGTATGCCATATCCTGTGGTGGTTTTAAAAATACGCTTTAAAATGCGATATGTCATGTATCCGCCGACCAATTATTCCCTTAAGAGCGCTAGCTTTCGGCTTCACCCAGTCTGAGGTACATATTCGGATTACCCGGTTGTAACAATCGCACATGTGCTCCCTTTACACCCTAGCTGAACAATCGGGAACGTATGGGTAAGCATAGGAGCCAGGCAACCCAGCTTGGCCAAAGCTTAAGTCATATCGGTGCATATAATGGCAAGGAAGAACTGTAAAAACAGACAACATTTTAAGCATTAAGCTTTATTGGTAATGGGCTTCGTTAAAGAAGCCCCCAGGTATATTTGAGGTAAGTACATTCGAGGATGTACTCAACATCTGACAGTTCGGGCGAGCCGAATACTGGCCAACAAGGGAAAGTGGAAAGAGGAAAAGGAAAAAAAACAAAAAGTAAAAGACCAGACCTAACTTAAAGAGGAAGAAATTGCTACCGACCTATCCATAAAATGTTCGGAGCCTGGCAATGTTCCATTGGTTCTGTTCAAGGCGGTTGTCCTGTGCATTGCGAAGGCGATAGGCTCCACCGGTGAGTACTTCGTCGATAATGAAGGGGCCCTCCCATTTTGGTTTGAGCTTATCCTTTTTCTTCTCCGGGAGCCTTAAAATGAGTTCGCCGACATTATATGTCTTGGCTCGCACTTTTCTACTCTGGTATCGCCTGGCCTATTGTTGATAGAATGCGGAACGGGCTTGCACTTTATTGCGCTCCTCTTCAAGTCCATCTAGGTTGTCCTGCCGATTTAGCTCGAGTTCTCTTTCCTCGTACATGCGCACTCGAGGTGAGTCCTGAATAATGTCACAGGGCAGGACAACCTCTGCGCTGTACACCATGAAGAAAGGTGTATATCTGGTCATACGATTGGGTGTGGTCCGCAGCCCCCAGAGTACGGAGTCGAGCTCTTCGACCCAGTTTTTAACAGACTCCCGTAAGGAGCGCACTAGTCGGGGTTTAATGCCGCTCATTATCAGACCATTGGCTCTTTCGACTTGACAGTTTGTTTGAGGATGGTATACAGAAGCGTAGTCAAGTTTAATACCTAACTTTGCACACCAATTTTTTACATCGCCAGTTGTGAAGTTGGAGCCGTTATCCGTGATAATACTGTGCAGGACACCATAATGGTGTACTACGCCGGATATAAAATCTATCACATGCCTTGCCTCAACTGTTTTTACTGGTTTGGCTTCAATCCATTTAGTGAATTTATCAACCATCACCAGTAAGTATTTCTTTTTATGACTTCCCCCTTTAAGAGGTCCAACCATATCCAGCCCCCAGACCGCAAAAGGCCAGATAATGGGGATTGTTCTCAGAGCGGTGGGAGGCATGTGACTTTGATTTGCAAAGAGTTGGCAGCTAACGCAGTGTTGGACTAAGGTTTGGGCATCTGCTCGGGTAGTAGGCTAGTAAAAGCCAGTGCGAAAAGGTTTGCCTATGAGCGCCCATGCCGCGGGTGGTGGCTGCCCTCCAGCGTGTATTTCAGTGAGAATTTTCCTTCCCTCCTCTTCGGAGATGCACCTTTGGAGAATACCAGTTGTGCTTTTCTTATATAGTTCACCTTCCTGAACTTTGTAGGCTTTAGAGCGCCGGACTACGCGGCGGGCCTCATTTTGGTCATCGGGGAGTTCCTGTCTTTTAAGGTAAGCAAGGTAGGGCTCTGTCTAGGGGGCTATGACAACCATGATTTCGTGAGCCGAGGGAGTTATCTCCATGTTTGAGTCTCCAATGACATCTTGATTGAGTTCGGCCGGGGGTGTGTTCGGATCCGAATTCGTATCGCTGCTCGCGTCCTGCCATATTACCGATAGCTTAAACAACCTTTCCACAAATGTGTTAGGTGGGACGGGGTCAGGTTTAGCTCCCATGCGAGCGAGTACGTCAGTGGCTGGTTATTATCCCGGGCTACATGATGGAATTCCAACCCCCCAAATCGAGCCGACATTCTTAATATGGCATTGCGATAAGCTACCATTTTGGAATCCTTCGCATCAAAATCTCCATCAATTTGAGATATAGCGAGGTTTGAGTCTCCACGTACCTCGAGGCATTGTATGCCCATGGATACAACTAGGCGGAGAGCATGTAATAGGGCCTCATATTCGGCCACATTATTCGAGTCTGTATACATAATCTATCAGACGTATAGGACTGTATCCCTAGTTGGGGATATCAATATTACGCCAGCCCCCAATCTGGCTAGCATTTTGGAACCGTCGAAGTACATTGTCCAGTGGGAATATGAGCTGTACTCTTTAGGGAGTTCGGCTTCAGTCCATTCTGCGACAAAGTGAGCCAACTCCTGGGATTTAATAGTCCGGTGTGGTTTATAGGATATTTCGAATGGTAAGAGCTCAATGGCCCATTTGGCTATGCATCCCGTGGCGTCTTTATTGTTGATAATATCGTTGAGGGGTACCTCGGATGCCACTGTGATCGAAGACTCTTGAAAGTAGTGTCGTAATTTCCGAGATGACATGAAGACCGCATTGGCAATTTTCTGATAGTGGGGGTACCGTGATTTGCACGGTGTTAGAACCTCGGATACATAGTATATGGGCTTTTGGAAAGGGAATTTATGTCCCTCGTCGGCTTGTTCGATGACGAGTATGACACTCACTACCTGGTGAGTGGCTGATATATACAGCAGCATTGGTTCGCCAACACCATGGGCAGCTAGAATTGGGTTGCTCGCTAGTAGAGCTTTTATTTCTTCCAATCCGGTTGTAGCCGCTTCCGTCCATTTGAAGTTGTCAGTGCTTCGTAGCAATTTATAAAGTGGCAATGCTTTTTCTCCTAATCTGGAGATGAAGCGACTTAAAGCCGCCACACAGCCTGCTAGTTTTTGCACTTGCTTGAAGTCGGTTGGTATTTTGAGTTCTGACAAGGCCCGGATTTTGGCTGGGTTAGCTTCGATTCCTCTATGGTATACGATGAACCCTAATAGCTTTCCGACTGGAACGCCAATGAAACATTTCTCCGGATTGAGCCTTATGTCATACTCTCGTAGGTTGGCAAACGTAAGGCGGAGATCTTCCACCAGAGTCTCGACGTGTTTGGTCTTCACGACTACGTCATCAATATATGCCTCCACTGTTTTGCCAATTTGCTTTTCTAAGAATGTTTGAATCATGCGTTGATATGTGGCGCCAGCGTTTTGGTGTCCAAAGGGCATAGTGTTGAAACAAAAAGGGTCGTATGGGGTAATAAATGCCGTTGCGGCCTGATCGAATTCCTTCATCTTTATCTGATTGTATCCGGAATAAGCATCAAGGAAGCATAATGAGTCATGTCCGACAGTTGCATCGATGATTTGATCAATGCGGGGTAGAGGAAAGGGATCATTTGGACAGGCTTTATTCAGGTTCGTGAAGTCGACGCAAAGGCGCCTTTATTTATCCTTCTTTGGTACCATGACTAGGTTGGTTAGCCAATCCGGATGTTTAATTTCTCTGATGAATCCAGCTTCCAATAGTTTAGCTAGCTATTATCCCATTGCTTGTCTTTTGGGTTCGGAAAACCGTCGCAGTGACTGCTTGACCAGTTTAAATCCTTTGATAATGTTGAGGCTGTGTTCGCCCAACCTGCGTTGGATTCCTGGCATATCTGAAGGGTGCCAGGCGAATATATCCCAATTTTCCCGAAGGAAGGCACTAACGCGATGTCCACCACCGGATCCAGCTGTGGCCCGATGGATGTTGTCTTATTAGGGTCCATTGGGTGCACCTGAAATTTTATGATTTCATCCGCTGGCTTGAAGGAGGTAGACTTCGATCTTTTGGCGAGGATCACGTCGTCCTTATCTACCTTTGATCGTAGGGTAGTTAATTCTTTGTCCGCGAGGGCTTCAGATAGTGCCTCTAAGGCTAAGGATGTCATCTTGTTTTCAGTGCGGAGTGCTCTATCCGGGTCACTTGTTAATGTGATCACTCCATTGGGCCCTGGCATTTTAAGCTTCATGTACCCGTAATGGGGTATAGATTGAAAGCGTGAGAAAGTGTCCCGTCGTAGAAGGGCGTGGTATCCGCTATGAAAGGGCACAATATGGAAGAGTAGTTCCTCCAATCTGTAGTTATCGGGCGTGCCGAATACTACATCGAGCTTAATGCTTCCCGAACACCAGGCCTCGCGGCTTAGTATAATTCCTCTAAAGGTTGTGTTGGTGTGCTCAATGCGGGATATCTCGACCTGCATTCTTGCAAGCGTTTCCTCATATATGAGGTTTAATCCGCTTCCTCCGTCCATAAGTACTTTAGTGAGGCGGAAGCCGTCCATTATTGGGTCTAGTACAAGAGTTGCTGATGCTCGGATTGACCGGACTCGAGGTGCGTCTTCGGCAGAAAAACTAATTGCCGTGTCGCTCCATGGGCTTGCAGAGCTAATTTGGTAAACCTCAGCAAGTTCGCGAGTTGCTCTCTGGCAGCGATTATTTGAGGAGAACATCTTGAAGACAGTGAAGACATCGATGTCTTTCTCCCTTGATACGGTGTTGGCAAGAATTGTCGTACCGCTCTTTGCTACCTGCCGGAGTAGCCAACAAGCTCTAAGGCAATGGTTTGGGACATTATCCGGGGTTGCGTGTATTAGGCAAGGTGTATCGAGTAGTTCGTCTAGTACAGACTTGTGCCTTAAAAGAGGTTTGTTCTTCTTGCCAATAGGAATGCTATCGGATGACCAACTAGGGTATGTCCATTTAGCCTTGGTAGTGTACTGTCTGAATATGGACTGTTCAAGAGGTGTACTCTGGGCTTTCCAAGTATTTTCCATTGCACAGTACTTCCGTACTAATCGCGATAGGTCTGTGAAACTCAGAACACGACGCCGGTTGAGGGCGTTCAAGATGCCCTCATCCCTGCAATCGTGGTAAAATATGGAAACCGCTTCGTCATCGCAGCAGTCCCTGATCTTGTTTTTAACAAGTAGGAATCTGGCCCAGAAGTGGTTGACCGTTTCCTCGGGCTGCTGCTATATCTTCGCAAGATCATCTATGTCCGGGAGTCCGGATTTGCTTAGAGAGTTTTCCCAGGGCGGGTGGGCATTGGAAATTTTGAATCCCGACCCAAAGTGGTATTCGGGGTTTTGACAATCTCCGATGATGACAATCTGGATTCGATGGGATCTAGTCGCCTTTCGGGTCCGATGTCAGTCCTAGAGCTCAAAGAACATAGAGCGTCTCCTGATCGGGACGTGTTCGTCTTGATGGGTTCGGGGATCCGAACTATTGCGGTCTCCGTCTAGAGAGGAGAAGTCTCTATGGCTCCATCCTCAACTATTACTACCAGATGAGTGATGGAGAAGGATCGATCTCATCATGGCCGGATTTAAGTCTGATCTGATCTCCTGGCAATGAAAGCCCTAGGGCGGCGATGCATCAAGTAGCTTGCTTTTGGGCGAGAGTTCTGCCAAGGTCGCGTCATCGGAGTGGCCGGAATCGGCGTAAAGGTGATGCTCGATGGCCGCTGGGAGTGCGGCCGGCCCAGAGGCCATGCGGGCGCATACAGCGAACCCGCCGAACTGGAGAACCCGGCCGATAGCCAAGTTGTTTCCGAGGGTGATCCCGTCATTGATGATGAGACGCTCCATTGATTGCTCATCGCGAGCGCACAGCGGAGCTCTCAATGAAAGCACCATTGTCGGTGTCAAAACCGGCAGATCTCGGGTAGGGGGGCCCAAGCTGTGCGTTTAGAGGATCAATGGTAACATGAGGCTGGGGACACGATGTTTACCCAGGTTCAGGCCCTCTCGATCGAGGTAATACCCTACTTCCTTCTAGATTAATATGGATGAATATGAGTACAAGAGTTGATCTACCTTGAGATCATAATGGCTAAACCCTAAAGTCTAGCCTATGGGGGTATTGTGATGATGATGATTCCCTCTACACACTAAACCCCTCGGCTTATATACACACCAGAGGGGACCTAAGGTTACAAAGGTGACTTGGGGAGGAAGTAATTGATACATCCGGACTCTACACTTTCCCTTCTATGTACATAAGAGTCCTGATCAAAGACAGGGGAGTGTCTTCTGCTTCTTCTTCACGCGGCCTACCAATATGGTGCAGATTCAATGACCCGAACGCCTGAGGACCCCTGAATACAGGACTCCCTCACTCTTCTCGCCCTGGTCTTCTTTCTCCACCACGGCTTCGCTCGTTCGCCAGCACACCGAGCCTCCGACGAGCTTCGTCGTCCATGGCGCGCTTACGGTCCGGCGACTGGGACGGCTCCAACGTCTTCGAGGATCAACTTACTTTTCTTCATCAGACCCGACGGCTGCCCCGGGAGACGAACGTGAAGGTACGCATTTCCCCACGACTAAAATCTCACCAGCGCCAGAGGAGGACGAGTGCGTCGTGTTCCAGTCACATTTTCTCTGTTGCTTCGGCCTCCCGGCGAGCGGCTTTCTTCGTAACTTCCTCGATTTCTACCAAGTCCAGCCACACCACCTGACGCCGAACATGGTGGTGCTGCTGGCCGCCTTTGTCACTATGTGCAAAGGTTATCTCGGCACACTCCCCACCCTCAAGCTCTAGGCTGAGTGCTTCTACGTCAAGCTCGGCACCGCCGCCAAGGGCACGACGGCTCAGTGCGGAGCCTGCGTGGCGGTGCGGCGTCCGGGTGTCGAGAATCGCTTCCCGTCCATCACTCTGCTGCAGTCGGCCAAACTGTGGCAGTAAACTTATTTTTACATCAAGAATATCCACTCGATGATGGACTACATCAACCTGCCAGCCTACATGGCCAGTCCGCCTGCTGAGCCCCGCGCCAGCTGGCGGTACAAACCGGCCACTCTATCGGTCGCCTCCAACGCTGCCGTCGCCCGACTTTAGGTGATGACAGAGTCAGAGGGCCTCGTGGGCTCAAACCCGCTGGCCGCCTACGTGGCGCACTGAGTGCATCCCCTTCAAGCCCGACCGCACATCATCAGCAGCATGAGCGGGCACCGGGACCCGTGCTGGATGTGCATGCAGGACCTGCCGGCCATGGGGATAGTCCGACTGGTCAATTACTTCTCCTACTTCAAACTGTCGGAGACAGACTGGCGGTTCGACAAGCAGCTGTACGACCGCGCACACCCACCACCCGTGGTGAGTCTTGTAATTTCCTTTCTTTCTTGCTTGCTTGAGTTCTTGATTTGTCGTCTGATCAGTCGGCAATGTGACAGGTTTTCTCGACCCAGTCGGCTGCCAATGCTCTAGAGTCAGGCTATGTGTTCATGCCGGATCGGTCGAGGAGCGATGTGGATGACCCCGACTTGGGGGTGGCCACCATTGGGGAGGATGACGCCACTGTAATGCCCAGGATGGGACTATACCTCCTACGTGTCGAGGCACGACTTAAAGGTATAAGCCCATCCTAGAATGATCTCAAGTTTGGTATCTTTGCACGACTCATGTAAAAGAGGGATTAAATTGCAAAAGTAGATAGTTGGCTTATACTCGCCACTTCACACAATACATTACATAAGCAATCATCATCCAAAACATCACAACCCATCTAAGGGCAAGATCCAAAAGAAAGATACCAAAACAACATAAAGCCACAGGTCAGGATCGAATCCTAGTAGAAACCACTACTGAACATCGAAACGTCACAAGCATACGGTCAAAATCTTCATCGAGCTCCCGGTGACGAACTGAACCAGCTCCTGCATCAAACTCGGCTGAACCTGCATCTGGTGTTGTAGTAACTGTGAGCCACAGAGGACTCAGCAATCCCGTTCCCGGGTAACACGACTATTTAAGCCTTGGGTGAGGACAAGGCTGAAGAAAGAACAAGAGGTGAAGGAACAACAAGAGTCTGCAGCAGCAACTAGCACTAACTTACGTAATAGAGAGCGAGAAGAGAAGTGCCTCGGTCGAAAGATGATCACGAAGTGATCCTAACTAAAGCCGGTCAAACATAACCCCACCGTGTTCAACTCCCGAATCCCTATTCGGAAATTGACAGTCACGGTACACACGCTGGTAGTGTATTGAATAATTGTGTCAAGTTATCTACAACCGGATATTAACAAGCTCCCATCTGCCACATAACCGCGGGCACGGCTTTTGAAAGTTCAAACCCTGCAGGGGTGTTCCAACTTGACCCATTACAAGCCCACGATCCACGGAGTCGCAACTCCATAGGTGGGAAGACCCGAGTATTCTCGGAATCCCGTGCTCAAGTTAAACCGAACTAAGGTAAGGCTAATCCAGCAAATCCTCCCAGCGTGTCGACACCCTAATAGGTAGCCGCGCGTATCTAGTCTCAGGACACGACCGGATGGGCGAAGCTACGGGTTTTTACCAAACCTCGAGTTGCCTCGTGGTGGCCCCGCATGCTCCCTGTTTCGGACCAACACTCATGTGGAGCACTGGCCCGGGGTTGTTGAATTAAAATAAAAGGTATAGCTAGTCCACATGCAAGTTTTATTAGTTATTAGGCAAATAGTACCAATGTTGGGACTTGCTGGAAAAGACTTAGCACTTAGCGGTTTATCAAGGGGGTCCCATACACCCCAACCGTGTTAGGAACACATAATCAAGGAACATAACACCGGTTTATACGGTTCCTAACGGCATGAGTGGAACAAAACACCAAGCAAAAGGCTTAGCCTTCCACCCTTGCCAATATATAGATGATTTCATTTAAGCATTTATATAGTGTGATATAACCCAACAAACTTCAACATGAAGAAAGCATCTTCAATCTTCACCTGCAACTAACAATGCTATAAGAGGGGCTGAGCGAAGCGTACTTAGCCATTCAACGGTTTGCATAGGTAGGGTAGTTAGACAGGGTCATGGTTACAATAGGAGGCTACAGGAAAACATGGGCATCGAGGCAATATACTAAAGAGCGATACTCTAGCAATAGGCAAAGACAGTAATGGTATCCGGGTTCGGTCATCTTGCCTGGGATTCCACAAGGGAGAAGAACGGATCCATGAAGCAGACGGAGCAACACAGACGAGCGAATCCTCACAACTCCGGAACGAAACCGAAGCTATCAAGAGAAGCAACCGGAAAGAAGCAAACAACTCGGTAAACACACAAACATAGGCATGGCATACAATGCACAAACAAGTATGATGCATGTCCGGTTTAAATATGCATGGCATGGCAAAGTGCACAAACAAAACTACAAGTCACCACATTAATTATTTAATTGACTCTCGTTATTTACAAGACAAGATCAAATGTTTTTAACATGGCAAGAGGTGAAGCATACTAAAACTACACTATTTAGACATTTTAAATGGGGCCGGAAGAATAACAACAACATATCCGCAAAATCCCCATGAGCATGTTTAATAATTATAAAGCAACAACAATTAAACATTTTAGTGTTGTTAACATGATGCGGATGACATGATCAAGTTTATGCAATTTTTAGTTAAAGGTTAACAAGTAGATGATATGAAGCATCGTCACCGTGGTGGAAGGAAAAGGGTGCCACGACAACGATCCGAAAATGATGCAATGGCAACATATCGGTGCCAGTAACTCGTTGAGAGTCCGGTGCAAAAGGAAAGATGGCGTGAGCGAGAAGAAAAGTGGGGTGATCCCGTCACCTGGTTCCCACGAGTCGGCGACGAGGCAACCGAGGAACATGCCAAAAGGACGAAACGGCACGGAGCACACACGGGAGACATTTCATACAACACACAAGCATTCCACGAGTCATCCACGGGGTCGTCTCGTTATACCTTTGAAGCGTGCGTTTCGGGGCGGTTCGAGACGTAGAGGAAGAAGGCGTTCACGTCGTAGAGGAAGTAGCCGTTCATGAGGCGGTAGTTGTTCCGTAGAGGTACACGACGCATCCATCGTTTCCCGCGGCGACGGTAGAGGAAGTAGTGGTACTCGGCGACGGTAGATGTACTCGTTCCGTTCGGTCTTGCCGGTCTCGTCTCGAGTCGTAGTTGTACATGTAGTCGAGGTACTTGAGGGTTCCGATGGCTCCGGCGTGGGTAGTGGCACTTGTCGTTTCGCCGTGTAGGGGTACTTGGCGACGGTAGTCGTTCGGGCGTCGAGTTCGTAGATGTACTTGAGGGGTCGGTCTTGTCGGTCTTGGCGAAACCTCACCACTTGTGTACTTGGCGTTCAACGTCGTCGTGGTACTTGGCGAGTAGTGGAACTTGCGTTTCTCCTTGTAGTCGTACACTGTTCTTGCGGCTGCGATGCACTTGGCGAAAACAGCAACAAACAACAAAAAACACAAGGCCTCGTTCACGCGAGGAGGCTGCTGCCTTGGGGGCGGAACGGTGCTGGAGGTGCTTGGGGCGAAGACGAACGGGGCAGCGCAGAGAGTCGATGCAGGGGCCTCGGTGCTGGAGTCAGCAGAGGCGGGGAGCCGCGGGCCGGTCCTGGAGCAGAGGGAGGCCACGATCTGGCCTGTCGCTGGAGGAGACCGGAGGAAGGGGTGCGCAGGGCCGCTGGAGGCGAGGGCACGCTGGAGGTGCTCGATGCGCGGGAGGACGGGGCGACCGGAGGGAAGGGCGCCGGTGCTCGAGGAGGGGCCTGGATCGGGGCGCAGTGGCGCTGTGCAGGATGGACGCGGCGCTCGGAAGGGGCTCGGGCGCGTCGGCCTGCTAGGGGCGACTAGCTCGAGGGGGG